>JAOTOL010001638.1:32500-665000 GCA_034440575.1 Imbricaverruca yamaguchii | reverse complement strand
AGATGCAAGTAGGCACTACAAACTTCACGCTAAAAGCGGCGAAAGCTTTAGCGTAACTGTTTGAAGTTATCTCCAGTTTTCTGCACTTTGTCGTCAGATGACATGAATTGACAACGATTTCAATATGATCCCATGCGCTCTAAGAACCACATGCAAGGTAAATCAATGTATGTTGTGTATTTTTCCATTCGGATAGTATCAATACAACCTAAACATGAACGAGAGGTTTTACCCGTTGACGGAATGTTTTTTCTGATTTCATAGCGAGCCACTCACAATCTACTGGTTTGTTCCTGGTGTGATTTACATGCATGTTCATCAGTATATCAACTTTGAGATGTTAATCCATGCATGCTAAAAACCTATCATGTGTCCATGCCTATGCCAGCGTTTTATTGCTGTTCAAAATTTTGGGAACTTAGGAAATAGTATCTAAGGAATGACGTTTTAAAGTTTGGACTGGTTTGGACCTACGCGGATTTTTTAAACCGGTTAAAGCGGTTTGGGACACTTAGAAATTTGTTTAGCTGGTTGTTTACTACCATGATACCTGAGTATTTATGGATGGAAATGCATGTGTATGTTTACGTGTAAATTGATTATTTTATGACTATATAGCTTGCATATTATCTACGTCAAATTCAGATAAAGACATCCCAGTACGTGGGCTTGATATAGCTGAAGGACAGCCAGTCGGTTTGCTGCGCTGCTGCCTTTTGGCGTGCCACTTACAGCTTCGCTAGCAGCCGCGATGGCCGCGGGCTTCAATGACACGCCAATGGGCGGCCAGTGTGTGCAACAAGTGATTCTGCGGCGTCCTGTAGGGCCACGTCTGGTCGCCTGCGATTGCCGGCGGTGGCTACTGGAGGCTGCCGGGTGGGGAGGCGAGCGACTGGGCTGCCGTCTGACGTGCGCACTGCAGTCTATCTGCAGCCGCAGCCTGTTCGTGCGGCCACAGTCGTCTGAAGGCTATGTTCAGGTGCTCTGGTGCTTCCACGATTACGGCCAGCCAAAATATTAACCCGCACGGTGCGGGGTTCGATTTGATCCGCCGGGTCATGTTCTGAGATAACTCCTGAACCGTCCGTGATATCTTTTCGAGATCTGACCTGCCTCCCGATGATTGATGCGTGCGCATTATGGCAAAACAGTGGTTAAATTGTACTAAGGTACCGAACTAGGTAAGAACAAAAACAGGCCTCCAGCGTGGCTTAATGCATTTTTTAGATGTCTATTGAAGTATTATTTAACATGAACAGTCCATACAAGCCACATTTAAAAGTGAAATATGAGTGTATGCACAAATAATCAGAAAAAGAAGCAGAAATGCTAAGGGTGGCTTATGATCTCCAAGGTCCGATGAAGATTTAAGCTAGGGAAGTAGTTTTTGGCACAAAGCTTTGTGACAAGTGAATATTTTGTGAAAATCCGGATATGCATAAAGAAACGTCGTCTAAGCGTCTTCAACTTTCAAGTCCAAATCAGGTTGGCTTACTGAGGTATAACCTGGTGCATCCCTAGGTTACGTATATCCCAGGCGCTCTGGAGGCTAAGGTAACTACCATTGCGAAGGTCGGCTTAATGAGATATAACCTAAAGTATCCCGAGGGCTTCGAGTTTCACCTGTCGCTACTCTGCTCGCGGCCAATCGGCGTGAGATATTGGCGGCGCTATATGACTCAACGGTCGACGTGTCGTAAGGCCACTAACCAACGAACCATCCCGAGGGCACACGTATCCCAGGCGGTCTGGGGGCTGAAGTTGCTACCATTGAGGAGTAAAAATGCTTGCATCAGAGTAATTTTGCATGCACATTCCATTTAGGTTGTGATTGGAGTCTAAAATTTCACGTAACATTTTCTCTAAATTTTCTTTGAACAATTTGGAAAATAACCTTTTTGGATTTCGATTGGAATATTCTCAGACATTGTTGAAAGCATTCCGATTTGCTTTGGTGGCACTATTACTTCTTCCTGGGCTCCCAAAATTGTCCTCTTTCATCAGTTCCTCGCATTTCCAAGTGTGGAACTTCTGTTTGCTTTCTTTCTTCTTTCTGTTCCAGGGTGGAAGAAGGGATTCTTCTTGGGATAGGTGGCCTTGAATTTTGCACGAGTCACTTGTGCTAAGTTAGTATTCACTTTGTACATCGTCACCATTGAAGCACGGAATCGCACTTTATTTACAGCCACGATCCGAAAACTACGGCAAAGACCGGCGACGAATTTGCGTGACCTGGCTGTTTGACCTGACCTGGAGAAACAACCAAAATAGACGGAGGAAAATGTGACAAATGTCTTTGAAAGCTCGGTGATGGATCTACACCATGCTGTTGACCGCATGTGTCCATCTTGCTTAGGAAAAATAGTTTGATGGAAGTTAGAGGGCCAAATGAACCCCCGCACAGCGAGGGGTGGAAAATGATTCCCACTGTCGGTGTCATTACTCGACCTGATGGTGGTGGAGGACGATAGCAGTTGAGTAGCTGGGTTGTTATGCGAAAGGAAAAGTTTGAATTCCCCTCTCATCCAAACCTATTTTGAACGATATCAGCGACAGCAATACGGCGCGCAATCAGTGCTTCATATTCTCTCCCCTGAGTAAATGCATCGAATTGAGTTGTGGGTTGCACAATGTGGAATACTGCGGCAGCCAAATTGTATCGAATCAAGGGTTTCCGAGTGCGGCAGGCAGATCGTCAGCTGACGCAGGGTATGTGGGGCAATTGCGTCATTACGGTCATGACGCCGCCCGCGATTCGCCGACTCGGCTACCGTTGGAAGCGGCGGCGGAAACCAGCACACCTCACCGCTCTGTGCCGGCTAGCAATGTACACGTCTGGCGCATCCAATGACTGTCCCACAGACGCCGCACTGAAGTCATGGCGTGACGCAATGACCGGCTTACGCCTCCCACACTGCAGAACATCCTGCTGACCGCCAGCATGTGTCACACTGTCCGGTACTGACGATGCATCGGCCACACCTCCCGACATATATATATATATATATATATATATATATGTGTGTGTATGTATGTATGAGTGTATGTGTGTATGTATGTATGAGTGTATGTGTGTGTACGTATGTATGCATGTGTGTATGTATGTATGTATGTATGTATATGTCTGTAGTTCCGTCAGTTACTGACCACGTCTGGCGGCGGTGGACGTGGTGAAGCCGCAGCTGTCGCAGTCGGCACCTCTGTCGGCCGTCGGTAATCCCTCGGTGTCGTGCGATCGTGTGGTCGCGTCAGATCCGCGCCGGCTGATCTGGCAGAGACTGTCACCGGGCCGCAGCTGCTGTCACGAGCTCCGCCAATGTCCCGACGTGGCGGTGTCGGCTGTGATTTGCGAGCTTGCTCTGCTCGACAGTCGTCCGATTTGGCGAGGCCGGCCACAGATGGCCTTGCTCTGGGGATCAGGTTTACGTCACTCGTGCGATCGTGCAGTTGTTCGTGTTCTTGCCGATAAATTGTCCTGTTGGCATAGGTACGACAAATGCGAGATCTTGAACAGGAGATTTTGCGCCGCGGTAGCGATGCTTGGCTGGTTTCCATTGTCGTTTGAATTTGGTGGCTGCAGGTAGCTTATGAATGTTCAGACATGGCAGTGGTGTAGTTGGGTTTGTTGTTCGGGCTATGACCGGCTGTCGCGAGTTCCGTGCGGCTGGTCTGCCATGGATCGCCGCCGCCGTTTCTGGCGTCTGACATGGTCCAAGCTGCTGAGTGGTGCCACTGAGAACGTCCACGCACTGCTATCGCTCTCCCTAGGTGTCCACACTTTGCAAGTGTCAGTTTGTAGTTTGTAGCAGTTATTCCACTTGGTGATGATGACATGCCGTAAACGCGGGTACGGATTCTGGTAGCGAACTGCGTCGCTCAAGGCGGCGGAACGACATTCTGATGTGACTGATCATTTGAGGCTTGGTCAGGTTCAGCACTTCTTGGTTTTGTTTTGTCTACAATGCGACATAGACTGGGGTTGTGGCCATGTGCCATGACCGCAGGGCGCGTAACATTTCCTGCATCTATCTCAACAGCCAGCTAATATATCTAGCTGATCCAAACAGCAAGTGATAACCTTGTGTCTTGCCAGCTCGGGCATATCGGAAGTTTGTCTATTTGGTGCATTGATGGCGTCACGGGCCAAGTTAGGTGAAACGCTGTGGGAATTTGGCAAAGTCACATTCTCGCTTTGTTGTGCAGACATGCATTCGATGTGGCCAGCTGATGTATTTTGAAATCGAAAGCGCTGAATCAGTGCTTTCGATTCAGCGCTGAATTTAGACATGACATTTTAACTGTTATTTTTATGACAGTTTTCCCACCCGCGATGTTGTTGTCGAGGCGCGCGCATATGTTCAAAGAAGCAGCTTTGTGGAGATTTGGTCAGCGGAGATCGAGCGCTCGTGGTCCTCAGTCGGCGGAGATGGAGCGCTCGTGGTCCTCAGTCGGCGGAGATCGAGCGCCCTCTGGCTCAGTCGGCGGAGTCAGCGCCCATGGCCATTAGTCCGGCGGAGATCGAGCGCCCATGGCCCCCAGTCGGCGGAGATCGGGCGCCCATGGCCCTCAGTCGGCGGAGATCGGGCGCCCATGGCCCTCAGTCGGCGGAGATGGAGCGCCCATGGACGTCAGTCGGCGGAGATCGGGCGCCCATGGCCCTCAGTCGGCAGAGATCTGGCGCCCATGGCCCTCAGTCGGCGGAGATCGGGCGCCCATGACCCTCAGTCGGCGGAGATCGGGCGCCCATGGCCCTCAGTCGGCGGAGATCGAGAGCTCGTAGACCTCAGTCGGCGGAGATCGGGCGTCCATGGCCCTCAGTCGGCGGAGATTGGGCGCCCATGGCCCTCAGTCGGCGGAGATCGGGCGCCCATGGCCCTCAGTCGGCGGAGATCGGGCGCCCATGACCCTCAGTCGGCAGAGATCGGGCGCCCATGGACGTCAGTTGGCGGTGATCCGACAAGGTTTAAGGCTCTTGGTGTTGTGGCGGCCAGAAGTTGGTTTCAGTATCTTTCCCACGCATATTTTCGACTAAGGGTTTCAAAACGAACAACTTATAGCTGACCTCTTACGGCGTGGCAGCATGCCATATAGTGGTCAGTCATGAGCTTGCTATATCAGAATGTCTTGGCTCTATCCTAGCGGCAAACATCGGAGGATCCCATTCAAGCGCGTTGAAACGGAAGCCATGGTACTCGTGGTGACGTTGGAGATGGTAGTGGCAAGGCTGGAGATGGAAAATAGTGGCAAAACACAAAGTGCACAATCGTTGGCAGGGTTGTACTGAAGATGTCGAGGCACTACATCATTCAGATCTGCAGCTAGACACAGACGCGTTTGAATTCCCAACGTTTCTCCCAGTGCATGATTAGGGCGTACTAATTAAATTATTCCTTAAGATAAGAACGGTTTATGGTGAGTATTAAAAGAATGATATGGTATTAAGAATGCTATGTTCAGCTCCCGGGAGTTTCTTTTCTTGGTGTTCCTTGATTCGATGACTCGCTCTGTATCATGATGTGGACACTGGCATGCAATGTTGGCGGGACTACTCTGCAGAAGTAACGAGCATATTTTAGTGAGTACCTGGCTAGTTGCCAATGAATGCGAGTCTGATTGCATTGAATTCCAGGGTATGTTGATCGTCACTCGTCTATTGCTATAAAATGCATTTTATCGTGGAAATACTTTTTTAACGTCCATGGATTTTCGTTGGATCCGGCATTGCATTTATTGTACATACTTAGCATGTCACCCAACTAATCTGCTTTGCGCGACCAGCTGTCAATTTTGTCTGCTGGAGATGGGAGAACAATGAAGTGAGGGATAAATTAATACAGTAAATATTGATTACCTCTGATTAGGAAAACGCCGTGTGTTGAGGAAAACACAGATGGAGTGAATAATGGTGCCTCCCGTTGTTCACCTTGCTCTGTCATTTGAAGAACATGAGGATGAATATGAGGTGAAGACTATTGTGATGATGATTGATTATGCTGGTTGTGGGCAGTCGATACCGATAATGAAATTAGGACGACGATGGTTATCGGACAGACGTATAGGGAAAATACGAGCTTGTTTGTTTCATGAGGATACGATTCGAGAAGTTGTATGATTCGACCAGGTAATTGGTGCAATCACGCGGTTACATTAATATTATGCGTTAATCACGCGAGGCTGACTGCGATGACGATGCCGATGTGGTTGTTTCAGCTGACGATGACGATGACGACGGCGATGTGGTTGTTTCAGCTGACTATGACGATGACGACGGCCATGTGGTTGTTTCGGCTGACTATGGCAATGACGACGGCGATGTGGTTGTTTCAGCTGACGATGACGACGGCGATGTGGTTGTTTTGGCTGACTATGGCAATGACGACGGCGATGTGGTTGTTTCAGCTGACGATGACGATGACGATGGCGATGGGGTTATTTCAGCTGACGCGTCTGAGCGTCATCGGGCCGGCGTCGACCTGATGATGCGCCAGCTGCTGCTGGTGATGATTGAGTGCGTCTGCCAGCCGCACGAGGTTGTGTCACGTCTGGGCTGCGCCTGCATCAGGTACCGTGTCGACAGCACCTCGCCAACACAGCGGCCGGTGCAGCACACACCCGCGCCGGGCCGCGCTAGTTGTCACCACCCGAGACGTTCACAAGCGGGGTGTCGTGACGTACGGCCACTGGTGCACGCACACACATGTTCATGTTCGTGTCATGAAGAAACATTGACCTTCAATCTTTAACGCTACAACAACGCTAGTTGTTCCTCTGAGTATCATACCACTATGAAGCTGCCCAGATCAAACTGCACATTATGTGTGCCTGTGTATGCGTCAATGGGTGGTGCTGCACAAAAATATGCCAAGCGTACCTACAATTATATTCGGAAGATTGTACCATTGATCCAGCCTGATGGCTGCTGTGACAGACAACACTCCGTCCAACACTTCGCGACTTGTGGTGCCGGGCTGGTTTCCTGTGTCGGCTTCTGCCGTGGTGGTCTCGTGTTTTGCCGACACATCTCTCGAGATTCATCAGCATCTATCCAGCGGCGGGCGCTCAGTGAGGTCGAGGCGCAGGCGCAATTCTTGTTCTCGGCCAGTGCACCAGCTGCAAATTATTCATCGACAACGCAAGCGACACTGATTTTGTGACGTCACGGCCTGCTAGTTTGACCACAATCTGCCCGGCAACTGGCGACACAGTTGCCCTCAGGCTAGGAACGACGTGAACCGAGCATCAGCTGTTGCGTCGGTCGGCGGTCCCCGACTGACCAGCCCACGACCAGCCCAGGCTGCGGCGCCAGTCGGTCGACGCTAATTCGGCGCCTCCGTGCGCTTAATTGTGCTGGAGCGGCGGAGAATCGGACTCGCCGTCGCTGTGGAATGCGCTCGTTGCGTGGGTGGCCCCACTGAAGGACGTCCGGCACTTGTTGGAAGCGCTACCGGATGCATCTCACGGTGGCGGCAGACGGGCGGATCGGCTGTCGTGTGCGCCGCCCGTCCTCCGACATTTTCGCTGTGTCCGGTCCCCTGGCATGTCTCGTCCGCTCTGTGACAACCGGATCGCTCCCTGACATCCTGACCGCTCCCTGACATCCGGACCGCTCCCTGACATCCGGACCGCTCCCTGACATCCAGACCGCTCCCTGACAATCCTGACCGCTCCGTGACATCCAGACCGCTCCCTGGCATCCGGACCGCTCCCTGACATCCGGACCGCTCCCTGACATCCGGACCGCTCCCTGACATCCGAGCCGCTCCCTGACATCCGAGCCGCTCCCTGACATCCGAGCCGCTCCCTGACATCCGGACCGCTCCCTGACATCCGGACCGCTCCCTGACATCCAGACCGCTGGTGGCACTGGTCATCACCACCACCATCGCCGCCCCGCCGCCGCCGCCGCCGCCGCCGCCGCCGCCGCCGCCGCCGCCGCCGCCGCCGCCGCCGCCGCCGCCGCCGCCGCCGCCGCCGCCGCCGCCGCCGCCCGCCGCCGCCGCCGCCGCCGCCGCCGCCGCCGCCGCCGCCGCCGCCGCCGCCGCCGCCGCCGCCGCCGCCGCCGCCGCCGCCGCCGCCGCCGCCGCCGCCGCCGCCGCCGCCGCCGCCGCCGCCGCCGCCGCCGCCGCCGCCGCCGCCGCCGCCGCCGCCGCCGCCGCCGCCACCGCCATCGCCGCCGCCGCCGCCGCCGCCGCCGCCGCCGCCGCCGGGCGACTGCCGGTGACGTGTGACCACTCGGCGGCCCATTGGCTGTCGACCGCTGACGCGTGCTTGTCGATAGTAGCGTGTGCGAAGGTAGCGCCACTACACTAGTATCTGCTTAGTGATATGAAGATTGATTTATGTTTAGTGGCGGTTGTCCATCTGGGAGATGATTGCTTCGACATGCCACCCACCAGGTAGCGAAAAGGTGTTCTTTCCAGCAATATAGTTTGATAAATCCCAGACACCTCTCCAGGTTTGGACCCCATGTCCGCTTGCCCCTTTCCCAATATGTTTCTAAATCCATCACTATTTGGACGCCACAGCCGAGCAAGTTATCCGTCTATGTACAATGTTCTTGTCTAATGTTCATGTCGTTTTTCACTCCTACATTTCTAACGTACGATACAGTTGATGAAAAGACGAGGTCATGTCACGGCACAACCTCTGTGAATATACCCGACAAACCCCATACAGCGGCATGGCTGCTCCGCTTCGCGGTGGTGCCTGCTCGGTGCAGCCGTGCCCACTTGGTGCGGCAGTGCCAGCTCAGTGCGGCAGCAGCTCTCTGTGTGACAGTGACTGCTCGGTGCGGCAGTAGCTCTCTGTGTGACAGTGACTGCTCGGTGCGGCAGTAGCTCTCTGTGTGGCAGTGACTGCTCGGTGCGGCAGTAGCTCTCCTTGTGTGGCAGTGACTGCTCGGTGCGGCAGTAGTTCTCTGTGTGGCAGTGCCAGCTCAGTGCGGCAGCAGCTCTCTGTGTGGCAGTGACTGCTCGGTGCGGCAGTAGTTCTCTGTGTGGCAGTGACTGCTCGGTGCGGCAGTAGTTCTCTGTGTGGCAGTGCCAGCTCAGTGCGGCAGCAGCTCTGTGGGCAGTGACTGCTCGGTGCGGCAGTAGTTCTCTGTGTGGCAGTGACTGCTCGGTGCGGCAGTAGTTCTCTGTGTGGCAGTGCCAGCTCGGTGCGGCAGTAGTTCTCTGTGTGGCAGTGACTGCTCGGTGCGGCAGTAGTTCTCTGTGTGGCAGTGACTGCTCGGTGCGGCAGTGCCCACTTGGTGCGGCAGTGCCTGCTCGGTGCGGCAGTGCCCACTTGGTGCGGCAGTGCCTGCTCGGTGCAGCTGTGCCCACTTGGTGCGGCAGTAGCTCTCTGTGTGGCAGTGACTGCTCAGTGCGGCAGTGTTCACTTGGTGCGGAATTTATGATCGGGTGATCTAGATAATCCATCTAGCTCTCTGCTCATCTCGCCTCTATCCCACTTTTCAAAAAGTTCGGAACATTTTGTGTAGCCAACTCGATGGGTACCTCTCATTAAACAACATTCTGTGTCCGCATCAAAATGCCTACAGACATAGCCACTGTGTGGAAGACGCCGTGCTTAACACTGTGCTCTTCGATATCTCTGCCGAATCAGCTTAAACATCGACAGAGGCGAACTTTGAACAATCATTTCAACGGATTTGATTAAAACCTTCGACAGCATCGACGACGGTATCGTCCTTCAAAAACGCACATGGTACGGCATCGATCCCACATAGTTTCGTAGTTACCTGGGTGGCCGGGAAAAATGGTGAGAGGAAGCTCGGTGATCCGCCCCTTCACCCACGGTGTCCCCCAGGGATCCATAGCCTGCTCGCCTCATCATCAGCGACCTTCCCTGCTAATTCCCACGCATCACCTCATCTCGCACGCTGACGACACCACTGTGTGCACGTGTAGATTGAAATTTGCATGTGACGGTACGGCAATAGCAAGGCGGCCAGTAAAGCATAAGGTACGTTCATCAGGCCATCTCAGCTCCGTTGTGCCCACATCGGTATTCACCGACAAAGCTGACCCTTCCCTTCACCTTTCTCTCTACACCATATTGAGAGCTACAGTTGACGGCAGCATATAACTCTATCCTTCCACTTCGAAAAGGCCCGTTGGCATAATCCTGTGTCTCTTGCTGATGACCTTCCCGCTTCCTGACGGAAGCGAGCAACGTTCGGGTGCTGCCGGTCAGCGGGCCGCCGCGTCAGAACGTGCCCTGCACCATACCTGTCTACAAGAACTGACCAATCATGTCTTGAGTAGAGCAGAATAATGACGCCCTGGAAACCGGTAGATTGTGACGACACTGGAGACTTACTGGCCTATGGCAGCTGATGGTGTGATGCCCCTGATCAATGTGGTGCAAATGGCTGCTTACGCAAGTGAACCGTGTTCGGACCAAGGTGACGGTGTGGCCGTCAACACCGCCAGTACGGCCTGTGACCAATCACATATTGAAATGTAATCTCATGTTTGACAATATAACTGTTATCTAAGGCCCATTCCTCCTCTGGTTAGCCCAAGGCTGTGCTGACAACACTTTTAAATTGGCCCGAGCCTGGCGATGTAGGATTTCATCACTACTTCGATCTACGTCATTTTCAATAAGGCCGTCAATAGGGCAACCATTTGCTGGCGTGTTCGACAGAGCGAAGGAAGAACTGCACACAGATGAACCTTTCTGCCATATCCAGCTATATCACACGCCTTGCATGCGTAAATCCACAATCTCACGGCCGGGGATACGCCCCCCCCCCCCTGTGGCGAAACTCATGCCAGTGTTTAGTTGCATTTGACAAACAATGTACATGGATGCGTGCGAACGTGGCTGGGCATGAACGTGGCCCATTGTTAAAACGATCCCTCGTGGCAGCATCTTTTATTGTAAATGCAACTAATTACCTTTTGCCTACTATGCTTCTATGTATGACTTGCATAATAAGCCATGCGGTATCTATTTTTATAGAGTAGTGAAACGATTATGACTCATGCGACTCACGTGAGTCACTTTTGCATTCGGCTTCGGCGTGCAATGGTGAGGTCACTCTCGTGCAATGTGTTGAAATATGTCACGAGAAATCATGCAGCATTCTAATATTGAGCACAACCGTCTCGACGGACTGAGGAGCCATTTTGCATGTGGGTCTGCGCTTCACGGGTGTCTTCATTCCGCATCTTCGGAATTATGCAGTGTTTATCGATGGTTGCCTGGATCACTGCACATGAAGGCGTCGGTTTGAGTGTTGCAAAGCAGTGCAAACTACTCCAGTCGTTTAGTTCTCTTCCCATGTATTTCCAATATAGCATGATTACGTGAGTTGACATGTTTCCAAATTAGATGCTGTAGTAATATTCGAGAGTCCCATCAGGTGTCTGATTCAGAGAGTGAGTCGGTCGGCAGTGAGCCGTGGGGAAAGATCACTAACGGATTATTGGCATTTGAGATTGATACAGACGCCGTCTTTGACAATGTAAAGGCCTATTAGAGCCATGACATTGTCAAAGTTAATATCAGGTCACAGTATATTTTAAGATCACGAAACTGTGCTATTTAAATAAGACATAAATCAAATACGGATGACGAGGGCTGCGATCCAAGATGGCCAACCGAACCATGTCCGAACTGCCACCCCTCCCAAGTTACTGAATGGTATGCAACCGCAGTTTTTTTAAACGATTTTCTTCAATTCAAATGACATGTGAGCCTTCTAAAGGTATGCCTATTACCGTGCCGTTCGAAATCACAGAAGCCCTACGGGATTTCTCTGCAATTTTTAGTTTAATCTCGGTCGCTTCTCGAGACCGTCTGAACGTAAACTGTGCCTCCCCAAAATGATCAGCTTGATCTGCCTGTGATCGGATGTAAGTGTTATTGCGGTGCGCTGCTCTATGTTGATATGTCCGTGCCTTTATTTGCAGCTGCTGTGTGGCTGTAAGACAGCCCTAGAACAGAGTATGGCTGTCGGCACTACGTAGGTTCTAATCAAGCTACAAATCTGAGCGTGATTAAGGTGGATATGTGGGTGCTGCAGTTGGAAGAATTGCGGACAGTAAACAGTAGTAAGTGATTGGCTAATACTGTCGGTCGGTTCTCGTTTATCATAACCTCCCCGCCCATTGCAGTGGACGTTTATCCGTTGTAAATCATTGAAAATAGTTATTTACGATTCCTAAATATCACTGTGCGCTGACGTATGGCAGGAACTCTGCAGCCTGCACTTACGTCATTGCACTTTTCATCAGCTGTGACGATTTACTGAATGTCTAAATCGGCTGACGTGGGCTACCGAGTGGTTGCGGCGGCTGGCCGCCAGAGGCGCCCTTGTGGTGAACTCTGCGGTCAATTTGTGTGCACCCGCCTAATTCGACGCGATGCCACACTACACTCGGCTGCATTCTGGTGGCGGCAATTAGTGCATCAGCTGCGTCCGAATGGCAACACGTTGGCTGCAAATGTTGTGGGAACGAATCGTGCTGCCTCGGCCACGCACAATTACCCCACATATTATTCCGCACTCCCTGCTAAATGCAGCACTAAAATGTGAATGTTTTCGGGTGTTTTTGTGCCGTTCATGATGTTCAAAACGGATGCAGCAGAATGGCAAGGAACTTGTACACAGATTAGTCGAGCAAAAACCAAGCGCCGACTGACGAGCGGAATTATTCAAATTTAGAGGGCGCTTGACCAGTAAAATGGTGAGTACTTTACGGCGTATTTTCACATACTTATTTCAATGGTACCAATTAAGAACGCATATTTTTCGATTAATTGCCCCATTTAATTTATCTATATTACGCTCAGCCAAACATGGAATTCCAGCTTGAGCGGCGTATCAAAACAGAGCGGTGGAGTGAACGGTGAGGCTCTCACGGGGAATGAAGCGATGACTGGGCGTGTTGCGTGACGCGGTGGGAGCGGCGACTCGTGGTCGGGTGTGGCAGCCGGCTGTAGCCGGGTGCGCAGCGTCCCCGTACTCTTCACCTTTGACTGGTGCACCAGCCTGCCGTCGCGTCAGCTCCCGGCGCTGATGTGATATGGGGCGGGGTTGGTAGTAGCGTCAGCTCCCGGTGCCGATGTGATATGGGGCGGGGTTGGTAGCACGTCAGCTCCGGCCATGGAATGGAGCGGGTTGGGCGTCAGCTCCCGGCGCTGATGTGATATGGGGCGGGGTCGGCCGTCGCGTCAGCTCCCGGTGCTGATGTGATATGGGGCGGGGTTGGTAGTAGCGTCAGCTCCCGGTGCTGATGTGAGATGGGGCGGGGTTGGTAGTAGCGTCAGCTCCGTGCTGATGTGAGATGGGGCGGGTTGGTGCAGCGTCAGCTCCGGCGCTGATGATATGGGGCGGGTTGGTAGTAGCGTCAGCTCCCGTGCTGATGTGAGATGGGGCGGGGTTGGTAGCAGCGTCAGCTCCCGGCGCTGATGTGATATGGGGCGGGGTTGGTAGTAGCGTCAGCTCCCGGCGCTGATGTGATATGGGGCGGGGTCGGCCGTCGCGTCAGCTCCCGGTGCTGATGTGATATGGGGCGGGGTTGGTAGTAGCGTCAGCTCCCGGCGCTGATGTGAAATGGAGCGGGGTTGGCAGTAGCGTCAGCTCCCGGCGCTGATGTGATATGTGGCTGGGTCAGCCGTCGCGTCAGCTCCCGGCGCTGATGTGATATGGGGCGGGGTTGGTAGTAGCGTCAGCTCCCGGTGCCGATGTGATATGGGGCGGGGTTGGTAGTAGCGTCAGCTCCCGGCGCTGATGTGATATGGGGCGGGGTTGGTAGTAGCGTCAGCTCCCGGCGCTGATGTGATATGTGGCTGGGTCAGCCGTCGCGTCAGCTCCCGGTGCTGATGTGAGATGGGGCGGGGTTGGTAGTAGCGTCAGCTCCCGATGCTGATGTGATATGGGGCGGGGTTGGTAGTAGCGTCAGCTCCCGGCGCTGATGTGATATGGGGCGGGGTTGGTAGTAGCGTCAGCTCCCGGCGCTGATGTGATATGGGGCGGGGTTGGTAGTAGCGTCAGCTCCCGGTGCTGATGTGAGATGGGGCGGGGTTGGTAGTAGCGTCAGCCCCGGTGCTGATGTGAGATGGGGCGGGGTTGGTAGTAGCGTCAGCTCCCGGCGCTGATGTGATATGGGGCGGGGTTGGTAGTAGCGTCAGCTCCCGGCGCTGATGTGATATGGGGCGGGGTTGGTAGTAGCGTCAGCTCCCGGTGCTGATGTGATATGGGGCGGGGTTGGTAGTAGCGTCAGCTCCCGGTGCTGATGTGAGATGGGGCGGGGTTGGTAGTAGCGTCAGCTCCCGGCGCTGATGTGATATGGGGCGGGGTTGGTAGTAGCGTCAGCTCCCGGCGCTGATGTGATATGTGGCTGGGGCAGCCGTCGCGTCAGCTCCCGGTGCTGATGTGATATGGGGCGGGGTTGGTAGTAGCGTCAGCTCCCGGTGCTGATGTGATATGGGGCGGGGTTGGTAGTAGCGTCAGCTCCCGGCGCTGATGTGATATGGGGCGGGGTTGGTAGTAGCGTCAGCTCCCGGCGCTGATGTGATATGTGGCTGGGTCAGCCGTCGCGTCAGCTCCCGGTGCTGATGTGAGATGGGGCGGGGTTGGTAGTAGCGTCAGCTCCCGGTGCTGATGTGATATGTGGCGGGGTTGGTAGTAGCGTCAGCTCCCGGCGCTGATGTGATATGGGGCGGTGTTGGTAATAGCGTCAGCTCCCGGTGCCGATGTGATATGAGAGCCTGGCCAGCGGCCGTGTCATCTGTTCGTGCCGATGTGGGATGGGAGCCGGGTGGACTGGGCGGGCCGCTCACAGTTCGGGTCTGTAACCGGCTGATGGTCGCAGGAACACTACCTCTGGAATTGTGGCACCGCACCCACAACAACAAGTGATGACCACTAACCAGAGTTGGTGCGTGGTGTGGGATTTTGACTTTAAAATAGTCGGCATTGGATATACTTTTTTGCCGATATTTAAGTTGTTATGTAAGAATACTGTTTGCCAAGCTATTAATGTTTACCTTCTGCGCTTTATAACGGTCTTAGCTGTGACCAGAGGTGCAGCCAAGCCCCCCTCTCCCTTAGCAGCTAAATATTCACTAGACAAAGCAGTACATTTTGACATTTTCATCACGCGAAGCGACAAATTTTCGGCGCTCGAAGCGCGCCGTCGATGCGCCCCTAAGCCCAAATAACCAACCAATCGAAGCGCGCCGAAAGCCTTCTCTGCTTCAGGATATTTGTTTGTGTCTGGTCCCCCCCCGTAAGAAAGTCTTGGCTGGACTGCTGACTGTGACGTCACTGTTTAACAGACATGTGTCGTACGCCGCATCTCCACTGCGGGCTCCATGCAGAGTTGGTGCAGCAGGCGGCTGCTGTTTTTCGAACCTCGCGGAAGACTCGTGCAGATTTATAGTGTCGGGTGCCCTTCTGGCAGAACATAAAACCAGAAGAGTGAGCCTGCATTATTTTCACTGGGGTGGTATGGCTGGGCGTGGTTTGCTTCCGGCCTGGTGTTAGTGTGTGGCGTGCGGGCGGCGGGCGAATCTGTGTGGACCGCCATGCTGGGACTATTTATGCTGCACTTTTGTTTGCAATGCTTCAGCGGAAATTGACGAGTGCTTCATGACATCACACCGTCAGCGACTGCTTCATTGCTCTCTGTAAGCCCATATATTTGCTCTTAACCATTATTCAGCAAGGCCTCAGTCATGGATTGACAGAGACGCCAGGAGTTTCAGTAATATGACTGATCATCCCTTTTCCACAAAAAGGTGTTCTTAAACAGTTCACTATTTCCATATTTTCATCAGTTGTTTGCAACAGGTGAAAACTACTGAATGCGCTATGGTCGGGACCTGGGTAAGGCGAGGCACTCCTGCTCCCACGGCTGGGACCTGGGTGAGATGAGGCGCCACTGCTCCCACGACCGGAGCCTGGGTGAGATGAGGCGCCACTGCTCCCATGTCCGGGACCTCGGGTAAGGGCGCCCCTGCTCCCACGACCGGAGCCTGGGTGAGATGAGGCGCCACTGCTCCCATATCCGGGGGCCTCGGGTACCAGTACGGGCCCCTCCCCCCCCCGGGCCCCCCCCAACGACCGGAGCCTGGGCGAGATGAGGCGCCACTGCTCCCATATCCGGGACCTCGGGTAAGGGCGCCCCTGCTCCCACGACCGGAGCCTGGGCGAGATGAGGCTCCCCTGCTCTCACGACTGGGACCTGGGTAAGTTAAGGCGCCCCTACTCCCATGACCGGAGCCTGGGTGAGATGAGGTGCCGCTGCTCCCATGTCCGGGACCTCGGGTAAGGGCGCCCCTGCTCCCACGACCGGAGCCTGGGTGAGATGAGGCTCCCCTGCTCTCACGACTGGGACCTGGGTAAGTTAAGGCGCCCCTACTCCCATGACCGGAGCCTGGGTGAGATGAGGTGCCGCTGCTCCCATGTCCGGGACCTGTGAGGCGAGACGCCCCTGCTCCCATGACCGGAGCCTGGGTGAGATGAGGTGTCCCTGCTCCCACGACTGGGACCTGTGTGAGGCGAGACGCGCCTGCTCCCATGGCCGGGCCCTGAGTGGGGTGGGGCGGCCTGTTGACAGTCGACGCTGGCGGCTGATGGCCCATTTACGGCCGGTGACGCCATAAGTCACGCACGTACGGCCGCTGCGCCGCTGCGTGTTCTCATGCCGGACGGTGGCGTGTCGGCCGCTCGTCAGGCTTCCTGTCGCTGCGGACACGACGTTTTTCAGTCATTTTCTTCTCTACTGAACTGCCTTCATTACAAACGACACATGAACACTCGGTCATTATTATTTTTTACGGCGCGCAGGCAATAAAATCATAAGTTTTTCCTGGCGACGGCCGGCGGCTTTATTGGAGTGCGCTTCCTCCGACCCGTTGCTCGTCGGAAGCTGGCCATTTGGCCGCCGGTTTTACTCGCTCTAATTTGATTAGGTGCCACAGTAAAGGGGCTCAGGCAGCCGGAATTTCCGTTGGCCTTTGTCGGTGTCTGCAACGGTAGCGAACAGACGATTGTACAGACAGGGGAGCGACAGACGACTGTACAGACGGAGGAGCGAAAGACAGATGTACAGACTGAGAAGCGACAGACGAGTGTACAGACAGAGGAGCGACAATCCGAGGACCAGCAGGCGACCATACAGACAGAGGAGCGAAACACAGATAATCGATAGATGACTACAGACAGAGGGGCGACCACCAGAATAGCGATAGACGGCTTCACAGACGGAGGAATGACATAGCTGTACAGAGGAGCGACACACATCTTCGTAGACATAGGAGCGACACACAGAGAAGCGTCCGACTGTATAAACGAAGGAGCAACATCCAGCTGTGCATATAGAGGAGCGACAGAGGACTGTGCAGACGAGCAGACGGAGATGAGCGACAGATGACTGCAGACAGGGGAGAGCGAACAGACGACTGTATAAACAGAGGGGTGTCCAGACGACTGTGCAGACAGAAGGGTGTCCAGACGACTGTATAGATTGAGGGGTGTCCAGACGACTGTGCAGACAGAGAGGTGTCCAGACGGCTGTATAGGCAGAGGTTCCCAGACGGCTGTATAGGCAGAGGGGTGTCCAGACGACTGTGCAGACAGAGGGGTGTCCAGACGGCTGTATAGACAGAAGGATGACCAGATGACTGTACAGATTGAGGGGTGTCCAGACGGCTGTATAGGCAGAGGTTTCCAGACGGCTGTATAGGCAGAGGGGTGTCCAGACGACTGTGCAGACAGAGGGGTGTCCAGACGACTGTATAGACAGAAGGGTGTCCAGACGACTGTATAGACAGAAGGGTGACCAGACGTCTGTATAGGCAGAGGTTTGTATACAGAGGGTGTCCAGACGAGTGAGTCCAGACGACTGTATAGACAGAAGGGTGACCAGACGTCTGTATAGGCAGAGGGGTGTCCAGACGGCTGTATAGGCAGAGGGGTGTCCAGACGACTGTATAGGCAGAGGGGTGGCCAGACGGCTGTACAAATTGAGGGGTGGCCAGATGGCTGTACAGATTGAAGGGTGTCCAGACGGCTGTACAGACAGGAACTAACAGACGACTGTATAGTCTGAAGAACAAACAGACTACTGTACGGAAATGGGGTGACAATAGATGGAGGAGCGAGCAGACGACTGTACAGATGAATGGCCCGACTTTCGAATTAACTTAAGCAGTCTTGCTATTGCTGGCAGCATCAACCAATGTATGTCTCGGATATCCACCTCCACCCCACCTATCTTGGTTCAGGAGTGAGTTTGCATTGGGCTCGGCTCGTATTTTCAGCCATTCGACTTGAGGTCCATTGTGGTTGGAGTAGGTGCCGAGTGATAGCGCCTCTTGCTTGATCACGACTGAGTGCTGTATATCAGGTGAAGCTGATGAGGTGTTGTTTTTGTCCGCGCACTCAGCGATTGTGGGTAGCAGACGCGGTTGTCGCAGTTGCCATGAGACGTCGCCGCAGTTGTCATATACATGTAGGCATCAATACATGTAGGCATAGACATAAAGGCATACAATATTAGTGCAACTATGAGCCACAAGGGCCCTTCTTGGTTGCACTCTGTACACTGAACCAGTTGCCCACCAAATGTGTCAATCAGCCCTCCCTGTAATACTGAAAAGCAAGCCCTCTATTCTTATAATGATTGTCTATGCTGTTTTTAAAGATGTTCAATGTGCTGCTACTGACAATGTTTTCTGGCAGCTGGTTCCAGTGTTCTACTACCCTGTTGGTGAAGAAAGTGTGCCTTAACCTTGTTCTGCTGTGGTTAACTTTAATTTTGAATTTATGACCTCTAATTGCATCATTTCTGTTCACTTCAAACATTTCCCCAAGGTATCCCCTCTCCAGACCATGGACAAATTTAAAAACCTCGATGAGATCTCCTCTCAGCCTTCTATATCTAAGTGAAAACATATTCAATTTCTTCAATCTTTCCTCATATGCCAGGTTGCTTATGCCATTAACCATTTTTGTAGCCCTCTTTTGTACTTTTCTCTAAAAGCCAACAATCTTTTTCATAGCTAGGAGACCAAGCTTGGATGCAGTATTCCAAATGTGGCCTGACGTATGCACAGTAAAGCTTCCTGATCACTTCCTCACTTCTGTATGATACATTCCTATTTATTGCCCCGAGCATTCTCAGTGCCTTCTTCCTGGCTTCCTTGGTCTGTTCTGATGCCCCCAGTTTTGTGTTTATAATAACACCTAAATTCTTCTCCTGTTGAGTCACTGATAGCACTTGGCCACCCATCAAGTATCAGGTAAGCAGCCTTCATATGCTGCTTACCTACATGCATGATTTTGCACTTATCAAAATTTAATTTAATTTGCCATTCTTCGGACCACTTCACAAGTTCGTCTAAGTCTTTTTGCAGCGAGATATGCTCATCTTGTCCTGTTATTGCCCTAAAGACCTTAAAATCATCCGCAAATTTCAAAACTTTACTGCTTAGGCCACTTTCAATGTTATTTACAGGTTATATTATGGTTATTATAGTTATTATAGGCTATTATAGGCATACAGGTTATTATAGGCATACAGGTAGCCAGCATTGTGCGTTGAGCAGTGCGGGGTGAGTGGACGTCATGGTGCCATCATTTTGGGGAGTGTATCTCGGTAGTACCTGTACATGCAGGTTCAGTGTAGCCCCCATCTTTTTTTACAAACTGATAGTGGAGCGGTCCGGGATCCGAATGTGAACTCGTTCCAAGTAAAATGAGCATAGACATAAACTATGCTACATATATTGGATCCATCCCGTCCCATGGGTGTACCAGCCTATAAGACATTTTGATATTGGCTTCATGACGTTATATGGTACGGTTACTTCAAAACGCCTCGGGGACAAGTGGCCTAGGAGTAAGTTGCTCGTCTTACAATCGAGAGGTTGTGGGTTCGAGTCTCACCTGTCGCTACTCTTCGCCCGCGACCAATCGGCGTGAGAGATTGGCGACGCTACATGACTTAACGGTCGACGTGTCGTCAAACCAATAGCCAACCAACTTCAAAACGTTTCCTGCTGACTGCCCCTCCGATTTACTTCCGTCTTCCGACTTCCGAATTTGATTCCGAGTTTGGGCTCCACAAGCCTGCAGCGAGCTATCCGCGGGTGGGCTAATCTTCTGTGAAGGTCTGAATCGGTCATAGACTGAACAAGTTGGTTCACGACCCCGTGATCCCCTTTGAATCGGCCTCTGACCTCGTGTGAACTATCGTCCGGGTGGAGCGGCGAGCAGCCACTGCGAAGTGTGCAGTTGAGGCGATGGTGGATAGATGTCGCTAGTGCAGCGGCGGCGCTTTCGACTGCGTTGACTGCGACAAACTGCCGACGGATGGTGTGCCGATGAGGAAAACTACCGGACGGCGACGTTATTTGCTCTGCGGCGTGTTCCCAGCCGCGTCCCGGACCAGTGCGTCGCCGAGCCGGTTGTGTGTTGACCGCCGGCGCCGAAGACGTCATCGCGAGCGGACTGTTCTGGGGTGGGTAATCGGCACGCCATCACGAGCAGACTGTTCTGGGGTGGATAATCGGCACGTCATCACGAGCGGATTATTTTGGGGTGGGCATTCGGTACATCATCACGAACAGATTTTTCTGGGGTGGGCAGTCGGTACACAGGCGACTTCTGGAGATTAAAAAAATCACCGACGAATCACTATCCATTCTTAATTCAGGCGCACTCACCCACATAGCATCCCCGTCGGGAAGCACTTCAGCGCTGGACATTAGTGTCCGCAACTGGCGCAGCTCTTCGATTGGTCAGTCGACCTGGACCCCAGAGGTAGTGATCACCTCCCGATATGGCTTCATTTCACACATGGTGCCATCCTCTGAACAAGACCACATCGATGAAAGCTCCAAAATGCTGACTGGGTGGAATTCGCAGCTCGACTTCAATACTTTTCATGCAATTGATGTCTTACTGTGTCTTTAGAGGATTTCACATCCATACTTCTGCAGTGTGCCACGGAGAGGGTCTCGCGCACCTCGTACAGACCCCGGCGCGTCCCGGTGCCGTGCTGGACTGAACAATGCCGAGAGGCTATTCGCGCCCGTCGACGCGCCTTCCGCAAATTTGACCGTGATAGCACTACGACTAATTTGATTTCCTTCCAAAAAAAAAAAACGGGGCGGCAGCACGGCGTACAGTGCGAAAAGCCAAGAGGACGTCATTGCCATGGGTGTAACCACGGATTCTAAATTTGGCTGGGGGGACAAATCAGGGACACGGTAAGTTTGAACAGGATAGAGGAGCCTCCCCCGCCCCCTAAAAGAAAATCCGTTGAATTCAGCCACTTTTTTTCAATGTCATTTTCAGCCACTTTAATTCAATGTCCAATGTACTTAAATTTTTCAGACTTACAGTTGTTAAAAATGATATTTTGGGAACTAATGGTTCCGTCAAAATTATCAAGTCTCACTACTTAACTGCCTATGAACTGCCTATAACTGCCTATGAACATCTAGCTTCATGTCGTATGTGCTGAATCCGATTTCACGATCGCCATAGAGCAATGCTATGTGTTCACCGTTGCCCTCTTGTTGCAGGAAAAACACAATGTTAGACGATGGTTTTACGGTAACAAATATGGACCTACAATTATCTTTCCTGTATTTTCCTGTTTTACGAGAACATATTTCGGTGCAATAACAACCAGGGTGCATAAAGGGTGTGGTACCGAGGGCATGTACCCCCACGTGAAAGGTGACGTCCCCCAGACCAAGAAAAGGCTCCAGTGCACCCGCTCAAATTTTTCAGCCGGAGGCACCCCTATGAAATAAAAAGGCACCCCCTTGGAAGGAAAGTAGTAAGTTCAGTGAGGTCACCTCCAAACAAGTTCAACCAGTTGCTACGCTTTCAGAGATCTTTGAATGAAACTTTTAGGATTTACTTATCGTTAGTAATGTAAAGTAAGCGCTTTTTATGAGGTTAAGCTTACTTAAAGCAACGTTCCTTGGTGTGTTCTACCCAGTAGAACGAGTAAAATGTTTTTTTTTAAACAGAAAAGTTTTTAAGAAATATACAAATGTATTTTTGGGTTGGCAAACATTTTTGGACCCTTGCCGATTTCGCCTTCATCTTTTTATTCCAAGTAAGTTTTTTTTTAAATATTCCCCAAAATGAACCAATGGAGACAAAACATGACATCGATTGTGGCATGATAATACCCATAGTGACGAAACTTTTTATGGGAAGAACTGTATGGGTGGTTTCCTCTTCGAGCGTTTTCCGATGAATCCTCCTACGTTTACGTGATGCTTGTAGTTTGGATATTAGATGGGGCACATAACGACCCCCTCCCCGAGGCGGGGTGTGAGGATCTGGCCGGACCGGAAGGGTGAAGTTTTATGGTGACCGTTTGAAGGTATTGATGAATAGTGACAGTAAATTTCATTGCCAGCTCATGTCAAAACAGCATAAGTGCTTTTGTCAGCGACGTCATTGCGTAATTCTAATCAATTTTGAAGTCTCAGAAATTGTGCTTTCCAGGTATTTTGAGCATGATAAATTTATAGCTAATATTAACCACCGAAGGTGCCAAATGTTGATACTGCGAGATGACTAAAAGTTAAGTGCAATATATTGAAATGCATTCACACAAAGCAGATTAAAAATGAGCAACCATTGTACCGAAAAAAATGTTTTTGTTGATGGTAGGAGCAGGGGATAGGACACCTCGATAGCAAATCGAGCTTAAATGGTATCATGATGCCCATACTGAAGTGTCAGTTGTACGTACTAGAAATTTCGCGATCGTCATGTTATATAACATAGTTTATATAATTTAACATGTTATATGTAGCTTGATGACAATCGAACGCATAGTAAGAACAAAACATTCATACCCTGCCCTTCTGCTGCATTTTTATCATGTTATGTATCGGCAAATATAGCAAGCAAATAAGTAATATTGATTTACGTGCTTCCCTAAGCGCTCAAATGTCTGAGGAATCGTCAATCAGTGCCGCTCCGGTAGCTCAGTGTCGTCCCGGTAGCTCAGTTGTTTAGAGCGCTGGCCTGCGCTGGTCTCCCCTGTACTGGCAACACAGGATTCGAGTCGCTTCGCGCGCTCGCACTTAGCCCCCGGCCGCGAGTGTCAGCTGGCAGCTGGCCAAATAAGGCCGGGAACGAGCGACGAGGGCGGCCGTGTCGGTGCATTGACGGCACGTTAAACTTTCGGTCTACATTCTGCCGTTGAACTGGAGTCCATGGGTCGGGTGGTGGGGCCAGGGTTCACGCAACAAGCTCTGTTTAGCAATAGGACCCTGGTTCCTAAAGCCACCCAAGCAACAACCCGAATTAAATTTATGATAAAAGCGTCATACAAAGCTCGCGAATTGTGTTTGAGCTTAATTATCTGTAGTTGCAGTCATGTTACGTCATTTAAATGGAGGTTGATACATTCGGGTGTTTTAAATCAACTATCGGCATTAAGGAAGTTCAGCCGGTTGCTGTAATCCTGGTTGAAATTGCGTGCCTTACCTTTGATTAGATGCAAATACCGTTGGTATAGATCAAGGCTAGATGTTGCATTACATTCCACGCTGGCACAGCAGGCACATTTTACCTACTAGGTGCATCGAAGAACCAATGGACCCTGACTGCCGTCTGATGTTGTGCGTCATGCTCATGGATATGCAGGACCACTGAACAGACAGTCGTCCGATCTCGTGTGTGCTGTGGCCGTTGGACAGTCGTCCGATCGTGTGTGTGCCGTGGCCGTTGGACAGTCAGTCGTTCGATCTCAAGTGTGCCGTGGCCGTTGGACGTCTATGCACGTCGGCGTTTTCGGCATCGCCTCACTGATACCCACGCCGCCCGACAATCCCGTTCGAGGAGCGACATAAAAAGACGCCGGCGAATCGCCCGGCAGCATGAAAGCGCAGTCGGCTGCGTTCCCAGCGGCGGGCGTCCGCCGTCCAGGGCCGACCGGAATGGCCGGCGCCCGTGCGGCTACACCGCGCCGACGCCGACGCGACCCGGTCGGCGACGTAGTGCCAGGCGGCGCCACGGGCGGCGCCACCGTCGGCCGTCGCCTCCGCTTCCCGTACTCTGCCCAAAATAGCTGCCGCCCTGTCGATTGCAGAGGAAGTGGCCATTTTGATCCGTCCGTTACCCGTTGAATGCGGTGTTGGTCAATCGAGTCACTTCCGGGCTGCCGGGCGGTCGATGTCGGTTGATGTCGATATGGCGACACAGCTCAATCATCGGGCGAAGGTGGTGGTGGTGCTGGCCACGGACTGGGGCCCAAATCCATCACCCCCGCTCCCACCAATCCACCACAAACACACGGGTTGGGGCGCAAATCCAACACCACCATCAACAATCCACACCCACCAATTGTTATTTTCCTCGTCAACAATTGTGTGGGTGGTATCTGCCGGAATTTGTAGAATTTTGGTACTGAGAGAAACACAGTATGCCAAGCGACAAAATTAGGACTAGAGCATGGTCTTACGTAAACATCTTAACATAGATCCTAATCTTAACATAGTCTCGGTGTGCGTCGGTATGTAAAAGAAAGCACAGCTCGTCGAACGAGGTAGCCGACAAACCACAGGTCCATTCAGGCATGTGACTATTATGCTCTCATTGTATGTGCGGTTCCACTTTCAAGTACTACTAAACCTTGAGGGAAAAATTGAACATGACATCTACGGATTGTGTAGAAAGACCAGCCAACGCCTTCTTCAATATCCGAATCATGCGTCCAAATAAATACTTTCACAATATTCGACACAGGGCGCAGTATGACAATAGCAGTCGATGCGCCCCCAAGCCCAAATAACCAACCAACCAGCCAATATTCGACACAGCGGCTCACATGTCTGAAAGTGCGTGGCCCTGTCGTGACCCGTGACCCGCTGCTGGTGTGCATGGGTTGACCTTTAGCCGTCACCCGGCTCTGAGTGGTGCGGTCGTGCCGCGGCCGGGGCCGATGGCACCGTCTTGAGACCTCACCTGGTCAGCGGTTCCGGCAGCAGCTGCGCACGGCTTCGTAAATCACCGCCGCGCCGTCATCAGTGCGCGTGAAGCGCTCGCGCCGCGCCGCTCCGTCGGCTCCTCCTGCGCGCAGATCTGCGTGTGGCGCTCGGCCAAATGTCTGCGATGTTATGAATCCTGTTCGGAGTATGGGGACTCGGCTCGCGGTGTGATGCGTGTGGCGGGTCACTGGAGTGGCTGTGTGCGTGTGTGTGTGTGTGCGCGCGCCCCTGCACTCACACACGTGTGTGTATGTATGTGTGACAACCTATTATTAATCTTCGCTGTCGTTGGTGCGAGTGGGATTTTGCCTTCACATCGAGAGGGCCTGTCTATGCCATCAGGCGGTGGTGGGAATAGAAGTAACAATATTTGGTTATCAGTGGCCTACTGCATGGCCTACTAGTGTTTCGTATAAAATAAAGCCGGAGCATCCTGATCTATGCGCCGTTTTTTCTCTATGGCTGACCCCACCAGCCCTGACTTTTCCCCAGTTAATCAACACGTGCCAGCTTTTAAGCGACCCCCGTCGCCTAGGACACGCACAACAAATGCAACCCGGGCGAATGTTGCGGACCGGCTGACGAACGGTGCTGGGGGCGGTGCCGGCGCGGTGGTCAGCATCCCGGCGGGACGCGAGCGGCCCCAGTATCGGCAGATCCGAGACCCTCTCATCTCGCCGCCAACCAATCGGCTGTCGTGTTGGGCCTGCTGGAAAATGGCGGCCTCTGCGCGGCAGCGTCGGCCGGACGGGCCCACCCGCCGCCGCCGCCGCCGCCGCCGCCACCGCCACCGCCGACGCCACCGCCCAGAACGTCAGAGCGCCGCCGCTCCGCCCCCCCCCCCGTGCCGGGGAAGGTGTGCTCATAACCTGCACCCACCACCGGCCAGCTGTACCGTAAGCGGCAAACTGAGCATTCCTGTAGTCGGTGCACCCTCAATGCCGAGCTAAACGAATCGCGCATGGCTAGAGACTCGAGTGAGGGTTTCCAAAAATGTGTGATAATTGCAGGTGGTGCTTTTGAAGAGACGGTGCCTTCCAGGCGAAGTTGTTTTTCTACTGGTCAGGGTCACCCTAACCCTAATGCTATACTTCCGAAATGAAGGTGGCGCTCAAGTAAAGCGCTTAGGGGGGACATGTCACCAAATATTTTTTTTTTCTGAATTCCGCAAAAAAGGCTGTATAGCAATAATCGGCCAAGGAAAAAACGATCCACGCAACTCTTAGGTCGTGGCAGGACGCCTCAGTAAACCAAGGTGGCGCCGAAGCATCACCTGTTGCCACTAAAACTGGACTCAGTGTTGTAGAACCGAGCATTCAAGGTGTTGTGCCTGAAGCCAAATCTGTTGTGGGTGCAGTGCCAGCGTCCTCTGAGATTGCATTAATCAAACGTGGTAAAAGGGTTAAAAAAGAAATACCTTGTCATATCGAAGCGAGTCGAAATACTATTTCTGGAACCGACAATGCCACATTTCTCTGGTGGCTGTCAAAATGTGGTTTGAGTTTGAGCCGCGTACATTTTACGATGAGATGCGTATGCACATGACCATAGCCAATAAAAATTACCGGCAAAACTGGTCTTAAAAAATAGCGAACGAGTTGTTATCGAGAGACAAAGTTCATGTTGAGAATCGGCCAAAATAACTTTCATTTACGGGAAATTGCTGCTGCACTTGTAAATTATGTCTCGACTAATATAGGCCGAAGGCAACGCGATTCATCCAATTTTGGTTGATAGTTCGTAGGCATCTCGTGAGGTTTCGTGACTGGTGAGGTTTCGTTTCCCCTTGTTTTTCTATTCTTATGCTTTTTGCTAATCCTTGTTCCTTACCACGTAAGCAGGGATGTTTCCAATGTTTTGTTTGTAACTTCTCCTTGTTTCGGCTCACCGCAAGAGAAGCAAGTTATGCATACGGGCAAGCGGAGAGGTTCCCGCGCTGGTCTAGCTATGGGGAGTTCATTCCAAACATCTGACATCGAGTTTCCAGGTCGGCGAACTGCCCTGACGTTCAGGTATGGTCGGTTTCGTGGAACAGTTTAGTCACTAGACTAATGTTGAAATGACTGATACTAATAGGATTAATAATGCTATTACTGTCTTCCGAAGTCGAAGTATCTTCACTAGAGCAAATGATTTATGCTCTTTATATAAAGTTCTGTATTGAAAGCGAAGACATTGAGCCAAAAGATGCAGGAGCCAAATCAAACATTTGTGTTATGTACGATCTATCCTTACAGAGCATTAGTTTTTACCGTACTACGATACTATCGGCAACCTCTAGATGAATCAAGTAGTTCACGTAGAATAAAACTTTTACCTATCGAGTGCCGTTTCCATCAGCGGAATTGGTCTGTTCTGTTTCCAAGACACGGAAGGTGCAAATGTAACCCCCAAATTGACTTAAGTTGCAAAATACAGCTAAATACCTATTAAGGTAATACTTCTCTGGTGGTTTATTTTAACTAATCCTGAGTTAGGCGCCGTGGACAGTCCTAACAATTCGAGCATCTCTAATACCAAGGACAATTATGCCGATTATGATTGATATTGATTATTGGTGAAATTGTCATCAGAGTTTCATGATTTTAGCCCTCATGGCTGAACAAAGTAATGCATGGTGTAACCTGAACATATTTTTTTCCCCTACAGCCATATAACATGTCGAAAGCAAATACTGAGCTTGAGCTATCCTAGCAACATGTTCGCTTTACGCAGGAGACCACAACATATACGGAACTAGGTATTCCCCGAACACGACTTACTAAACATTTAAATTTTACAGCCAGTGGGCAGACATGTGGCGAGAACACTCAAAATGGTGTGATCTAGTCTTCTAAGTCATTAAGAAAGCGTGTTGTAATGACCCTAATATATATATATATATATATATATATATATAATGTATGTGTGTCTGTGTTTGTGTTTATATCAATTCAACATTTATTTGGTGCGTGTGTTGGTGAATGATTTATTTGTTGGATACCCATCATGCCTGTATAAAAGCTATGTGTAAATCCTGAACTGAAAGATATTAATCCTCGTCAGCATAAACTGTGGTTCGAGCTCCCATATATGTTTCGAATATTTTTTTGGCAGAACCGCCACTATCATTTGCAGGAAGTTCGGAATAGATTACATTTTCGCCGTTGGACATGACTGCTGAAGATGCCACTGCCCTGCCGTGGTACTTCAGGGTCATAACGTCATTGTCGTGGGCATGTCGGCCCAAAAATGTAACTGTCATGGTCGGACATTTCAGGGAGTTATTTCGTCCTTGTCGAATGCATGTGAGCCCAAAATCGGTAAAAACGTATCGATTGCTGAAAAAGGCGTGTTTTAGTCATTGGCATTTACTTGTATTTTCGGGTGAGGAAGAAGGATGTAATGGCTGAAGGAGGGTGTGTTCAAATGTAGTCCTGATTTCAACTCTGCTCTAACCTTAAACCTAAGATCAGTTTGGCAGCATACCGTTCGCCTCGGTCATTTAAATGAGTGGCGACTCCTGGTCACAATATGTCACTAGCTTGAGCCTGATCCACATAGGCCGCTGCTACGCTGTGCACCTCCGTTCCGTGGTGTTCCGTTTCGCGTTCCGGCGGCCATTGTTCGGTCTGTAATGACTGTTACGTCGTCTAGTTGCAAAAACATCGCCTTGCCACAGTAATTGATGTGGTTACATGATGCACGTTGCGGATTCCGCATCGGACAGTGTAGCTGAGCCCAGCACCGCGTAGCTATGCTTCGCAAAACAACCGTAATTGCACCGTGAAATACAACACCACATGAACACTCGTGTTGAATAACAGTGGCAAAGGCAGTCGTTTGTTCCCTGTGGCTGCCGACGACGTATTTTAATCGAATTTTGCGTAATCCGCTAAAAGTGTAAAGGTAGCCCATGTCTTAATTGACAGTGGAGCAGTGGTATCGCCTGGAACTAGGCACCATTTCGAGTTTCTAAGCCGGTGTACATTATTCGTGAAATATGGTGGAATATACCACTTACTGAACACTGAGTAGACATCCTTCCCAAAGAATTATAGACATTGTGCTTCTTGGTGAGTGCTTGTGAAGACACGAGCCCATGGCTCGTGTCTAACACTGTCCAGCTTATATGTGTCATGTTTATGCTCATCATAACGGATCCGGGATCGTGATATCGAAATTGCCATGGTACAATTTCATGCAAAAGGATTGCCTATAATGTGCTATGTTATGGAATACCATTGTATAGCGTAGGTATTTGCATCGCCACCATTTATATATGTATCTCCAAATTAGGTATCTCTCAAGACACGAAAAATTGATAATTATATGATGCTATGTAATTGTCCCAAAACTGGGCTTCGTGGACCTCGATATTTTAAAGCAACATTATTTCCACAGCGATTTGAACATCGCGCTGTACTCGTTTCGACATCCCACACCTAGCGGGAAATCGTTATTCTAACACTGCTCTAGACGAACAATTTTCGTCTTGGAACACATATTTTTGGTACTAAAACTTTGGGGCAGTACATTATGTAGGTGGTTTCTGGTGCTGCTCGTCGAGCGCTTTCCGACGACACTTCTTTCGTTTTCGTGCGACGCTTAGTTTGCAGATCAGAGGGGGATATACTGCCCCCCCCCCCCGAGACTGAGTGTAAGGATCTGGCCGGAAAGATCTGACCAGAGGGGTTAACACGCCGCATAGCGCGGCGGCCGTGCGGTCGCCCAGCCCAGTGGCAGACGGATGCCGCGTGCTACGGCGCCGTAAAGTGCGCCCGTGGAATTCCGACCGTCGGACCGCAGCCGCCGCGGCCGGCGTTGGCACACAATGCGCCGCCCAACTGCATTTGCCGAGATCGTAAACCGGCTCTCTTTTTGCCAACATTAATTGTCTGTTTCGCCGGCAACGAGGCCGGTTTCGAAAGGCACAGCTGGGCGGCACGAGCGAGCGACAGGCACCTCTCGGTGGGGGCGTGGCCTGCAGACCGCCGACTGGCCTGCTGTTGGCCGCCAGTCGCCGCCATACACAGAGCAGGGATTGCCTGTGGGTCGGCTGGGCAGATCTTTGAGAACTGAAGGCCACGACCCTGAGCCACGGACGACACTGATGATATCTCTGCATATCTCTAGTGATGCATGATCATATCTTTAGTGCGAAATAATGCCTTGGATGAGCCAAAACGACACAGAAGACATTCAGGTTGTCAAGTTTCGTGTATTTCATGTGTGGATCCAGATGAACCGGTTTGGCGAGGGAAATAAAAATAGATTGTCCCATTTCGAAAAACCGTAGATTTCGACAGCTATCATTCGTCGAGTCAGCTTAAGACAATGTTTATTTCATAAAATCTTCCTTCATCCCGAGAAAGTGCTCTTTTAGTTCACAATTTCGCTACAAATTCGCTAAATTCAAATGCATTTAGCATCCATATCACTTATTTTCATCAGCTCTATACATAACTTCCCAGTGCCCAGCGTCAGTAAAAAGTTGGAATATAACTAAATATAAATATAAATGCAAAGATGAAGTTTGCACAAATATAGAGCTGATGAGTTGGAACTCATCAACATGAGTTGGACTTTTACTCCGCCCCTGCAACCAAATCCCGTGGCTCTGCTCTGATGCATTCTTATCCTAGGAAAAAGTCTGTTCATTCCCTGTGGCTGCCGACGACGTATTTTAATCGAATTTTGCGTAATCCGCTAAAAGTGTAAAGGTAGCCCATGTCTTAATTGACAGTGGAGCAGTGGTATCGCCTGGAACTAGGCACCATTTCGAGTTTCTAAGCCGGTGTACATTATTCGTGAAATATGGTGGAATATACCACTTACTGAACACTGAGTAGACATCCTTCCCAAAGAATTATAGACATTGTGCTTCTTGGTGAGTGCTTGTGAAGACACGAGCCCATGGCTCGTGTCTAACACTGTCCAGCTTATATGTGTCATGTTTATGCTCATCATAACGGATCCGGGATCGTGATATCGAAATTGCCATGGTACAATTTCATGCAAAAGGATTGCCTATAATGTGCTATGTTATGGAATACCATTGTATAGCGTAGGTATTTGCATCGCCACCATTTATATATGTATCTCCAAATTAGGTATCTCTCAAGACACGAAAAATTGATAATTATATGATGCTATGTAATTGTCCCAAAACTGGGCTTCGTGGACCTCGATATTTTAAAGGAAAATTTTATTTCATAAAATCTTCCTTCATCCCGAGAAAGTGCTCTTTTAGTTCACAATTTCGCTACAAATTCGCTAAATTCAAATGCATTTAGCATCCATATCACTTATTTTCATCAGCTCTATACATAACTTCCCAGTGCCCAGCGTCAGTAAAAAGTTGGAATATAACTAAATATAAATATAAATGCAAAGATGAAGTTTGCACAAATATAGAGCTGATGAGTTGGAACTCATCAACATGAGTTGGACTTTTACTCCGCCCCTGCAACCAAATCCCGTGGCTCTGCTCTGATGCATTCTTATCCTGGGAAAGACTGGACAGCACCTCTTCGAAAGGTGTAACTAACTTTCCAAAACGCCGGAGACCCTCCGAGGTCGTTTGTACCCACTCGAATTGTTGCCTATAAATGACACCCCTGAGCAGGGGCAGTGAAAGGTTTCTGGAGGTCGGGAGTGGGGCAATGTTTTCTAGTTGTCTGCACTGTTACATACTATTGCGAGTCGCAGGTAAATAAACCATTACTGGCGACAGTTTTAATTGTGATATAGCTGCCGGGCAAATCAAAACAAGTTTGAAACACTTCAAGCACTGTCTTGAGCATTATGCTAGGAATCATGGTGGGGATTGATGATCTTGGCTCGTTGTAGCGGCATCACAAATTGCCCAAAGGTGTCTGTCCAAAGGTATCTTCGATCGCTGGATATATGTTGGTGTCAGGCCATTTTCTGCGGTGGTGATCATACTAATAATAGCAATTTATAGTAGTACAACACAGGGCAAGAATGGGTGGAACGTTCCGCTCTGAATATTGGTCTTCTGTAAGGCAAGAGCCGTGTCAAAACAAAAGCAGGTCATGATAAAAAAGACAGCAGGATTCCAATACATACATGTGCAACGGGATCAATGTTAAAATGATTTGATTTACACACGCGAACACGACCAGAGTGAATACGGATGTTTTGTCGAAGGTGTAATATCTCTGGTTGTGCCGCTTAATCATTCAATCATCGGTGGGTGTTGGTAGTGTGGTGAATGCAACCGGCGGTATGAGGAGGCACTCTGATTTGTGTGCATCGTACGTAAAGGAAATGTACACATGGCAGATGCACATATGGCAATTGTATCTTAGTGTAGATGTACGTTTGACAAAGGTACGTGAGCACAGATGTACGTAAACACAAATGTACATATGCGCAAATATACGCATACGCAAAGGTGCCTAAATACGTACCTATTATGATTCGTATGTCCGTAGATACGTACCATTGTCAAATTTGAAGATTTACGCTGACCTACCTTTGCGCATATGAGCAAATTTACGTAAGCACGAAAGTGCGTAAGCGCAAAAGTACGTGAGTGCAAATTTACGTATGTACAAATGTACCTAGTTGCAAATGTATTTAAGCTCAGCTGTACGATAGCGCTGTTCGTCCTCAGCGCAAAAGTGCGTAAGCCTAAATATACGTTTGTGAAAATGTGCGAACGCGGAAGTGTACGTAAGCGCAAATGTACGTATGAGCCAATGTGCGCAAGCGCATTTGCGCATTTGTACTTTTGCCACTACGTATATTCGCGCGCACACAACTTTGCCATACGTATATTTTCGTTCACGTACATTTGTCTTACGTACATCTGCGCTTAGGTAAAATAATATTGTGTGTCCATTTGCGCTTACTTACCTTTGCTTACCTTCATCTTACATGCGTACGTTCGTCCGTGCGTACATTTGCCGGTACGTACATTTGCATTAACGTACAGTTGTTCTTACTTATTTAATGTACATTAATCCATTTATGCACATTTGCGCTTACGTACTGTTGCGTTTATGTACACTTGCGCTTACGTACCTTTGCGCATACGTACATTTACTCTTACGCACGTTTGCGCATTCGTGTATTTGCTCTTAAGTTCTTTTGTGTTTAAGTACATTTGCGCAGGCTTACATTTACTCTTATGTACAATTGCACTTGCATATGTTCGCGCATGCGTATATTTGCGCTGACGTACATTTACGCAAACGTACAACATTTAAATGCATTTGCGCATACGTACATTTGTGCTTCAGTAGTTTTGCGTTCACGTTCATATTTGCTTGCCTACGTTTCCGCATACGTACTTTTCCGCTTAAGTACATTTGCACTGACGTACATTTGCACAAGCGTAATTTTGCACCTACGTACTTTTGCGTTTTTGTGCATTTCCGTGTGCGTACTTTGCGCTCACGTAAATTTGCGAATGTAAATGTGCGCATGTGTGTATTTGCGTTTTTGTGCATTTCCGCGTGCGTACTTTGCGCTCACGTAAGTTTGCGCATGTGTGCATTTGCACTTGCGTGCTCGGTTGGTTATTGGTTTTACCACACAGCGACCCTTAAGTCATGCAGCGTCGCTAATCTCTCACGCTGATTGGTCGCGGGCGAAGAGTAACGACAGGTGAGACTCGATCCCACAACCTTTCGACTGTGAGGCGAGCAACTTACCCCTAGACTATTCGTCCCCTTGCATTTACTTACTCTTGCGCTTGCGTAATTTGCGTTCAGAGTCAAATTTGCTGTGCGCCCAAGTACTTTTGCGCCTACTTACTTTCAAATTTTCGTAAGTTTGTGCGACCATTCATTTGCGTACACGTGCACTTGCACATACGTACATTTGTTGCACATGCGTGCCTTTGCACTTTTGAGTGTACGTTCATTTGCGTTAACATACTTTGTGTTCACGTACATTTGCGCATTCGTACATTTGCGCTTATGTACTTTTCAGTTGAAATGCATTTGCGTGTGCGTACCTTTATGCTAAAGTAATTTTGCGCTTACTTACATATGTTATGCACATTTCCGCATGCGTACATTTGTGCACACGTTATCTTGCGCTGGCGTACTTTTCCGTTTACGTACATTTCCGCATTTGTATCTTGCACATACAATTTGCGTTGCGTGCTTTTACGTTTACACACATTTGCACTTGCGTACATTTGCGCATATGTATATTTGCGCTTATGTACTTTTGCGTCGACGTGCATTTGCGACATATGTGCATTTGCGCATACTTGCATTTGCACTTACGTACTTTTGCGTTACGTACATTTACGTATGCGTACGTTTGCGCTTACGTGTATCTGTGCATACGTACTTTTGCGTTTGCGTACTTTTCGTTTAGGTGCCATTCAGCGCACGTACATTTTCGCATGCGTACATTTGCGTTTACATGCTTATGCGCCTTCGTGTATTTGCGTTCACGGACTCAAATGTGCGCATAATTACATTTATGCACCCGTAAATTTTGCACTGCGTACATACAAAGACGTTACACGGCTGATAATAGTAGAGTTCATGGAAAGTAGGAGCCGGAGACGAAGACACGATGGACACAAGTCAGCATGCTTCCTCATACCACCGGTTCCACACAGCACACCAACAAACACCAACTGAACGTTGATATGCCATAACCACCACGTGTTACATCACGCTCGACAAAACATTCACATTCACTTCGGGCGTGTTCGCTTGTGTGAATCAAACACTTTTATGATGAATTCTATTGTATACCTGATATGTTGGAATATTGCTGTTTTTGGTCGTTATCTGTTTTTTGTCTTGGTCAAACTCTTGCCTAACGGAAGACAAATATTCAGAGCGGAATGTTCCATCCATTGTTGCCCGCTTTGTCCTGCTATAGTCTGTGTATGTGTATGATCTTGATCAATTAAGATAACGGCTTAAATTTAATATTTGTAGGAGTCACAGTTTTTTAATTAACCTCTGCTGATACCAGTCTAAGTTACATGAACTCGACGAGATTATTCCTTGGAAGATATTTCAGTTCGATGTTTATTCATAATTATCTGCATTTTTGTCGATAGGAAACAAATGTTTTTGTTAACGGCAAGATCTGAACCATTTTAATTACATTTTATTTGGTCATTATAGTCATGGCATGGCTATTATAGTCACGCATGTTCACATTCAAATACTTATCGTTGTTGTCCAGGAAGGTTGTGCTGGCGCGAATGATCAAAACTGGTCGAAGCGCTCTAAAGCCCAAATATCTGACTAACAGGAAGGTGGTGCGTTCAGTTCAGCATTGTCCATTGATTGCTTCGCATAGCCTTGGACTGAAGTTTGCCAGCATATGCTGTTTCCGTCATGTCCGACGTTATTATGCGCTGTCCATTTCAAAGATTACCGTAATTCGTCCCTGCATGCTAGCGGTAGATCCGGATCCCAGCTTTTCTCGTCTGCACAGTCGGACGGTCTGAGAGCCGATGATTTGCAGATCACCCTACCCTGCCCAGCTAATTTATCAAGTCGACTGATTGATTGACGTCACGTGTCCATCACAAGGTGTTTACCGGTACATGTGCTGGAATCATCGCGATGATCCCGAAAGCCGTGACTGGAGCACAAGGAATCAAAATGTATGACGGCGCCTGCAACAGCATCAGGACGGGCAACATGAACCCGAACTTCGGGACGACACCCCTTACACCCAACTCCCCACTCCACCGGCACGGAGGTGGCAGCGGCGAAACACCACTTCCACTCACGTCCCCACCCCAGCAACACGGAGGTGGCAGCGGGACACCTTCCCCACTCCGCCAATACGAAGGTGGTAGCGGGCCGAAATCCCGCCTACTCGCTTCCCCGCCCAGACAACACAACAGCAGGACGCAAATAGCAAGACGACACCCCTCTACTCGCCTCCCCACTCCAACAATATGAAACCGAGCAATGGAGTGGCACTCTCCATTCGATTCCCCACTCCAATAATATGAAGCCGAATAGTGGCATGACATTCTCACTCGATTATCCACTCCAGCAGCACGACAACAGGAACACAGAGAGCGGGACAACATCCAATCTACTCGCCTCCCCACTCTCACATAGCTGCTGCGCCCCCTTGACACGCAACTTGACACACAACGTACTACGTTGCGTGTCAAGATACGTTCTGGGTGTTCGTCGATAACGCCTGCCACCTGGCGGACGTGGCGGTCTGCCGTCTGGCTGATTTGAGACGAACCACGACGACACTGCACCAGCGGGTGTCGGTCCCGTGTGCCCCCTTGGCGCCGAGCGGTGCCACGTGTACCGCTCTCGGTACAGAGCGGTACCACGCCGTCTGCTGCACCGAACGGGTGTCGGTCCCGTGTACCGCCCTCGGCACAGAGCGGTGCCACGTGTAGCGCCCTCAGCACAGAGCGGTGCCACGTATACCGCTCTCGGCACAGAGCGGTGCCACGTGTAGCGCCCTCAGCACAGAGCGGTGCCACGTGTACCGCCCTCGGCACAGAGCGGTGCCACGTGCACCGCCCTCGGCACAGAGCGGTGTCACGTGTACCGCTCTCGGTACAGAGCGGTGCCACGTGTACCGCCCTCAGCACAGGTGCCACACCGCCCGTGGGCCGGGATACCCTAGTACTGTCGCAGCGCCACACGGAGGTGCTGTGGTGTAGGTCCCGTGTACCGTCTCCGGCATTAAGTTTTGGCCCAGGGAGAGATGAAGCTTTTTCATTTGTGATTTTTGTAGTACAATTTGGTGAATGTATTGCATTCGGAATAGTGCGTACTGCCCACACATGCCTGAAGGCGCGTGGCTGCATAAACGCCCGAAGCGATGCTTGTATGGGCTATAACTGAAATGCAAGGATGCTCGACTTTACTCGCCATTTTAAACTTGTTCTTACTCGTCCAGGACCTCTCCAAGCGACTTATAATGGATGTAATTGCATATACATATCTGACGTTGTTTATGTGCATTTCTGCGGTAATGCCAATGCTTCCTATAGACGAATCCCTGGGCCGAACATACAAAACAACCGTTCTGGTACTCCCGAATACACCGAACTGCGCGTCCTTTTTCCTTGAGTACAAGTTGCAGCGGCGGCCTGGCCAGTCACCGCCTGCAGCGGATACTGACGCTAAGTGGGAGCGCGCAGGGTTAACGAGCGACGCGGCCGTCACGGCGCGGCGGCAGCGTTGGACCGCCGCTGCCAGCCGGTGTGTGCGTGGCCACTGCGGCCTTCGCTGGGGTGAATCCTGTTACCGCGCCGCAGCCGCATTGCGGCCGGCGCGCCGTTGGCCTGGGTCAGGATGGGCCGCCGCCGCCGCGGCCGCCGCCGCCGAGCCGTCTGCCCGTCATGTTCTCCAGTGGCCCGGCGCTCAGGCTGCGCCGGGGGTGTGGTGTGGTGTGGTGACGGAGGAGGATAATGCAGCGGAATTTAGGCCGTTTCAGCGTGGGTTGTCATAGCTGTGTGATGGCCTTTTGCGGTCCAGGAATACACTGAATGCTTCCAGCGAGTATATTAGAACCAAAACAGGGGTGGGTGGAAAATGGCACTGAATAGTAAATATGCTGACATAATCTTGTGAATTTGCTGGATAATTATAAACATTAGGCGGCTGCGTCATACATCATAGCATAAATTTGTCGTTTGGATTGCCCATCCACTTGCTGTGTTCTTGGTGTTTAGTTTGTGCAATTTCCTTGATAATATATTCAAGAAATAAAGAGAGAATTACGGCATTCATTAAGTGAATGAATGTGTGAATTAATATTCTACACGAGTTGGTTATCAATTTAGCGTGCTGTCGGTACTGTGACCGTGTTTACCGACAGCCCGTCATGTGACCGTGTTTACCGACAGCCGGTCCTGTGACCGTGTTTACCGACAGCCGGTCCTGTGACCGTGTTTACCGACGTCCACCCGGCTCGGATACTGCGGCCGGTGAGGGCAGTGACACGCTGGACGTGTGCCACGTCGTCGTCCCACCCGCACGTTTACCAGTCCACCGGAGCCCACCACACCCACCGCCAAGGCCGACGCTGCGGCCGACCGGCGCGTGGCGGGGGCGGCGGCCGGTGGCGGGAGTCAGTGGCGGTGGCGGTGGCGGCGGCGGCCGTGGCCGTGCGGTCACGGCATGTCCCGATGGCCTGGCCTCCGCGTCACCGCCACCCCACCGTCACCGCAACTGACTCCCGCCACCGATTCCCGCCACCGACTCCCGCCACCGACTCCCGCCACCGACTCCCGCCACCGACTCCCGCCACCGACTCCCGCCACCGACTCCCGCCACCGACTCCCGCCACCGACTCCCGCCACCGACTCCCGCCACCGACTCCCGCCACCGACTCCCGCCACCGACTCCCGCCACCGACTCCCGCCACCGACTCCCGCCACCGACTCCCGCCCGCCCGCGACAGACCACCTCTGCCCGTCCCTGCGACCAGTGAGGGCGGCGACAGTGTCCATCGTGTTGGCGATGTTGGCGTCCGGACAGTCCACCATCGGCGCACTGTGTCCGGGCCGATCGCCTCCGACGTCGGCTGGCCACCGCTCCGGGGCGTTCTCATTGGCCGCTGATCTCGCAGGCGGCTGGTCTGACGCCGCAGCGCACACTAGGTTTTCGGAGAGGCGACAGCGGACTCGGCCGGCGATTTTTGTCGGCGTTTTGCGGATGGGCCACCGCGGCGGCGTCGCGTTAGATGTCTGTCGCGTCGCCGTGCCCGCTGCTCTCGGCGCCGGCGCGCTTTTTGTGGCGCGCCGGCGACCGCGGCCGGCTCGCTCGTGCGCCGTTCGGTCAGCTGATGGTTTCATCCGACTCGGACCGGTCGGCCGGCGCGTCTGCCGGCGTGTCGTGCGCACGCCACTTTTGTCTCATTACGGGATAATTTGTAGTGCGCCGGGCGGGCGTGAGTGTGCGTTGTCTGGCGGCCGCGCTGTGTGCGGTGGCTGCGGTCGCTGCGCCACCTGAGCCGGCCGCCTTTTTGCCGGCGGATTTTTGTCGTCCGTCAGTGGGATCGCGTTGTTATGGCGGTGCGCGCCGGCAACATATGGCCGGGCGGCGGCGGCGCCGCTGCGCTCTCCGCTGTCTGTCAGAGCGACGGCCGGCCGGCACGCAGCGCGCGCAAGCTCCGCCCCAAGTGGGCGGTGTCTGTCAGCCGGCGCGCCGGCGCCGGTGAGACGGCCGAGCGGCGGCGGCGGCGGCGGCCGGCCGGGCACCGACACGCACCACCATAAAACTAGCGTTCAGCGGCGGCCCGACGGCGTCCGTCTCGCTACGGCCCGCCTCAGAATGGCAAGTCGTGTCTATTACTGCCAGTGAGCACGGCGTCGGGTAATGCGATCTGGGCGACTGCCTGGCCGCTGCAGTCCAGCCGCGCGGTGCTGGGAATATGGCCCGCGCTGACGGCGGCGGCGGCGCCGGTGGCGGCGGCACTAGCCCCAAGTCCAGGCTCTCGTGAACGCTGACGTCGCCCCGACACATCCCCCACAGAACACCAGCGGCGGAATGTAGGTTGTGTGGGGGACACACCCAATTCGTGAAATAAGGTGAAATATGCCACTTTTTGAGCACTGAGTTCCTTTCTAAGGAAGAATCGATGTCATGCTTGGTTATGTTTGCTTATCAAGTAGCCACGGCTCGTCTCCAGCAACATATCGTGTATAATATCATGTTTATTGTATTGACTTACAAGTACATCCACGCAGCTGGCGGCTATTATTGCACAGGATGGATATGAATGAATAAGTGAGCTGAATAGCTGAAAGGACGTAAGGATTAAGGACGTTGCATTCTAGAGCACCGCAGCCGGTCGGCGCCGGCTCAATAGACTGCAACAAGGACGAGGGTAGGTATCAGGTCAAGGAATGGAAAGGTGCTGAGAAATCAATGGCAAGGATAATATAAATTAATATAAATTATATAATAAATTATACAATATAAATTATACAATGAAAAGGAAGGATGAATAGTGATGTCCTTGTTCGGATTCCTTCGTGCGTTGTCGTCTTAATTGCTGGTTTACTCTTTTCGTATCATACTGGATCCATCTTCCATTGAGCTGTTTCATTTCTTGAGTGTAGGTTTTTTCTAGGTGGTGAAGATTCTTCTCGATGGCAGCACAGTTTTCAGGTTTTCAGGTTGATTGCAACGATAGATCACGAGGATCCAAAATTGGAGTGCTTTTTAGCCATGCTTCTTTCGCACTTCTTTTGCCATTGAAGTAAACCTCCATTAAATATAAATTTTTTACCACACATGGCTCTCACCGTGTGCCATTAATGTTTATGCTGACCATCATGGATTGTGATACACAAATATCTTCAAACACAATTCCAGGTACAGAGATTATACACGATGTTGTATGGTGAACAATGTCATTTGTTAACATCATGGTATTGCAATCGGTAGTATTAGCATACATCCCTATATTGCAAGTGCCCAAAATTGAGCGAAAGACATGCACTTGCGAGTACAATATTTGCTCAAATTTGAGCTTGTAGGATTGATGCGATATATTAATGGCATGTTTTCATGACAAATTTTGACGTCCTGCTGAATTTGCTTTGACATGCTGAGCAGCAGCGCACTGTTGGATTATCCCGCCTGAAAGCAGTGACGTCACCCGAGGGAAGATTTGGCCCCTGTTGCCCGTGAAGCCATGTGTCTGTCATGTATCTATATATTTGTGATGAATATTGGCCCGGTAATTGTTAAGCAGCAGTTTATCAAATATATAACTGCTAAGAGTGAATGCACAACGTGGAAATATATTGATTTAAGGCATGCCTTAATTTATCCCAGAAACCGAATGTTACTGTCTGACATGCATACAAAACGTGCCCGTCTTTTGACCCAGCGATAAATTATTCGTGAAATACGGTGGAATATACCACTTTCTGAACACTCAATCGACATCTTTCTACAAGAAGTTTTGACATCTCGCTCCTTGGTGCATGCTTGTGAAGTCTTTGCGTCTCCTTTCTAACAGCATCTTGTTTATAAGTAGCATGTGCATGCTTGTGACAAGGAATGGTGAGACGCGAGAATTTCGCAATGCAATTTCAGGTAAAGGGACTGCCTGTAATGTGATATGGCATACAACAGTAGTTTATAGCACGGTTATTATTTTCCCTGTCCCGAATATAGCTCTTCTTAAATTATGAATCTCAAAACAAATGATAAAGGTACAATCATAAGTACGTACACCATTAGATCAAATTTGAGCCTTAGAGACATTCAAAAGCATTTTAAATGGCGCTAATTCCACGGGAAATTTAGACATCCTTCTGTGCTCGTTTCTACATCTCACACCAAACGAAAAACATTATTTTAACTCTGTTGCGGCCGGGCTTCACTGCGTGTTGGCCGTGCCGACGCCGGCCCTGGTGGCAGCAGACCGGTCGGGCCGCGGTCAACTCGGCATATCTGCCGCCTCTGGCGCCAGTGCATGCTTCACGTGGTGATTTGGCGTAACACGACCGATGCAGTCAACGCTTCGCTAAGCCCAAGCAGCCAACCAGCACAGTGTTTATGCGTTATATATGCATTGGCAGCTGCATGGTAGATGACGCCAAGCACGCGTTCCCATACAACACATCTGGGAATTATGGCACCAAGTATTGCAATAGAGGAAACAAATTTGAAACGTAAGCGTTTAGCATTTATTATTTTTCATTGGCGTGTGATCAAGGAAGAAGCCATTACATGCATCGCGTGCGTTCTCATGCAATCTGCTGTGGAGATGCAAGACATGCTCGGAATGGCTGTCGTGTGCTTCTGATTCCGTTGGAAGATTTATATGTTAATCGTTGTAAAAAGAAATGGGCTGTTTCTGGATTTTTGGCTTGCAGAGCGTTATGCTTTCCACACATTTTTTTCTAATTTGGAGGATTACCCGAACATTTTCTTCTCCACGTCCAGGATTGTAAAGTATACGTTCAATCCTGCACCCGACCGGACCAGATCAGGTCGGGTCGGGTGAGAATCTGGCTCGAAAAAAAACAAATTCCGAAGTGTACATATTAGACATGCAGGGAGAGTTGCATTGGCAGGACAATGCAGCCTGGAGCTCAAGTAACAGCTTATTTCTTGACGTTCGTCCACGCTGAGATCCTTAAAGTTCATAATAGGTCAACGCAGTGACATGCCATTTATTTTAGGAAGTGACTTGGAAAATATGAATTCGTAGATGTATACGTATTCACATTCATTCTTTCAACAAAACCATTGAAGCAAAATGTGAGCATCCGTTCGATATCCAAAAATTAGAGGTAAAGTTAGGTCACGTCGTATGGTCAGCTGAAATATATTCGAGCTTGAATTCCCCCTGTACATCACGTTTCAAGTATACAAATTGTGTCCCAAGAATAACTGTTATGCTTCTCAGGCATCCTTCTACACTGTGCAGCTTCTGACCTCGTGACCTGGTTTAAGGTCATGCTGAGCCATGTATAGATTAAAAAAACGATCACTCCACCCTTCGCCTAAGTGTACACTACTCAGAAAATAATTCCATAAACTGGTCGAATCAGATCAAATAAGGTAAGATCATACAAACTCGAGTCATCTCAGGTCATTGGTCATCCAATATCATGTCGCATGACCTAGGCGTCGCTACAGCTGAATTCCGATATGACTTCATGTAGAACAGCAGTATTCTGTATATGCGATGATGTTTTATGGGATGTACCTAATACTTAACCTGGTCTTATGTGATTGACTTTTGAGATGTGTTAAACCAGAATGCATATTGCATGCTCTTAATCATTTCCGGCCTGGAAATTACCCCAAATTTAATTTCTCCACTCAGTGGTGTAACAAGTGATAAAATTGACCTTACCTCAGACCAGTAACCTTAACCTTACTTTAAACTTCGAAATAGCAGATTGTTCATCCTGATAAAAAGAACGTGATCTGGCTTTAGGCGCAAACATGATCCGAGTTTGGCGCTCATATTTTGCCACTACTCCGAATGGCGAAACTTTTTAGATGTTGGAGCATTAATCTCTGATTCGTCCCTGGTCAACGCCCTTTCATGGCCTGAACCTGAAGTTTGGCTGAGATGTCCAAAACAGATGTGCACTCGACAGATGACTATTGAAAGTCCATGCCTCTACATCTGCTCATTCGGTTGTTATCCCGGAAAGCCGGATCGGAGTGCTCGAGATCCCCGACCGGATCCCCGACCCAGCGAAGAAATAACTCTAACCACCTTTTCTTCCTTCAGTGACTCAATTTGATACCTTTCTCGCACCATTTCCACCTAAATGTTTGCTCTACATCAAGTGTTTGGACAATAGCCAGTTATTTTTCGGGAGCCGGACAGGCCGTCGCCGTGGTACTGTCGCGCAGCCATGAAGTCACCCGCCGTGGTACTGTCGCGCAGCCATGACGTCAGCCGCCGTGGTACTGTCGCGCAGCCATGACGTCAGCCGCCGTGATACTGTCGCGCAGCCCTGACGTCAGCCGCCGTGGTACTGTCGCGCAGCCATGACGTCAGCCGCCGTGGTACTGTCGCGCAGCCATGACGTCAGCCGCCGTGGTACTGTCGCGCAGCCCTGACGTCAGCCGCCGTGGTACTGCCGCGCAGCCATGACGTCAGCCGCCGTGATACTGTCGCGCAGCCCTGACGTCAGCCGCCGTGGTACGGTCGCGCAGCCATGACGTCAGCCGCCGTGGTACTGTCGCGCAGCCATGACGTCAGCCGCCGTGGTACTGTCGCGCAGCCATGACGTCAGCCGCCGTGGTACGGTCGCGCAGCCATGACGTCAGCCGCCGTGGTACTGTCGCGCAGCCATGACGTCACCCGCCGTGGTACGGTCGCGCAGCCCTGACGTCAGCCGCCAGATTTGCCGCCAAGCGCACGTGTCGAGCCCACCAGACACAGCTGTTGTTTCAACGCGAAAATCGTCCAGGGCGACTGTTAGGAAGTTATTGTGCTGAATGCCGTTGCAGATTATCATTGTCATTTCATCATGTTCACATATAGCACCATATTACCATATCCTTATCATTGCACAGGAAGTAGTCCGGGTTGTGCCATTTCCACCAGCAGAGACATATTGCCACGTGCCTGCATGCACATTGGGCATCCGCTCGCTCTTTTGTATCAGCGGTGGGATGTGAAAAAATAGGTGCATGTGGCACTGTTTTTGCCAGGCTCCCATCCCCACGCACGTTTTGATTTTAGCTTGACCTGGACCACTTCATCATGATATATTCAGAGAGGCATGCATCTGTTCATGGTTGTGGGATTCAACACTAAAACGTCTCAAAATCCGGATGAATGCTTACGTTTTGCCAACGGCACGTATGAAGTGAAGGATTTCGGCCGCCTAAGTTAGGCCACCACAATGGGTCGTTTTCTTCCTTTTCGAAATAATAAATATGAAAGCATATAAATAATGGACAAAATTTGTATGGTTTTTATGGGTGCACACATCAGGATTTTGAGTGCATGAAATAGGTTTGTGCTTGAACCTGTACCCATACATGCATATAATATTTGTATTCGTGTTTATTTATATGGTCGTTGACGGGCCATCTCATTAACAGACGAAGTTATGAATAATCATACATATGCAATACTACTTAAATACGTTGACTCATAAGTGTTAGCATTACGATAGTGTAAGCATATATTTCGTCACACTGGGGATATATGCATGCATCGCATTGAAGCTAACAGGAACTATACACTTCGGTCGATTATTACATCATCTTTGCAATACATGTTCATGGAAATGTTAACGTTACCCTGAATTATTTCCTAGAATTACGGCTTATGAGCCCGATGCATCGTAATCTGAACATGAAGCAGGTGGTATAACTAAGCCATCGCGTAATTGAGCTTCGCTTTATGGGGTGCGCATTAATTAGCGGATAGTTTGGCAGCAGCGTGTGACATTAGCGGTTGGCTGCTCAATTAGTGTGCGACGCGCCATGCAAACGTGGCGGTGTCATGAGCGCCGCGCTCCGACTGGCCCCTCCCCCTCGAGATGGCGCCCGTCAGCCCGACAACGTCGTCCTGATCACTGGACACAGGCCACCCGGCAGCCCGGCGGCACGGTCCTGATCACTGATGAGTGCTCAGTGTTCACCGGACGCAGGCTGCCCGTCAGCCCGGCAACGTCGTCCTGATCACCAGTCAGTGTTCACTGGACACAGGCCACCCGGCAGCACGGTCTTGCTCACTGATCAGCGCTCAGTATTCACTGGACACAGGCCACCCGGCAGCACGGTCCTGATCACTAGTCAGTGCTCGGTGTTCACTGGACACAGGCCACCCGGCAGCCCGGCGGCACGGTCCTGATCACTAGTCAGTGCTCCGTGTTCACTGGACACAGGCCAACCGGCAGCACGGTCCTGATCACTAGTCAGTGCTCGGTGTTCACTGGACACAGGCCACCCGGCAGCCCGGCAGCACGGTCCTGATCACTGATCAGTGCTCCGTGTTCACTGGACACAGGCCACCCGGCAGCCCGGCGGCACGGTCCTGATCACTAGTCAGTGCTCCGTGTTCACTGGACACAGGCCAACCGGCAGCACGGTCTTGCTCACTGATCAGTGCTCAGTATTCACTGGACACGGGCTTCCCGGCAGCGCGATCCTGATTACTGATCACTGCCCAATGTTCACTGGATACAGGTCACTCGCTGGAGGATGGGCAGGGCGTCTCGTCAGCGTGTGTTGCCATCGGTTCTCGCTGGTTGTGTCCTATGTGCCATAACTCCCATCGATTTGGTTTGAATGTTGAGGTTCCTGGATGCTTCAATGCTCAAGTCTATTGTAACAACTGGACGCAATCTTACAGATATGAATAATTTGTATCATACAGACGTTAACCAGTTCCTGACAACTGGTAAGAATCGTTACATAATTGTAATGACGTATGAAATGCATTCGAACTGATGAGTTTACCAAGAAATACCCACATGTAAATATACACCTGGAACTGGTATTATTATTCACTTCATAGTGAACCGAACAAAAAGTCTTGATACAAACTATGAGTATGGGGACGAGTAGTCTAGGGGTAAGTTACTCGTCTCGCAATCGAAAGGTTGTGGGTTCGAGTCTCACCCGACGCTACTCTTCGCTCGCGACAAATCGGCGTGAAAGAGTGGCGACACTACATGATTCAACAGTCGATGTGTCGAGAAAAAAAACCAACCAACCAACCAAACTTTGAGTCGGCTATGCATTATGCAAGTTCCTACAACCTTAACGAGGATGCCGATTTCGAATTTTGCAGAACACCTGTCCTGTGAAATGTTTTGCAGGTCATCAGCATTGAAGAAAATAGCCAGCAAAAAGATCAAGCACCGTATTCATGGAAATAACTTATGACTATTGTCCGAGACGCACACCAGTAATTGTACTGCCAGTACAATGGAGATCGTTGATTGGTGTTTAGCTTAGGTAACTAGCATTGAATCACCTACGGTATTATATGCTACTTTCTAGTATACTTCTGTTTCCAGGAGTCGCAAGCACTGGCTTGTCAACAAGAAAAATGTAATCGTTTCCTTTTTCTGAAATTACCCACCAATTGCTTGGTATTAATGACAGATTGGCTTCAAAATAAGTCTGCAAAATGTTTGCCCCATCGTGTGGCAGGCATTCTTGCATCCGTCCGCTTTCAACTTAATACTGTATCAAGAGCAACTTAACACTGCTATATCGTATATTATGTTGTAATGCATTTATTTGATTTTCCACTCTTAGCTGGGAACTGTATCACTTACGGAGGAGCACATGGGCATATACTACCCCCCCCCCCCCCGTGAGGTCGGGACAGTATGTGTCGTATCGACATTATCTCGTTTTCCTCGACAAAAGTTGGCTGGTGTCAGCATCCCACGTAACATTGTTCTTGCTTGCCTGCTTGTCTGGCCTGACTTTCCCTTCGCCATCCTGGCAGTACTCCTGCACGGGGGTCCAGCAACTAGTTAAATTGTTATCAGTGCGAACCTAGGATAGGTATCGCAACGCGTCGTATGTATCGTTGGGTAATACGCACTCCTGTTCTGATCATAGGGAATGGTCCTCGCTGCCTGGCACAAAAACATGGTGGGTGTTTTTCTTTGGTCCCAGCTGACGTGTTTCGCATGTCAGCTGGGAGAAGACATGCGAAGGAATTGTGAAACCTACGAATTCGTCGAATTTTCGGGTCCGTTTGTTAGTGTCATATTCTTATTGAGATGAAAGACTGCATGTTTACCTCCGGGCCGAGGTGAAGTTAGCTGCCCCCACCACACCTCCCCCGCCAGTATAGCTTAACCTCATGAATTGCTATAAGGGGTGAACAGAGCAGGGACAAGCTGCAATACTGCAAGGTAAACTCTTGCAATTCTACTGCAAGAGTAGAACGATTATAAAAAAGCGGAACCTAGTGCGATTACCAAACTCGGTGCGCTTATCCAAGATGTTCGTTTAGAATGGTACTATACCACATCCAGTCTTGGAGTCTGGAGAGAGTCTGGAGAAGGAATTATCGCCAGCAATACATACATATATCAGGGCTTGTGGTCACTGTGGGGAGAACAAATCCGAAATGATTTCCGAGAGGCGCCTTGTGGTCTGCTTTAAACGTGCCCGATGCTCTAAACAATTGGATATATTACGAACAAAAGAGTGAACAAGCCACACAATCTTTGTTATCTGGAAGGATCAACAGCCTTGCAATATCGCCACGCCGACGTGTTATGTCGGCGCATGTCGGCGCAGTGATGGACGCAGCGCCACAACTGATGTGAACGCGGTTACATTTTTGAAACCACAGACATATAGAGATGTACAGTCCGCCCGAGGCTCCCAAGGGTTGCTGTCAGCCTTCGCTTATGCTGTTCCCAGCCTATGGGCAACAGTATATAAAGAGTGCTCATATGTCAAAGAACCTGGCTGGCATCCGCTCCTGGCTACCTGGACCGGTAGGTACCGACCCAGTTCCCAGCTCCCGATTCTCATCACTGCACTGGCTGGAATAGTAAATTGAATATGAACTGTAATTTGAGATGCATTTCAGAGTTGATTTAACATGAACCGGCTTCCTTCTCACTTTATATCTTTATATCTAACGAACATTCTTCCTTTCTGACTCTAACCGCCTGCCGCAATATTTGCCCGGTTTGTGCATTTAGATCTTACCACGAACAACGGCAATACTTCAAAGGAGGGGAACATTAGAATGGATCAACCCGCATCCGCCGCCATGGGTGGACTGTTCTGAACCATTTGAAATGTACGTCATCAGCTGGACGTCATCAGCTGGGTTTTTTTCACTGTGGAAAATGATGCTGATTAAGATGTGGCCGGGCGGCGTCTCTGTTGACGGCGGATACCTGGCGCGCCGCTCCTTTTTATTTTGTCTCATGCTTGTTTTGATTAGCACTTCAAGCAACACACATACCACTGACGACCAGCTTCCGTGCTTCTAACCACACAAAGGTTCGACCATTCTGTGTCATCAGTGGCTGCTAGCCTAATGACACTCACCCGTTCGCCACATTAACGCACATTAATGCATCGCCAGTACTGGTCAGTCCGTGTACTTAGTTATCGGCGGTCAGTTCGAGTACTGAATTATTGGCGGTGGCTCCTTTCCATTTTTAGACCGGATTTTCATTCGTTTCTGTACAGTTCGCGTCTGAGAACCTGGATAACGGGGAAGTTCCCTACAATTAAAGCTGAAAATATTTCGTGTAATATTGGAAAAGTATTCGGTGCGCGATTGGTTTGACATTAGGTGTAGGTGGTCAGTGTGTTATTCGATGTATGTTCGGCAGAGCATTCGTGTAAGATTAGCATGAATTCTAGACTGAGGATGAATACTGAGGTCCGGGATCGTAGCTGAAGCTATCGTTACATTGGACGGCCAGAGTCAAGAGCAATATATTCAGGCTTAGTGTGCCATCGCAATTTTCTTTACCAAGTTACGTCCTGCTGATTTTTGCGTCAGGTAATTGCATCCAACAAGTACTATTTGAAAGAGCTTACTTTTCTGTAATGATGTCACAACGTCCAACTTACCTTGCTGCCCACGCCGAATGTTGTTACCTTCCAGCTTACCTTGGCTGCCGACGCCGAATGATATCACAACGTCCAGCTTACCTTGCTGCCCACGCATAATGTTTTTTTTTAGGAGGTCACGTAGTTACTGACTGGCTGGCGATGGCTTTACCAGTACTAGTTATTTAGATGTACCTGCGAGGTGTCAACATGCCTTGTCTTTTTCCATTATCCTCCATACTGGGGCGGATCTAGGAATTATCACTGGGGTACCGAGCTGCTTTGCATTCCCAGGGGCGCGTCCGGCTGAAAAGAAAATGGAGAAAGAGGGTGCCCCCGTACCTTCCCGAAAGGGCCCACTTCTTTCCATGGGGCCTTTTTCCTCTCGAAGTGGTGCCTCTGGCTGAAATGTTTGAGGGTGGTACACTCAAACCTTCCATGTGCGGCGCCTTTTCCCGGCCGGAGGGCGCCATCTTCCCATAGTGATGGTGGGGTGGGGGGTGGGGGTTAGGCGCATGTCGTCAGTGCCCTCTCCCTGTATCCGCCCTCTTCCCTTCCTCCTTACCATACCATACATCGACGAGTATGGTCCGGATCCATCCCCAAAACAATTTCTCCCCAAAAGTGATGTCACCAGGGGGGCTAGATTTTCACGACTTCACGACTTTCATGATGTTTTTGGCTCTGGGGAGTTCATTTTGGGGATATATGAAAATAAAAAAATATTTGGAATGAGAAAAGGACAGCGAAATCGACCAGGGCCATACAAATTCCCCCCCCATTTTTTTATTTCAACATTTTGGGTTTTCAAGTTTTCTTTAATTTTCCTTCTCCAATGGGTAGAGCAGACCGAGAAGCGTTGTTGGAAGTCAACTTGCCCCAATAAAAAATGCTTACTTGAGCCAGTCTTCTATTTAAGCTGCAATTGGCAAATATGCAAAATTTATATGCAGTCAAAAACGAAAAAAAAACGAAAAATTCCACCAGTAGGTTTTGTTGCATCCCTAAAGATAAGCAAACGCTGAAAGTTTCATTAAAATATATATCTGTTAAAGAATGACGACTGGCTGAACTTTTTTGGACGTGACCTCACTTGACCTTGACTAGCTCGTTGACCTTAGATGAATTCACTTCAAAATTTCGAAGCAGCATGCCAAATTGATGTGGGAAAAGGTATGCCAAATTTGGGCGTGCTGCCGACCGCCGTTCGTCCACTATCTGCGAAAAACCTGAGAGGGTGGTTGAAGAGCCCCCGAGACGGGACGGGTTAAAACTGGTGTTGTTCATATTCCAGTGTGCTATAAATGGTTTAGGGTGTTTTGAAGGAGTGTTTTGTTGTAAGTGGTGCAGTGAGGTCGTGGTTGTCTTCATACTGTGAGAGTGAGTTGATTTTGTATGTCGTATACGTAGCCGTGCCATGATTTGTTCGTGTTGTCATGTGCACTGGTAATGGTGCCCCAATGTTGGTATTTTGGATGCATAGTGTGCAGTGTCGTTGATGTTGAGTCCAGTTGTTGTGTGTATTTATGAGTTGAGTGCTTGCCGGTGTGTGATGGCAGTAATCTGGTTGTGATCTGACGGCGTATGATGCCTGGTAATGTAGTGACTTTGTTGGCATCTGCGCATTCTTTTCCTGTGATGTTTGAATGACAGGTTGGTTGTTGTAGTACAAGTATCAGTGGTCGTTGTGCTGGAAAGTGATAGCGTAGGTTGAAATTTGTGTGCAATGATTGGATGTTTTTGCGATGCAAATGATAGAATGACGATTTTAGTTCGAGACTATAATAGAACGTTGCGCGTTTGAGCTTTTGATTGGTTTTTATGCTGTGTGTGTGTATTGCACATGCCTCCTCCTTATACATAATGTCTACCAGATGGGAGCAGAGCATGACTCTTGACGACGGGCACTCTGAGTGAGGTACCGCCGCCAAGCCAGTCTGCCGTGGTGTGTGTGTGAGGCTGAAATGTCGGTTTATGTTATATGGTGATTTGGGCGCTGCGTTCAGTATTGTAATAATTGCGGTTGACTATCGCGCTGTGCGCCAGTGTGTTTGGATTGGTCTATTAAAAAATGGGTGAGTGGTGATGGATGTTTCTGCCGCCGCACACTCCCAGTTTGAAGCGATCGGTCTCTCATATGTTCTTCTGAGCAGTTTTTCTTTCAATTCCGATGATGAGCCCTTGCTCTTGCATTCCATCGCTCGCCCCCTCCCGCCGGGGATGGTATTGGTTCGCTCGTGCATACCCCCTCTCGCCGGGGATGGTATTGGTTCGCTCGTGCATACCCCCTCCCTCCAGGGATGGTATTGGTTCGCTGGAAACAGACCATGTGGCGTCTGTGGCCACCCGTTCCCAATACCTTTGTGGCACGCTGAGCACTTGGTTGAAAGCTGAAGGCTATTCTGGTGTTCTCGACAGGGCTGTCATAGCGGATGGTGGCCCCGGCATTGACACAATGCAATGTCTTCAACTATGCTTCTGATATTTCACTCCAGAAAAACAATCGCGCTGAATTTGTAAAAATTCGGAGGTCTAGTATATCTATATATATATATATATATATATATATATATATATATATATATATATATATATATATATATATTATTCAGCTGCGTGTCCCGGTCGTGTTCACGATTCAGTTATCTGAATTCTCACCCCCCCCGCCCCGAGGTGGGGGTGAGGTGAGGTCTTGCATGCGGTCAGATCACTGAACTGTGTCGATGTTTTCGAAAACATACCTCCGAAAAAGTCGGCGAAAAACACGCGAAGGCACCGTGAAGCTTTGTTGTATCGGATTTAACGCGTCCTTGAGCATGTAGATTTTGATTGAATATCACATGGCATATCGTGACTCCAAAGCTTACTGTGAGTGAGGCAGTGTTCAGCAAAGTTTCAGTTCACGTTTTTGCGGGACCCTCCCTGGAACTATGATTTTTTTCAGAATGGGTTTTCTTGGAAACTTGCTCTCAATCTTACATTTTGGTAGATGTACGTGTTGTAGCGAAATTACAGTGACATCGCCTCGAATGGCATAGGATGGTTTTTATAAGCGCACTTGTTATCCAAGTCTGTTCTGAGGGTGTTGCAGTGCCATCGCTTTGTTAAGTGCAGCGAGAAGACTTGAAGAACCTAACATTCCTCGCACGGGAAAGGGAAAGCAATCTACACCCTCTCCCCAGAAATCTTGGAAAGTTCAAAGACTGATGGTACGAGGTTTTTCGTGCAGCTGGAGGTCAAATAAATTGTCTAACACGAGGTCAGTAACCTTGCGGACCAATGCCATCTTAGGTCATTTGAGGTTCATGTACTACAATGGCCGTGGCAAAGAGTTTTCATGGGACTTAACTTTGCTTAACTGCAAATTATTTTGGCTATGCAATAGTCTTTTTATATTGCAAAGGTCATTCGTTGCGAGTTTGTTATTAGTCTTACCGCGAACGATGACATCATCACAAAATGGAGTTTCCATCGTGGGTGAATATGAGCCATCAATTTTGACTTCAAAGTTAAATATTTCAGAAAATGCCGTATGATTGTCAGTAAAATACTGTCGCCACATGGTGCACGATTATATCTGCACCTCTAGTTAGAAACTCTGAGCGCGTCATGCATACATTTTGTCGGTTGTTCAACTATCCTGAAGCGGGGCCGAATTTCCGCCCTTCAGTTTTATGTAGAAAGGAAATTAGAAATACGAACTAGAAACAAGTGCAAAAGATGCGATATGAGCATGGTCTATATTAGGAGGTACTTTTAAAAATATATTTTGCAACTTTTTGGCCTTAGGTATATTCTTTTGTACAAAATATATTAACATTTTTTATATAATTTGGACATGTCCTCTCCAAGAGACATTGGGCGACCTGGCAGCCAAATGACCTTGGGCAGTTTTCATTACAGAAAGATTGGTTCATACATCCACTTGTCTTACTACTTACTAGCATCCGTGGTATTCAGTGTAAATCCGATTACAAATGCCATTATTTCCTTCAAAGTGAACTGATGAACTGAGACGCCACCAAGACATGTTAGTTTAGAAATCCATCCGGCTTGCTACATCATAGCAACCATGGTGTCCAATGCAAGCCGATCTTAAATGCCATTCTCGTTTTGAAGTCGGGGTGGGTCACCGGCTAATCTAGGAAACTCAAGCTGGATAATCCGAACGACAGTATGCAACAAGAACGATGCTGCGCTCTGCTTTCATTGGTGTGTCATCTAGATGCCCTTTCTAGGTGGAACTGGGTCGCACCCACACCCTAACTTTCGAAGGAGGTGACGAGAGTATCGAATTGGTCAGGTTTTTGCTTGAAGCCGCTTGCAAATCGTGTCAGTGATATATTGCTTAACGTGATGAACAAGCTGTATGTGTTTCATTCCGCCCGGGGATGAGTCTGGCGCAGTGCTGTGACACCGTCGGCGCTTGTGGAAGTTCACAAGTTTTTCAGCGCGACGGCAGGCTACCTCGGCGTCTTTTTGCTATCACCCACACGCCGCTTTCCGTGAGCCAACACCCCTCTACCGTGCCCACCTGGTCCACGGCACACCAGACACAGCCGCCGCCACCCACGAGCCGACACCCCCTCTGCCGTACTCACGCGGTCTGCGGCACACCGGACACGGCCGCCGCCTCCGCCTGCCTCCCTCCGGCCGTTCCGCTGCCGATGGCGGGGCGCCGACCCCCGGGGGTCGCGAATGATTCGCGCCGGATCGGCCGGCTGCTGGGGGTGGGGGTCTGCATACCGGCAGAGCAGCGCTGCGTCGTGTCTCGACGACCCGACGCCGACACTGTGAAATTGGATGTAATAGGCGAGCGGTGCGACGGCGCGATTAAATGGTATCCGACAGGCGCGCCGTGCGATTACACCTCGGCGGCTATCAATTTGTGCCGGGAGGCTGACAAAAACGTCGCCACCCGTCACGCACTGCCCTATAATAGATAAACAATCAGCGACGACCGGCATTAATGACCTGTCCCAGCTGAGAGGCTGTTCCGCCGGCCGCACCCTCGCCGGCTCTATCATAATATTGGTTCTATGGTGTAAAAAGGCGGTGGCAAAAAATCACGCCTCCAATCGTAACACGGCGGTCTACCGCAACGCTTAACTGACGTTTTGATGCAGTGCTTTAAACATAGGCTTGGTCGGAGAAATTTATCGCGTAATGATGGAGGCTAGCGCGGCGATTCGCGATAGTGCGGCCGCCGAACAGAACGGCGTTTTTGTCGATGACTCGTTTAATATCAAGCCGCAACGCGCCCCCCGGCCAGCACAACGCTCAAACAGCTGGCCTCAGTGACCCGGCGGCAGCGTGGCGCGCAAAAGCTCGAGTCAGTTTTGCGGCAGCTCGCACTACGCTGGCGATCGCATAGAGGGCGTTCGCCTGCTCCGATGAAGGTCTGCACTGGTGGTCTGGTCGCCTGTGCGTGCCGCGTGATGATGGCGGTCTATGATGTCGCCGTGTTTGTGGACCAGCTCGGAGGTGGTGGTCTGTGATGTTGCTGTTTGCGGACCAGCTCGGAGGTGGCGGTCTGTGATGTTGCTGTGTTTGCGGACCAGCTCGGAGGTGGTGGTCTGTGATGTTGCTGTGTTTGTGGACCAGCTCGGAGGTGGCGGTCTGTGATGTCGCTGTGTGGAGGTGTTTGTGGACCAGCTCGGAGGTGGTGGTCTGTGATGTTGCTGTGTTTGCGGACCAGCTCGGAGGTGGCGGTCTGTGATGTTGCTGTGTTTGCGGACCAGCTCGGAGGTGGCGGTCTGTGATGTCGCTGTGTGGAGGTGTTTATGGACCAGCTCGGAGGTGGCGGTCTGTGATGTCGCTGTGTGGAGGTGTTTGTGGACCAGCTCGGAGGTGGCGGTCTGTGATGTCGCTGTGTGGAGGTGTTTATGGACCAGCTCGAGGTGGCGGTCTGTGATGTCGCTGTGTGGAGGTGTTTGCGGACCAGCTCGGAGGTGGCGGTCTGTGATGTCGCTGTGTGGAGGTGTTTGCGGACCAGCTCGGAGGTGGCGGTCTGTGATGTCGCTGTGTGGAGGTGTTTATGGACCAGCTCGGAGGTGGCGGTCTGTGATGTCGCTGTGTGGAGGTGTTTGTGGACCAGCTCGGAGGTGGTGGTCTGTGATGTCGCTGTGTGGAGGTGTTTGCGGACCAGCTCGGAGGTGGTGGTCTGTGATGTCGCTGTGTGGAGGTGTTTATGGACCAGCTCGGAGGTGGCGGTCTGTGATGTTGCTGTGTTTGTGGACAAGCTCGGAGGTGGCGGTCTGTGATGTTGCTGTGTTTGTGGACCAGCTCGGAGGTGGTGGTCTGTGATGTTGCTGTGTTTGTGGACCAGCTCGGAGGTGGTCGCCGTCTGCCGGTGGGCCGGCGCTTTCCGCCGCCCGCTCGGGGAGCGGTTGGGGCGCGACGGTCGGGCTCGCCACCCATTACACGGTGATCGAGTGTTTCCGGACATGGAGGCGGCCATGTCATCATGTCCGCCCCGGACGCGAATGGATGCGGACACGGAGGGGGCCGTGCCGAGGTGTTTTCCTGGGACGTGAGTGGTTGCGGACATGGAGGTGTGATGGCATCATGTCCGCTCCGGGTGTGAGAAGGCGCGGGCACGGAGGCGACTGGCGTCATCATGCCCGCTCCGGGTGTGAGAAGGCGCGGGCACGGAGGCGACTGGCGTCATCATGCCCGCTCCGGGTGTGAGAAGGCGCGGGCACGGAGGCGACTATTGATATATTATGAGCGTAGCTAGATTTTCCCCAAGTCTGGGCCCGATCTAAAAATATTGTCTTAAACGGACATTTTCCAATCGGTATCCAATCGGTGGTGTCGGTGGTATTCCCTGTGACCCCTTCCCTTGACTTTATGAATGTAACAGACGCATTTGAACGTTCGTGTTGGTAGCCGACAGTTCGATTGGTAGCGCGTTTATCCCGTAACCGCAAGATACTGGTGCCAATCTCGCTACCGCCTTGATATTTCGGTCCCCCACGACAACCCCACGTGAGAGCGGCGACACCATGACCTACGCAGCTAGGCTCGTCGTGGCAAGACCCAAGCTTCTGCAGAACGGGTTCTGCAGGTCCTGTAGGTGTTTGTGAAAATGGAAGGGGATGCGCGACTTTGATCGTATGGCACATGTTTAAGATTGCGAGAAGTCGGGGGGGGGGGGGATATGGTCTCTTGGCTGATAACCAGCTAAGATAAGCTGCGCAGCTGTGATATCTTCAGTGTTGTGCCGTGCATTTGCATGCTTCTTCTTGTGTGAAGTGCAACATTTCTCTTCTAACTAGTGTAAAATCGGAGTAGGGGTGCCGCACCCATTGATGTCAGCACGTCTTTAATATCGCTGGTAAGAACATCGTTCTTCCTTCGTGGCAAAATCGATTTAGGCGGAAAGAAGACATGAGTGTCGCAAAGCTATGACATTCGATGTTCATGCATCATGATCATCTCGCAGAACTCAGACGGCCGCCGTTCCGGATCAGGAGCCAGTATCGATTTTTGTTCAGCTTTTGGATGGGCGCGAACCTGAATCATGGTCACGCTAAAATACGATTTTTCTGGTTTAGATCGGAGAAAGGATAAAAAATTGACGTGTTCAAAATGGCGCTAGAATTGCATTTATCTCAGGCATTCTAAAAATACACCTTTCTTTGGGCCCGTGGAGGTAGCCATTGACTTCACCATCGCTTCCCCTCCCTGGACCTGCCTCTGTTCCAGTTGTGGTATATGTGATGCAAGGACAGATACAGGAGAAGGGCATGTTGAGCATCACATATATCACACATACCCTGTTATAGTTGTGGTATATGTGATGCAAGAGTAGGGGGAGCGGCAAATTTGAAATGGCTCGGAAGAACTGCGTATATTCTTTTGTTGTTTGAAACTGGCGAAGCATTCACCAGATAAAATTATATTCCTGTTACTTGCGGCTTCACTTCACACGGATTCAGAATGAGCGCTGGGCCCGCCCCTGAGTGTATGTTTAGTGTATTCAGATATCTGGGGGTCGGGCAATCAGAACTGGAGTGCCAGGAGCTCAATGCATCGGTATTTGGTTCTAGATAGGCACAAGAGTCGCCCTATGCACAGGATATCCGCTAAAGCTTGAACATCGGTCTTGAATACATGATGGTCTTCTGAAGTATGATTAATGCAAAGTTTCAGAGTCAGCACACAATCCTAAGTAGGTACCTTAAATATTTCTTGTTATTTTCGGGAACGGATAATTCATTTTTTGTGTACGAAAATCTAACGTGACTGGCTTATCTGTTGAGGAACGGTGAAAGCGGCCAAAAATATAAACTTTATCAACTGGTATACGCGATTCTCTTTGTATTAAAATCGACGACTCAACCACATCCATTTTTTTATAACTATTTTGAAAGAATGTCTGGTGCTTTGTTTGTCCGAGAATGCATGATTTACCTTCTCCCCAAAACACGACGTAACGTTCGTGAACAACTCATTGCCAAGCCTAGCCCAGCCGTGAGCCAAACCTGTGTTCTGCTCGCGTTGCTTTCGTTGTTGTTCCTGCTGCACTGCCGCTAAGAGCGGTGCGAGGTTTTACTCGACCAGAAACCGTGAAACGTTTCAGTTCGCAAATAAACTTCAATTATAAGTCGTACAGAATGCACTGACACCGCGGTTGTTGGGAACTAGAGTTTGGAGCAGAGCGACCTGTTGCTTCCTCCCACTTATAGAAGAGGATGAACTGAAAGGTTTATAGCATCTTCGCTTATCTTCGCGATAGGCTGCTCCGAAAGGTAACGTTTGATGTACGAGTATTGTACAAGCTAAACGTTTTCGTTTCACCTGATGTACGAATGCCATAAGGAAGGAGTGAGCCCTTGGGAACCTCCTTGTCCTTGCCTTTGCATCATGTCCACATCGGACGTGAGCGGTGATGGACAGAGGAAGCCGCGTCATCATGTCAGCTCCAGAGAGGGACAGACGTTTGCTCATATGTTTCGCCGAGTTCTCTCCGGACTGGAAAACAGGTGAAACGGATTTTGAATTTCAGTGTGTCCCTTTCGGACAGGGCAGACACAGGCATTGCGGACACAGTTAGGTCAAAATGTCAATCTATCACTCTGCGGTGTTTGCCTTGTCTGTCTGCATTGTTTGCCATGCAAGCGCCAATGAACTATACAGCACACTGAGTCTGTTTTATTCATTTTTATTTATATGCCGATGGCATGAAGCGCTCTGAGTTCTGTAAATATTCTCAATGTTCTGCAAATCCCGTACAAACCCACTGATGGCCATTTCGCGATCTACGTAACTACATGTGACACACCTGTCCTCTGCTTCCTGCGCTCATTACGAATTGAATGTATGGAATGTTAGTGGTCTTCGTAGCTTCCCTATTTGACATTTTTACTGCCAACACCATTAGCATTGTTGGCTGCGCTCCTTTGTCATTATGCACTTTTTATGATTCCGTCCGACATATATTTGCCAGTTTAATGTGCAAATGTAGTTGATGCAGGATTTGTGCCGACTTCTGGTTAATACGGAGTGGTGACTTATGTTGCCCGAGGAAGGGAGATACGATGTGAGGGTGGCTAGCAGGAGACAACACATGATGAGATGAGGGGAGACACGATGTCAGGGTGGGTAGCAGGAGATTACACAATCTGGGATGAGTGAGACACGGTGTCAGGATAGCAGGAAGTAGCACACTATGGGATGAGAGCGAGACACGGTGTTAGGGTAGCAAGAGACAGCACATGTGATGAGACACCCGTGGATTCAACTAATTTTCGTACGCCTGATATGAGAGACTGTATTACGACTGCGTCCGTTTGAGTAGTGGTCATCGATAAGACGTATTTGCAATGTCGTGACAAAGGGTACAGTGTGAGTGCAATTCATGGCAGCAGGACATTCAATAACACCAACAGCACAATGAATATCGCCTCTTTATTCTTCGCCCGTTGCTAATCCTCGACAGTGTACAGTTTTGCCATGGCCAAATTAGCAATGATGTTACATTGTTAGGTGTAATGTTGTTGTATTATTATATGTTATAGTATGATATGTTATAGTATTATATGTTGTGTAATAATGATGTACATTGCTATATTGCCTCTTACTGCATACCCTTCTCTGCTTTTCACATCCATTTTTTAATAACTATTTTGAAAGAATGTCTGGTGCTTTGTTTGTCCGAGAATGTAATTACTGTTAATCTAAGCTCATGCGCACCTTTTATCTGAATATTTTCTAAGAAATTTTGACGGGGTCAAAAATGTGGAAGAGTGCATCGATTCATCTTATGTCTATTTCATCTATTCCATGCCCAATATTTTATTCCTCTTTTTCCTGCACTATTCTATCCATCTCCTTCATCCAATAGTCTCGAAGTGACCAAAGACGCTTTTATCTAAACACCACCCAGAAGTTTTGCAGGTATCCGTGACCCTTCAAGTATCTCTCTCAGCCGTTGCCGCCGAGGTGACCATACCAGTGTGCTCCGTCACCTGCCTTAATCAGTCTCAACCCAAAATGTCTGAGCTTTCCACTGTCTCCGGACACGACAAAGCCCACTGAATCATGGCAGCCTGCTGCAATCGCACCGGCCCGAAAATGCACGTGCTGACTACCGTCGTGCATCCAAGTTTAGCTTGCCTTATTAATGGATCTTTATTCGGCATAAATACCCCAGTTATGCACGCCAAATGAGGGTACGTAGCATGCATTATGTGGTTTAATGAGGGCCCGCCTGAGAAAATCTCCGCATGCATTAAACATGTGGTATGGTATAGTTACACGGCATTAATAACTCCGCGTGTATCCTGGCGTTTCTACTGAGTGCTCGCACAAACCGGCCCGGCAGACGTCAGCCGACAGTGCATTTGAACACAGCCGGTGGCCGTGACACGGGCCGTCGCCCGCACCTCGGCACGTGGCTGACCACGGGGCGAGCAGCGGTCGGCGGGCTGGACTGTGACCCGTCGGTGGGGGTCCCCGTGCGGGGCGGGGCCGGCCGACGCGTACCCGACCAGGCCGCGGTCAGCCGCGTATCTGGCGGCCGGCGTGTAGTGTCGGCGGCGGTTAGCCGCCCGCCGGGCTCGTCAGCGGCCAGCTACGCTGCCCACCTCTCCGGCCTGATGTGGCCACCTCCCCGGCCTGATGTGGCCGCCTCTCCGGCCTGATGTGGCCGCCTCCCCGGCCTGTTGTTGCCGCCTCCCCGGCCTGATGTGCCCACCTCCCCGGCCTGATGTGCCCACCTCCCCGGCCTGATGTGCCACCTCCCCGGCCTGATGTGGCCACCTCCCCGGCCTGATGTGCCCACCTCCCCGGCCTGATGTGGCCACCTCCCCGGCCTGATGTGGCCGCCTCCCCCGGCCTGATGTGGCCGCCTCCCCGGCCTGTTGTGCCGCCTCCCCGGCCTGATGTGCCCACCTCCCCGGCCTGATGTGCCCACCTCTCCGGCCTGATGTGGCCACCTCCCCGGCCTGATGTGGCCACCTCCCCGGCCTGATGTGCCCACCTCCCCGGCCTGATGTGGCCACCTCCCCGGCCTGATGTGGCCGCCTCCCCGGCCTGATGTGGCCGCCTCCCCGGCCTGTTGTGGCCGCCTCCCCGGCCTGATGTGGCCGCCTCCCCGGCCTGATGTGGCCGCCTCCCTGGCCTATTGTGGCCGCCTCCCCGGCCTGATGTGGCCGCCTCCCCGGCCTGATGTGGCCGCCTCCCCGGCCTGATGTGGCCGCCTCCCTGGCCTATTGTGGCCGCCTCCCCGGCCTGGTGTGGCCGCCTCCCCGGCCTGATGTGGCCGCCTCCCCGGCCTGTTGTGGCCGCCTCCCCGGCCTGATGTGGCCGCCTCCCCGGCCTGATGTGGCCGCCTCCCTGGCCTGTTGGGGCCGCCTCCCCGGCCCGTTGTGGCCGTCTCCCCGGCCTGATGTGGCCGCCTCCCCGGCCTGATGTGGCCGCCTCCCCGGCCGGCTATGGCCGCCTCCCTGGCCTGTTGGGGCCGCCTCCCCGGCCCGTTGTGGCCGCCTCCCCGGCCTGATGTGGCCGTCTCCCCGGCCTGATGTGACCGCCTCCCTGGCCCGCTGTGGCCGCCTCCCCGGCCCGCTGTGGCCGCCTCCCCGGCCTGATGTGGCCGCCTCCCCGGCCTGATGTGGCCGCCTCCCCGGCCCGCCCTGACACCAGTGCGTCTCCGTAGCTCGGACAGCGCAACTGGTGCGCCGTGCACGCAGCCGCTTCCCCGCCCTCTGATAGCGACACCGTGGCGACGCGGTCGGGCGGGTGCGTGACTGTACAGCGCGCGCGACAGTGTGCAGCCTCACGTCAGACGTGTCAGAGTCGGCGGGCCCGCCGTGCTGCCGACCTTCGTCTGACTGCACGGGCCTCGACAACGTCGAAGTCGCAGGTGGTATGCCTGTTATGCCTGGGACAGGGTCTGACCAGACTCGGGTCGTGCTCAGTGACGGCCACCTGAGCTTATTTCGCTCGTAAGGCATACGTGTATCATGCGCATCGATCATTGTGAAGACTACTCCTCTGTCTGTCCACCCGGTTTCGCCTTGGTCGTTTTGCAGTCTTCCGCCTGTGATAAGCCGGTCGCTGGAGATGTCATCGGACCGCAGCCCCGCACACGTCTCCCTGCTCCTGGACAGACACGTCTCCCTGTTGTTTGGCAGACGGGAGCGAGAGGCTGAAGGTCAAGTGAGGCTGGCCGCGGTGCCGTAGAGGCTAATTACTCTCGGTGACCACTTGACAGCCCACAATGGTCACAGCGCGCCGAAGACACTGCAGTAAATACACTGTGACACTGAAAACACTCTTCTGACCAGTAACGAATCCACATGTAATCACTCCCATTGATCATTTGGATGGCTTCGCGATGTTTCCACCAGCTGAAAAGATTGGTGAGACACCTGCAACTCTGGCCTGCGCCGCACGGATCCGGCCTGGTTGACGGGCTGATGACGCGTGCAGATGATGTCCACCGACGGGTTCCTCCCGCGAGTCCGACTGTCGACGCGGAGTACTCCCCTCGCCGGCCGTGTGACGGGCCGGCGGTGTGGACCAATGTGGCGCCGGGCACAGTGGGACCGCTTCTACTTGGAGGCAAGGTGTGTGCCAGCTGGGAAGTGAGCAGGACAGGAATTGGGCATGATTAATGACTCTTGATTTCCTGTCTTGTTTCTGGCATGTTATCATGCATTGTATCATTCCTACATGAAACGACTTTTTCCTCTCACGGTGCATAGAAACCACAAAATTAGTGTCCAGTGTGTGTACCCTGATCACTCGGCCTGAAGCGTAATTGAGCTTCATGGCCGGGTGACAAAAACATCTGTCATATACCTCCCATGACTTGTTAAATTACGGATGGAATTGGCGTAGGCACCCTGACAATGTACCCAGCGGTTGAAACGCAAACGGTTATCGTGACGCGGACTCACTCAAGCTGCGGTCTGGGGTTTTGTTTGCTCAGGCCATTTTCAGATAATTACAGGTGGCAGAGCAATACTACTGTGCAGTGTTGCTGCCCTTCCTCTACATCTTAGCCTACCCGGCTATAATTTATGGGGGGATCATTTAGCTGCAAGTTGGTGCACCAAACGCAGGTGCTCAAGGCGAAGGTTCTCCAACATTCTTGAATGTTTGCTCGTGCATAACAACGCGAGAAGTTGACGTGGTAGCCTGCTAGCCGATGTGGGGGGAAGAGAGTAGACGACCAACGAGTGTTGGCGGGGCTATCAGAGAGGTTCGGGAGCCTGTCCGTGTCCTGAAATTATCCAATGTACGTAGAAGCCAACACCTAATCGACGTTTGTTTTGACCTCCTCGAGCAGAATTTTGCCTTCCTCAATTAATGTTAATAAAATCTGAGTCATTCAGCTACATTAGTTATCTTGTTTACAAGACTGCATTTTGCCATTATTATCATGAAATCGTTCGGCTGGAATCTGTTTTTTCGATCCATCACTTTTGAGATGACTTCTTTCGACGTCATAGCTGCTTTTGACGTCTTTGGCCCATACCATCCACGCTACGATAAATTAATTCCAGGACACTTAAGCAATGGCGTACCGGTTGCCGATACCGTTCGTGTACCAACGCGATGGTTATTGTGCGGCAGAACGAATACTGAGATCGGCCGACAATGCCAGCAAATGCAGCGTTATTTTGAAAATTGGCGCTTCATGTGAGAGTGAGGAGCCAGCAGAACCAGCGCCCACACCAATATGTTTGCCAATGACACCACTCTCTTTGTCAAGGGCAAATAACAGCAATGTCGAAAGTTAGCAAGGAACACACCAAGATGTACATTTGTGTCACTGAGGATCTGGGCATCAATTTCTCCTGAGTCATTTACATTTGTGTCAAGAGGATCTGGCCATCAACCTTTGTGTGTTACGGGCACCAAGAATCCACGTTTTCAGGGCCATCTAAATTGGTTCATCTAAATCTAAATCTGCCCACTTGTGTGCCATGTCTCATGTGCTCCACATGTGTGGACGTGGCCGGGTGTGCGCCGCTCCCGTCTGCCGGCACCATGGTGTGGCTGCTCCTCGGCGGTGCCAGTGCCGCGGGCCCGCTGCGTGGGCGGCCCCACATTGTGAGGCGGTGACCGCAGCAGTGCAGACGCCACCTTGTCTCGCCGGCCGCCGAACTGGCGCAGTAATTAGCGCTGGCCTATATACGGCCGGCGGTGGCCGCGTCCGTCTACGGCCGGGCCCATTACGGCCTGATCCATCAGCGCACAGCTTCGCCACGCCGCCGGCCGCCGCTGCCCGGCCCGGCCGGCGCTTCCGTCATAAAAACAAACAGCGATCGGAGGCGGTAATTACTCAGTTGCTGACGCTACAAATTGTGATTGAAAGCCGACTGTGGCGCGGCGGCGCGGCGGCGATATTTCGGCCATTGTTCCGGCGGCCGGCGGGGAGTCCGGCTCGATGGCGGCTCGGCCGGTCGGCCGGCGAGCCGCCGGCAGCTGCTCGTGCGTCGAGCAAGTCTCGACACATGTCGGGCACATCTCGACACATGTCGAGCATATCTGTGCACATGTCGAGCACATCTCGACACATGTCGAGCACATCTCGACACATGTCGAGCACATCGACATGTCGAGCACATCTCGACACATGTCGAGCACATCTCGGCACGCGTCTGGTACATATCGGCACGTATCGAGCATATCTCGACACATTTCGGGTACATCTCGGCACGTGTCGAGCTATTTTGACACATGTCGGGTACATCTCGGCACGTGTCGGGCACATCTCGACATGTATCAGGTTCATCTCGATACATGTGGGGTACATCTCGGCACATGTCGGGCGTATCCAGACACGTGTCAGATGTATCTGGACACATGTCGAGCACATCTCGACACATGCCCGCTGAGCTCAGATTGGCTCCTCTCAGTTTTGCCAGCGACAGTTGGCTGATGTGGGAGGTTCGCCCCAGTTCGCGTCAAATAGGAATGTTTCCAATGACATTGAATGGTTGGACATATCCGTGCACCATTCTACAGTTTGTCTTACGTTGTAGCATTCAGTGGCGTTCTGATTCACTGATTCCTCCATGTATTGCTGGTGTAATCACGCGTATCCTCCGGAAAGCAAGAAACAAAACTTCTTAACTCGGTTAATTGGTGTTCATCAGGTATACATTGATCTAGCGGGACACAGCGATGCGGATCGGATAAGCAACATATACTCTAGACAACGTGCCACCTCAGTCATGGATATGACATGAACGCATGAACATGAACGTGACACATCAGTCATACATATGTCACGAACTCTAGACATCGTGGCAACCCTGAGGCGAGGACGGTAATATATTGATATGCCATGATCTCTAGACACCGTGACACCTCAATCGTGAATATGCCGTGCGTAGTATTCTCATGACCAAACCTGCAGACGCTTCCCAGAGCATCTGTTGTTGTGTGGAGCCCGCCAGTCGTGCTTTCCTTCGCCGCAGGATGGCATGCAATTATTTTACCATTTTTACTTACCTTGTTTGTGGCTTGTTGCAAGGAATTTCTGTCTGCAACTGTTCATGTAGATACCGTTTCATGTTTCCTCGGCCGCATTTTCCTTTGGTCTGTGGTGGCCTTGTGTTGTTGGCGCCGTCTACATACTTGGTGGTACGGCTGGGTATATATGTATATATATCTGCTGTCTCGTCCATGTGTAACTCTGAAATGATTTAATTACACCGGCTTTTCCTTCCAACATCCCCTATGTCGATATGTGCTTCCACGCCTTGGTCTCGTATCGATATGTTGTAGCCGAGCAAGGTAAGGATGTTTTGAGAATGCGCCATGTCGGTGCCGTTGTCTTGCTATTTTCGTTGTTCGTCTGCATACCATTGAACTAGTATTTGCATACACGCAGTGTGGGCGTCGCACACATGCAGATTACAGTCCTGTAATCTGTAGGGCTTGATAGGGCTGTGGGCTGATCTGTAGGGCTTGATAGGGCTGAGGGCTGATATGTAGGGCTTGCTAGGGCTGAGGGATGATCTGTAGGGCTGAGAGGCTTGGTAAACTGATCCTGATCAACTTATCAAGCTGCTCATTTTGCATACGAACGCCAATAGTTACGCACACAACTCGCATACGCGCATGAACTCCAGTGGAACGTTGGGAAGGAGACAGTTACAAATGGAGACATCTGTGTGGGAAGAGCGTAGAGACTGCGGTGGAGATGCGCCAGAAATGTTCTGCTGTTTCCCCCATGAGGCGAGGACCCGCTTCGGGTGCAGCCTGGCGAATCCGATCTAGTAGCTGAGGTTCTCCCCATGCTGACGGTAATATACAGACGTCTTTCGGGACAGGTTGAAGAACATTACAAGGAGGTTCAAAGATGCTCATTTGATGGTATTCTGATTGGCGGCTGGATATTCGACATGAAAGCAGCCTTTTTGTGTGTGGAGGGTTTTGGTTGACTCCTGGTATCCTCCTGCGGCTACGCCTGTGAATCCTAATTTCAGACTGCACCGATTCCTGCATCTAGCATAGACACCGGCTGAGAAAGATTGGGAAAGGACATGACTGCCAGCATGTTTGGGCACACTCGCATGTCTACACCAGTGCCCAGACAAGGTGTACCTGTTTTTACAATGCAGTCGGTATTCTGATGCATGTGAGGTAGAGTCGTTTTGTGCTGCACGCAATGTCTACAGCGATGATTGATGGGCAAACTGAGGGCTATAATGGGTATGGTGATGTCTGCGGTTGATATCAAGTCCCAGGTGGAGCTACAGCAATAGAGGCGGGTGCTGAAGCATCGTCAAGTTTTGTCTGAGCATCTGTATGACTTGCTACGTTTGTCATGCATTAGGACGGTACTGATCCGTGTGGCAGGAGGATCACGGGGTTTATATGGATCACACGCAGCTCACTGCATCACGTGTGACGGTAGGAGTGCATCATACTGGATCACGTGTGACTGTAAGACGGTACTGATGACGTGAGACAATAGAACCGCATCACATTGGAGCACGTAAGACAGTAGGAGCGCATCTTACTGCATCACTTGTAGGACAGTACTGATTACGTGAGACAGTAGTAGCGTATGATGTTTGATCAGTATTGCATCCAGTGCCGGAAAAGGAATTTGCGTTGGGAACTTCAACGCCAGTGACCACACGATGCCAGTGCATTTGGGCATGGAGAGGACTGATTCAATGCGCCCTTGCGACATGCAAACGAAAGATCTCATTTCGGAAGCATTACATGGGATGAATCAGTTGCATGGAGAACCTTCCCTGTTTTACGTAAGGATTGGCTTTTGCGTCGGGGCACATCGTGCCTCCGCGAATGGGGGAGGGGGCATCGGGAGTGCCGGCGGCGTCGTGTCTGGCCGCACCGTGGGTCTTCGGGGAGCAGAGGGACAGGGGGTGTGCGGGTAGTATCAGGCCGTACCGTGGGTCCGCGGGGAGCAGAGGGACAGGGGTGTGCGGGTAGTATCAGGCCGTACCATGGGTCCGCGGGGAGCAGAGGGGCAGGGGTGTGCGGGTAGCCTGGTGTCGGGACGTACCGTGGGTCCGCGGGGAGCAGAGGGAGTAGGGGTGTGCGGGTAGCCTGGTGTCGGGCCGTACCGTGGGTCCGCGGGGAGCAGAGGGGCAGGGGTGTGCGGGTAGCCTGGTGTTGGTCGTACCGTGGGTCGCGGGGAGCAGAGGGGCAGGGGTGTGCGGGTAGCCTGTGTCGGGGTACGTGGGGCGGGGAGCAGAGGGAGGGGTGTGCGGGTAGCCTGGTGTCGGGCCGTACCGTGGGTCCGCGGGGAGCAGAGGGACAGGGGTTGCGGGTAGCCTGGTGTCGGCGTACCGTGGGCCGCGACAGAGGGACAGGGGTGTGCGGGTAGCCTGGTGTCGGGCCGTACCGTGGGTCCGCGGGGAGCAGAGGACAGGGGTGTGCGGGTAGCCTGGTGTCGGGCGTACGTGGTCCGCGGGGAGCAGAGGGACAGGGTGTGCGGGTAGCCTGGTGTCGGGCCGTACCGTGGGTCCGCGGGGGCAGGGGTGTGCGGGTAGCCTGGTGTCGGCCGTACCGTGGGTCCGCGGGGAGTAGGGGTGTGCGGGTAGCCTGGTGTCGGGCCGTACCGTGGGTCCTCAGGGAGTAGGGGTGTGCGGGTAGCCTGATGTCGGGCCGTACCGTGGGTCCTCAGGGAGCAGAGGGACAGCGGTTGTGTCGGCCGCCCGGTGGCATTTGTGCGGGCCGCGCGGTGGCGTGTCACCGACAGCTGGTCTCGTGACATTTGGCCCGGGTAGGAGGCGGCGGCCGCAGCGGCGGCCGGCCGCCCCGATCGGTTCCCAGCGTCGGGCGACCCGCGCGCCGCATCGGGTGACAATTATTTTCGCATTCATCAAGCGGCTAAATAGAGTGGCGGCGGTGCGGCGGCGGCGTCCGCTGCCGGGCGGCGGAAGCAGCCGCGCGGCCGCCAGGGGGCGGTGACTCGGAGGCCGGCCGTCAAAGGGCTGCACGGCTCTAACCAGTGCTATTTTGACGGTAATCACGTACTTTTAGATCACTGGAGACGTTAACGGCGCCGTGTTTAGGTGCGTTAATGGCCTGCGTGGGCGCGCCGGCTGCGGCGTGATCCAGTGATCTGGAGGGATGTCTGTTGGGTTTGATTTGCGGGTGTTGCCGTGTTGGCTGTGATGGGTCTGACGTGGCCCTTCGCTTCCCTCTGACACCTGTCGGAATTGTTGGCCGACATGTGAGTGGCAGACCTGGGAGGATCATATAGCGGCTACTGGCGTGCTGGTGCAGCGTTCGTCAGCGCTGGCCTCGTCTCGTACCTGTCGTGTACCTCATGGTGTGCTGGCCACTCGTGTACCTTACAGTGTACTTCCCACTGTCGCGTACCTCATCGTGTGCTGACCATTGTGTACCTCATAGTGTACTTCCCACTGTCGTGTACCTCGTCGTGTGTTGACCATTGTGACCTAAGTACTCCCACGTCGTGACCTCTGTGTTACCATTGTGTACCTCATATTACTTCCCACTTCGTACCCGTCGTGTGACCATTGTGTACCTCATAGTGTACTTCCCACTGTCGTGTACCTCGTCGTGTGTTGACCATTGTGTACCTCATAGTGTACTTCCCACTGTCGTGTACCTCGTCGTGTGTTGACCATTGTGTACCTCATAGTGTACTTCCCACTGTCGTGTACCTCGTCGTGTGCTGACCATTGTGTACCTCATAGTGTACTTCCCACTGTCGTGTACCTCGTCGTGTGTTGACCATTGTGTACCTATAGTGTCTCACTCTTACTGTCGCTACCATTGTACCTCATAGTGTCTTCCTGTCGTGTACTGTCGTGTGTTGACCATTGTGTACCAAGTGTACTTCTGAGTTGTTTGTGAAGTACTTTGTAGTCATTTACCTTAGTTCTCTGACCGTTTTGATTACCAAGTGCTTCACTTCGGACCGTGTGTTGACATGGACCTCATAGTGTACTTCCCATTGTCGTGTACCTCGTCGTGTGTTGACCATTGTCGTGTACCTCATTGTGTGCTGGCTACTGTCGTGTACCTCATTGTGTGCTGGCCATCGTGTACCTTATTGTGTGCTGGCTGCTGTTGTGTACCTTATCGCGTACTGGCCGTTGTCGTGTACCTCATCGTCAGCTGGCTACTGTCAAGTATCGCTCCGTCCGTCTGTCCGCCCACCCTTGCCTGCTGCCAAAAAAGGATTCCCTCTGCACTGATGATTTTGTCATTACTTTCTTGTGTGTGTATTTGAATGTCCAAAATATCAAAATGTCAAGTAGACCTTGGGTATTGCATTTCCGGCACGGAAGGGATATATGTCAGTGGAACCATCGCCGGCCACAATGGTCTCCATGCCATCGAAGTGTTTCGTCTCCTGAAACTATCGATGGATCAGAGGTGGAAACATAGCGCATGGGTAAACACGACAAAGATATAGACGTTGCATCGCAAATATCCTGTCACGAGAAGATGGCATGACCCCTCGTCTTGCCTTACTAGCTTTAAACCATGATATTGAATAATCATGCATTCATAGGTCTTTGAATTAATTATAAATGTATGGCTTCAATCATCATAAATTTAAAACGAGATTCCAGTCATCTACAGCCGAATTCGGCTTGAAACCCCTGGGAAGTACCCGTGACAGGCAGCTCTTGAAGATTGCCCGCGGACTTCGATGCTCGTTTCCCGACCGGTGGGCTCGAGTTCTACCTGCCATCGCTCTTTATCTGCAATCAGTCGGCCTGAGAGATCGGCGATGCTACAAGACGCAGTCGGCGCGGCTTAAAACCAATGATTAACGACCGCATTGTAGGTGCTGACTGATTCATATGCCCACATAACCGTCCACGAGCCAGAGGATTTCCACTATGCTGCTCTAAATCTCACTTTGCTGTCTGAAGCTCGCCGTACTTCACAGCATAGCCGGTGCTCAGCAATCCAGCAACCATAACATCGTTCGTCCGGCAAGGTTCCTGCAGAAGGTACTGCATGACAACATACCTGGATATTATTATATATGTCGAAAGAGGTCTCTTTTTCGTTCCTCCCCTTACTCACTGGATCGGTACCTGTCTTGTTCCCAGCATCAATACTTGATACGTCAAACTGAAGGTGCGACGAAAGCAGCACTAATAATACGTCATCACACACGCCGTCACACACGCCGTCACACACGCCGTCACACACGCCGTCACACACGTCGTCACACACATCACATTAGTCGTCACTCACGTCACACGCGTCATCACACACGTCGTCCCACGTGACCCATCATCAAACCGAGCGTCAGTGTGATGAGACGGCGTCGTCACAAAGTTGTGGCGACGTTATGTGACGTGCGGCACGCGCCTCCCACTGCTGACCGTCGTCCCAACATAGTGCGGCAGGTGCCTCCCACTGCTGACCGTCGTCCCAACATAGTGCGGCAGGTGCCTCCCACTGCTGGCCGTCGTCCCAACATAGTGCGGCACGCGCCTCCCACTGCTGACCGTCGTCCCAACATAGTGCGGCAGGTGCCTCCCACTGCTGACCGTCGTCCCAACATAGTGCGGCAGGTGCCTCCCACTGCTGACCGTCGTCCCAACATAGTGCGGCAGGTGCCTCCCACTGCTGACCGTCGTCCCAACATAGTGCGGCAGGTGCCTCCCACTGCTGACCGTCGTCCCAACATAGTGCGCCAGGTGCCTCCCACTGCTGACCGTCGTCCCAACATAGTGCGGCAGGTGCCTCCCACTGCTGACCGTCGTCCCAACATAGTGCGGCACGCGCCTCCCACTGCTGACCGTCGTCCCAACATAGTGCGGCAGGTGCCTCCCACTGCTGACCGTCGTCCCAACATAGTGCGGCAGGTGCCTCCCACTGCTGACCGTCGTCCCAACATAGTGCGGCAGGTGCCTCCCACTGCTGACCGTCGTCCCAACATAGTGCGGCAGGTGCCTCCCACTGCTGACCGTCGTCCCAACATAGTGCGGCAGGTGCCTCCCACTGCTGACCGTCGTCCCAACATAGTGCGGCACGCGCCTCCCACTGCTGACCGTCGTCCCAACATAGTGCGGCAGCGCCTCCCACTGCTGACCGTCGTCCCAACATAGTGCGGCACGCGCCTCCCACTGCTGACCGTCGTCCCAACATAGTGCGGCACGCGCCTCCCACTGCTGACCGTCGTCCCAACATAGTGCGGCACGCGCCTCCCACTGCTGACCGTCGTCCCAACACAGTGCGGCAGGTGCCTCCCACTGCTGACCGTCGTCCCAACATAGTGCGGCAGTGCCTCCCACTGCTGACCGTCGTCCCAACATAGTGCGGCAGGTGCCTCCCACTGCTGACCGTCGTCCCACCATAGTGCGGCACGCGCCTCCCACTGCTGACCGTTGTCCCAACATAGTGCGGCAGGTGCCTCCCACTGCTGACCGTCGTCCCAACATAGTGCGGCACGCGCCTCCCACTGCTGACCGTCGTCCCAACATAGTGCGGCAGGTGCCTCCCACTGCTGACCGTCGTCCCAACATAGTGCGGCAGGTGCCTCCCACTGCTGACCGTCGTCCCAACATAGTGCGGCACGCGCCTCCCACTGCTGACCGTCGTCCCACCATAGTGCGGCACGCGCCTCCCACTGCTGACCGTCGTCCCAACATAGTGCGGCACGCGCCTCCCACTGCTGACCGTCGTCCCAACATAGTGCGGCACGCGCCTCCCACTGCTGACCGTCGTCCCAACATAGTGCGGCACGCGCCTCCCACTGCTGACCGTCGTCCCAACATAGTGCGGCAGGTGCCTCCCACTGCTGACCGTCGTCCCAACATAGTGCGGCAGGCGCCTCCCACTGACCGTCGTCCCACCATAGTGCGGCACGCGCCTCCCACTGCTGACCGTCGTCCCAACATAGTGCGGCACCCCTCCCACTGCTGACCGTCGTCCCACCATAGTGCGGCACGCGCCTCCCACTGCTGACCGTCGTCCCACCATAGTGCGGCACGCGCCTCCCACTGCTGACCGTCGTCCCAACATAGTGCGGCACGCGCCTCCCACTGCTGACCGTCGTCCCAACATAGTGCGGCAGGTGCCTCCCACTGCTGACCGTCGTCCCAACATAGTGCGGCAGGCGCCTCCCACTGCTGACCGTCGTCCCAACATAGTGCGGCAGGTGCCTCCCACTGCTGACCGTCGTCCCAACATAGTGCGGCAGGTGCCTCCCACTGCTGACCGTCGTCCCAACATAGTGCGGCACGCGCCTCCCACTGCTGACCGTCGTCCCAACATAGTGCGGCACGCGCCTCCCACTGCTGACCGTCGTCCCAACACAGTGCGGCACGCGCCTCCCACTGCTGACCGTCGTCCCAACATAGTGCGGCAGGTGCCGACGGCGGTGACGGCGCCGACGCGATCGCCGAACAAAGAGCCGAGGCGCGCACCTGTCGTGCGCGTCGTCGCCTTGCGGACGTGTTCCCACCTCGTGACCGGTGCATCGACTAATGATGACGCATGGTGTCAGCGCGGCCCCGACCGCTGCACGGCCGCCGCGTCGGAACACACACCATCTCACGTGCACGGTGTTACAGACACCATGGTTCGGGCATGGCCGATCTCGGAAACCACTGGGCCGATCTTCGTGAAACCTTCGCCAAGTGATCGAGGGTATGTAAAATGCGTGCGGTTTGGACTTGGTGATCTTGTGTGGCGTCAAAGGTCACCAGATTTTCGGGGCATTTAAGATTGAAATCGAACACTGCTTCATGTAGATATTCATCGTTTGGCAAACTTAAATGCTATTTTATTAAAATGTTCATCTACTAAGGCCGAGGAGAAAGAGCACTTGGACAACCGACGCGACCTGGACCTACACCCATTAGTAAACAATGCGGGCTGAGAGAAGCCATTAGGGACAAGGTTGCTTGAGGCGAACCTTGGCCGAAGGCAACCAAACAATGGCACGATTAGCAACTGTGCGACGCCATAAATCACCAGGAAAATACAAATAGAAACTGATTAGCAAAGAATGTTTTGAAGGTCTTATACCATTAGTCAAATCGTTTCTAAGATCATTTACATCGAAATAATGTAGTTATAATAGCATTGTCACCATGTTACTTTCAGCTAGTCCAAGGTCACAAAAATGCAAGCCGCACCCAATCGGCACATGTTCGATCTTTCGGTGAAGATGTCATGAAAACGGCCAACTCGTTTCTTAGGTTGGCTTTGTTTGAAATATAGCTAAATGACCTTGTAGTCGGCGCGCCCTTAAGCCCAAATAATCAATTGTTTTAAAGATAAAATTCAGTTTGGGAAAATTTGGTGATCTTTGACTCAATTCACTGTCACGAAAGTCAAAATCATCTACGTTTACCACACCCTCCATCATTCTGAATATGCTTAGAGGCGTGCTGCACCATGGATGCTATTTGTGCCGCCTTGAACTCAGCTTCGAGTGTCCTAAGATTTTTCCACTATAGCGGGAAAACGGCTTCACGCAGCGCCGCAAAATGTACGATATCTTTTCCTTCATCATTTTGTGTGCCTGAAGTGAAAATGTTAACCTCAGATCATGGAAAGTCATCGACCTAACTCAAGTAAGAGAGCCACCTCGAAACATGTTTGAGGGTCTATAACTCATGCACATGAGATATGTTGAAACGAAATTTGTTGCGTTTAATAAAATTGGGCAGTATCTCCAAAATGTATATCTCGAATTTTTGGATGGGGTTAGGTCAGCGATCTGAAATCACGATAAAATTATCCCGCATTTTAGGTCAGTTTTATTATTTTTATAGTATGCATCATTTTATCTTGGTATGCATGAAGAAGCACCAGGAGAAGTTCCTTATCCAATTTATTTTACTTCAGTCAAGTGACCTTAGGTCATGTCAAGTGATCAATGTTGTCTAAACTTATTTAAATACTGATGATATATTTATATTTTTATGGCCGAAATGTTCAAAGTTGCATTGCACGACTTAAACCATCGTAATGTGTTGCTGTAAAATGTGTATGAAGTATCGATTTTTCACAAAACAGATATTTTTACGTTCAAAATGATTTGAAAACAAAAGAAAAATTAAGCCATTTTCGGACCATATTCGTCCATGGTCTTCCGAAGGTAAACCGTTCGTGTTTGTGCAACGCTCAGTTTGGAAGTTAGACTTTAAGGATGGGAGTTAGACTTTAAGGATGGGAGTTAGACTTTAAGGATGGGAGTTAGACTTTAAGGATGGGAGTTAGACTTTAAGGATGGGTGTGACTCGAGACGGGGTGTGAGAATCTGAGCGAGGCGGCGCGGCGCGTGTTGGACTTCGCCCTGCTGACAAATGCCGGTGCGCCGATTGTGCCGCAGCGGCGCCGGCCGCGCCGCCGGCCGCAGTGGGCGTGTAGTGGCGTGCCGCGACCTGGCGAGATGGGCGCGACGGCAATGCATTCATTCGCCTGTGGGATGTCTCGACCTCACGTCTTGCTGCAAACGCGAGGCAGAACTGATAGTCGCGCTACTGTTCTCGCCAAGGGCATCAGATGGAGTGGTGCTCCATCTGGTACAATTAACGAGAACGGCGGAACGAATATTACCAACACCTCATGTACCAACAATACATCACTAACATTTAGTCGAGCCATCCAGGCAAAGCTGTCCAGCACGTTCTGGTGTATGTTATCCGGTAATCCACGCCTCTTATATCGTAACGTAATCTACTTCACACGCAGCGTAATCCACGTAATCCAGCACTATCATAACGGTAATCATAACGTAGCGACGGTAGCGTATTCCACTGATCGTTCGGATACGGTGTTTCTGTGCCCCATCCCCACCCCAATGTTATTATCGTCTAGCGTTACGTAGCGTCACGCTTTGCATGGCCGTTGCACGTAAAGGTAAGAGGTACACATGTCTGCCGTGAGATCCCTGTTATTTGGCCAAGCTACAGCTGGCCGGTAATGAGCTGTTCCATTGCTGCTGATGATGGGGTCAAAAACGTTACATAGGCATGTCATTTGATGCTAATGGCCGGGCTGTTTTCGTGATGTGCTGATCCATTGGTTCGTGACCTCCCAATAGTTGGAGCTTTGGGGTCAAAAAAGCCAATCGAACATGGTATCATACCATCACAGTTGAATAAATGAATAAGTAAATAACTAAATAAGTCGCACCAAGCAAATACAGCGAGATAATGCATTTTCGTTTGGATCCGATGTTGCTGTTTCGATAGTCCGGTGTGGTCTTTGCACCTCCACACATTACGATGTGAGCCATCCGACATGAGCAGGGTTGGAGCCACCGGGGGGGGGGGGCGGATCCCCTGCCGTGAAGCATGGGAAAGTATTATCTTTTCGTCCCTTCGAAATTTCGAGAGTCGAAGTATAAGACAAAACCCACCTCCTGGAGCCCGGATGCTCCAGGCCAGAAGACACCTTGATGTTGACAGGACACTACATACTACTGCGGTGGTAACACTATTATATCTCGTATTTTGATGAAAATCACTCCATAGCGTTGTTCGGGCCCAGAATCCACTTCAACTAAGGGTCGATTAAAGGTCGATTAGTCTAAGGGTTAATGAGATGCTGATCATCGAACGTTTGACTTTATGTCTTGCAACCTTGCAAGGAGCAGAAGATAAATCTGAGTGATATTAATCGAAAAGTATGTCATCGGATATCGTTCAACTTGAAAATAATAAGGATTTTAAATGTACTACTGAATAGGTGTTGGGATCAGTACTTGGACCCTTGACCCCGTGAGTTTTTCAAGGGCATGAATTCAAAATGTTCTTTTTTATCGATGTGAAGGTGTCCGTACAATTGTTCAGCATAACCTAAAATGTAAAGGCGCTTCATTTTAGCATACATTATGCTTATGAGGTCATGATCAAGTACCTGCGAAGGCCTGCCATGTTCCTATTTGGAAGCACGTCAGAAACGTGGTCGATTTTGGCACCAAATGAAAGCGCTCATTACCTCCAGCATACAATGGGATGCATTTGTATTGCTTGTCACTTCTGTGACATCTCTCGATCAGAGAAGGTTGTAATTAGGTTGCTGTTCCATCGAGTATTTCGCAAATTCAGTGATATATCGGATGATAGAAAGAAAGTCCTTGCTCTGACGATGTGGTTACCTCACAAATCTTATCCTATTTCTATCTCATGGACAGGTTCCGGGCGTGTTGTTCTCTACAGAGTGATATAGGCGCTCGATAAATAAATATAGCAAAGCGACATTCTCTCTTGAACTTCCCAGGCTGTGGCAGTGCTCAACTATCAACCCACTGTGGCTTTTTAGGCGCTGCACGGCCAACGCAGTCGACGCGCCCCTGAATTCCAATAGCTTTTTATGCCCGTAGACAAGTTAACCCGTCCCGTCTCGGGGTCTTCAACCGCCCCCTCCCTTAGGTTTTTCGTGGATAGTGGACGAACGGCGAGAAGCAGCGCGCCCAAATTTGGCATACCTTTTCCAACATCAATTTGGCACGCTGTTTCAAAATTTTGAAATCAGGTCGTCTAGGGTCAACGAGTTAGTCAAGGTCAAGTGAGGTCACCTCCAAAAAAAAGTTCAACCAGTCGTCACGCTTTAACGGATACAGATATTTTAATGCAACTTTTAGCGTTTGCCTATCTTTAGGGATGCAACAAAACGTACGAGTTGATTTTTTTCGTTTTTGACTACATATACATATTGCATATTTGCCAAATTGCAATTCAAATAGAGGATTCTGGCTAAAGTAAGCATTTTTTTATTAGTGCAAGTTGACTTCCAACAACGTTTCTCGGTCTGCTCTACTCATTGGAAAACGAAAATTAAAGAACTTGAAAACTCAAAGTTTCAAAATTAAAAAAAAATTGGAGGGGCCAAACAAAATTAAACCCTGGTCGATTTCGCTCTCCTTTTTCCATTCCAAATACCTTTTTTCATATATCCCCAGAATGAACTCCCCAGAGCCAAAAACAATGTAAGTCGTGAATAGTCTTGAAAATATAGCCCCCTGGTGGCGTCACTTTTGGGGGTGACCCGGACCCTACTCGTCGAGCGCTTTCCGATGACACCTCTTTAGTTTTCGTGCGATGCTTAGTTTGGATTTTAGAGATGGGGTGTGAGGATCTGACCGGAAAGACGGCGCGAGTAAAGTATGGTAAGATAATGTAAAACACATTGTCATTGCATTGCTTCCTAATATCCTATGTAAGGGCCTGTTCCCGTCGGTCCTCCAAAAGAAACTCAATGGAGTTTGGTTCATGTTTCATGAGACTTGCCGCAGGTACAACTGGTGGTGTTTGGTTAAGAAATCAGCTGAAAGCAGTGCAAATTGATGAAGCATTTGGCGCTGGCTCATAGTTGTCGCCGCCGTTCTCGGGTGTTTATTTTGTGTGATCTGCAGCTCTTACTTCGATTATTTCCCCCTTATTTTACTAGTAATTTCATGTTTACTTTCAAAATGGACGATCCTGCTATTCAGTTAATGTACAAACATAAGGATAAGTTAATGATCAGCTTCAGTTTCGGGTGCCGCATGTGGGGGACTGTGTTTGATGCACCTGCATGGCCGACGCAGCCCTCAAGATGAGTTGCTATGTACTCTCACATATGTAGACAGCCAAAGCCACAGCCCACAGTCAAAACACTGATATGACTGATTACTGGAGGGGGACGAAGTCAACACCGTCGTATGGTGACAAATGGAAATTTGCAGACGGTCACAAGCATCTCGTCTGTCGAAACCGACCTTAAAAACATAAAACCAACAAGTAAGCAGAAATTCCACTGATGGATTCCGGTGCGGATCCGGAAATTGCCATGGGGAGGCGCGTTTGTCGTAGTGCCACGACTTCCTCAGAGGAGCGCCACTGCGAAGGTCTCTGAGGGGATGGCTGTTTCGATGTGGGAGATCCACTTGAGCTAACTGCAGGGGCATCTTTTGGTTTCAATGTGACGCTTTTTCCTCCTTAGGCTAAAATAAGTACATTGATCGCGGGGATGGGAGGAGCATGAGTGCCGATATTGATAACTAAAGCTGCCCCGAAAGCCATTTGTATATGGTGACCATCACATGCCCAGTGGTTAAGCTTCAGTCTGATCGGGTGTAGGGGGGCGAAATCGGTTATTAAGGGAATCAGTGGCTCCCTTAGCATATGCAAAGTGACATCCCATGGAAGGATGGTGCACTCGAGCCTTTCTACGGAGGCTCCTCTTCCAGACCAGAGTGGCGCCACCTTCCATGGGGAGAGACACGCGCCCCCAGTGCCCCTTTCGGTAACCACCACAGGTGGGATTACGTGTCATATCGTGATGTAACACTTTAGGCGATTATTATTGATGTCTAGCAGGAAACAAAGCTGAACCAACCTAAGAAGAGGTAGTGATAGTTGAGCAGGTGTTACATTTGAAAGCACAAATCTGGGGCGAAGCCAGGGAATCGCAGGTGTGTACGCGCAAATATATAGAGCAAGTGCGCCGTGATTGAGCTGAACTGAAAAGTCGAGATGCGACCCTGCTCTTGGGTCGGTAGAGCTTTTGCTCGGAGCACTGGTGGAGGTTGGTGGAGAGAAAAACCCTCACCTGATTTGCGACGAAAGCGACCAGTGGACGTTCGTGTAGGTTAGTGGAGCGACGGGAGCAGGCCCTAAGTGTCTTGTGAATGCTGTGGCGGTGCCAGACTATCTGACCGAATGTTTGCGGGAACATTTATTGCATATTTTCTCAGCCCCCCGATTTCACTGTAACATACAGCAGGATCTGACGTATTTGCAACACCAGGTTTTCGAAGGGATTATTTGCAACGAGCGTGAGACGGTACAATATGGACCACGTGATGATTGATTCTTTTGATTTTCAACTGCATTTTTACCTTAATGCAATCTGGTCAAAGTGCTCTAAAGCCCAAATAACGAACTACCTTCATGCAGTTTCCTGACATAACAGATTGAACAGCCGGATGTAGCAACTTGAGTGATCCGATAATACAGTCTGAGCAACCCGATACAGCATTCTGAATGACCAGATACGGCAGTTTGAGCGGTCCAATATGGCAGGTTCATCGGCCCGATATGGCAGATTCATCGGCCCGATATGGCAGGTTGAGCGGCTCGATATGGCAGATTAAGCGGCCCGATATGGCGGATTGAGGGGCTCGGTATGGCAGATTTAGAGGGGCAGATTCAGCGATCGGATATGGCAGCTTGAATGACCCGATATAGTAGTCTGAGGGGGCCGACATGGCAACTTAAGTGACCCGATTTGGCAGCTTGCGTGACCCGATATAGAGTCTGAACGGCCTGATATAGTAATTCTGAGTAACCCGATATTGCAGCTAAGTAGCACGATAAGGCAGATTAAGCTACCTGATATGGCCACTTGAGTGGCTCCATATAGCAATGAGTGGCAGGATGTGGCAGTTCGGGCCCGGTACGGCAGTTTGAGCGGCGGTGTTTGCCGGCTGCATCTCCCGCAGAATGGCATCCATCCGCCGCCAGTGCACCTCAAAGCGGCGGTCGGCGGCCGCCAGGTAATGAAGAGGTCGCGTCGGCCGGCCGTGGTTAGCGCCAGCGCCTCGTCGCCGCCGCGCGGCCTCACGCGGCCGGTGTGCCGGGGCGGCGGCCAGCGTCGGCGGCGGCGGCGCTACTGCCGGCAGACTAATTGAGCGGCCGCCAAGCGACTGGCGCGGCGGTAGTTGCCAGCCGGCGGCCGCCCAAGTGGACCAGCCTGTCGCTGGGCGGCGTGACCGACCGCCGGGCAGGGTCCGCCGGCTGGCGAGATGGTCCCACAGCGTGGTCCGCCCTCACGGCCGGCCCGACTGAGACGCCGTCACGTGTACGGCGACGGGCCGATAGCTGCTCGCCCCGCGGCCGGATGCAAATGTCGTGCACTTATCATATCGCATCAGACACGTTTTGAACATCAGTGCTGAACGTTCGAGTCCTTGCCAAGCTCTGGGATAAGAAGCCGAGCCGTTACAGAGTGGGCAGCATTCCGTGATGGTAGAGGCAGTTGTGGGGGGTCATGGTCGGACGCATTGCGGTTTTTAAAAAATAGTGTTGTCGTTTTTCGGTTTAGGGCATTATTTTGTCCTACATTTGTGTACGCCGCTTCCGTCGCTTCCGCCCCCGCACTGAAGTGTTCCCGATCCTGAACGACCATGCAGCAACGGTACAAAGGGGAAGGTGTTGATTCCACCCTCACCAGTTGAAAGTGCTGTCCGTATTGCATCCGAGAATGTGAATGCGCTCACATGGCCACCATGGCACCCTCGCTCGTCCACCAGGCATACGAGACAGATGGTTCGATGCGCCTATCATCGTTACATTGTTGACTGGGGAGTAACCAACCGCATATCCATTTCACCTTCGGACCACGTACCGCCAAGTACGCCTCCACTCTCTGCCGTGTTTCTCATATTAGCATTCCTTCATGGACGGGGATGGCCAGGGAACGCCCACTCGGCGGCGCTCGTATTTATGCCCAGAGCGGACCAATAAGCATGTTATGTAAGCAGAAGCACTCCCACGGCGGCAGTCTGACGTGTATAATGTGCTTGGGTACGAGCGCATACTCTGGCAATGCACCCGTTAACGTTGTGCTTTCCGGCGGCGCTACGTGATAGGCGTGCTTATGCAAATGAGATTGCCACTGATGGTGAAACGGTATGGAAAATGTTTCTTTTTCGTGGAGGTCAACAAGTTATATGTTTTGAATGTGTTGTTCATCCTAGAACTGCCTCAACGCGGTGGTAAATTTCACTCGCCCTCATGTTTTTTCCAGGATGATTGCAAATGGCGTAGCCATAATTCACAACGATCGCCTTCCAATTTAGCTACCTTCTGACAACTGAATAGTGAATAGTTCCATGTTAAACGTATCGTGTGGCAACCGAGGATTACTGAGCCAGACGGGTTTAAAGCCAGGGTACCGGTTTTTGAGAGCGACATTTAAGGTACCTTTCCAAGATCTATGAAAAGAGATGGTCCAAAGATGCCTAAACGTTCTGCATATCAATATGTAGGTATTCGTCCAACAAAAAAAAAGTTGTTTGTGTGACCTCAGGTCAGGCTACGAGATCAGCCAAGGTCGCAACTAAGTTTTTGTTTATAAGCTCGGTGTTTCCAGCCTAGTGCAATATCTGGACCGTGTGTGATAGAATGCATTGCCTTCCATAAGTTTGCATAGTTTCAGCTCGTTATCAGGTCAGGCTACGGAGACATGACCCAAGATATGTACCTCTACCCTTCCTAAAAAATGTGGAATTGTCGAAAAGTCATTGATCATTCTTTTTGGGCAGCCTAGTGATATAACATGCTCTTTGACATTGAAATACACGTGCTTCTACGTGTATTTCAATGTTTAAACTTTTTATGGCATCTTAGGTCATAGCCGAGGCTGCCGACGCGCCCCAAAATCAAAACTAAACACACACACACACATCATAGGTCAATGACCGTTATGACCCAGACTGGCGGGAGTTGATCCTTGTTTTGCCTGAAATCGACTTCTAGGATAGTTTTCAACGCTGGATTCGAATTCAGCACTCTTTTCCCACCATGGTGTGGAAATGTATAGGAAAAGAACATAGGTCATACCAAGTCAATGATGCGGATGGCCTTGTGTAGTCAAAATTGATCAGTTTGCAACAACTTGTGTTCCATTGAAATTATCTATGCTGAATTTGATTTTCCCGTTTCTATTTACCCCAGAAATACACAATTTATAGAACCAGACAACGTGTGAAAATGCACCCTGAACGTTGATTACATTGTCCGGACAGATGTTGCCACCTTTCATACTTTTTACCAAGTCTTTCGGTGCCATATGTTGTAGCCCATCATCCCAAGTCCACTTCTTGATTTCGTCACTTTATTTCATCGCTTTATTTCATCGCTTTATCGTCCTTCGTTTCGAATTACCGTAGAACTACTCTCGATCGTTGAAACTACGTTGCTGCCCATGCCTCATAAGCGTGACTTCTACCTTGCGTTTGCATGTTTATAGCACCATGGTGTTCGGCAGAGGATCGGCTAGCTATTTTTGCGAAGTTTTATTCGAAAATGGTGTTGGGTTAGCTGCTAGGAATCGAAGTTCTACAAAATATACTTATCAGTCGGTGACATCACTGATTTGATCTCGAAAGTATCCACACCGCCACTGCTTTGATCTCTGCCCCTGCCTGGAAGGTCAACGATCAAACGTAGACAAAAGTTATTGACACCACTTAGCAGATAAATGATACCGTTGCGCACCGGTAAAAACCGCGTTTCTCTACGTGGTCTACAAAAAGACGTTGTATGGGAAGTAAAAGTTTGCCCTCTCGACGGAAGGAGAGACTGACCGCGCAACGGCCGTTTGCGGATATGAAACATTTTACGATAATGTTCCTGCGAAATGTCATACATTAATGTGGTATTAGTCAATAAAAACCTGTACTTGGCAATAAAGATAATGTAATATGCGGTATTCGTAGCCAAATGATCAAATCACTTGACCTCTTGGATAGGAGTGTTGTTCGGGTTGTGAAGGTGGGTTCCAGCCCTTCCGAGGCTATTTCTCATTTGTATATCGATAGAACTTCGACAAGCATACATGCTATGATGCAGTGTGCCTTAAGAATTGTTGGTAGCGAGTGGTGTGATTTTTGCTTGTCAATTGATACCTTGCACACTCATCAGTGCCTTTGTCATAGAAAGAACAGTATTCTCGTGCACCATATCCATTCCTTTGATTGCATGGAAATAATGAACGAGGATTTCATGGGTGGAATAGAAGCCAACGGAAAGGAGATTTGTAGGTGAGCTTCTGATGCTCTGAAATTAATTATTTAGCCACCCATTTTCACATTCCGCATGCATTCCTGTTCAGATTTAGTAAATGGCCGTGCTAGGATGTCTTCTCCAGACTTCTGCTATTATGCGCATGACATCCTTGTATTTATGTCAATTTTGCAAGAGACAAGTTGCTACAGATAGAATGACACGGCACGATCTTTATTGCCATGCATTCTTGCAGGTCTTGCTTCCACCCGACAAAGATGGCATTGCACAAACGTTTGCGCGACATTACTTATACTGCAAAGACTTGTGTCGACTCCATTCCAACGCGAGACGTGCTCACTGAAAAAAGCGAATCGTTGCACATTATTTGTGCACGTTTAGACTTGTTCCTCCGGCTTTGCGCTTAGCATGTTTTTGTCATGTCACATCTACTCCAAATACTTGTGCATTTTCTAGTTATGCTGGAATACTATCTAAACGAAACGCATATAAGCTTGGAATGTCTTCTGAGTCTCCCCTTGGTGTATTATTTTCAGAGCAATAATTATTTCTGAATCAATAATATGCGAGGTAATCACTGGCAAAGATCATCCCGCGAATGCTGTCGCTCCCCGCTTACCGTCAACCTTATTTTTAGCCGCTGCTTGGTACTGGGACCTTTGCAACAGCAGAGCAGTGCGCTTGGACGACTTATGCAAGGTGCTTATACAAGGTTTACTTTGCCGGCATATGCACTGGGATGCTATTTATCACCCGACTTCATCGCAATCATGGTCACACCCTCATGGATCTTTTTTTTTATCCCACCTATAGTCCTGAAATAGCGGCATCAGTTCTAGGTCGAGGAGAAAGCCAGTGCCAAGGTGACTGCATCCGTACTAATTCATATGGCAAAGTTTGCCTGGCAGGCGGCTGTTCCTTTCTCGCATTGTCGCTGCGAGGTTGATGTGCCTTAAAATTGAGTCCGCGGCGATCAACAGCCACCACCGACTGTTTTCATCACAATCGGCAGCCTTCGACATTATCAGGATGTTTTTAAGGCAATTACGGCATCTAAATTTACCAGCTTTTCACCCGCATTCATAAACCCCGCATCAGGGTAACACATTTTCTTTGGCCCTGGATCCTTTTTTACGTGCGCGCTCTGCACCAGTTGGCTGAGTGCTGCGACTTTTGTTTACTTGCGCTCTCTGCGCACCAGACGGAGTATTGTGCTTTTATTTTGCTTTTGACTGAAGGTTCGCCAGCCTTGGAAGATGATTCCTTCAGCTTGAGCTCATCTCTGTTTGTTGCCGATGGCAGATGTTTGTATTCAGTTTGTTCATGCTCGTCCCACAGAATTAAGGGAAGTGACATAACTACGGTACGACCGAAAGGAGGGAGATATGGGATCGCGGCTTTAAAAGGACCCGACAGGGAACAGCCCCCAAAGCTCACCTCAGTCACTGGTAGAACATCCACGACTGTACACTTATCGACACATCGTCACGAACAGGTACATTCAGATCAGCGAGTGTTACAAGTCAACGAGCTTGACTGGTTTGCCATTGAATTTGTTCGACGCGGAAATTAGGGACCGGTATTCGGCATCCAGGATTGGTCAGAAAACTATGAACAGATCCAGAACAGTTCGGATCCGGTGTGGTCCGACGGAAGACTAGAAGCCCTCGGCTGACGAAGAGATAGCAGTGTAATGATATTGATGACTGAACGCTAGCTGGGTGACACGTACAGTGCCAAACCAAGCTAGAAAGAACGACCGTACACCATAGGCCAGACGCATGGGGCGTAGTTATGCATGCTTTTGGGATGGCTCGAGACACTCCAGCTTTCCTTTGAGTCATTCCAGTAAAGATTTGAGCTATCCCAATGAATTTGAAGAGGAAGCTGAGAAGGATTGCATTAGTGCACGTTGTAAGCATATCCGGAATTGATCAACATTCATTAGCTTGCTCCTAAAATGTCCCCTCTACATGTATCTCGATATTTTTAATTTCAATTTTTTCTTGCGACCATTGTTGACTTGACGTCTTCGCTCAATCGCCACCATCCCTGTCAATGGCTTCCCTGTGCGCCTCCTGGGCAGCATATGCGGCATATGAGACCCGTGAGGAAAGGTATGCTGGTAAACGGCCAGTGAGATTAATTCATTCCTTCAGTCGGGTGGCCGTGTCGGCCCGTCGAAGCATTGCCGACACGCTAAACGTTGGTCACAGGTTGTCAGTTGAACTGGGATTTAGCCAGCGGCGCCACGAAGCCACCGATTTTATGCTGTGGGTGATGTTTGCAAGAAGGGCCTTGAGGACGAAACGAAGGGCGTGAATAAATGTATTCACCTAAAAGTCACCTTTGTGCCAGAGTTGATGGCTTTGTGGGACTCGGCAGTTCATTAGGAATGCAATGTGTCATTGTATGAATTATGTCGTTATCGGAAAGCCTGGAAAATTATATTGTTTGATATCCCGAAGCCCATCCCTATGCAAAATTCCTTGCACACTCTTGCTTCGCAATCACATCAACAAGGGGTACCTTCTGGTAACTTCACGCAATTCGAAGTATTGAACCAACGAACAATAGATCGGTAAAACAACTGTGACCAATGTAGTCGATGCGCCCTACCCCACCCACCCCCATCGGTAAATCAAGAATGAGCTTTAGCTAACTCGGACAGGTCATATAATAAGGTGGCCAGGGTTCGTCCTATTTCCGAAATCGCAATGGAACCCATTAAATTGCAGGAATGTCGCCGGCAACTTGTAGTCCACCGATGTAAGTCTGAAAGGGACGTTTAAAAATAGGTTCTTCTTTCGATGAGGTCATATGGAATCGTAGAGCGGCTGTTTTCGGTCTAAAAATCTGACCATCTAGATTCGAATGACCGGGGAGGGTCGTCGTGACTCGCTCAGCCCTGTGGGGGGGGGGGTATTTGACCCAATTGCAGTTTTCCTAGTTGATCTAGAAGCTGTCGGAGATAGCAACTTCAACCTTGGTATACGTGCACGTAATTGAAAACTCGTTTCGCATCACATTTGACCCGAAATTGTGTCCTGTTCTGAACTCAGTCAAGTCATGGAGGTCAAAGTCAAGTCATGCGTCCAGCCGCGGCTCATTCCTGGACCATCTTCGCACCTTTGTTTGCAAGCACCAAACAAATATATGGACAAGTACGCCACGTGTGTATTGATATAATTATTGATCACGTACGAGGCTGATGTATAGCTCGGTGAGTGTAGATCGGTCAGAACCCAATATCCTGGCAGGATGCACACATTGTAAGATACCGGCACGGCAAGAGTTCATCAGCTGGCCTGCGTTGTCATGGTGACGAACGCTCGTAGACACGCTCGGCGGCGCCGGGTAACAGCGGCGGGTCAATGACCCGACTCGTGACAGCCGGTTCCTGTGCGCTGTCGGCATCACGCTGTGTTATGTGTTGCGTCAGCTAATGCTGTGATGTCTGTCTGTAGCTGGGCGGTGCTGGCTGGCTGGCCACCGGCCGTGGTCGGAAGGCTGTGGTCGGTCCGACCGCTCCGTCGCTCGCAAGTCGGATGTTGAGCCGGGAGACTCTGAACCATCATTAACGTAAATACCTTTAACATGTTTAACATTTGTACTCTGATGAATAGCACCACATCTTATGTCTCCAAGGTTTGTTGAAACGTCCCATGCGGTAAGGCACTGTATTGGAGTGCTAATGTATGCACAAAGGGTAAAGGGTGCCTGTAGATGCCATTGAGCCCCTGGACGTTCGAAGATAATTGGAATAATTTCAGTCTGTCCTGAGACTCCAGCACATCAGTTACTCCTTTATATGAGCAGCAAAACTTCCGAATACGATGCGATTAGGAAAACTTGCGAAAATAGTGCTCTTGTGAATGAGCTTTTGCGTAACAAGACATGTGAATAGCTTGATGCAAATTTACGTTTCGGTGGGTGTAAGTTTGCGTTTGGAGCCAACCATGAAAAAATACGCCTGCAACGATCATGATACTTCTTGAGACTAATCTCTTCCACGTTTTGTATAAATTTAAGGTAATTATGAAAAATAAACGCCTTGTTTTTGTTATGATTACAAACCTAGTTATGAAGCACAACAAACATACATGTAGCAACTGAAATGGGCGCTGAGACGTCACGTTATTGGTACGTGCCCCAACCGTGAAGTTTACGGAGTGTTCAACTTGCGGGTTTGTGACAGTGTTTTGGCGTTGCTGATTTATCTCTTGGATTGCGGTAGTGGTTGCGTAGATTTACCATGTTTATTAACCCACATTACACAGTCTGGAACCTATAATATAGAACATAGTCTGGCCTGGAAACAATGCACCGTTTTCCTCACGAAGAAGAAAGGGCTATGTTGTCATCGACAACGTGCCATCGGCTACGTGAATCCTTCGAATTCACGTATTCCCTATATCTCTGCCCAACAGCCTCTAATTGCATGGATGATACGTTGTGCCTGTGTACGTTGCTCGAAGCAGATACGTCAGAAGCGCAAAAATGCGGCAAATATTCGAAACTTTTCACCACATTGCGTCAGCCGCAAAGTCGTACAAATCAGATCAGGTGGCTGCTTTGCTCTTGTAAACCGGCCGTGCGATCGAGACTTTTGCGAATCACCAGACCAGAAATGTGCGTTCATGGCTGGCCTGCTCGTGCAAACGGTGTAAGTAACCACTTCGAGACGTGCTTATGTAAACGGGGTAAGGGTACACATTGCGCATGTAGTTCTGCCGGCAACGGCACCTGCATCGCTGGTCGTAGTTTCGTCAGTGGTAACGATCGTGGTGGCACCAACAATACTAGCAGCAGCTCTAGCACACCTTTGACGCACAGCTTTCGTGCGCAAATCAGATTGCACCTCTCCGCCACGCTGACGAACTAGCTTCGAAAGACATCGAAGGAATATCAGCCACGTGCATATGCATGATATTAGTGATATTGCATGATATTGCACGTACATGATGTGAGTTAGGTCGTGCGTGGGCTCCGCCAGGGCGATTTGGGGTTCATTTTGCCCATGCAACGCCCATTGATTTGGTGTTAAATTATAAAATGATTTAGGGTATCTATCCTCTACCCGGATGTTCGCGGAATATATACAGTCATGAGTGAACGTTATGCCTCTGATCCTGAGATCCCTCAATAAACTACCCTTCAGAGTTTTGATTCCTGAAGATTATTTCACAATGCTGAATGGTTCACATTGGATTTTCGACATTTTAAAATATAAACATGGAGCTAGTGCACAACTTCAAGTTGCTCTAAGGTGTATCATACGACATAGTTTGTCTCATGTTAAAGCAAGGCATGCATACTTTGTTGGGGATACATTCCAAATATTAATCATATGTTCTGGAGCACATTCAATGAAGCTATCTTCTCGCTCCTGATGTGTATGGACCTGATTTTCGCCTGGTGGGTGCTATTGTTTGTCCGTAAGGTCACCACGTGCGTGGGTCAGATCACTCAATGTGATCAAGCAGTCACGGAGTTCAATAGCTCGCTGGGTCCCGCGAGAAGTGAACTCTGTGATGGCTGGGTCGGGACTGCTGGTCTCCATGTCTCCGGCGGTGGACTGAACGACTCGTGATGGGTCCGACGTCTGGACGGCCGTTGTGTGGACAGCTGACTCCCTATGAAGACTGCACAAAGGAAACCAGCGTCCGCTTACTTAAACTGGCGCATTGGCTGCGCCGTGGTACGTCCGAACATCTTAATGGCGGCGACGTGATGTCGACCGACGCCGGCAACATTTCCGTGACTCAGAGGGTGGTGGTTGGGAAGTCAGCCGCGTCTGGTGCCTGACCGCACTTCTGCACACGCCGAGCTGATGCAGATGTAACAGCGAACGCACGCACGCACGCACGCACGCACGCACGCACGCACGCACGCACGCACGCACGCACGCACGCACGCACGCACGCACGCACGCACGCACGCACGCACGCACGCACACACACACACACACACACACACACACACACACACACACACACACACACACACACACACACACACACACACACACATGTATGCGTGCGTGCATGCATGCATACATGCATGCATACACAAAAACACACGCACACACCTACACACAGATACACACAGTAGCACACCGTAGGGGGGCAAGCCCCCCCCCCCTATGAGACCAAGGTGCCCTCTTGGCCGGAATGTCCCAAATTTAGCCCAAAAATCACCTGCCTTATGTGCCCCGCCTGTGCCAAAGGTGCCCTTTGGGCCCAAAACTTTCCTTTTGGCCTAAAGATCCCCTGTGCCCTTTCCTGTCCTATGCGGCATGGAAAATTCACGCCCCCCCCCCCCCCCCGGTCAACAAACCTTCCAGTGTGCCCTGGGCCGCAAAGTGCCCTTTTGGAGCCGGTCAAGTGCCCTTTTCGGTCCGGGCCCCCCCATGGAAAAATCCTGGGTGCGCGCCTGGATGCACACAAACCTATACACGCATTCACGCACACAGACACGCATCAAAGGAAGTAAGCTAGTTGGAAACAGTAGCAAGATCTGATGGTGGTCATCAACATATCCACATCTTGTTTGTGAAGGTTGTAATCTGTAGCCCGAGGTGATTTGATTATTATACTACATGACTGTAGGAAGCCGGCAGGGCTGATTTGTGTAGCTAGTTACGGAAGCATTTTTGATTCCCTTGCCACTTGATTGCCACTACTTTTATTGTAGAGCTTTATTTCTATCAGGCGTGTATAGCTCCAACTACCAACCTCTGAAATTGCTCGAGACGTGCAATGAGCTGGAGGTCCGCGGCAGCTCAGTCGGTAGGCCGTTCGGCTCTTGATCGTAAGATTGTGGGTTCGAATACCGCAACCGGCGTGATTATCGAGTCGACCCACCCGGGACCAATTGATGTGAGAGGTTGATGACGCTATGTCGCCTGGCAGTCGAATGTACGGGACGGAACGTGTGTGGTCTGGCAGTACGGAACCCCAGGATTCTTCCACATGCAAGAGGATGCCTACTCTAGCTTAATTGTGGCCCACGTTTCGTATGTTGCGAGCTATGAAATGTCTTAAATATGTATGCGCCAGTGAAAGGATGTTTTTTGTGAAAACGCCCAGCCATATTCCTGTAAGCTATTTTGCATTCGATTCCTTTGCATGTGTATGTGGGATGTGGGAGGATTCCATCACAGCCGGAGGTTTTCTGGGAACATCTCTGAACAGTGTGATGTAGCTCTAACCTCCAGTCACCTTTTCTAACGGTGTCTTGTACACGTGATGTCGGAGGAAATATGTCCTAACCCAAACAGAGACTGCTCCAGGGGGATATTTGGAGAGAGAGAGAGAGAGAGGGGGGGGAGGGGGAGAGAGGGGGGAGCTTCGGTACATTCGGTATCGTGCTGGGATGTAAGTGCGTTATGTTGGAAGTATTAACTGAGAACTTTCAATCGGGATTATCTAGCGAACTTGCATGGCCAATGGCGCTTACAGAGGGAAATGTGGGGTCTTCGTGAAGCATTTTCTGTTTTCGTCAACCTCCCTCAACACTATTATATTAAATGATAGTTGCTGCCTCAGAGCATATGGTAAAATGTTCCGACGAGCTGTCGCACCAACGTTAAGAACAGCAAGGTCATTATGGGTCTAGACCACCTTCACCAACCCCAAAACAGTGGGCATGCTTACTACACCATACCAATTAACCTTGAAAGCAGGAATCATCCAGACCCAACGTACCCCATTGAGCCACTCTGCGGAAGTGTGTGGAGGGCCTTATCCGCATCGGCATGTCACCCGGATTTTGTCGGTAAGCAGTAATCGCTGAACCCGTCGTGACCTGACCGAGCTTGGGTCACTGGTCAAAGTCACTGCAAGCCATCCAATTGCACTCGCAATCGGCACGGACCAAACGCGCAGCCACTTCTTACAACTAAATCATATCAGTATATATGCTCACACGGAGTACCTACTCCGTGCCATTTATGCTGGGCATGGAGCGCCATGGTGGCCCGTTTATGCTCGGCACGGAATGCCAGGCTGTCCCTTGCCGTGTCCTGTAGGACAGGTCTATCATGAAGATATATAATTGCAAGATGGGTGTTATTTTTAGCGAGAGCCAAGAATGCAGTGTCTCATCATGAAGCGAGTCCCGGAAAAAAAAATATGTCGTTGATCGAGGGTAACGTGTAGCCCGAAGTTCCCATTCGTAAGTACGTACGCTAAGCTCGATCACCGTGTGAAAAATATCGCTGACCTCGGGGGAATTTCCCCTGCTGTTGGCGTGTTGCCATACGCCCTCCTGCAGGGCGTTGCACTTGCAAGTTGTTACGTCTGGGACGCTGTCCCATCGAGACGTGGTCGGATCCAGCCGCCTGTCCGGCCACCCCGACACTGCCGGTCCTGCCAGCGCGGCGGTCCTATCGAGACGTCTAGCAGCGTGCCCGCGCGGACCTGGCTTGGCCACGTTTCGCTGGATTCGGCAGCGTTTCCCACCCGGTGGCTAAGTGCAATCGTGACGTGCTGGTCGGTGCGGCACATTTCGCGCCGCCAGATGTCATTGCACGTGTGCCGTTGGGTGCTGGCGGCGGCTCGGCGGCGGCTCCCACGCCGTGTGGGGCGCCAAGTGAGCAGGTTGCGCCTGCCCCGCTACGGCCCCGTGCCGGCCGCCAATCGCACCGAATGGCTGCGATGTTACGCCGGCCGCGCCGTCTACGGTGCCGGCCGTGTCGCCGGCCGGTCGTAAAGGTGTCGGCGGCCGGCCGAGAGGCATGCGAGGCGGCCGTCTCGTCTGCCGCTGCTCCCACATTACCGGGCGGCGGGCCTCGCGCCGCGCCGCCGGCCCGCGTCGGCGCCACTCGGCAAGTGGTGTGCGCCGACGCCGAGCGGCCGACGCCGACTCCGACGCGCATGGTCGCCGCCGGTTTGACGGGGAGCAGACGGCGTTGTGTCGCCGTGCCCGGTGCGCGAGTCGTGTCGACGTCTTGCTGGGTAGGATCGTATCGCTGGTAGAACTCGCGTAAGGCCGCAACAATGTGGAACCGAGCAACACATCCTCGGGAGAGTTTAGCAAGGATTGTTATTAATAGGGAAGTGAGTTTGGTAGGTATTTTTTACTAAACTTCCGGAACTTTAGTAGACATTATTACTAAAGTTGCCTATGGACAAAGTTGCTTATGGACAGTCAGGCCGTAAATGACGAGATGATAGAAGTGAATTATTTTGCTATTATATTTGGATGACCGTGACTTTTTGTGCGTAGATAAAGATGGCGGGCCGCGGGCGCTCGCTCTCCTGTTTTTTTTTCTCAACCCGCATTCTCGTGGTTACTAAAAAAATTATACCAAACTCACTTTCCCTCTCCATAACAAGTATTAGTAAACTCATTCGAGGATGTGTTGAACCCAGGAAAACAACTGGTAAAACAGGTGTGGTAGGTTTAGTCTAATCTCAGAACGAGTGGATTCGGAAATGAGCACAGATGATAGTTTCCTGCTCATCTATCTAGCAAGCAACTGGAAAAGAGGATTGTTGCTGTTAATTAGGATGTCGATTCGGCTGCGTCCCTGTCGCATGTGGTTTGTGCTAATTGTTTTGATTGATTGCTCACAGGAATGGAGCCCGATCTGGCCTGTTGTTTTGTATAATAAGTACAGCGTATATTATTAGCGTTCCGGCAGTGCCTGATCGTCATTCTTGTGAAGCCAGGACTGGCAAAAAGCTGGCTCAAACTGGTCTTCTCCGGTTAAGCCTGTCTCAATCAACCACACCTGTCCGAACTTTAAAATGGTGTCATTGGAATTCAACGTATTCGGCTGGTACACGACTTCTAACAAACAGCAAAGCATTAGCATTAGACACAGTTGTACAGTACTTGTGATAGCCATAATGCATGTTATTACAATTTATGCCCGCAAGCATAAGTGGAGGTTTCCAGATGTTATAGCGTCCCGTTAACTCAGCGCGCCAGCCTGCACTGGCATCCTCTGTCGTGCCGAGACGGGTGCCCTGTTCGGGAGTCTCCATGGCGCATTGCTTTATCCATATCGTGACGTCATCACATTCGGACTGAGGCAGAACACAGATATTAGAGCTGTGATAGACAGAAACTGCACGTGGTACGCTTAGTGACACGTGCAATCAGTCGACATGTGCAAACACCTGCTCCAAGGATTAGCATTCATGGAGCCACATTCGAATACACCCCGTCCGCGCTCGTCCGTCGCTCGCGCTCTTCTAGCGCCAACGCTCTTCCAGCGCCAACGCTCTTCCAGCGCCAGCGCTCATCCAGCACCCCTAACTACGACTTTTACTGGTGTTGCGTATTAAGACCCGTCCGTTGTTAGTTACTGACACCGTCTAACCAGTGCAATTGGTGCGCGCCCATAGACCTAAACACTCAGCCGAACAATCCATCAGCGCTCTTGTCGAGTGCTTATGACGAAACTGTCTAAATAGGAATGATTGTCAGGTGTTTTGAGGCATTCGTGGATATTCTGACGTGGATGATAACCACTTCAGCAAACAATAGAAACGTTTGCTTAACGATAATTTTTTCGCTCTATTTCGATGTTGTTAATTTGTCCGCCAAATTAAAAGTTCAAGGCACGTTTTTAATATTTAGCGCTTCCTTCCATGGAAGAAAATCCACATTTGTGCTTAGTTCGATATCTTAAGTTGTTCTCATATATCTGAACGTCTTGTCATCTATTACAAATTATTATCCGGACGCCGGCCAAAGTCTTGCAATATCTTGCAATGCTAGTGTTGTCTGTTACAATTTTCTTCTGATATTGGGTTGCACGATATATTGTGTTGGACATATACTGATCGCGGTATGGCAGGGTGCCGTCCCGTGCCGTTGTCGCCATAACTAATGCAACCATCAGTTGCAACACACAAAAATCGTCGTCCCCCACTTCTTTCATACCTCAACAAAAACCTCCTTCCATACTTAAAATCTCATTCCCTCACCCTTGCCCTCATAACTAAACATCCATGGATATTCGTAAACGTTGCCCTTCACTTCACTATCTGCATGCCATCTTTCACAACCTGGGCAATCGGGTGTTCACTGCTGGGTGGTAACTGTTCCTCTGCTCTGATGTTCACTGCTGGGTGGTAACTGTTCGTTGCTTGGAAGTTCACTGCCGGGTGGTAACTGTTCGCTGCTCAGAAGTTCACTGCCGGGTGGGAACTGTTCGCTTCCCGGATGTCAGTCGTCGGCCAGACTTGAGGCGGTGCGGGGTGGATTGGTATCTTCAGTTGGCGGCTTATAGCACTGCGCTTCGCTGCTGATGTTTTCGAGCTCTATCCACCTGAGGGCGGGTAAAGCTCACCAACCATTGCCAATTCATATGCAAATTTGTTTTCTCCACTGTAGCAACAGATGGGCAGGAGTCCGGATGCTTTCAGCGCTTAAAATCAATTATATATTGGGTTATTATGCGAAAATGAAATAATTCAACTGGATCCGATTATGATGTATCAAATAAACTAAGCGGAAGCTCACGTCACTTCTCTTTCTTAGCCTGTTAGCTTGTTGCTCCACCTTTGACTAACCGACAGAGCCAACGGGGCCGAGCAGAATGTCTAATTAGATGTAATATGGCTTGATTTGGGTATCGTGGCCGCTCCCCTCGCTTATGTGATTACTACAAATTGTGCTTGTATGCAAGGGCAGAGTGAGCAAATTGAAGGTAACTAGTCATGCTCACTGGCGGATCTAGCCCACCGGTTTGTGAGGGGGCAACGTTCGGTTTTCGACGTCAGCATCCCCCAGTGGCGTACCTAGGAATTGCATCAGAGGAGGGATCGAACGAATTTCTGGGGTGGCCATTCTCCCATTATTTTTTGGCTAAAAGCACTGGATTTCGACCACTATTTGGTGAGGGGGCCAATTGAAAAACAATAATAATAATAATTAAGGACAACATAATATCCTGTGTAGGGGCACATTTAAAAAATATATATTAATGACAACATAATTTCTTCTGCAGGGGCCCCAGCCTATCTCCACCTTTTTTAGGTTACCGAATGTTTGTTCTGTTTACCATAACGTCCTCGTTCACGTTCAACGTCTTGTACCACGTCAACGTTCGTGCGCGTATACACACAGGCTGATCCCATTTTGCCAACTCTTGCTGTAAGCAGAACTTGAGCGGCATGGAACCCTCGATGTGAGTCAGAATCTACTATGCTACCATATTAGTTCCCAGACAATGAACATACCTTTGTAATTGGAGATTCTTTCATCCGGGCGCTATTTTTTACTCTGCAAAATTTGATTGCATTTTAATTTAGTTTACTTCTGTTGGTTTCGGGGGGCAAAAGGCACTATTACCCCGTTTAAGCGCTTCGGGGGTGGCATGGTCGGAATGGCCCCTCCCTGGATCCGCCAGTGGTCATGCTTTTAGGATTAAGTGAACTTTAGTCATGAATGCGTAATGTGATACAGCCGGCTACGCAAAATTGTTTATTTGTATTTCGATTTATCATCGACGCCGTACATTTGCCGCACGTGCTACAATAGAAGCGCAAGCATAGCTGTGTCGTACCATATGCTCACCTAAGTAGCCTACCAACCTTCTGCCTACCTAACCTAACGTACCTTCGAAGTTACTTGAGCACCACGACAGCACACGAGCACTTGCGCAGTTTTGTGATTTTGCATATGCAATATGTTGCTCGATATACTACCCACCCTCTTCGCCTGATGGCGATCCATGGAAAAAATTAACATTGGATATTGGACCAACAATATTGGACTTCGATTAAATCATGATTAAATTGTTTAGAATTGTCCGCAAGGAATCTAGATTGGTGCTACTGGCATATTGCAGTGTTTGTGGTGGTGTGGTGGTTATCGTATTGCGACTGGTTACACTTCTCCAGTAATTGAATGATTGCGGGTTCGAGTCTCGGCGACCGTTCGAACGTCCGGTTGGTTCTCCAACGACCATTAGCGGTAAGAGTGAGAGCTTATGTGGTAAATCAGTATAGTTTGTCTGACAACCCAAGGGGCAAGAGATGAGGGAGGGAAACAGATGTGGCCAGCGACCACTAGGCACTGGGATTGTGCCGCTGCCGGGAGTACTGATTAGAGCATCAGCAATTGTAACTCCAGGGTTGCGTGTTGCAGGTTTGCTGACCCTGTGGTCATCCGGTTCTGCCGTGATCATTTGGCGTGAAGAAGTGGCGGCGAGATACGGTTGACTAGTGGATTTGGTTGTTCATGAGCACAATGCATGGCAGAAGAGACTAGAGCTGTCACGTCACACAAAGCGTCACTGGTACACTGTAGGCAGAGCAATGGGTTAAGGAGGAATATAGAGGAAGCTATATATTGCTTTTTCAGCTTAAACCTCATCTGAACCATTTAAAATTGGATAGAACGGCAGGCTTGTACCGATGAATTTTTGCCAGGCAGGTTGCCAGCCGTGACGATGGTGTGTCCATCCAGTGGCTGTGTGTTCCGCGCCAGCATGCCACTCGATGCCCTAGCATTCCACAGTAGCGTGACCTGATGAGTCAGTGTATCGCAGTAGCGTGAGCTAATGTGTATGTGTACCGCAGTAGTGTGACGTGATGTGTCTGTGTACCGCAGTATCATGACCTGATGTGTCTGTGTACCGCAGTAGTGTGACCTGATGTGTCTGTGTACCTCAGTAGCGTGACCTGATGTGTCTGTGTACCTCAGTAGTGTGACGTGATGTGTCTGTGTACCTCAGTAGTGTGACGTGATGTGTCTGTGTACCTCAGTAGTGTGACGTGATGTCTGTGTACCGCAGTATCATGGCCTGATGTGTCTGTGTACCGCAGTATCGTGACCTGATGTTTCTGTACCGCAGTATCGTGGCCTGATGTGTCTGTGTACCTCAGTAGTGTGACGTGATGTGTCTGTGTACCTCAGTAGTGTGACGTGATGTCTGTGTACCGCAGTATCGTGACCTGATGTGTCTGTGTACCTCAGTAGCGTGACCTGATGTGTCTGTGTACCTCAGTAGTGTGACGTGATGTGTCTGCGTACCTCAGTAGTGTGACGTGATGTCTGTGTACCGCAGTATCGTGGCCTGATGTGTCTGTGTACCTCAGTAGTGTGACGTGATGTGTCTGTGTACCTCAGTAGTGTGACGTGATGTCTGTGTACCGCAGTATCGTGGCCTGATGTGTCTGTGTACCTCAGTAGTGTGACGTGATGTGTCTGTGTACCTCAGTAGTGTGACGTGATGTCTGTGTACCGCAGTATCGTGACCTGATGTGTCTGTGTACCTCAGTAGTGTGACCTGATGTGTCTGTGTACCGCAGTAGTGTGACGTGATGTGTCTGTGTACCGCAGTAGTGTGACGTGATGTGTCTGTGTACCGCAGTATCATGACCTGATGTGTCTGTGTACCGCAGTAGTGTGACGTGATGTGTCTGTGTACCGCAGTATCGTGACCTGATGTGTCTGTGTACCGTAGTAGCGTGACCTGATGTGTCTGTGTACCGCAGTATCGTGACCTGATGTGTCTGTGTACCGCAGTATCGTGACCTGATGTTTCTGTACCGCAGTATCGTGACCTGATGTGTCTGTGTACCGTAGTAGCGTGACCTGATGTGTCTGTGTACCGCAGTATCGTGACCTGATGTTTCTGTACCGCGGTAGCGTGACCTGATGTGTCTGTGTACCGTAGTAGCGTGACCTGATGTGTCTGTGTACCGCAGTATCGTGACCTGATGTTTCTGTACCGCGGTAGCGTGACCTGATGTGTCTGTGTACCGCAGTAGTGTGACGTGATGTGTCTGTGTACCTCAGTAGCGTGACCTGATGTTTCTGTACCGCGGTAGCGTGACCTGATGTGTTTGTGTACCGTAGTAGCGTGACCTGATGTGTCTGTGTACCGCAGTATCGTGACCTGATGTTTCTGTACCGCGGTAGCGTGACCTGATGTGTCTGTGTACCGCAGTAGTGTGACGTCATGTGTCTGTGTACCTCAGTAGCGTGACCTGATGTTTCTGTACCGCGGTAGCGTGACCTGATGTGTCTGTGTACCGCAGTATCGTGACCTGATGTTTCTGTACCGCGGTAGCGTGACCTGATGTGTCTGTGTACCGCAGTATCGTGACCTGATGTTTCTGTACCGCAGTATCGTGACCTGATGTGTCTGTGTACCGTAGTAGCGTGACCTGATGTGTCTGTGTACCGCAGTATCGTGACCTGATGTTTCTGTACCGCGGTAGCGTGACCTGATGTGTCTGTGTACGTCAGTAGCGTGCCTAGCCAGCATTGTCGCACGTTTCGCCGTGTGCTGAACACAGCGGCGTCTATGGAGGGCAGACACGCTATGGCGGGAGCCGTGCGTATCAGGCGTCTGCGCTAATCCAGAAATAACTTTGGTCGTTGTTGTGCTGCATGTGTCTGTTGTAGTGGGTTATAAAATCCGTATTTTCGCTGTGTAATTGCACATTTTAGGGGAGGGATCCCACGGCGGTTTCGGTCGGCCTCGCACGACGGCGCGCTAGTGCCCTTACCGTTGGCGGGCCATGCCGAGGCGACAGACTGGCGCCACAGCACAGGCTGTCGGTTAGCGCCTCGACACCCACCGACGCCGGCTGGCGCCCCGACATCACACGCTACCGACAAACGCCTCGACACTAAAGATGGCAAATGTTGGAACCGAGAACCCGGCCAGAAAGCCTGGTCAGGACTGGTGGGCTTTTTGACCGTTCTTGGAGTATATGCCGGTCTTTCAATTTGTCTTTCAATTAATTTTGTTTGATGTTTGTTTAACCAGTACAAACTGTATTTTTAAGAAAACCAATCATCAAAATCACCATGGATCTTGAGGCATATTTCAGCATTCCAACCAGCATGTTTCTCGTACGCATTGAACAATTTGATGATCAATGAATTGCTAACTGTTGAAGACAACAGATTATGAATGATAGAGGTTGATAGTTCAAACATGCCCGTGATATACAGCTTTGAAATGGAAGACTTGCAACTGCAATACAGCCAAACAAGTTCTAGTTGTTTCACCAGCTATTGAACAGTATACTATGGCTGAGGCCAGACTAAAACACTCATCAATATGCATAGCGGCAGACTAACATTATATAATTACGTCATTATAGGAATGAAGACGTCATTGATTCCAACTTTAGCTAAAAGAGATTGCAATGAGTTCAGGATCTTCCTGGATTAAATTAACCAGGAAGAATTGTTGATGGGTTTAGATGCTTCTGAGATGTGGATTACGGTAAAAAAACGAACTGTTCAAAGGTCGGGATAAGTGTATTCACAATAAGCAAATTTTGTTTAAGAAGGTTGAGCACCATTGACTGCTGACCAAGGAAGTGAAACATTTACTGGGGTCAAAGAAGCAGCATTGAAGAAACAAATCAAAAATATTATAGGTGAAGCAAACCTAGAAGCATATAGAATAGCTATGAATATTGTTGGAGGTGTTAAGACACCTTAAGGATCTGGCTGACTTCAAATTAGCTCGAGAATGTTCAGTAGTCAATGCTAATAGTTTCTTTAGCTTCTACAAAGTCGAGTTTTAAATAAAAAAAAATTGTAGGGCCACTGGAGTTAGATGGTGAAATAGTGGTCGCTGATTGTGGCATAGTTGAGTCCACAAGTGAATAATTTTAATTAGGCTTAATAACTCAGGTACATTGCAAACGAATAAAGGTAATGCTGTGATAGGTGGTAAGTTTGAAGATTGTACGATGTCCACAGAAGGTGTAGAAGGGAGTTGAATATAAAACCTAATAAAGCTGCTGTATTGGATGAAATGTATGCTGGGATCATAGCCGAGTGTGCTCTAGTTCTAGCGGTTCCCCGGGGCGCCATTTTCTGACGGTCTATGGAGTATTCTGAAGTACCTGAAGATTACCGAAATGCAAATGTAGTACCGATTTACCAAGTAGTTGGTGGTTAGCACCAAGTGAAGTTTAAAGTGTGTTGGTGTAGTAAACTACAGGTCAGTCAGTTTGACTTTAATAGTGTGCAAGGTGCTTGGAAAAGTTGGTCAGCGAGAATGTTTTGAAGAATATTGTTACGGCCTGTTTGCTTTCCATGCTGATTCTAGCAAAAGAAAGCATGAAATTGGATTTGCCGTATATTTTTACGTATAAACCTGTAAATCATAGTAAGGAAAGGTTTCTAGTATAATTATTGTTATGACACAAAACAACCCACGGTGCACATTCTGATCCGTCTTGACCACATCAGTAAGACAATACCTACTTGATGCAATAATAATGCAAACATCAATGACCATGTAAGGGGGTATTCGTTTCCTGAGAGCTATATCGCCAAAACAGAAATCTGATTGCAAACCTTTTGCGGCTACGAGGCTGTAGCATGATACACATTTAGGGTCTTTCTCTGATTCTGAAATGTACACCCATACACACACCGACACAGTCATGAATAATGTTATTTGGATGTCAGGATCTGACAGTGATATCGTGTGCTTGTTGAATATATGATGCAAAATTTTACAAATGATTGAATATTGAATGATTCAAAGCGTGGTAACTACGTACCTAATCTTAATTGTGCTGCCTCCTTCATTGAGGACTGTAAGTAATCTGTGTAATATGTGGAGCTATGAGTTGCTTTGAAGTATCATGTTGTTGCCATCAATGCTTGTCAATGGAAATGGGAAGTCTTGATAGCAGGTTTATTTTCAATGAACTTTATGTGAGTGAACAAGTGTTTCCAATGTGATTTGAACTGTCTGTTACCTAGTTGAACAAAAGGTGATGGCAATGCACTGTGTACAAAACATGAATGCGTTTAAAGAACTCGTTTTTTGACCGAGCTTCAGTTCATTTGATTGGGCCTCGACCGTGCTTGTTCCCATCAGATCGGCCGGCCCTGTCCCCGGTCCCAGTGTTTTTGATATTCTCCACCTCTACTCGACTTTACAACGATACCGGCTGGCCCCCCGACATCACACGCCACTGACTAACGTCTCTACACCGCACCGACTCCGGCTGGCGTCTCGATGTGGCGCACTAACGACTGGCGCCCCGACATCACACGCTACCGACTAACGTCTCTACACCACACCGACTCCGGCTGGCGTCTCGATGTGGCGCGCTAACGACTGGCGCCCCGACATCACACGCTACTGACTAACGTCTCTACACCACACCGACTCCGGCTGGCGTCTCGATGTGGCGCGCTAACGACTGGCGCCCCAACATCACATCACGGCTATCGGTGTCGGGGGAGGGCTGTGGCTACGTCACGTCAGTCAAAGGTGTCGCATAACCGGGACACATCTCAGCGTCCCAGGTGACCCTCATGACACAGATGCAGTGGCTGGCATCTCACTCATGAAATAGTGACATATATATATATATATATATATATATATATATATATATATATATATATATATATATATATATATATATATATATATTATATGATGGATGGATGGATTGATGGACAGACATTAGTTTAATTACCAGCATGGGCTTGATCAGCTTCCAAGAAGAAGTCGTAATGTTCAGACGTGGAGTGCGGTTTCGGATCCTAATAGATTCGGCTGTTTTCAGCTCGGCCACGATGACAGATCTTCAAGTGATTCAACTAATGCTTATAATGTTTCTCATCTACTGCATGATATCACTCATCAAATCTCAACATGGATATAGGTGGATATATATATACACAATGCAATTTCCGTTCACACCACCTTACGAAATTTTCGATGCGCGTCGGCACTCACAGCGAATGCTCCAGAAAACGGAGGACTTCTCCGGAATCATCTCTCATCCACCCCGCCCCGCCCCTCCCCTCCCCTCCCCTCCACTGTTTTACAATTTCGATCCGCGTTTCCCATCTATATATACACATATATACGTGATGCGAGTGCTGGTTCCTGGTTCTGGTGCGGTGGACTGATCATAAAGGCAGCCGGTGTTGGTGACCGAGCTGGGCTGGTGCTGCGGTCCTAAGTCGCCCTGAGTCCCAGTCACCAGACACACACCGGTACAATCTTGGCTGGTGTTGGCCACTTGCCTGAATCAGGATTGTGGTTCTGAGTCACTGCGCTACAGCCATTACATGTTCTATTCCTGGGACGGCATGCATCCGCGTGTGTTAAGTCTCGAACACGCACGCTTCCAAACGGATCTAACAATTCTTAGCAACTCCTGTTGCTTTGGCATGCTGCTTTTGTTTTTCCGAAGTGTATGATTTGAGGAACGCTTGCAGTAGTTATGAGAACAAATTACCTGTCGTGTGCCTATGCTAGTCGCTTGCAAACCTACCCGGCACGTGGAAAAGCCCAGCTTTGAGAGGCCGAAGGTGCACGGATCAGCCAGAATGGCCGCGGCCGCTCCAGTTGTCCCCGACGACCCAGCCGCCGCCCCCCCCCCCGTAGCGTGAGTGCCGCGAGGCTGCCGGAGTTCGACACGCCAAGTCGTTCTCGAACGGCTGACCAGAGAATGACCGGAGGCATGGATGGCACCACTCGGGAGGAGATGGGTGGGGGCGCCCCCCAGATTTGAGACAGATACACCCTGGAATAATCTTCGATCCAATGAAATGCCTCTTTCCAGTGAGGATCGTCTTCAGTGGAAAACTTGTGTAAAATTGTGGCGAGGGAAGCGGTGAGAAAAACGATGGCATGTACGTTTTTTCATAGCATCCAGCTGTGCATGCAATTAACAACTCTGCATAGCAATGTAGGCGGTCATGCATACGTGTTCCTTGTTTCGCAGACAATGTGTTGGACCAAAATAATGGGAAGCTATAATTGTTTTGTATTTCGAGTCTGAAAATCCTGTGCATCCGCAGTAGTCAAGTTCAGCTGTATTTATCAACGGAAAACACACCTCCGTGTGACCCCTTTAGAGTGTATCCTTGCTGGCACGCTTGCATTTAGCTATATCGTTAGCAATAATGGTATGAATGCGATGTTGCAAAACTCTAATTTCATGCTATGCATCGCAATTGGCAAATATGTAGCGCATCACTATTCCACGATGCATCTGCCTTTAACAGCATGAAACTAATAATGTTCGCTCGTCGTGCGCTAGCAGCTGGTCTCCTGGGTACCTACATTCAAACAAAATGTGATATGTATGATTACAAGCTCGCCACAAAATGCATGGCATGTGACATTGCGGTTCGCTGCGGGTTAGCTCAGTTTACAGGGCGCTGATCTCTGGGATGGGGACAAATCCGGCCGGCCGGGCTTTTCCCCGCTTCTTCTGTGCGCCTCCGAGGGTTGACGTGTGGCCCGTGGAGAGAGGTACGCTGGTAAACGGCCAGTAAGGTTCACCTTCAGTCGGGCGGCAGTGTCGGCCCGTCGAGGCATTCCCGACACATTAAACGTTGGTCACAAGTTGTCAGTTGAATTGGGATTTAGCCAGCAGCGGAGCCACGAATTTTCAACTGTGGGGAATGGTGTTTATAAAAAGTGACATTGGGGATAAAAAGTGGCCGTGAAGTGAACTATCCAAAAGCCACTTTCATAGCAAAGCTCAAGCGTTTGTTGGGACTTGTCTCCTCACGTACGAGATGTGTCATTGCATGAACCAGTTCTCCATTTTACCTGAATGTGTAACAACATTGTGTTTTTGAACGCCTCCAGGCAATCCTTTTACACAATTCCTGAATGACCTCCTGCTTGGTAGTCGTTCATTCGAGGACCTTCAACAAAGTTCTAGCAACCTTCTACTCAGCTTAAAGAATTATTAATATTAAACTTTGAGCAATCAATGGGCGAACCCGGGCAAACCCGGAGAAAACAAATGCGCTGACAGCGGAGAGTTAAATTTAGACATTGCGTGAGACGAAATGTACGACCCTCAATAGACCAGGAGGTGCTGAGTTTACATCAGAAGTAACGTTAGGGATTATGCTATATTACTCAACGTTTCGGCCAGGGGCCATCGTCAGGAGTGATATAAAAAATGGCAGGGTTAACAATTGGAAAAAACGCGGGGAAAAAACGTGCAAAAATACGTGAATCACAGAAAAGCATCCTCATTGGTACAGACATTTCAAGAAACTCAAAACCAGAAATCAACTAGGTCAAGATAGAATCCTCTGAGGAAGCCCGACCCGATGGTCCATATACATATCGACACATACATGCACGCACATATATAGACATATCCAATATAACGCGTAAGACATAAAGTATAATTTATGTTTATGTAATTTTAGGTGATAAACCAAGACGTCGTTTGCGTGTTTAGTTGCAGCCGTAGATTACGTATGTGTAGAGATTCGAGGACCTTCAGATCAGCGTTGTCTCAGGCTGTTGCTGGCGAATCTCTACACAGCATGTGAATATCGGGGCGGAAGTATAACCGTGGGTCGTGTTATGGAGCCTCTGATCTTGACCTTTGGCCATTTTGACGTAATTACTGATCTTGATTAATTATAACGGAAACGTACTTGCTGATCGTATGAGGGGACCATCTTCTTCAACTGCAGGGGAACAGTCCCCTCCGAAGGAAATTATCGCGTGTACGCGCCCGCCACCGAAGTGCACCCTAACGTACATCGAACCTTAACGTACATCGAAACGCAATTGGAGGATTGTGGCTAGCACCTTGTGCTTCATACAACTGGTTCTTCAATGGAGCACACCGACATGCCACATGATGCATGCGCAGTTGCGTACGTGTCGTTCTGCAACATTGTTTGCCCTTGTTCCGTTGTTGTGCTCCGTCCCATTATTTGGGATCCCTTTTCTTAATTCCGGTCCCATGATTGGTGGATTGAATGCTGAGCGGCACAAATTATCTGTATGCTTTGTTCAGTTTGGAAAAATTGGTATCGTCGCCGGAATCCGAGAATTTTTTAGTTCTCTCCCCACCCACTCCTTGAGCAAATCCTACGTATGCCTAGAGATCGGTTCCTGAGCCTTTTCAATCGATTCCATGAAATGACACGCCTGGACTTGGTGAGGAGGGGTGTGGCGGGTGGTAAGTTGGAGAGTCGTCGTAGTTTGTCAGGGGGAGAGGTCGGAACCACAGACCAGCTAAAGTCAGCTCAGGTCTTCCACGACTGGGGGCGATCCCCATGGGAAAATAACGTGGGCACGCGTCCCTACACCAAACAGCCGTTGCGCCGTTGCAGCTAAAGTCACACTAACCAACCACAAATTATGTTCAAAAGGTATACGCTGAACAGAGAAAATTGTCAACTAGTATGGCAGTCCGGACAGTCTCCCCTTCCTCCACCAAAACCACGTGTTTCCATTCGTGGCCAGGAGATGACCGAGTACCGCCTTGGGTGGCAAGAGAGACTGACCATAGAATGGCCAGGTACTTCCCTCTGCGGTAGGAGTTCTGACCAGGGGGCGGCGGGCCGAGTGCCGCCTGTCTCTCCCGGTGCCCAGAACGAGTCTGGCCAGTGGAGTGGCCGTGTGCCGCCTGTCTCTCCCGGTGCCCAGAGCGAGTCTGGCCAGCGGAGCGGCCGTGTGCCGCCTGTCTCTCCCGGTGCCCAGAGCGAGTCTGGCCACCGGAGCGGCCGTGTGCCGTTTGTCTCTCCCGGTGCCCAGAGCGAGTCTGGCCACCGGAGCGGCCGTGTGCCGCCTGTCTCTCCCGGTGCCCAGAGCGAGTCTGGCCAGTGGAGTGGCCGTGTGCCGCCTGTCTCTCCCGGTGCCCAGAGCGAGTCTGGCCACCGGAGCGGTCGTGTGTCGCCTGTCTCTCCCGGTGCCAAGAGCGAGCCTGCCCAGCGGAGCGGCCGTGTGCCGTCTGTCTCTCCCGGTGCCCAGAGCGAGTCTGGCCACCGGAGCGGCCGTGTGCCGCCTGTCTCCCGGTGCCCAGAGCTAGTCTGGCCACCGGAGCGGCCGCAGCTCACCTCCGACTGTGGTCGCAGCAGCGGCCGTCCGGCAGCTGACGAGTACATCTGCCGTGTTTCAAATGTGGCGCGCGTGCGGCGTGTCGGCCAGCCGGCGCGACACCCGCGGCAGCAGCCACCGAGAGCTGGGCGGCCCGCGGACGTCGTGTCGCCGCCGGCGACGTGTGGTGTCCGCGGCTGCCCGCACACACGTCCTGGCGGTGTACCGGGCGCGGCGCCGCCGGCTGGCCATCCTCTCCCCCGTACACGTCGCGCTCTGACGGCCGCGGCCACGCTGGATACGGCTGGGTGTTTCAGCTGGTTTGCTCGTTTGTGGGGAGTCGGCTCTGATCACGATCGTGATGAAGCTGTCTCGGAAAGCGGGCGCAGTGCACAGCGGTGGTTTGGCGTTTTGGTCGCTGTTGGTTGTTCGGCCATTGGCCCTGTCTATTATCAAGCTGGTCGCTGTTCGGAGATCTGGGAAAGTAAAGATAAGCAGGATTGAGAACCCGGGGCCTGTGTTTCGTTGCTTGAAGCTGAAAATGATACCCTAACCCTCCCCCGAGCAACGAGTGGAGGACGGAAAATCTTGAACGAAAGTCCGCATGCCCATCCAGCAGATTGCTTTATTCCAAAGACACCTATTCCATTTACGAATACTTTTTGTGTTCACTTTTTGCATTTTTGCATTGATAATATATTTCTGAAAAGTTGAAACTCAATAGCACCCAGTGTGTGAAGTTCTGCACTTCCAGATCTGCGTGTGTTGACATCTTGACGTCCTGATTATTCAGGGCTCCGACACAAGGTAACGTTGTTTATCCCATGTTCTCGTCCATTACGAACAATAGATAATAGTTTAATTGGATCGAGCGTCTGATGTCGAGGATAATGCAACTGTACGCTTCTGCTATTTCACGGTACCAGTCTCATATGGGATGGTTGTGGCTATTCAGCATCAGACGACGTGGTGGTCATAGCCATTCAGCATCAGACAACGGGATGGTCGTATCTCTTCAGGATCAGAACGGGCTGGCCAGAAATCTGCTGAACAGCTCGGAAGATGTCCTCACGGAACTGTCTTAGGGCGTATCAACTCGCGCGTTGGAGACAATTACGATAAACAAACATGGCGAACAGTTATGACACGACCACTGGACGAAATCTCTTCACATAGTCCTATTATCTGATCGTCGGCGTCCGATCTCTTCTCGGTACGTTCGAGTCGGCCACGGTGCCCAATACGGTCGGCTCAGCTTAGTTGCTTCCAAAGTACGGCTTGTCACCTACTGCGAGTCGCCGTTTGCCAGCTGACGTCACAACCCTCGGTCTGCTGACGTCACGATCCTCTGTCAACTGCTGTCAGCTGACATCACGACCCTCAGTCAACTTTCGTCGGCTGACGTCACGACCATAGGTCAGCTGACGTCACGATCCTCTGTCAACTGCTGTCAGCTGACATCACGACCCTCGGTCAGCTGCCGTCAGCCGACGTCACGACCCTCAGTCAACTTCCGTTGACTGACGTCACGACCCTCGGTTGACTGCCGTCAGCTGACGTCACGATCCTCTGTTAACTGCCGTCAGCTGGCGTCACGACGCTATGTCAGCTGACGTCGCCACCCTCGGTCAGACAGAGATCTCGCACTCCTGGGCGTCTCGGCGGCGGCGCCAGGCGCCATTTATTCTCCAAGTCTATATAATGCTTCACAAAAATAAACAGACAGCAGCAAATGTATCTTGGCGTAGAATTCGAAGGAAAGCTGACTTGGTATGGGCACACAGATCATGTTACAGCAATCATCAGTAGAATCTTGGGTATCATCATGATGGCAAAATACTCTACTGCGAGTCGAGAGCTAACATTTTTAGAGATATAATTATTTCTTCCCTATTTGAATTCCTGTACTGTTTTGCATATGAGAGGAGCTATCCGAGCAGATGACACCAAATTATATAATCCCAGATATGTTCACTAAGAATTATTGATAATTATTACGTAAACCCTACAGATGAGTTGTTCCCTGGTGTTTGATGGTTCCAGATGTGGTACAGAAGCAAATATTGTTAATACTTCACAATGCTGTTCATGGGACATTGCCACTGTCTATTGGTGAATTGTTTTGATATTTAATACCTAAGGATATAAGAACAATTACTCATTTATTTGTACTATTTACATCTGGACAATATAGACGACGTGCTATGACATGCTCTGAACCAAAATCCTTGAGTAATATAAGTTGTCCAATATTTCACAGTATGGAACAGGTACAGAGACGGAATAGAATACGCTACATAAATGCATTGAATATTGCTTCATATCATTGTACATATCAGGTGAAAACTCATGATCAACTATTGTTAACACCGTTTTCTTGGTTAGTTGAAGAAAGTGTATTGGCGTGTTTGCGTGAGAGATGTTCATAGAACTGCAGGCATCTGTATTCTTCACGAGGTCTGTCAGTATGAGTCTGCTTTCTTCAATGCTGTGCTTCCCCCGGTACTTTCACTTTGCGGCCCTGAGAATGCCGTGGGCGTTGCTAGCTTATCTGTCCAGGGTTTTCCCAGGGTCGCAATTCTTGCTACTAACTGGTGGTGACCTATCCGAAAAAGAAGGGACGCAGGATGTATTGGCTGTGACTTTGCACTTAATACTTTCCTTCTGATGAATTCTTGTGTAGGATATACTTATTTATGGGTAACTCGAGGGAGCCCTGTGTCGAAAGACTGTGAAAGTGCATGTACCCAAATAGGATAGGCTACTGCATAAGGTATGGTGACGACAATTTGCAACAAGGCATGTATTGAAACAAGGTAGTGTGCCTGCGTGCGCATGCCGAAGGATGATTGTTAGTGATAAAAGCCCGGAGGCGGACATCCCCATCACCGTTCGATCACAAAAGATCTGTCGGTAGTAAATATGGGGAGAATATCCCGGGTTGCCTGCAGGCAGGAGTCTGCGAGTGTGCAGCCAGCTGGCCACCGGGCCTCCACGTCTGCACCCGCCACACCGTCGATCGTGGCCACGACGCGTCCTCGTGTTCATGTCGGCACGCAATACGATATGGCCGGGCGAGAGCGCGTTCAGGAGTCGCCGTGCTGGAGTCATGGGCCAGTAGCGCTGTACCTGTACCTCCCTTCGTTCGCTGTGAAGGTGGGGGAAGCAGCGATTTGGTCCATCCTGGTCCTCTACTTAGCCCTGTGGAGCGGGATAAATATCCTCACTAAATACAGCCAACGTATATTTTACTCTTCCAACTGAAAGGAGATGTTTGATACCTGTACAACCGCAGAGCACGGCCGGCTGTGCACCCCTCCCCCCACCCGTTTGGCCCCACATCTGGAAGTCTGCTGACTCCGCCAGTGCACTGCATAATTAGCGCTGCGTGCTGCAGGCCGGTTAATTGCGTGGGCCGGCCTGTGGCCGCGACTTGTCAGGTTGAGTGTCGCCGCTCGCGTATGTCACTCGTCACTCGTGTTGCCAACTTGTTAGCCGGCTGAAAACGAGCCGGCCAGTTGCGACGGTGTGGGTGGCGCTCACGACGACCGGGAAGGTGCAGTGCAGTGCGGTGCGGTGTGGTGCGGTGCAGTGTGGTGCGGTGCAGTGCAGTGTGGTGCGGTGTGGTGCGGTGCAGTGTGGTGCGGTGCGGTGCGGTGCGGTGCGGTGCTGTGGCGTGGCGACTCCACCGCACTAGACGCGGCGTGCGGCCGTCGCTAATGCCGCGTGGCGGATCTTCTCTCCCCACCACCGCAGCCTACACACCGCCCAGCGTAGGGAATTCCACTTAAATCTGGTGCGTAAAAGGTGGGCAATCATCAGTCAGCTGCCCATTATCTGCTCGGATGTAGGAATCTATTTCTTAATTGGATGTCTTGCGGTGGATGTTTTTAAGCTGAAGTGGATACGTGAAAAATGTTCCATTATGGGTGGCAAGAAGTTGGAAAGGGCGGACATAGCGTATGGTTTTGTCGTCATTTTCCTTGGATATGTGTATCGATGAATATATTTTTATGGCGTATTTAGCCGGCTATGTCGTACGTTCCGTTCCGACTTCGCTGTTAATTTCACCGTCAATTCAATTCCTCTCCAAAAAAAGGATTCAGTGTTGTCCAACAGCTGTAATGCGAGTTCCCTGCTCCCCTTATCACGTCCTTGGTATTTAGGCACACATCTATTCTGAGCTGTTCTGTTCTTACTTCTCATCCTCGTAGTATAGTTTACGGGCGGCGAATTTCGCCCTTCAGTTGTCGGCTGGTGGCAGATTCAGTGCTGTGATATGTACTTAATTCTAGCATAACGTACGCCGGCAGATAAATGATGGGATAATGATTGGCTTTCCGGCGGCCAATGTCGGGCCGTCCCGTGGAGAGGTACTGCAGCGTGCCGAGGCATTTCCGGCGGCGCCAATTTCCGGTGCAGTGAGGCGCGGTCGTCTGATGGCTGCGCCGCCACCACCTGCTGACGATAGCTGTCATCCTACAACCGCCGCACTGTCATCCCATGGCCACCTGCTGACGATGGCTGTCAATCCACAACCGCCGCACTGTCATCCCATGGCCACCTGCTGACTGTGGCTGTCATCCCACAACCGCCGCACTGTCATCCCATGGCCACCTGCTGACCGTGGCTGTCATCCCACAACCGCCGCACTGTCATCGCATGGCCACCTGCTGACTGTGGCTGTCATCCCACAACCGCCGCACTGTCATCGCATGGCCACCTGCTGACTGTGGCTGTCATCCCACAACCGCCGCACTGTCATCCCATGGCCACCTGCTGACGATGACTGTCATCCCACAACCGCCGCACTGTCATCCCATGACCACCTGCTGACTGTGGCTGTCATCCCACAACCGCCGCACTGTCATCCCATGGCCACCTGCTGACTGTGGATGTCATCCCACAACCGCCGCACTGTCATCCCATGGCCACCTGCTGACAATGGCTGTCATCCCATGGCCACCTGCTGACGGTGGCTGTCATCCCACGCTCACCTGCTGACTGTGGCTGTCATCCCACGGCCACCTGTTGACTGTGGCTGTCATCTACGGCCGCTGCATTGTCATCCAACGGCCGTCGCTTCATTCTCATCCCACGAGACCGTCGCGCGACGGTGGTGAAGGACGCCCTGCGCCTGTTGTCCTCTCATCCCTCCCCTGACGCCGTCTCCTGTGGTGTCCTTACCCCTATCACTGATGCTGTCTCCAGTGATGTCCCTTCCTCTTCCCCTTCCCCTTCCCCTCCCCCTCCCTTCCCCTGACGCCCTCTTCGGTAGTCCGTCTCCGGTGGTGTCCCTTCCCATACCCTGACGCCGTCTCCGGTGGTGTCCCATCCCTGACGCCGTCTCCGGTGATGTCCCATCCATGACGCCGTCTCCGGTGGTGCCTTTCCCATCCCTGACGCCGTCTCCGGTGGTGTCCCCATCCCTGACGTCGTCTCCGGTGGTGTCCCCATCCCTGACGCCGTCTCCGGTGGTGTTCCATCCCTGACGCCGTCTCCGGTGGTGTTCCATCCCTGACGCCATCTTCGGTGGTGTTCCATCCCTGACGCCATCTCCGGTGGTGTCCCCCTGACGCCGTCTCCGGTGGTGTTCCATCCCTGACGCCATCTCCGGTGGTGTCCCCCTGACGCCATCTCCGATGGTGTCCCCCTGACGCCGTCTCCAGTGGTGTCCCCCTGACGCCGTCTCCGGTGGTGTCCCCCTGACGCTGCCTGTGGTGGTGTGTTTCCCATGCCGAGACATCATCCGTGTCGAGGCTGACAGGGCGGACATGGTGAATATTTCGGGATGGAGATTCCTTGGTCCACGTGCCTGGAGCTTACATTAGCTGAAACGCTAATATGATTCAACACTTGTTAATTCACCGAAATGTCGCAAATTGACCCGCGCCACCCGTTATCCCCCTAACACTGCCCATTGGCGGCCGGGGAGTCGGTAACAACAGGGAATACCCCAGCAATACCCAGCGCCGTGTGGTCCTTTTTCCCCGGCCGAGCGCGACACCTCGTGCCGGCGGCCGGCAGCGTTTCCTTTGTGTGGGCAGAGGGCGCGGTATCTGCCACTGGCGGTGTGTGCAGGCTGCAGCCGGGCCGGCACGGCCTCGCCTCCCATTGTGTGGCCGGCCGCTGCACTGTCGCAGCCGGCGGCGGATGTGACGCGCCTGCGACACCGGCCGCCGCAGCTGTACGCGCCGCCGCCGGCGGCACCACGTGCGCAGGCGGCCGGCCGCCGTCGGCCGCCGTCGGTCCGACGCGCTCCGGCCGTGCCGAAAGGTGTCGGCGTGTCTGGGCGTGACGTCACCGCCGGTACTGCCGCACGGAGTTCCAGCTGTGGCTGCAGGCGGTGCTGGCGGTGTGGCCGATCACGACTCGAGGCACTGCCGCTGGCTGGTGGTGGATTTACCAAGCGTGCCACTGGCGCCGCCGTCGTGTCACCCACACAAGTCATGCGTGTCATATGAGCTACATATGACATGTCAGGTACATCACATTGTCGGCGACACTAGTCAACTACTGCGCTCCGACCGGCACCAGTCAGCGGTATCGAAATTACGGTAGACGTGGTGCTTCCATGATGTCGGCAGCTCAGGTAGCTTCTCGTCGGCTCAGTGGGAGCTGGTGACACTGACGCCGACACTGGCATCGACACTGGCATCGACACTGACACCGACACTAGCGCCAGTTGCCTGGTCCTGCACACACCTGGTCCTATCGGGCGGCAGCATCGGCTTATCGACGGCATAGTAGCCCCGTTTCCATGATACTAGCAAATCCGGATTTCCGAAGTCATGGAAACGCCTTCGTCAGCTAACTGGATTGGATCTCTGAATCCGACTTAGAAAGGAAATGTCCTGAGGAAATCCGGATTTCCCAGGAGTTGGAAGCATACGGTAGCATTCACTTCGCGTCCTTTCCCGGTTCCCCTGTCGTCGGCGTCGGCGTCGTTTTTTGGAAGGTTTTTGGCGAAGGATGATCTGGTTTTTAATATAATATAATTTAATATAAAGAAATATAATATAATAAATTTGCACATATCAGGGAACCCTCTTCGAGTCTCTCATGCAACGACCCAGCCCACGCCGATGTGGTGTACTTTTTTGGGCATCGAGGGGAAATGTCGCACGTGTCAGCAAATCCGGGATTTTCCACCAAATCCGGATTCGGAAATCATACATGTAATCTTGATTTACTCACGAATGGTCATGGAAACGCTCCTTGTAATCCGGATTCGATTCATTGTGGAAATCCAATCACATTTCAAGCCTGCCATGGAAGCAAAGCTACTGTGAGCTGGTGACACTGACACCAGTGACCTTGTCCGCAGACACCTGGTCATCTCTGGCGGCAGCAACGGCTTCTCGCCGGCGCAGTGGGAGCTGGTGACGCTGGCGCTGCACCGTGCACTGGCGCTGACTCTGCGGCCGCTCCGTCGACTGATGGCCGCCTTCGACGCCGACTCGGAGAACTTCTACGGCGACATCGGCCAGGTGAAGGTGGCCGCACGTCGAGACTGCACCGGCCGCGAGAGCGACCGACTGCGCCAGCTGGCACACCAGGTCAGAACCGTCACCGTCACCGTCACCGTCACCGTCACCGTCACCGTCACCGTCACCGTCACCGTCACCGTCACCGTCACCGTCACCGTCACCGTCACCGTCACCGTCGTCGGACCGCTGCCTGCATGCCCGCACGTCCTTGACACAGCTAGCGCTTACAGCACCGCTGGCTGACCGGTCACCGGCGTGCCGTCCGCACCACGTAGTTGGCAGAGATCGTGCGTGATGTTGACGCGTCGTCTGCTCATGTTCACGTCTTCTGGCAGACGTGGGAACGTCATGGCTGTTTGCCCGCCGTTAGTGCTGCAGCGGGTAGCTCCAGCCACCGCTCCCGTATAGTTGACGAGGCTGGCTGCCTAGTGATAGCCTGTCTGGCAGACCCCCCCCCCTGATTTTCAGCGTCAGCCCACCTCGACGCTGGCTGGACAGTCTCTGACCAGGCGGCCTTCCTGCGGCGCATCAGCCCACCTCGACGCTGGCCGGACAGTCTCTGACCAGACGGCCCTCCTGCGGCGCATCAGCCCACCTCGACGCTGGCTGGACAGTCTCTGACCAGACGGCCCTCCGCCGGCGCATCAGCCCACCTCGACGCTGGCTGGACAGTCTCTGACCAGGCGGCCCTCCTGCGGCGCATCACCCCACCTCGACGCTGGCTGGACAGTCTCTGACCAGGCGGCCCTCCGCCGGCGCATCAGCCCACCTCGACGCTGGCCGGACGAGAGCGCGCGGCCTTCCGCCGGCGCGTCCACTATTTATGCTAATTCGCGCCATAGATTTGCACAGAACTACGGCGTTTACAGTACCGGCGGCGCTCGGCGCGCCTTTTTAGTAATCGCCTCTTACTAATTACACAGACCGCAGCCAGTGTCTGCGATCGTCGGTGCGGAGCGGAGCCGTGCCTGCCGCTCGGGCCGTGATTAATGTACATCGGGTCCGACAGAAGTGGCCGGCGGTAGCTACCCGGCTCGGCCGACCAGCCAGCTCGCCGTTTAACAGTTGCAGGCCTGAGTGGAGTTCTGCTCGCCGTAAACAAGCGGTTGGGCTCGGCGGAACACTGGCCGAGACGCTCGGCAGCTGAAAACGTGTACGGGCATCGGCGTTTAATTACAATTGAGGCACATTATTCGTAACCGAAATGCGTCACAGGATGGCTTTTTCGCTGTGAGTGGAGGTGTGCTGGCGAAAAGTTGTCGAGACAAAACGTCGAATTGCTGATGAATTTCTGATTGCTGGGCCTGGCAAGGTAGTGTTACGTTGCGTCAAGCGCTGAAATGCATGCCAGTGCGAGAATGTGTTCAGGTGCTCAGTTAATAGTGATTTGCACGAAGTATGCAGCATTCGGCCTTGTAGCGTGACGGTGTTCTGCGAGGCGGAGTCTATGGTGATAGGCATGCCGCTGGTTCTCCGAGGCCGAACCGTTGCTCGTGTGTGGGCCCTACTCGGCCGAGACGACAGGATGATGCCGACCTCACTGGCACACGTGACACTGACACTGACACTGACACTGGACACTGGGCACCGGCCGGCCTATGCTTGTGACCCTCTTGTTGATGAGGTGCTATTTGCTACAAGTTCTGATGCAGAACTCTAAATTGACACCGACATCAGTTACTCTCGAAGCCCGTTTTAACCATGCCAATGGCTAGAATTGGTTTTAAACGGCAAAAAGCATCTTAACCGGACAGAAATTGGCCAAAGTTTCAAAATGTAAGTTCAGGCATTACATTCTTCATTTCCTATGATACTTGTAACAGCGACAAAGTGGTCAAGTATATTTGTAATAGTTTGTGCCATCCAATTGCACTCAAACACTAGTGGTGGGGGGGGGGGGTACAATTTATCTTACATATTTATTTGTTGTTTTTGAAGAAGTAACGTCTTATCGGTGGTGCATTTTTATTGGCGACCGTGAAGCTAATGCTGAATTCCCATAATACAGGTCATGTCCGGTTAAATCTGGTTGGTCTTCAAGTACCATGTGCTACACCAAACTAGTACCACTAGATTATTCAGTCTTCAAATCAAGAGTTTGTGTCTAGTGTTCAGGTCATTAGTTATAATATAGTGGCATGCATCAAGTAATTGTAGATACGTACTAGTATAATATAGAGCAACATATCGCCATGAAGAAAAACAGCTATGGGCCCATTTACTTCCATGCATGAATGCAAAAATGTCATGGTAGAAATGTCCCAGAACATTGCGTGATATTATAATGAATCTTTCGAAACGGGAAAAGGCAAGCTCGAACGTAAATACTCGGTTCCACGACCTCTCAAATACCTACCTCCTCGTCTTTCGGGTGTACGCCGGTCTTGTTTGATAACCTTCGGTGGTTTGATCTCTTGCTGTGTTTTCGAAAATCCTCTGTGACCCGGTGGCCGGTCAGGTGTTCCTGTTGGATAACCAGCGGCCAGTGACGCTGGAGACGAGCGACCAGCCGGAGGCGGAGGACCGCAGCTACGTGCTGCTGCTGTACCCGGCCGACGGCAGCGGGGCGGGTCTGGTGCGCGTGCCGTTCCGGGACCTGGTGGTCGGCCTGCTGGCCCACCAGATCCTGCTGCAGACAGCCGGCGCCGTCCTGCTGCAGGGAACGCCGCACGTGGTGCCCAGGTCAGTTTGGGTCAGGTCCGCGCAGGCGCGCTGTCCAGGTAAGTCAGGTCAGTGGACGTGGTCTGGTGAACTCAAGACTCACGTGATGACCCCGGGTAAGTAATGTCAGATCACACGCGGGACCACTGTTGGACCTTTGCTTTGGAATCCTGAATTTGAACAGGATAATGTTCGGACCACCAAATTCGGAGAGAATAATGTACCTTTTGACTTTGGCATAAAGCTAAGATTCATATTTACGTGCTTACTTACTTGAACTATGACCGGAACTAAGAGTAATTGAATTATGAATAACGAGTGTACGAAAGCAAATCCAGGATGGAGAGATTTAACCATAATTTGCATTCATGCTTTACCAGAGCACTATTTCTGAACTAGAAATCCGGAGTTAAGAAACCAAACAAGTAGACTTTTTATCGAAGACCAGAATGTTTGCACCATTTTAATATCAAGCAGGCCATTCAACGCCCCCGCAATAATAAAGTAGATAACAATTTTCCGTCGGGTGCAATGTCCTGTGTGGCAAACAGTTTGACACAGGTGCTTTTCCAAACGTGCGTAGTGTCCAGGTTTTATCGGGTCAGGTCGGATTACATGTGCTCCCCCGGGCTAGGTTGTGGCGTGGGGTCATCATTATTCACCATCCACTCTCTGTCTCGGCAAATGCTGGCGGACGACGAACGAAAAGGACACGAGTTAAGTACTCACGCCCAGTGACATTGGCAATACACAACGTTTCGATTATACAAAGTTAATTTAAGTTGCACAAAGTTGCCTTCAGTTACACAAAGGTAGTTTCAGTTGCACAGGGTCGCTTTTAGTTACGCAAGTATGTTTTCAGTTGCACAAAGAACAGCGTGCCGGCCAGCTGTGGCAGATGGCTGATGACATTCCGGCGATTGCGTGCCCAACGGTGGGCTGGGTGATTCCTCTCATTTGTCCTCATGTTGGGTGATGCCTCTCATTTTCCCTCATGTTGGGTGATGCTTCTCATTTGTGACCAGCAACGAATTGACAGCTCGGACTGTGTTAATGCATCAGGCTGGGGCGGGTGGCTCGGTGACAGCATGCCGTCAATGACTGACAAGATGGCACGATGTCACGATGTGGTCCGGCTAGTCAGGGGTCCTCAGATGTGTCGGTCTCAGATGTGGTCCGGACAGTCTGTCCTCAGAGGTGTCCGTCTCAGATGTGGTCCGAACAGTCAGTTCATCAGAGGAGTCCACATCAGATGTAGTCCAGTCAGCCAGAGGTCCTCAGAGGTGTCGATCTCAGATGTAGTCCGGTCAGAGGTCCTCAGAGATGCTCTTCTCAGATGGCGTCCGTCTGGCGACAATGGCCAGGCAAACCCAGAACAGCCGGGGCTAATAAGGACGTTCAGAAAATCCCACACCACTTGGCCTCGCACGCGATATTCCTGTTACACGGTGAAACAGGCGATAACTACTCGAGAAACATAACGTCCCCGCTGAAATTATACCCCACTATAGGTTTATGGCTTGTCGCCTGTTTTATCACATCGCACGCAATACAGAGCTACGGTGTCAATGCAACCTATTTTTTTGTTACCTGACTATTGCTGATGGGATATTTGGATATCGTGCTGTGTACAAGGTCATGAAGCATAATTGATTTATTTTCCTACCTCCTTCCAAGTGAAAATATATGGTAATTTCTTACATAGGATTCAACGGAGCGGAGTTTATAACCATATTATATCAGCCCAACTAGTCTTCTCCATCCGCTGCAGGAGGTCCGACCTGGGCAGGACCGCTCGGTGTCCCCATCAGCTCTGCAGCCCCACCTGGCCCTATGCAGGAGGTCCGACCTGGGCAGGACCCGCTCGGTGTCCCCATCAGCTCTGCAGCCCCACCTGTCCCCGCTGCAGGAGGTCCGACCTGGGCAGGACCGCTCGGTGTCCCCATCAGCTCTGCAGCCCCACCTGGCCCTATGCAGGAGGTCCGACCTAGGCAGGACCGCTTGGTGTCCCCATCAGCTCTGCAGCCCCACCTGTCCCGCTGCAGGAGGTCCGGCCTGGACAGGCCCGCTCGGTGTCCCCATCAGCTCTGCAGCCCCACCTGGCCCTATGCAGGAGGTCCGACCTGGGCAGGCCCGCTCGGTGTCCCCATCAGCTCTGCAGCCCCACCTGGCCCGGTGTGGCCCGCTGCAGGAGGTCCGACCTAGGCAGGACCGCTCGGTGTCCCCATCAGCTCTGCAGCCCCACCTGGCCCTATGCAGGAGGTCCGACCTGGGCAGGCCCGCTCGGTGTCCCCATCAGCTCTGCAGCCCCACCTGGCCCTATGCAGGAGGTCCGACCTAGGCAGGACCGCTCGGTGTCCCCATCAGCTCTGCAGCCCCACCTGGCCCGGTGTGGACCGCTGCAGGAGGTCCGACCTGGGCAGGCCCGCTCGGTGTCCCCATCAGCTCTGCAGCCCCACCTGCCCCTGTGCAGGAGGTCCGACCTGGGCAGGACCGCTCGGTGTCCCCATCAGCTCTGCAGCCCCACCTGGCCCATGCAGGAGGTCCGACCTAGGCAGGCCCGCTCGGTGTCCCCATCAGCTCTGCAGCCCCACCTGGCCCGTGCAGGAGGTCCGACCTGGGCAGGCCCGCTCGGTGTCCCCATCAGCTATGCAGCCCCACCTGGCCCGGTGCAGGAGGTCCGACCTGGGCAGGCCCGCTCGGTGTCCCCATCAGCTCTGCAGCCCCACCTGGCCCGGTGTGGACCGCTGCAGGGGGTCCGACCTAGGCAGGACCGCTCGGTGTCCCCATCAGCTCTGCAGCCCCACCTGGCCCGGTGTGGCCCGCTGCAGGAGGTCCGGCCTAGGCAGGACCGCTCGGTGTCCCCATCAGCTCTGCAGCCCCACCTGGCCCTATGCAGGAGGTCCGACCTGGGCAGGCCCGCTCGGTGTCCCCATCAGCTCTGCAGCCCCACCTGGCCCGGTGTGGACCGCTGCAGGAGGTCCGACCTGGGCAGGCCCGCTCGGTGTCCCCATCAGCTCTGCAGCCCACCTGGCCCTGTGCAGGAGGTCCGACCTGGGCAGGCCCGCTCGGTGTCCCCATCAGCTCTGCAGCCCACCTGGCCCGGTGTGGACCGCTGCAGGGGGTCCGACCTAGGCAGAACCGCTTGGTGTCCCCATCAGCTCTGCAGCCCACCTGCCCCGGTGTAGCCCGGCGCCGGCATTAGTGTCTGTGTCGCTGCAGGAGACCGAGTGATCAGCAGCTGTTTGCGGTCGCCGTGCCGGGTGTGCTCGGCACCTGCCCGCCCTGGAGGTCATCGCACACACTGTGTGGTCTTGGTCAGCCCCTCCCCTCCTCTCCCCTCCCCTCCCCTCCCCTCCCCTCCCACTCATCACTCAATGGCTTGTCCTGGCCGCTGGAGGTTCTTCATAGAGGATTCGGCGGCATCTAGGTGTTTGTCATGGCTAGTCTGTGCGAAAGTGTGTAAGGACCCATGAAGTACTCAGACTATAGGACAGTGTAAGGATTGTGGTAGTTGATCGTGCGTCGACAAGCTTCCCCTTGTAATTATGTGATGCTTCTGTCTCGGCACAGGTGATGTGTCATCTGCTTTGGTGTCTGATTGGCTCGTGGGCGTGCCCCTTTGACCACTGGCTACTGTTTAGTCTGTACCAAGGTCGGTGTTGGTATAGCCATTGTGTATACATCAAGGTATGCATTATACATGAAGGTATCAATGTTGCTGGCCATTGTGCGGTCGTTATCATGGACCGCGTTGCTGCCAGTGTGCGGTCGTTATCATGGACCGCGTCGCTGGCCAGTGTGCAGTTGTTATTATGGTTGGTTATTTGGGCTTAGGGGCGCATCGACTGCTCCGGTCACAGCGCCCTCGGTTGTTATTATGGTAGGTGTTGCTGGCCAGTATACGGTCGTTATCATGGTGGGTGTTGTTGGCCATTGTGCGGACGTTATTATGGTGAGTGTTGCTGGCCAGTGTGTCGTAGTGCCGTGTCGTGACATGACGTTGGTCGGACGGCATAACGTGTTGGTCGGGCCTGGCTGTGTTTCAGTCTGGCCAACGTACTGCTGCACACGCCGCCGTCGGCCGCTAGCCGGTCGTCGGAGCCCAGCAGCCCGCCCGGCTTCCTGTGGCAGCTGTCGGCCGACCACGTGCACACCCTGCTCGACGGCTTGGCCAGCTCGCAGCTGGCCGCCGTCGAGTTCGACTCGCGGCCCGGCCTCAAGTTCCTGGTGCAGAAGGTGTCGGGCGCCGAGCAGGCCGCCAACCTGTACCGGCAGGCGGGCGCCAGCTGGACGCTGCGCGCCGTCACACTGCTCGACCTCGGCCTGGCCGCGCTGGCCGACGCCGGCGACGATGCGGACGGCGCGCTGGCCGCAGCGCTGGCGGCCGCCCCCAGCCGGCGCGGCGCCGGCCACCTGGCCGAGCTGCGCGACCTGCTGACCGACGTCACGCGCATGTACTGCGAGATGACGCGGCTGCGCGACGACCGCGGCGGCGCCGACCGGCCGGCCGACGAGCCCGTCTTCTTCCTGCTGGCCGAGAGCGACGACTTCCCCGAGCTGGGCGCGGCGTCCACGCCGACGGCGGAGGCGCCGGCGGTGGCGCAGCAGCCGATGGCGGCGGCTCCGCCAGCGCCGCCGCCGGCCGGGCCGCCGCGGCCGTTCGGTTTCGCCGACCTGGCGGTGGCGACGCCGTCGCCTCCGCCGGCGTCCGAGGCGGAGGCGGAGGCGGAGAGCCGCTCAGCGCCCGACTCGTCTGACGGCGGCGGCGACTGCGCGGCGTCGGCGGGCCGCGACGACTCCGGCCTGGCCGACTCTGATGACCAGGTGTACAGCGTCGTCACCGACCGCCAGCTGAGCGGCCTGATGCGCGAGTACCACCGCCGCAAGCCGGCGCACGCCATGCCGCCGGCCAAGAGGAACCCGTTCCTGACCGCGCCGCGACCCTCCGCCGAGCCGCTGCCGCCAGAGATAGAGCTGCAGCGGCGCTCCAGTCTGATGAAGGTCGGTCACGCCGCTGCTGGTCGTCTCGAGTCTAGAGGCTCGAAAAGCCACCAGTCTTCGTCATGTTCTGATAACTATAAATTTGTTAACTATGCTTGCCAACAATGGACGTAGACAGCATAGGAAGCATGCCTTCCATGGTGTAGTAAAAAGTGGTACAGTAAACACGCCTTCCATGATGGGTTTTATAGGAGACGTCCACATCAAGGATGCAATCTTTTATTTTATGTATGTTTGCTCTCTGTCCGTTTTCTGGCCAAATTGTGCAACCAGTGCATAGTGCAACCCGAGCGTGCAGCGGCGTGAGTTGCGCGGGCTGGTTTGTGGAGCGCGTCAGGTCACACAGGGCCAGTGGTCACCAGGTGGCAACACGCCACAACCACGCTACAACACCCGACCAGACTCCTTTGTTTTGCCCACTCTGGGTGTCATACTGGCCGCACCGTGCGATGCACAATACTCGTTTATCAATGTCGGCCGTCCATCCCTGCTGTCCCTGGTAAAATATAAAAGCAATTTGCAGAAAATAATGGCGCGAATTTGTGTGTCACAGCTTGATGCACAGCTGCCGTTGGATGAGTGCAGTTGATCGTGTGTTGGCAATTAGCTGCAAGGCAAACTCCGTGTAATTCAGCTTTCGGAAATTATGGCACCGTTTTACCTACAGCGCTTCCACATCGCGCTACCTGTGGTATGGTTTCTTCCATATCATCAGCATAGCTTTGTCTTTATTTTGTTGCATGGGTTCCTCACTATATCTTTGTTATGAATGTTTTCCACAAATTTGAGAAGCAAAATAGCTGTCTGTGCGGTCAGTGGTGAACATCCTTGTGAAGACTGTCTGAAGCATATTTTGTTTTAAGTGGATAATTGCCTTGTCCGCTTCTTTTAAAAACATCTTCATCTATGTGCGTAGCTATGTAGCAATGCCTACAAAGCGTCCTTGTCATGTTTGCTATGGTATTGTTATCAATCCTACAACACTGTGGTTGCTATGCTAATAGTCTAGTTGTGTTGCTACGCAAACTATGTGCCCCTGTCGCTATGCTGTTGGTGGCTGTGTGTTGCTGTCATTGAGTCATTGTGGTGGCGCTATGGTGTTGATGTCGCTCCGTCGCGACGTAGTCACTAGCTGTGAGGCTGTACTATCTGTGTGATGTGCCATCAGTGTCGCTGACGGTTGGTGTGGGTGTGACGCGTCGGCGCTGTCTTGTCCGTGTGGCTGTGGTGGTATACTGTCAGTGTGGCTGCAACGATATACTGTCAGAGTGGCTATGGCGCTATGTCTGTCAGTGTGGCTATGGCGCTATGTCTGTCAGTGTGGCTGTAGCTACATACCGTCAGTGTGGCTGTGGCGATGTGTCTGTCAGTCTTGCTGTGGCGATATGTTTGTTAGTGTGGCTGTGGCGATATGTTTGTCAGTGTGGTTGTGGCGATATGTTTGTTAGTGTGGCTGTGGCGATATGTTTGTCAGTGTGGCTGTAGCTATATACCGTCAGTGTTGCTGTGGCGATATGTTTGTCAGTGTGGCCGTGGCGATATGTTTGTCAGTGTGGTTGTGGCGATTCGCTGGCGTGTTGCTGTGCGGCCGAGTTCACGGCGCGCCTTTATGTCTGGCCGGGCGCTTTATATCATGCTTTGACGTCTTAATAGCCGCAGATACCATGACTTAACCACTATAATTAATCCCCATTGGCCGCAATGAGAAGCCACCCGGCGGTCGCAGAACCAGTGGCGACTTACTCCATTGTTTAACTCGATAAACAACACGTGCACCACATAATTCGGCACGCCGCCCGGCAGCCATGGGAAGCGCATAGTTTACCGTGCACTTGCCCACGCTGAGCAGACGGCTGCCGCCCGACACAAAGCACGCCGAGCCCCCCAGCGGCACTGTCAGACGGCCGGCCCATCCCCCACCCATCCCCACTCATCCCCACTCATCCCCACCCATCCCCACTCATCCCCACCCATCCCCACTCATCCCCACCCATCCTCACTCATCCCCACCCATCCCCACTCATCCCCACCCATCCCCGCTGATCTCCACTCATCCCCACTCATCCCCACTCATCCCCACCCATCCCCACTCATCCCCACTCATCCCCACCCATCCCCACTCATCCCCACCCACAGACCAGATGGCTGCCACCCAACACAGAACACGCCGAGTCGCCCCGCGGCACCGCCAGACGGCCGACCCAGCCCCACCCATCCCTACCATCCTCACCCATCCCAACCATCCCCACACATCCCCACACACGGACGTGCCAACGTCCAGACCATAGTTTGGGGGCGTCCATATCACAGTGTGGCGGTGTTCAGGCCAATGTGGTAGTGTCCAGATCACAGTGTAGCGGTGTTCAGGTCAATGTGTAGATGTGTTCAGGTCCATGTGGTAGTGCCTAGATCACAGTGTAGCGGTGTTCAGGTCACAGCGTGACCGCGTCCAGCTAGCAGTGTGCCGGTGTGCAGGTGTTAGTGTGGCAGTGTCCAGGTCAAAATGTAGCTACGTCCAAGTCATCGTGTGGCGGTGATCGGGTCACAGTGTGACGGTGACCGGGTCACAGTAGCGGTGACCGGGTCACGGTGTAGCGGCCGTTGTCCAGGTCACAGTGTAGTGGTGATCGGGTCACGGTGTAGCGGTGTCCGGGTCACAGTGTAGTGGTGGCCAGGTCACAGTGTAGCGGTGTCCGGGTCACAGTGTAGCGGTGTCCGGGTCACAGTGTAGCGGTGTCCGGGTCACGGTGTAGCGGCCGTTGTCCAGGTCACAGTGTAGTGGTGACCGGGTCACAGTGTAGCGGTGTCCGGGTCACAGTGTAGTGGTGGCCAGGTCACAGTGTAGCGGTGTCCGGGTCACAGTGTAGCGGTATCCGGGTCATGGTGTAGTGGTCGGTGACCAGGTCACAGTGTGACTGTGTCCACCCACCAGAGTCCTGTCTGTCTTCTGTGGTGGAGCTCGCCGCATTACTACACCAGTGAGCCGCGCCGCCAGCGGGCCGGCCGTGCCGTCTCGCTCTTCGGCCGGCGCGGCGTTCCCACCTGTCGGCCGACGCCGGCCCTACTCAGCCGCTCCGCATTTAGTTGTGCATTACACATTATTTGGCATCATTATAAGCCCATCCGCCGGCAAGCGGTTATTAGTTGGGCGAAATTCGTCGTAACGCGGGCGCCCAGTGGGAAATAACTCACCGTCGTCGGTGCATTCCGGAGCGTGGGCGCGCGTCGCGAGCCAAGTATCGCGTTATCACCGGGCGGCCGCCGCACAGTCGGACCGGCCGGCGGCCCTGCTGAGGTGAACGCTGCTGCGCCGCTAGACGTCGGGCCGGTCGTGCGCGCGCGCTCGCAACGATTTCGTTGCATAACAGTGGCGGTGTTTTGTGGTGTGTGTACTCGTCAGATGTGATGCGTTGTGGTGAGGAATTAGCGTAGCTGGTTCTTGCCGTCTCCTTATCTTATTATTCGTTGCTCGGTTTCTTTGAGGAGCTGACAAAGAGCTGACAAACCAGACATTTGCCAGCCTGTTGCTAGGAGTAGATGGGACATTTTTTGTCATTTGTATGATGTTCATGTCAGTTTAGGTGGTCGCTGATTTTAATTCAGGTTCTAACGACCGTAGAAATGGTTTTGTCTCCAACATTCATCCTCTTCAGGCCACCCAGCCTTGCGGTGAAACCGCCAGCCCACCAGCTTTGTGCTACAACTGCAATTGACCATGCATAGTGACATGACATACACCAAAACCCTGAAAAATGGTAACAGATCGTATCTACCAATTTCAGGCTCACAACCCATACCATGGGACTGATCGTGTCAGAGTATGTAATGCAATTGAACAATCGCATTCATTGCGGGATATTGTAGTTCAGTCACCCTTTTACAGTTTACAAAACGTGATTACGTGCAAAAACGTTGCAAAAACGTCAAAGTATTGAACTGCGGAGTAAATCCACCAACCACCACGAGTTTTGATCCAACCGACCCGCCACCAGAGAGACCAGAACACCGAAAAGGTTAAACTCCGCTCAACTTTCTGGGAAGGCCGGCCGCGGCCGCAGCGGCGGTCGCTGGCTGGGGCCGCCGGAAAGGTCCCGGCCAGACTCCCAGTATATATGCATATCAACAGTACGTCCTGCCTCCGGCCTGGTTCCGTAGCCTGAGGCGTCCTTTCGTGCCTGTGGGGCGTTCGGCGGCCGGTGAGCTGTGGCGGTGTGCATCGGGCTCAACCCGGCACATAGCACACGAAATGTGCATCGCCAGCGGGGTCGTCTCGGCTCCATCAGGGTGATGGCGCCAGCCCCGTCTGTGCCGATCCGACTCTCGTCACATCTACTCACGTGACCCGACGCGAGAAGTCTGATCCGACTGACTGTCTGTCCCTCCCGTCCGCACTGTCCACGATCCGCAGACTGTCCGCGATCCGCAGATCCGACTGACTGTCCCTCCCGAGTTGCGTGTGACCCGGTCGGCGGACGGGGTGCGTGACGTTGGCCCCGTCGGCAGGACAGCGAGGCGCACCACAAGGTCTGGACCGAGATGATCGTCTCCACGCTGGACCTGGTGTCGCAGCAGGACGACGCCACGTTCCGCCGCCTGCTGTCCGTGGTGCACCCGAGCGTGCGCGCGCTTACCGCACACGCCGCCGACGCCGGCCTGCGGCAGACGCTCGCACAGTTCTACCAGCGCGTCGGCACCGTGTACGGCTTCGCCGCCGAGTAACGCATGCCGGGGATGCGCTGTCGGGTAGCGCCGCAGAGTAGCGCTCCCGAGTAGCGCTGTCGAGAAGCGCCGCAGAGTAGCGCTGCCGGGTAGCGCTGGCGGCGGCGGCGTGACTAAGCTTCTGGCCGCAGAGGAAAGCGTGTCCATGTGTGACCCTGGCTAGAGAAGAGAGGGTGTTTATGTGTGACCCTATCTGGAAAAGAGAGGGTGTCCATGTGTGGCCATGGCTGGAGAAGAGAGGGTGTCATATGTGACCGCGACCGAAGAAGAGGTGTGTCCATATGTGGTCTTATCCCAAGGAGAGAGTGTCTATGTGTGACGGTGCCCGGCTAAGAGAGGGTGCCCATTTGTGATAGTATCCAAAGGAGAGATGGCATCCATCTGTAACCCTCCCCGGAGAAGAGAGGGTGTCTAATGTCTATGTGTGATCTTATCCAAAGGAGAGAGGGTGCTCATGGAGACCATGTCTGAAGAAAAGAGATATCGGCGTGTGATGACCGCGTAGAAAATGACGCCATCATGTGACGTGGTGCGTTTGTGTCCACCAACACGGGAGGCCTGTGTGTCTAATTGACACTGTCGGCGGCATGACACCAGGTGACGTGGTCTCCGTTTGTGTCCACCAACACGGGAGACCTGTGTGTCTGACTGACACTGTCGGCGGCATGACACCACTTGACGTGGTCTCCGTTTGTGTCCACCAACACGGGAGACCTGTGTGTCTGACTGACACTGTCGGCGACACGGCCGTGTGGTTGGGCCTTATATGACCTTCGCAGTCGATGCGCCCTAAACTAAAATAACTGGCGGCCGTGCGGCGGCCGGCGGCCGGCGGCCGTCCTGTCAGCAGTGCCACACTGACGGTCGGGGGTGTCCCTGTCCGTCAGGCGTGGGTCACCCGCCCGGTGGATGGACGCCGGCGACGGTAGGTACCAGTGCGCATGGCCAGCGGCGGCCCGTTGCGTGTGAGCGCGTGTCGCGCTCGCCTCCCTCACGTCAGGTCTGCCCCACGTGCCGGGGAATATGTCGAACCGGTCTTCTGTGTCGGAGCCGGTATCTTCCTGCGTCCGTTGGACCTCAGTTGGGCCTGTGTCTACCCATGTCGGGACTGTCTCCTGTCCGGTGGCGAGCCTGTCTCCTCCCGTGTCGGACCCGTCTCCGCCGGCGTCTAGTCTATCTTCTCCGGTGTCGGGCCTGTTTCTTGCCATGCGGGAGTTGTCTCTTCCCGTGTCGAACCTGCCTCCTCTGGTATCTGGTGGACTCTGGGTGGACATGCCTGTATCCACCTATGCCTGAGCTGTTTCCTCCGGTGTTTGGTCTATCTCCTCGCACGTCGGAGCAGTCTCCTCCAGTGTCTGGTCTACCTCCTTGCACGTCGGAGCTGTTTCCTCCGGTGTCTGGTCTATCTCCTCCCATGTCGCAGCTGTCTCCTCCGGTGTCTGGGTATCTCATCCCATGTCGCAGCTGTGCTCTCCCTTGTTAGAGCTGCCTGAGTCTGACCTGTCCCCTCATATTTCTGGGCTGTTTCCTCCGCATTGAGCATGCTCCTACTGTACTGAGCATGCCCCACGCTGTGAGAAGATAATATGCTTCCTGCTGTCTACCACGATCCCTGATCTGGAAGACGTGTCCTCGGGTATAAAGGACGTAACTCTGGATCTGACAGCCATACTCCGCTGTGCCCGTCCGCCTATTCCGAACAAAACTGCTATTCTCGTTCCCTGTTCCTCTATTAAAAAACTAGCTCCAGCGGACATCTTCCTCCTCGCCCACCGTCCTGTTCCCTCAGGGCTGTGACCTGATGGCCGGAATAAGTTCCTCCTCAGGGTCTGCCTGCAGTATATTTTTGTATTACGGTTAGTGCAGTCTAGTCAACGGCTACCTGGCCATCGTCCGGAGGCTCTGTACGCCCAAGCGGATATCAGATGGCTGGTTTGTTGTATGGTTTGTTCGGCAGTGCGATATAAGCCCAGCGTTGGTGGCTCGCCGGCGAGCGATGGCCGGGCTGTATTCTCAGCTGTAGCTGTACCTACTAGTCAAATACCCTAATCTGGGTAGAGCCATTGTGCAATTTATCATGGCTGTTGCTGGTGTCCCTAGTGTATTTATGACATAAGCGTGTTGTTACCGTTGTTCCTGTTGGCCATGTGCGGAGGCTGCCGGGGCTGGAGGCCCACTGTGCGCTGGCGGCTGCGCACATGAGGACAGCTGAACAAAAACAGACGGTCACAACGGCGCCGCGGCTCTCCGTGTCGTGTCGTACGCCCTCGTCCCGCCTCAGCGGTCTAAGTAGGTGGTAAGAGCATGCAGCGTGCCGTCAGTGGCCGCTCGGTTATGTCGACTGAGTTGCGCTCTCGTTTGGAAGCGTGCGCTTTCCTCACGCACATTGCCGCCATTGATGAGTTCTAGTGTGGTAGTTTGTGTTGCCCGGCCTGTTTGCGGACGATTTCCACCGTCGGGCGCCGTTGTCCGTCTCGGTGCCATCGACTAGAGAACGGCCGGGTGTGTCGCCCGCTGTCTGTCTGCGCCTGATCAGATCCGTAGTGACGTCGTCCAGCTACAATACACGTAGCACGATGGGTATTTCTGTGTATTTTATACAAACAAATGAACGATCGACTGGGCGCAACACACATTCTGAATAAATACGCATCTGTATGTACACTCGCCGGGAGGCTATCTCGTATATATCGTCTATGGTTCTGTACACGGGCGCATGGATCTTTGGACTGGCGGCGGCCTGCAGTGCAACTCACGAGCGAGGAACTGAATGCCACATCTGGTCGGTTTTAACAATAACAACATTCACCTACTCACTGAAGCGCTCTTCCCACTAAGGCGCGACGGCACCGTTGACTCTCGCCGGGCGGTCGCGCCACCGTCCGTCCAGAGTACGCGGGGCCCACGGGCCGCAACAGGAACTGTTTACTCGCGCGTGGTCAGCGCCGCTCGCCCGCCGGCCACCGCCGGCCACCGCCGGCCACCGCGGCGCCGGCGTCCGCTCGTGTTCGCGTTTTGATTTGCGCGCGCTGACCGCTGACGTCACCGCCGTGTGCCGCGGAATGGTGAGACGGACCGCTGAAAGGCTGGAAGATTTCGTCGGGCGCAGCAGCTGTGTCGACACTGTTGATCGGTGTGGCACGGGGGCCGACCGTGCGGACGCGGATGTTGCCGCTCGGCCGCCGGCGCGGGGGCCCGCTTCTTCCAGACCCGAGGACGGTGCACAGGTGACAGGCGCACCATAGATGCGCCGGCCGCCGCGGCGTCCGGTCGGCCAGTGGCGTGGGCCAGGCCCGTTTTCCGCGGGCGACGTCGTCCTGGCCATTCTACTGGCAAACGCTGCGGGGTCGCCCCGGCGGTCGTGTTTCCTCTCCGGCAAGCGCTGCGGGGTCGCTCCGGCGGTCGCGCTCTTCCTTCCGCTCTGCCGACAGTTGGCTGGCCGGTCGGCGAGCCCCAGCTCGTCGCGGTCGGATCTCCGCGCTGAGCCTGGGGCTGGCCGGCAGGAGTGCGCTACTCTGCTCGGCTGGAGCGGCTAGGAGCGGGGCCGCGCCGCGCCAGGAACAGGAGCTACACCACGCGATTAGCAGGACCACACCCCGGCAGAAGCAGGATCATAATCCCACCAGGGCCAAACCCACACCCCGCCAAGCCAGGAGCCGCACCCTGCCAGGAGCAGAGCCACACCGGGCCGGGCCGGGGCGGGGCCCTACTGCCGGTGCTCGGACGGCCAGGAGTAGGGCTGCACCCCCTCCCCAGGAGCAGAGCCACACCGGGCCGGGCCGGGGCGGGGCCCTACTGCCGGTGCTCAGACGGCCATGAGTAGGGCTGCACCCCCCTCCCCAGGAGCAGAGCCACACCGGGCCGGGCCGGGGTGGGGCCCTACTGGCGGTGCTCGGACGGCCAGGAGTAGGGTCGCCACACGGACGGGTCGCCGGCGCCGGGCCGGCCCGTGTAGCGCGCGTCGAGGCCGACGTCGCCGGCGCCGGCCATGCCCTGCTGTTGCATCCACTCTGCCGAGTACTGTTGCTGCTCGGCGCGGTACTGCGCCGCCCGCTCCGAGTTGTCGCCGTGCGTGGCGGGCACCAGCTGGCCGGGGTACAGGTGCGGGTACAGCATGAGCGGCGCCGCGCTCAGGTAGGACGCCGGTGCCGACGGCGGATAGCCGCCGTACGAGCCGGCCGCGCCCGGGTAGCCGCTGACGGACGCGTCGCCGCCGGCGCGCGCCAGCATGGAGAAGCCGTCTGCGCGCGGCGGAGAGGCGTCGGGTGCGGCGCCGGCTGCTCCCGCCGCCGGCTCCGGCTCCGACTTGAAGCCCGGCGGTGTGTACTCGCCGGCGGCGACGCCGGCAGGCTGCGTCTGATGCTGGTGGCCCTGCTGTTGCTGCTGCTGCTGCTGTTGCTGCTGCTGCTGCTGTTGCTGCTGCTGCTGTTGTTGCTGCTGCTGCTGTTGCTGCTGCTGCTGGCCGTGATCGCTCAGCACTGTAACAACACAAGCATATGTCAACCCTAGCGGGTGCACGGTGTGGAATGTGGCTGGATTTGTTGGCTGAGGTACGGTGATGAATTATTGGTGAAATAGGGTGGAATATACCACTTTCTGAACACTCCATCGACATCCTTCTTCAAGAGGTATCGACATCTTTCTACTTGATGTGTGCTCATGAAGTCTTCGTGTCTCTTTTCTTACAGTATCTCTTTCTAAGTTCCTTTCTAAGTATCATGTCCATGCTCTCCATAAGAAATGGTGTCACACGAACATTTCGTAACTCAATTTCAGATAACAGTGTTACGTAAAATGTGGCATGGCATACAATGCCAGTTTATAACGTAGGTATTATTCTGCCTATCCCGAATATAGCTCTTCCGAAATTATGAATCCAGAAACAAATGAAGGTACAGTCGAAAGTGCATTACATACAACATTACCTCAAATTTGCGTCTGCAAGACATCAAAAGCTGCTCAAATGATGCTAATTCCATGGCAAATTTCGACATTCTACTGTGCTCGTTTCGACATCTCGCACCTAACGAAAGACAATTATTTAACCTTGGTGAGGCACATGGTTGTATTCCAGGATTTGACTTCTAGGGATGGACTAGCGCATTTTAGGAGAAAAAAATGTTGGGCAGATTCGCATTTTGACTATATTTTAGCAGTTTATAGCTATGGATAATGTTGCATCCCTAGCATTCACCAAATTCAACATTCTGCGCATAAGCAGAGGATGTAAATAATTCGCCAAAGCATATGTCGCATCCCGAACTATTCAACAAGCCTCACCACCGTTTCTACCATAAAACTGACTAACTTTGGAACAAGTGCATTCGTATGACAGGACAACCCAATATATTTATGGAGTGCATGTCTTTACGTGTTGAAAAGAAGGATTCCAAGCATGCTGTAGATGCTCGTCGCTGGCCGGATGGATGGTGAGCGTAGCTGCAAAAGTAAGCCTCACTAGTCATAGATGCCCAATACTGGGAGGTGATGTCTTGCACTTGGTACTGCGCCAAGTTTCGCAATCGGTTTTGCATCATGATTAAGGAGTCATTTGGTACACTTGTGGCCGGCCATAATCCCTCAATGCTGATACCCTTCTTGGCTTCGAAGTGTAATGTGGGACCTTACAGAGTTTCCCCAATGCTTGAAAGCACAAGAGGTGGTGCCCCGCAAAAGGTATTGATCACCGTCCTCCCAAATCGATTTGATAGAATGTCTCTTGTGGGTCATGCTACCCATAGTACAGTTTTTGTTAAAGTAATTGACTTCGCTATGTCTCATCTACATTACCCCGGCAACACCTGTGGATCAATGAACGAGCTGGTTGGTATAGAGTGAACGATGTCAAACAATCTCATCTGATGTTCTTCCGCTCAAATAGGAACGAAATGAGCATTTCATACTTCACTCGCCTTAATATGTGCCGTAACACGAAACGGGAAGTATCTATGCACGACATAAATTGCAAGTTGCGCTTTCATATTTTGGCTGATATGTACTGCCTTCGATCGCAAAACGCTTATTCCTCAAAATGTTTTATCTTTACTCCTTCCCATCTTCAATGATTGCACGTACGTTCTGTCGGTACTTATGGTAAATTGTGCATCTTCATCATGAGATGCACGAGTACTTTTCCCGGAGCGCTGGTTCGCCAGTGGCTTAGCTGGAGGATTTTATTTTCAACTATGCTTGAAGGGAGCGGTAGCTTGAATATGCATATCTTCGCATGCATACCAGCACATGTATCGGTCGCAATACTGTCTCTTACATTGGTAGCGAGTGGTTCGACGTATGGGTGGGTGGATGAAATCGTGGATAAACTCCGGGCGAAAACCAAAGGCAAGCACAGAAGGAAAAAAAGCACAAATGCATCTGTGACATATAGATGCTCGGATGCACTCAGACACGTCCTGTCTCCAATCAGTGTGGCCTGTACCCACCACAACTCCTTTTCTCCAGCATTCGAGTCTATCAGCATCGCCTGTACGCCTTCCAGGTATTTTCAGTCTGCGAAAGCCAAACACTAACCCAATGCACGCTCCTGGGCGTAATTATGAAGCTTAGAAACATGCGCTTACCCACCGATAGACACCCCACCGTCCCCGCTCCCCACTAACTTGCGTGACAAAACCCGATCGTTATCGGCAGACGCAGCTGAGCCACCACCTGGCCAGCAGCTTACACAGCTAAGGCTAATCGCGCCACAATCGCTTTGGCCAGAGTACTGGGCCGCGCGCGGTTTTCGGTCGAGTTAGCGGTCGGACGTTTTTTTCCGCTGTCTGACTACACGAGAGAGAGAGAGAGTGTGTGTGTGTGTGTGTGTGTGTGTGTGTGTGTGTGTGTGTGTGTGTGTGTGTGTGTGTGTGTGTGTGTGTGTGTGTGTGTGTGTGTGTGTGTGTGTGTGCGCGTGCGTGCACGCGCACGCGCACGCGCACGCACACTTATGCGTGGTGATGAGCGGGTTTTGGCGGGACGGAGAACCGCAGGACCACGACGACCGCCACCCTGCGGCACGTGACCCAGCTGCGGGACGGCCGCCCCAGACGTGTGTCACAGCCCGCGGGACCGCTAGGACACCCTCCCGTCGCGCAGGAAGTGCTTCGGCGGCGCGCAAACTGAACCGGTGATTTTCGTTTGAATTATTCGTCGCGTAAGGAAACATTATGGCCGGCAGGGCGCAATTAGGGGTGCTGGCTCTATTTCTCCATGCTGAGTGGATCGCCTAATGGGCGGCGGTGCGCGGCAGACTGCAGCGGCGGACCACTCGCTGGTCCCTGGGGAAGTCCGGACACGGCGGCGGACCACTCACTGGACCCTGGGGAAGTCCGGACACGGCGGCGGACCACTCACTGGACCATGGGGAAGTCCGGACACGGCGGCGGACCACTCACTGGACCCTGGGGAAGTCCGGACACGGCGGCGGACCACTCACTGGACCATGGGGAAGTCCGGACACGGCGGCGGACCACTCACTGGACCATGGGGAAGTCCGGACACGGCGGCGGATCACTCACTGGACCCTGGTGAAGTTCGGACACGGCGGCGGACCACTCACTGGACCCTGGGGAAGTCCGGACACGGCGGCGGACCACTCACTGGACCCTGGGGAAGTCCGGACACGGCGGCGGACCACTCACTGGACCCTGGGGAAGTCCGGACACGGAGGCGGACCACTCACTGGACCCTGGGGAAGTCCGGACACGGCGGAGGACCGGTGATTCGACGCTGGGTGACACAGATACAGAGCAGGACTACTCACTGGACCCTGGGGGACGTCCAGGCACAGCAAAGGACCGGTGACTTGACGCTGGAGGATATCAAAATACAGGAGAATACCACTCACTGGACCCTGGGCCATGGCCAGCTTCAGACGACTATTGGCGGCTCGAGGCTGTAGGACACTCGTATTCAGAATAGGATCAATGCCTCAGCCAAGGGAGTGCCCCATACACAGACAAGTAAGAAGAAAGAGTGGCAAGGTGGAAAAAGAGAGCGAAGTGTGACAAGGTGACAAAAGCGGCTCAGCCCTAGGAGACTGACATATATGGAACGGGACCAGTGATAGACCCTGTGGAAGTCCAGCTACACAAGCTGTCCAGTAGCAGGGTCATGAAGCACTCGGATCGCATTAGTGTCATAATGCGGTGCTGATGCCTTACAGGAGACTATTAACGCGGCCCTAATAAAGGCGCTCTGTTCTGCCGTCACGGACTAATCATATAACTCTGATGGATGCCTGGACTGGAGTCCAGCCTGATGACGTCAGCTTGACGATCGCCAGAGACGATGGGCCTGTTGCCGACAAGTCCGCATCGACGGCAGCGAGTATACATGTGCTCTTAGGTCTCGTCGCCGTCATCCAAATCCAGTTTGCGCTGGTTGTTGAACAGCTACTCGGGATTAGAAATGACGGCATGCTAAGTTATAAGTCTTGATCCCTTCCCTGCCCATGCTACTTTGCTGAACTCTATCGCAGTCCCACCAAAAGGTATGCATATTTAGATGGATCGGTGGTATTTAACATGGTGACACACGGGGTGCGTAGCATCTTGATTGGTATCGCTCATTAGCACTACACCTTTAGTAATCTAATGCTACTTGCTACTATTAGCAGTTGCTACTCTTCGGAAACGCATTCCTGATTGGTCTTTCGTATTGGATATGTGCACAGTGTGTGTACTGTTAGTAGTAGCAGAAGCGCCACCACTCATGGTCAACATATGGCTGCCCTTCTCAATCACCATAATAATTTAGAGATCAGGACGAAATCACCAGCTGCACGACGTTTGCAGACACAAATGCAGTCTACACGGCGTGTCGGCGAAGCGGCTGGAGCTCCGCTGGGGGCAATGAAAACCGGTATGTGTGTTATGAAGGCATCTATACTCGAGGTTCCCTCTCAGCGTAGATAGGTCACGGTTTTAACAAAAGACCACCAGCCTCGGAAAGCGCAAGGACAGGGGCGAGGACAAGGGTGGTCTTACGAACATTAACAGCATTCGAATTATTGTTGCTGCACGCGTCACCCATCTTCTGGGCGATATCATACACTGACGACACATGTCAAATGATGTTGACATTTTTCCGTGCAATAAATTCCCCTCATACACACACACACAGACACACACGCACACGCACACACATGCACACACATGCAGTGCATTTCGTACACGTTCCGACCATCCGACCGCGCTACTCCTGGAAAAAGTCTTGAAGCTTCTGGATGAATGAATGAATAGTGTACCACTCAGCAGGTCGCCTACAATCTCGACAGCGATGGAAACCTCTTAAGTTAATCATTAACAGCAAAATGATGAAATAAATTTGCACTACAAAGAAAGTAATTCCGCTTCGCCGGAACCGATCATTTCCACTGGCAATAACCGTGCGGCCTGCGCATTCCATTCAATTACGACTTCCTTTAGCGTGCGCCGCCATGTCGATGCCGGTGGGCCGGTAATTTTCACAGATGGAAGGTGCCGATGCGACATCCGGCCGGCGGCCTGCCGGCCAATCCCACAGCGGCGGCCGGCGCGCTCACCTTGAGTCACCTGCTTTATCGCCGCAGTCCGGCGCCAATTACAGCCGACGCCCGCGGGCACGTCCTTGCAACCCTCGTGTCGCGCCGGCGTTAACACTTTACGAGCAATACACACAGGATTGACGCCAAATTAAAACGTTAGCGCTGCAGATGTGACACGTCATCGACGCCTGATGACCGACACGGGCGCGCCCAGGAAAAAAAGCAGGGGAGGACAATCTTCTCGAAACGTCAGGTGTGAACAGATAACCTTAGTTAAAGCTTCCCTCTCTAGAGTTAGATTTTCTTGAACGTTCCGATGGCGACGACATGATTCGTGCGAACCTTACGAGTGAGGCAGCAAAGGGCCATTAATGGGCTCCTCTCTGTGCACCTGCGATGTTCGCCACCACCAGCGATGTCCATCCGGCCACTAGCGTACGCTGGCCGCCGAGCCATACAGGTGTCAACGTCACCGGACATGCCTCAAACTTTGCCAGGGCTGGTGAAGCAACCCCCTGGACATTCGCTATTCAAAACATCTTCCCCAGAAGAGTGTCCTCACATTTGTGTTGATGGAGATGGGGTGAGGTGGCGGTTGAATGGCACTGTTTGACAGTTAAATGGTGCAAACCTTCTGCTCTTTGATAAAAAGTTCGAGACTGTTCTTCAGATTGAAGAAAAAGACTGTTTTTTACATTGAAGAACAGTCTTTGGGTTCTTCAATCTCGGTTTGTATTCCAGCAATGGTAGACCGCTTAGATTCAGAAACAAACTGGGGCTGCGTCTCACACTCCAGGATTTATTTTGGTTGACCTGATATTCTTTGTCTCTGAATATGGAAATGAGTTTCTGATGTTAAAGAGTGAAAAGGAAATTTTACTCTCCGAATACGATGACCCGAAAATCATCTCCCAAAATGCAGTATCCCAGAGTGAAAACCAGCCTTGCCCGGTGGCCAGGTCCCGCACATGCATGCATACCGACAGGCCGAGGAGCAGATGCAGACCGACAGACAGGTGGGCGTACAGGCAGACAGACGGACAGGTATTCGGACCCACAGGTTAAGACACACACATACATACAGACAGACAGGCATGCACCAGCGGGCGGCAGGCAGACAGCCACCAATGTGTAGACAGAAAGACGTCTGCTTATAGGGAGACACGAGCAGGCAGACAGACTTGGACTGGCACGATACAGGCTGAGAATTCAAACACACGGACGGGCAGTTAGTTATTCGGGTTTTAGGGCGCATCAACTGCAGTGGTTATACAGCGCCCCACACGGACGGGCAGACAGACAAACTAGTAAACAAATATATGGAGTCGGATCGACAGACACCAAGCACGCTCGCTAGCAAACAGAAGAATTAGTCGGCTGCATTTTGTTGGGCGCGCGTGCTATTGCATGTGTTATGGCCTGTGCTATGCTGGTTGGATGGCAGCAGTGATTCTGAACAAATGTTCATTGCACGAACACGGATGAAGGAAGTCATCCCGATTGGTGAAACAGCCGAAAATATCGTCCCTCCTTTCTATTTTCTTTTCCATATGCTAGGGCCCCGCCAGATGGCTGTCCCTGCAGGCCAGAAAGGTGACAATTGGCGGCGCGCCGTCAGAACCCACTGAGCAGGTAACAAAGACCGAGGGACAGAGGCCGCGCGTGCAGCCGCCCTGCCCGCGCCTGACAGCAAGATGGAGTACTTACATTTCATTTGCCTCAGTAAAAGCACTGCATGTGAGGGAGAGAGGGCAGAGCGGCGTTAGACAGGCGGCGCGGCAGAGCGTGGGAGGAGCGGCCGACAGTTCGCGTGAGATGTCGGACGACATGTGATGTCTGGACAGTTGGCGACACATTTATCATCCCGGTCACCCGGCCGTCCATTACTGAACTGCACCACGGGTGGCCGGCGCCACGGCGACAGTTGCCGACACGTTACCACTGCGGTCACCCCGCGGTCATTCACTGAACTTCACCACTGGTGGCCGGCGCCACGGCGACAGTTGCCGACACGTTACCACTGCGGTCACCCCGCGGTCACTTACTGAACTGCACCACTGGTGGCCGGCGCCACGGCGACAGTTGCCGACACGTTACCACTGCGGTCACCCCGCGGTCATTCACTGAACTGCACCACTGGCAGCCAGCGCCACGGCGGTTACCACCCAGTTGCCGTCACGTTACCACCGCGGCCACCCTGCGGTCATTCACTAAACCACCAAATGTGGGGACAATAGATATAGAGCCGGAGGTTCCATGGGGATCGTTGCGTCAACACTGCTATCGGCAGTCACGACCACTTCTCGTGACCGACGGTGCGGGCTAATGGCCGCCCGAACCCAGGCACACTCAGCAGCGCCTCAAACGATGACAGAACAAGAACAGATGACGATGTGGACACCCAGCAGCAGTTCTACAGAGGAGTATGTCTGTGTGCAGAATGGGTGGGGGCTAGCGCGCTTGCTCAGGGTCAGTCCGAGCAAGAATGGGTGTAGACCATGAAAAGGCAGCGGAGAACAAGTTTTTTTTTGTTCTTCCGAAATGGTGGGAAGAATAGGCGAACGAATCAGTGCTGTGCTATGAAGTAAATCGTATGTTCCTCTCAGAAGAGAGCATTCAAATTGCAAACCGGAAGTTTAGAAATAAGAGAGATCGTCTGCTGGACACTGCTTATCGAACGATAAATCGAAGTAGGATGAGATACACAGTTCGGAGGTGCATTGCAGAAGCGGATGAGTGCTGAAGTGCAGCTGGTCTAGAAAGGTGTACACTTTATGGGAACACGGAAACAAGAAACACAGTGGACCGACATTGACCTCATTTTCTCATTCTCCTGCTTTGTCAGTGCTCCCTTTACACTTCTCTCCCCGCTTCCTTGACCCCATCATCTCACAGTCGCCATGATATACGGACGAGGCGTTACAATTCAAACCCAACGGTAAACCTAACGCACTGAACTGCTTTGGGGACCCACTGAACCAGCGCCGAGCCAGGAGATGAATAATGGAAGAAAGCACGAGACCCTCCAGTGCAGAACTTGAGACGAATGACGACTGCTCACCAAGGTGTGACAACAGCCTAGTGACAGTGCGAAGGGAGAGATCGCCGTGGAAAGGCAGCCTTCTGATGGTGCCGACTGGGCTCCGCCGAACATTATGGAACATTATATCTGAATTATAAATGGGAAAGGCGGTCAATAAATAATTCAAATGGGTGCCGAGTCGTGGGCTGCCGAGGCCGCAGGGTAGGCCCATTACGTCAATTATAGGCCGGCAATCTGAGCGGCCCGCCATCGCGCGCGACTGTACTCGTGTTACCCGCCAAATCCGTCACGCAGTAATCATGCACCGGGTCCGTACCCGTGTTACCCGCCAAATCCGTCACGCAGTAATCATGCACCGGGTCCGTACCCGTGTTACCCGCCAAATCCGTCACGCAGTAATCATGCACCGAGACTGTACCCGTGTTACCCGCCAAATCCATCACGCGGGAGACGACAGTAGCCAGGTGCCGAGACTGTACCCGTGTTACATGTCAGCCGCACCACGCGGAAGACAGTCGCCAGGTACCGATACGGTACTCGTGCTACGCGTCAACTCCAGCACGCCGGAGACAACAGCCGTGGCGACGCCAGCCGTGGCGACCGGACGCAGGGGTGAACCTCGCCAGAGCCGCATCGTCAGGGGGACGACCGAAGCCTCGGACAACTTCTAACCCAGCCCCGCCAGGGCCGCATCGTCAGGGGTACAACCGGAGCCTCGGACAACTTCTAACCCAGCCCCAACAAGGCCGCATCGTCATGGGGACAACCGGAGCCTCGGACAACTCCTAACCCAGCCCCACCAGAGCCGCATCGTCAGGGGTACAACCGGAGCCTCGGACAACTTCTAACCCAGCCCCACCAAGGCCGCATCGTCATGGGGACAACCGGAGCCTCGGACAACTCCTAACCTAGCCCCGCCAGGGCCGTATCATCATGGGGACAACCGGAGCCTCGGACAACTCCTAACCTAGCCCCGCCAGGGCCGCATCATCATGGGGACAACCGGAGCCTCGGACAACTCCTAACCTAGCCCCGCCAGGGCCGCATCGTCAGGGGTACAACCGGAGCCTCGGACAACTTCTAACCCAGCCCCAAAATCGTCATGGGGACAACCGGAGCCTCGGACAATCTAACCCAGCCCCACCAAGGCCGCATCGTCATGGGGACAACCGGAGCCTCGGACAACTCCTAACCCAGCCCCGCCAGGGCCGCATCGTCATGGGGACAACCGGAGCCTCGGACAACTCCTAACCCAGCCCCGCCAGGGCCGCATCGTCAGGGGTACAACCGGAGCCTCGGACAACTCCTAACCTAGCCCCGCCAGGGCCGCATCATCATGGGGACAACCGGAGCCTCGGACAACTTCTAACCCAGCCCCGCCAGGGCCGCATCGTCAGGGGTACAACCGGAGCCTCGGACAACTCCTAACCTAGCCCCGCCAGGGCCGCATCATCATGGGGACAACCGGAGCCTCGGACAACCCCTAACCTAGCCCCGCCAGGGCCGCATAGTCATGGGGACAACTGGAGCCTCGGACAACTCCTAACCTAGCCCCACCAGGGCCGCATCGTCAGGGGACAACCGGAGCCTCGGACAACTCCTAACCTAGCCCCGCCAGGGCCGCATCATCATGGGGACAACCGGAGCCTCGGACAACTCCTAACCCAGCCCCACCAAGGCCGCATCGTCATGGGGACAACCGGAGCCTCGGACAACTCCTAACCTAGCCCCGCCAGGGCCGCATCGTCAGGGGGACAACCGGAGCCTCGGACAACTCCTAACCTAGCCCCGCCAGGGCCGCATCGTCATGGGGACAACTGGAGCCTCGGACAACTCCTAACCCAGCCCCGCCAGGGCCGCATCGTCATGGGGACAACCGGAGCCTCGGACAACTCCTAACCCAGCCCCGCCAGGGCCGCATCGTCAGGGGTACAACCGGAGCCTCGGACAACTTCTAACCTAGCCCCGCCAGGGCCCTATCGTCATGGGGACAACCGGAGCCTCCGACAACTCCTAACCCAGCCCCGCCAGGGCCGCATCGTCAGGGGTACAACCGGAGCCTCGGACAACTCCTAACCTAGCCCCGCCAGGGCCGCATCGTCAGGGGGACAACCGGAGCCTCGGACAACTCCTAACCTAGCCCCGCCAGGGCCGCATCGTCATGGGGACAACCGGAGCCTCGGACAGCTCCTAACCTAGCCCCGCCAGGGCCGCATCGTCATGGGGACAACCGGAGCCTCGGACAACTCCTAACCTAGCCCCGCCAGGGCCGCATCATCATGGGGACAACCGGAGCCTCGGACAACTCCTAACCTAGCCCCGCCAGGGCCGCATCGTCAGGGGAACGACCGGAGCCTCGGATAACTCCTAACCCAGCCCCGCCAGGGCCGCATCGTCAGGGGGACAACCGGAGCCTCGGACAACTCCTAGCATAGCATCGTCATGGGGACAATCGGAGCCTCAGGCAACTCCTACGGGCAGTGGCCCCAACCTTACGGGACGCCTCAGGCGCTGCTTACGTGGCTAGTGACTGCTGGTGGCTCACTCCGAGACCCTTGTCCTGTAGAACCCCGTTCTCCTCCCCACTTGGCTTCTCCCACTGAGGTCTCACCCAGACAGTTGCGATGGCCGAATGGAAAGGTTTGTTCCGCGCGTTTCGGGGATTATTTTTTGGTGCATTCTTACCATCGGGATTTGGGCAAGCCTCAGTACAGTGGTACGCCCGCGACCAATCGGCGTGAGAGATTGGCGACGCTACATTACTCAACGGTCGAGGTGTCGTACAACCAATAGCCAACCAACCAATCAGTCAAGTGGTAATATGTCTGGAAACAATCCTGATCTTGGAAGAAGGGTAACTCTGGGTTCTGTTACGACGCATTCACCTGCTGGGTCAAATAGCGTCGCCAACCTCTCACGCGCATGGTCGCTGTTGGTCTCGATTATCAAGCCGGCGGTGGGCTTCGAACCCACGATCGTACGGTCAGGAGGCCAACGGCCTACTGGCCAAGCCACCGCGACCCCAAACCTGGCCTTTCTGACCGGGTAAATGTAACGCCATTAGGTTGAAAAGCCTAACATAAGAGAACAAACAATACTTTGCATTTCTTATTCCGAAGTAAGTGACTTAGTTATTTTTCCGGCGAAATTTCAATGGAATTGCATAGCACCTGGTGCATGCGATTCAATTGTGATAGTATATTTGTATTCAACAATAAAGCACCGGAGTCTTTCATAACAACATACCTGTACATGATTGTTTGTTATTTTGGCTCAAGGGCGTCTAAACTGCTAATGGTTATTTGGCGCCCAATGCCTATACATACTTGCATACATACAACATACATGTCTACGGACCCTGTCATAGCACGGTGTGTCGGTATGGCCAGGGGTGGGCGAGGCCGCTGGACCGTGTGTCGGTGTGGCCAGGGGTGGGCGAGGCCGCTGGACCGTGTGTCGGTGTGGCCAGGGGTGGGCGAGGCCGCTGGACCGTGTGTCGGTGTGGCCAGGGGTGGGCGAGGCCGCTGGACCGTGTGTCGGTGTGGCCAGGGGTGGGCGAGGCCGCTGGACCGTGTGTCGGTGTGGCCAGCGTGTGTCGGTGTGGCCAGGGGTGGGCGAGGCCGCTGGACCGTGTGTCGGTGTGGCCAGGGGTGGGCGAGGCCGCTGGACCGTGTGTCGGTGTGGCCAGGGGTGGGCGAGGCCGCTGGACCGTGTGTCGGCTCACCTGCGGGCAGATGGTGACCCGTCGTGCTCTCCAGGGCGTTCTCCTGGCCGGCCGTGTGGTACGCCAGCGCCGGTGAGTAGCCGGCCCCCTGGAGGCCGGCCGCATTGGCGCCCAGACCACCTGCGGCGACGGCCAGCCGTCACGGACGCTCCACGGCATACCGTGGCCATGGGAGTCACATGACGGCATACCGAGCCATAGGTGGTACACGACGGCATACGGAGCCATAGGTGGCACACGGCGGCATACCGTGTCAATAGGAGTCACATGACGAAATACCGAGCCATAGGAGTCACATGACGACATACCGTGGCCATAGGTGGTACATGACGACATGCCGTGGCCATAGGAGTCACATGACGACATACCGTGGCCATAGGAGTCTAACGACGGCATACCGAGTCAAAGGTGGCACACGGCGGCATGCCGTGGCCATAGGAGTCACATGACGAAATACCGAGCCATAGGAGTCACATGACGACATACCGTGGCCATAGGAGTCACATGACGACATACCGTGGCCATAGGAGTCACACGACGGCATACCGAGCCATAGGTGGCATACGGCGGCATACCGTGGCCACAGGAGTCACATGACGAAATACCGAGCCATAGGAGTTACATGACGACATGCCGTGGCCATAGGAGTCACATGACGACATACCGTGGCCATAGGAGTCACACAACGGCATACCGTGGTCACAGATGTCACCGTGGTCATAGGAGGCACACGACGGCATACCGTGGTCACAGATGTCACACGACGGCATACCGTGGTCACAGATGTCACACGACGGCATACCGTGGTCATAGGAGGCACACGACGCCATACCGTGGTCACAGATGTCACACAACGGCATACCGTGGTCATAGGAGGCACACGACGGCATACCGTGGTCATAGGTGCCACATGACATACAATAGTCACAGGTGTCACACGGCGGCATACAATAGTTGTGGGAGTCCCGCAACGACATACGATTGTTATGGGAGTCCCACAACGACCGACATACAGTGGTTATGGATGTCCCACGACGGCATACAGTGGTCACGGGTTCCAATACAAGCACACAAATGTTGCACATGTTCCGGAATAGTTGACACTGCACAGAAACGTTTAGAGGATGTAGCCACCAGATACAGGCGTTCCGGGGAAGCAGTCACCAGTCGGCAAATTCCAACCGATTGTCTCATTTTGATATCGGTGTTGGTGGCCAGTAGGTATGCAGATCCACACAAGAGCCAGAATAGTTTAGGTCCCGAGGATTAAATCGATACAGACTCACCGGGGAGCTACGTATATATAGAGATAAGCGTCCCAGGGTGCTACATATTTATTACGCCGGTGCCATGCCGATCATTCCTATGTGAATGATTCTGGGTAGAGTATCGTCTCGCCGAGCACCATGGTGATAGACATAGCTGCAGATTCCGGCTGGGTCAGAGGATCCGGGCCCTGCCCGCTCTGGTTTTGTGTCTTGCTTATGTTAATTTTTCATTTTCCCTATTCAAATTTATTTAGACCCGGGCCCATTCCCTTGGCTCGGTGAGAGATCTCCAGCTTTGCTGATAGGCACCAGCTAAAGATCTCCAGCAAGTGCAAACATAAACTGTAAATACTGTACAATTGTAAATACTCATAAGTAGCTACTGGCCATACAGGAGTTGACCACAGCTGTCATGACGTGTAGCTACCGTCCATCGAGGCCACGCATACACGTGGCTGAGACGTTAATCGTGCGTTCTCGGCCGCAGACGCGCTGGACGTTTATGACGTCAGAGTAGCCGCGGGCTACGCCGACTTCCTCGTTCGCCACCGGCGCCCCGTCGGTGGGCCATGCACTGGTAATGTCCTGTGATTTTGTCGCTCTCCTCTGCCAGGTGGTCCGTGAGTAGCGTTGCCACTTGTTCTCACGGTGGCACGGCACGGCAACACCTAAAATGTGCACGTGCTATTTGCTGTGCCAGGTCAGAATTTGGCGCGCCACTGGCATGCAAGCGTTATCGTTAATAGCAAACAACAAAATTACAGTATATATCTCAAATTGCTTCATCCAAGATACCAAGATGGCGAATGCAAAAGGTTTAAGTAGGTATATGTACAAGGATATTGAAGTGTAGATGTCTCACAATCATACAGTTATTGTATTGAATTCTTTGCAGCTCTGTCATTGCTTGTTTTCATCAATCAATATTTGTATGCTAAAGATTGCCCCTCCTTTTTCGCTTTGCCTTTCGGCGTGTCATCACCCAGCTTCCGGTGCCGAGTCCTGTGCCGGTTGTTAGGACAAGAGTGGCAGCTTTATTCTTGGCACCAAGTGTCCTGACCCGCCACTGTCGGGCCATTCCAATATGGAGAGAAGGCCGCGCGGCGTCACTAGATATGATGTCCACTTGGTCACGCGTGTACGGTGATCGGACATGTCCCACCTCGTTAGGTGTGTCCGGTCGTCAGACACGTGGCCACCTCGTCAGGTATATCCGGTCGTCAGACACGTGCCCACCTCGTCAGGTGTGTCCGGTCGTCGGTCACGTGCCCACCTCGTCAGGTATGTCCGGTCGTCAGACACGTGCCCACCTCGTCAGGTATGTCCGGTCGTCAGACACGTGGCCACCTCGTCAGGTATGTCCGGTCGTCAGACACGTGCCCACTTCGTTAGGTGTGTCCGGTCGTCAGACACGTGCCCACCTCGTCAGGTATGTCCGGTCGTCAGACACGTGCCCACCTCGTCAGGTGTGTCCGGTCGTCAGACACGTGCCCACCTCGTCAGGTATGTCCGGTCGTCAGACACGTGGCCACCTCGTCAGGTATGTCCGGTCGTCAGACACGTGCCCACTTCGTCAGGTGTGTCCGGTCGTCAGACACGTGCCCACCTCGTCAGGTATGTCCGGTCGTCAGACACGTGCCCACCTCGTCAGGTGTGTCCGGTCGTCAGACACGTGCCCACCTCGTCAGGTATGTCAGGTCGTCAGAGACGTGCCCACCTCGTCAGGTGTGTCCGGTCGTCAGACACGTGCCCACCTCGTCAGGTATGTCAGGTCGTCAGAGACGTGCCCACCTCGTCAGGTATGTCCGGTCGTCAGACACGTGCCCACCTCGTCAGGTATGTCCGGTCGTCAGAGACGTGCCCACCTCGTCAGGTGTGTCCGATCGTCGGATGCGCCTCTCTGGTTCGCCGCAATGCGACTAACAGGAGGGGAATATAATCGCGAGAAGCCCAGCCCTGTCCATGATGAAGTGCCCCGCGCTCTCGCAGACGATGCATGCATTCAGAATCGTGGATCCAGGGCCGGCCTTCGGGCATATGAAGCTGAAGAGATTGGCTATGGTAGCACAATCGAGTAGATGGTTTCCTTGGAACTCGGGACATAGCATTGATTAGAGGGCTTCAGCTTCCTTTTTCTCGTCTTCCAATATCTTTTCTTGATAGGCTTAACTCAGATGGGTTCCTGTGGCTCTTATTAGGCCTGACCACTTGATGTCTTTATGACTGTATGCATGTTGTATCTGCCTACTGTACACGCACTGGTCTGGTGTCCCGAGGTTCACCTCAACACCAGCCACAGACCAGGACGTACGCCACCTCGACACCAGCCACAGACCAAGACGAGCGTCACCTCAACACCAGCCACAGACCAGGACGTGCGTCACCTCGACACCAGCCACAGACCAAGACGTGCGTCACCTCAACACCAGCCACAGACCAGGACGTGCGTCACCTCGACACCAGCCACAGACCAGGACGTGCGTCACGACGACACCAGCCACAGACCATGATGTGCGTCACCTCAACACCAGCCACAGACCAGGACGTGCGTCACCTCAACACCAGCCACAGACCATGACGTGCGTCACCACAACACCAGTCACAGACCAGGATATGCGACACCGCAACACCAGCAGCTGCCGGCAGCTGCGTGACCCAGCAGCGGCAGCGGTCCACTCACCGGGCAGGTAGGAGTACGGAGACGTCGTGTAGCCGCCCCAGTGGCTGGCCGAGTCCTGCAGCAGCTGGGTGGCATCTGCGGCAGACGACAGAGCGGGCCGTTAGTCTGCGGTCGCAGAGTGACACGTGAAGTACGGCCGCCACGCATGCCTCGGCCACCACGTCACGCGCGCTCCGCACCGGAATAGGCACGCCTGGCGTTGGTCTCACGGCCGGCTCACATCTGAGCCTGCTCATCAGCGAGTCTCGGAGCAGCTCTGCGGACAAGTGTGTCGACAGCGGTCGGCGGCGCCGGCCAGCGTGTTTACAGGGCGGGGCTAGAGACAACATCGGAGCCGGTGTATTCCGCCCCAGGCGGGACGGGCGCATCTCATCTCGGGGCGGGCCGTCGTCGCACTCCGAACCGACCACAGCTAACGAGCTAATCGCCGTCCGTCCACACTGCCTCGGGTGGTGAGGTTGACGGGCGCCTCGGTGGACCCCACGTCAAGCCCGTGTCAGTCGACCACGTCACCCCAGGCCTGTGACGTCAGCAGTTCAACTCAGGCGGGCGCCTCAGTGGTGGAGCCCACGCCAGACGGGCGCCTCTGTGGTGGAGCCCACGCCAGACGGGCGCCTCAGTGGTGGAGCCCACGTCAGGCGGGCGCCTCAGTGGTGGAGCTCACGCCGGACGGGCGCCTCAGTGGTGGAGCCCACGTCAGGCGGGCGCCTCAGTGGTGGAGCCCACGCCAGACGGGCGCCTCAGTGGTGGAGCCCACGCCAGACGGGCGCCTCAGTGGTGGAGCCCACGCCAGACGGGCGCCTCAGTGGTAGAACCCACGCCAGACGGGCGCCTCAGTGGTGGAGCCCACGCCGGACGGGCGCCTCAGTGGTGGAGCCCACGCCAGACGGGCGCCTCAGTGGTGGAACTCACGTCAGGCGGGCGCCTCAGTGGTGGAGCTCACGTCAGGCGGGCACCTCAGTGGTGGAGCCCACGTCAGGCGGGCGCCTCTGTGGTGGAGCCCACGTCAGACGGGCGCCTCTGTGGTGGAGCCCACGTCAGACGGGCGCCTCTGTGGTGGAGCCCACGCCAGACGGGCGCCTCTGTGGTGGAGCCCACGTCAGGCGGGCGCCTCTGTGGTGGAGCCCACGTCAGGCGGGCGCCTCTGTGGTGGAGCCCACGTCAGACGGGCGCCTCAGTGGTGGAGCCCACGCCAGACGGGCGCCTCAGTGGTGGAGCTCACGTCAGACGGGCGCCTCACCATGTCTGTGACGTCACAAGCTCTGAGAGATCGCCGTGCGGTGATAGCCGTCAGCTGGCTGCTGCAGCAATCTGGGCGAGCATGTCCGGACCGGAAGCGGCCGTTGCCGGCAGCGGGCGCGTGCCCCACCAATCATGCCACGCTGGAGGCCGTCACGGCTCCATACGGCGGCTAAGAGGCGCCGCCGGGGCCACAGGCGCCGGCCGGGAGAGGAGGGAGGAGATCTCGGGGGGCGATGCGTCAGCTCGGCTGGCTGGCCGAGCCGTCTGACGAGAGAGGCGCCGCGGATGTGATCGCCGACGTCAGACGGCAGGATGTTGGCGGTTCGACCGCTCGACAGCCCGGACGTGCGTCCGGCCGAGCGCGAGGAAAATCCCAGTGATGCAGTGTCTCCCCGGCTTCCGCCAGTGCGTGGAGGACAGACTGACGACACCGACGTACAATGACTGAACTCACTCACCCTGCGCGTTTTAAGGCATGATTCATTGAACGAACCCTGGTAGGTGGGCCCCAGTCAGCGCATGGAGAACGGCCGATTCGAGGTGCTCTGCAGCTGAGGACGCCGTACTTCTCGCACCCTGCACAGCATACACCAAGAGAACCCATCAAAATCACTAGAACTGGAAATTCCGTGATGTCGACCGTGACAAGACCGGCGGCCACAGCGTCGACCACATCGCCGACCACAGCGTCGACCACAGCGTCGACCACGCACCCGATGACGCACTGACGAGCTACCAGAGAGCCGCTCAGTGCAGACGACCTTGCAAGGCTGGCCAAATCACCGCGGACCGCCTCCGGCACGGCGGTGAGACTCAACCGCCGACCGGCGTGGGTGGAGCGTTCGCAGTGCGGCGACGTCCTCTGATCCGGCGGCGTCCTCTGATCCGGCGGCGTCCTCTGATCCGGCGACGTCCTCTGTCCCGGCGGCGTCCTCTGATCCGGCGGCGTCCTCTGATCCGGCGACGTCCTCTGATCCGGCGGCGTCCTCTGTCCCGGCGGAGTCCTCTGATCCGGCGGCGTCCTCTGATCCGGCGGCGTCCTCTGATCCGGCGGCGTCCTCTGTCCCGGCGGCGTCCTCTGATCCGGCGACGTCCTCTGATCCGGCGGCGTCCTCTGATCCGGCGGCGTCCTCTGATCCGGCGGCGTCCTCTGATCCGGCGGCGTCCTCTGTCCCGGCGGCGTCCTCTGATCCGGCGGCGTCCTCTGATCCGACGGCGTCCTCTGATCCGGCGGCGTCCTCTGATCCGGCGGCGTCCTCTGTCCCGGCGGCGTCCTCTGTCCCGGCGGCGTCCTCTGATCTGGCGGCGTCCTCTGATCCGGCGGCGTCCTCTGTCCCGGCGGCGTCCTCTGATCCGGCGGCGTCCTCTGATCCGGCGACGTCCTCTGATCCGGCGGCGTCCTCTGTCCCGGCGGCGTCCTCTGATCCGGCGACGTCCTCTGATCCGGCGGCGTCCTCTGTCCCGGCGGCGTCCTCTGATCCGGCGGCGTCCTCTGATCCGACGGCGTCCTCGCCGCCGGCCGTCCCGGCCCGCCACCCCCCGCACGACCGACAGCGACGACCCGCGCGACCTTGGCACCAGCCTTAACGGCAGCGAATAAAACTGCGGCAACATGCCGGCAGCCGGCGGCGGCGGCGGCGGACGCGTGAGAGGCGTCGCTGCCGCTTCAGCCGGCCCGTCCGGCTGGAGCAGCAGTCTGGCCGCGCCAGCGAGACCCGGCCGCCGAGTTACGGCCGCGCCATGCTCGGGCCGGATAACGACTTGCGACTAAGCTGGAGCCGGCCCGACTTATCGGCTAAGCCCAGCTGCCTCATGTGCAGATTTTTGCATCGGCCTCTTGATGCAAAGGATTAATTGCGAGACTCGCTGGGAATGTTGTAGCTGGAGGCCTGCACGGGAAGGATTTGTTTACCCGCATGGGTCCATGCATCCAATAAGTCAAACGTTCGGTTACTCGTTTTAAATGCAAGTCGACCGGTCTGCATCCATAGCAGTGGGCTGTGTGATGAGATGATCGGTTGTCAGTGGGACTGACCATTGTACTGTGCCGATCACTATAGTGCACTTTTAGAAGAGTATTCGCGAGATTTAAAAAGGCCCAGCAAGTCAAAATACGACAATATCTATCCAGAATACTTGAGTAGTGGTTGGCAGCATTAAAGCAGCTTGAAGTCAGACCGCTGACGCGACTAAGTGGATTGACCACTGACTGAACACCTGATAAAAGGCGCGTGGTGCATACTGCACCGCAATTCGGCAGCGAGGAACTGAAATGGCTTACAATGACCTGGCACTGTCAAGTAGGGGCGCTTGATGAGACCACCCAATCTAAGAATGGACCATACCTTTGCAGAAATGGGCATAAATTGTTATAAGCATAAGCAAACAACGGTCTACTTCTGCTATAGGTTACTATACACTATGCCTTAACGTCAGTTGTCCCTCAACCAGTTTTTACGAATGATTTCTTTGTCAATCTTCAATTAATCTCGCTGTACTGCATTTTAATGCATTTCCCTCACCACTCGCAAACAGATGACAGATTCCTTTCTCCTCTCATCGGTATCTCTTCGCTGCAGTTCAGGTTTTTGCGAAGGGCCAACTTTGAGTTATTTTACCGGAAAAAAAAAAAACTTTTGCAAACGGCAGCAAGCAAGCGATAAAAACGCGCAGCGCGCAATGGCTTGATGGATGAACAAAGGATTGTAATTTTAACGATAGGAGAAACATGTCTGGACCGGCCTGAGCATAATCGCTGGTATGACACTGATCCACCCTGCTACAGGTCCATGACACCCCGAGAGCACGGGCCCCACCGTATCGGCCAGAAGCTCGTCGAATTCCTCCTGTTGTAATGACGAGTAATCCGTCAACGATCATCCAGCCAAAAAATATGCAAACATCCTTTGACTTGGCAAAATACAGCCCGACTGTCGTGAGTATTTTATACTCACGTTTGCAGCGTGTAACTTGGCTCCAGGAATGTGACCTCAGTATGAGGTTGCACGAACCCGCAGCTTATAGCTTGGCTCATCGTGTGTGACCTCAGCATGGGGATGCGTGGGCGACCAGCGAGCTCGAGACTGAGTGCTGTCTTGCACCTGCAGCTAAGCTCAAGCTAAATTAACCCGCTACTTATTATTCTACAGGAAGCACAATCGATGTTGTGAGTTAAAACTATTGATAAAAACAGCTGCACGTACAAAACCTAACTAACGCACGTCCAGTGGACGTCCGCACATCCGCACATCCGCACATCCGTATATTCGCATGTCCGCACATCCGCACATCCGCACATCCGTATATTCGCATGTCCGCACATCCGCACATCCGCACATCCGTATATTCGCATGTCCGCACATCCGCACATCCGCACATCCGCACATCCGTATATTCGCATGTCCGCACATCCGCACATCCGCACATTATATTCGCATGTCCGCACATCGCACATCGCACATCCGTATATTCGCATGTCCGCACATCCCTCCACATCCATATTCGCATTGCATCACTGCACATCCGTACATTCCGCACTGACATCGCTGTATTCCATTGCATCACTCCATCGTATATTCGCATGTCCGCACATCCGCCATCGCACATCCGTATTTCGCATGTCCGCACATCGACATCGCACATCCGTATATTCGCAGTCCGCACATCCGCACATCCGCACATCCGTATATTCGCATGTCCGCACATCCGCACATCCGCACATCCGTATATTCGCATGTCCGCACATCCGCACATCCGCACATCCGTATATTCGCATGTCCGCACATCCGCACATCCGCACATCCGTATATTCGCATGTCCGCACATCCGCACTTCCAAATCGTCCACTCTTCCCAATACCGAAAAAAAACCACCGTGTGAACACTCCGGTTCCCAGGTGTCGCCCATTGTGAAATGGAGGACCTCAGCTCATGCCCGGCAGCTACACGCGCCGGGAGGAACTTCGATCACAGCTCGGGTGGAAAACTGAACATCCCTGGGGTGCGTGGACGTCCAAAGTGTTTGCAAAACACTCACGAAGTTTCCAAAGAACCTCAAGTGGGCGTGCGACTATATGAGTGTGGGTCCATATGCTGGGGTGTTCATCCACTTCATGCATAGTAAGCAGAACGACCCGGGATTCATGTTCTCTTCTGTACCGCCCTGGTGGGGTGTTCGAGCCCAGCTAGATGACATATGACATAGCCGGTGCAGGGAGTCCAGATGACATGTGACACAGCCGGTACAGGGAGTCCAGATGACATGTGACACAGCCGGTACAGGGAGTCCAGATGACATGTGACACAGCCGGTACAGACAGTCCAGATGACATGTGACACAGCCGGCACAGGCAGTCCAGATGACATGTGACACAGCCGGTACAGGGAGTCCAGATGACATGTGGCCACCGCGTTGGCATCGTCTCCCACGTACCGCTACACACACCCGGCCGTATCGCAGCTCCAAATACTCAGCGTCACCGGAAACGCCACTGCTCTCCGTCGGCAGCCAGGCTGGGCCGTGGGCACAGGAACTGCGGGGGGGGGCGTGCCGTCTCTGGAGTAGCGGCGAGGACTCAGGGGACGGTAGTGAGAACGGCGGGGGCATGCCGTTGCTGGAAGAGTGGCGAGGACTCGGGGACGGCAGTGGGAACTGCGATGAGGTGATGGAATAATGGAGTGGTGTTGAGGACTCTGAAAACGGCGAGGACTCCGTGGGAGCCAAGTCCGTGACAGAAGCCGAAGGTGGCGAACATGTAAAGGGAGTTAGAGATTTTCGAGGAGGAAGCGGAGATCTGGGGAAGCTTCAGGAGGGGCCAGAAATGGCGCAGGTGGGGCAGAGACTTCGAGCGCACGAGAGCAGATCAGAGCCTCCATCAGCCGCGTTCCACGAACGACAGGAACGCCGAGAGGCGGCGGAGAATCGGATAACGACAGTCGCCCCTGAGACGGCCCGGATTTCCGCCAGCGTGAGCCAGGCGTGGAAGAGGTGAGTCGTCACCCGCAGAGTGGACGTCGTGTCAACTCGCCGCCGGCCCTTAGGTTCGGCGCAAACATTATGCAAATGTTGCCGCCCGGACGGTCGGCGGCCGGCCGCCGCCGGGGCCGGCGTTGGCCCTAATTGAGATGATTAGCCGGATAATGTGTGAGAAGTGCCCAGATGAAATCAGAATTGGTTTGTTTAACTGATCTGTTATGGTGATGCGGCGACTGTCCCACGTCGGGCGGGTGGCCAGCGCCGGCGACAGCGCCGCTCAGACGCCCTGTCACTCCGCCGGGTCAGAGGTCAGAGGTCAGAGGTCGCGCAGGACCCCGGCGGCGACCAATCCCGACCGTTGTGGGTCGCAGGCGTCGGCACATCATCTCAGACGAACCCAGCGTCTCATTCCGCGCTTGGTAGTGCTCTTCTTTGTCACAGCCTTTACGCATGTGAGCTTTACACATACACAAACAGGGACCGCCATGTGGGTTATTAGCGGAATTGGCATGTTGAGTGAATATTGCCCTTCCATTTTTCCCCTGCAAAGCTACTTGTTTCTCTGCGCGTTTTCAATATACTTTGTACTCTACTGGCCCTTCGATGTTCCTTGTCTCTCCAGGTAGCCTTTTCTTCCATTCCCTTCATTTGTATATTTTGAGATGGAGTCCGTATTTTCTGCCCTTGTGAGTGTGTACGTGCGTGAGTATATGTGTAGATGTGTGTGTGTGTGTGTGTGTGTGTGTGTGTGTGTGTGTGCGTGTGTGTGCGTGTGTGTGGGGGGTGTGTGTGTGTGTGCGTGTGTGTGTGCGTGTGCGTGTGCGTGTGCGTGTGTGTGTTGAGATGTGCCGGTTTGGGTTTACGGGTATTTGCCTCTATATGCAGCATTGCGCCAATAATTCCCTATTGCACCTAAGCCGGGGTAATGTAGGCAGCCTGGGTTCCCAGGAGGGTTCAAGTACTCCTTTTACTGTTGACGGCTCAAGCTCTTGTCCCCTTGGATCTGTTCTAATAGTTGGTTCGGAAAATTTGTCATTTACGCTCGTCCCTGTTTGACACAATTTTTCGATCCATCTTTCGTCTCTGAGCAGGGGCGTTGTGAAGCATTCGTTCCTTTTACCTTTTTATGCAATGTTTGTGTGATGACAATTTGCGTTTAGAAAGCAAACAGCTCCTCTTGCTCCAAGATCAGCAGAGAGGGTCCTTTGACCACTTCTTGCGAAGTGATGTAATTTAGAATATGTATTACGGAAGAGGCTGCCTGAGATCAATTTCACTATTGTGTTTGTACCCATGCTGTTTGTTGCCAAACAGTGTGAGCGCAAATCAGAAAATGTGTGGATTCACCTTTCACAAAGGTCTATATATACATATATATATATGTATATATATATATATATATATATATATATATATATATATATATATATATATATATATATATATATAACCACACATTATACAATTCAGATACAATTTAGGACAGTGTCGAACAATTGATTCGACTTTTCTGTACTGGCACTGCTCTCTATCAACATTCACACAACCTAGAACGTGCGTAATCAGAAGCAGTGTATTCACGATTGTTAACAATCAAGAATCTTCGTGAAATGCAAACGATGCAATAACACGCATTTTCCATAGCCTCTGGTCAACCAACGACGTACTTCAGATTTTGCAGATTTGTTAGCTTGTGGTGTTAGTGAAATGTCATCCTTATAGCTGACACAAACAGCGTATTCACACAGAATTTGGTGTGAATAAACTCCTCGTTCTTTTAGTGAAATTGGCCTCTGATCGTTCCTTCAAACTTCCCGTTCTACACTTACTAGCATACCTGTTGCTTGCCTACATACCCCCTATCGGCCCTGAGCATGTATTTGATCAGGATGCACGTGTATTTGATTAGCTACATTTGACCAGCTGGAGTTACTACTACGCATACAAGTTCGCATTAATGGTATGCAGGTACATTCACTCGTGCAGTGGTAATACAGTTTGCCAGGCTGGGTATTGTTAAGACATCTGGTGGTTGGGGACTTCCGTTCTATTGCTAAAAAACATGGCACAAGGTAATATATACGAGTCTTGCAACCAATTATATCCCATGACGTCGTATCCTAGTATAATAAGCCTATCAGTAGCAAAAAGCGAGATAAAAAACAAGTCAGTACCCGCTCTGCAAACTAGGAGAAAACTTCGCGTCACGTCACTGGTTCACCTTGGCCTGGCCTAAGATCGCGTTTCCGGCTACTGAAACATTCCTCAACCTCTCCCTTTATCCCCACCCTCCACCAAGAAGGGATTCCGAAACCTCAGAAAATGCAGAGGGACAAGGGATCCATTTCAAAGTCGATTCTTTCCGTATATCGTTATATGCTCAATGTGTGTGTGAAAATGTGTGCTCCATGACTTCTGAACTGTTCCAACGGCTAAATCTGTTCTCTTCCTGCATGGGTGTAACAACTTGGTGTCTGGGGTACAAGTACCCCAAAATGCATAGAAATACACGCTTTGACGTCGCTACCCCCATGCCTGTCTGTTGAGTAGAGCCCAAACTAAGTGACTCAAACCGGTAGTAGATGCATCTCAAGCCTTCTACTTTACACCATATATCAGCAATTTAAAAATAGAACTGACAGTTCCACCAAGAACATCTTTGCTTAGCGTCGTGGAATTATACAGCTCAGTCGGTGCCTACCCCCTCGCCTGCAGCAGGTAGCATGCTAGGGAGGCTACAGCTGGCGAGTACCGAGTGCACAGAGCAAGTCCCAACACTAAATCTGACCGTCCACCAGTCGGGGTCGGGGGCCGGACCCGACCGTCCACCAGTCGGGGTCGGGGGCCGGACCCGGATCGGCATCACAGCCAGCTCTACCTGGAAACTCGTCCAGATCCCTGGAAACCCATCCAGATCCATACGGAAACTCACCCAATGTACCTGTCATCCGCAGAAACTCATCCAGATCCCCTCGGGACATCGTCCAGATCCCCGGAAACCCGCCCAGTGGTTCTGTCGCCCATAGAGACTCATCCAAATTTTAACGAAAATGTGTCTGCAGCTCAATGCTCGCCGTCCCGTCCGCTCGGTGGCCAGACAGCCGGCGTTCAGCGCTCAATGCTCGCCGTCCCGGCCGCTCGGTGGCCAGCCAGCCACCGTTCGGCGTTCACTGCTCGCCGTCCCGGCCGCTCGGTGGCCAGACAGCCGGCGTTCGACGCTCACTGCTCGCCGTCCCGGCCGCTCGGTGGCCAGACAGCCATCCCGGCTGCTCGGTGGCCAGACAGCCGTCCCGGCCGCTCGGTGGCCAGACAGCCGTCCCGGCCGCTCGGTGGCCAGACAGCCGGAGTTTGCGCCGTGCGCCGGCCGGAGCACGCGAGAGCGGCGCCTTTGTGCCGCACATGGCGTGTGTATGCCGGTGGCAGCGGTGAGTCACAATGACCAGGGCCATCAGCGTCGTCTGCGGCCGCGCCGTCGCGCCACCGAACACCGACTGGCCGCCGTATCAGCCGTGTCCATCAGCACCGCCGCCAGCTGACGGCTGAGCTCGGCCCACAGAAGCCGGCAGCACCTCGACTTACACGCCGGCGAGGTCTCTACTCGGGCACGGATCCCGGCAGAAGCCAGGGGGAAATCGGCGTGCCCTATATGCACTTGTGTCCCTTCCCCTGGCCCACAGACTTTTGGACGATCAGCATATCGTGTGCAGTTTTGTCTTGTTTGCGAGCTACCAATGAGTACGTTAATTTGACTTCAATACGGCATTCTGGTAACAGCGCTGGAATAGTTCAGCCAGCTATATGCGGTCCCATAAACAGAGGACAGCCAACTGTATCCCATAAACAGAGGACAGCCAGCTGTATCCAATAGACAGAGGACAACCAGCAATATGCAATAGACAGAGGACAGCCAGCTGTGTCCCGTAAACAGAGAGCAGCTGGCTGCATCCCATGAACCACAGCCAGCTGCATCCCATAAACGGCATCCAGCTGTGTTCCATAAACACTAATTCGGTAGCATTACGTGGAAGAGATTGGTACGTTGTGGGATCGGTGGTTGGTAGGACTTCTGTCGACCTTTGATCCGCAATTGCTCGGCCGGTTAAAAAAGCGGTAACCCGAAGTGTTCATAATTTCACCCTGTCATCGCAAGCAAGAGCTTCACAAAACTAAGAAGCTATCAGAAATAATTCAATTTCCACATGGTACAGGTAGGTGTTGCTACTGCTTGTTTAATCGTTCTGTCCAGAGGTTGTCATCATACCTGTATGGGCTATATGTTGAATTGCAGAGGATTTTCGAACTCGGCTGGAGCCGCTCCACATTACACGCGATGGTGTCCCTCCTATGCTTCTCGCCTAGTCTCTTTCGGTAGTATGACAGCGTCTGAGCGGATAAAGCGCCGGGCAGCGCCGCCTGTTTGACAGGTCCAGTCGGCATGCACTCAGGAAACGCCGGGGCGCGTCGCTCATCACAGGGCGTGCTGCGGCGTTTTTTGCCGGCGACAAATCCCTGCAGTCCGTGCGACCCCGCACTGGTTGCTCGGCGCCGTCCTCCGCTAATCTGCGCCGACCGACTTCCAGACGGGGAGCGACCTCTCCGACTGCATGTCTCCCATAGCTGATGGCACCGACACACCCGCAGACAATGGCCGGCCAGTGGCGGGCCGGCCGACGTCGCTGCCGCCAGCTGGGATTTGCCGCTTTTTTCGCCGGCCGAGATTTAAGTCGGTGCGAGGTATGCGCTCCGCCGGCCGCCACGCTGCACGCGGAGCCACGCCGGGACACCGACACCCGGACACCAAACAAAGGATGGCGTCAGCGCTGGCCGATACATTCTCTTTTGCCAACATTGACGCTTCCACAGCGGTTCCTGCCGCCACTAAATTTGGAGGAAATCCTCCACAGATAGCTGCTGATTTGTTGACGAGTTTGGTTTTCACATATCGGGGTAGCCATGTATATGAATTGCGTCACCGAATTAGTTCACAACTTAACTGGTTTTCACTGTTAGTTTAATTTTGTGCAACGCTGATGCGTAGGAGCATCATCTGGTCCGTGATGTGGATTGGATGTGGATGCACACGCATTATGAATTGCACGCCGAACACACCGGCCACTTTTGTAGTGTGTCCTGATGCGTGGGCACATCGCAGGTAGCCATATGTAGACATTATTGCTCACGCGTCATCAGCTCTAAGCTGACAGAGCTTACGTAGTTCTCGCTAAACATTGCCATCATTGCGTAATTGCGTCCGCACATTCGCCTCCCAGAAAGTCGCCGTTCGGTGGGAAAATGGAGCGCCGCTTACACATGCGGGTAGGACGCTTTTCATTATCCGTCATTATTGAGCAACTCCTAACAAGATGTGTTCCTGGAAAATGAATTGGAGCAATTCACGATCAACACTCGCAATGCCAGAAGATGTCGTCGGCATGTCTAAACATGCTTTTCGGGGAAAAAACAGCCACAGTAAACCATGGTCAATCCGCAGGTGCATCTGTGACATGCGCTGATCACAGGTCAAACAACCTACACAACTTCAGAAGTTCGCTTCCTCTCCTACTGGTCATGCTAATCAACGGCCGCTTATGACTTCACACAGTCAGTCTTCACATTTCACACAGCCAGTCTTCCCACAGCCACCCTTCACGTCTCACACAGACAGTCGTCTCTATATCCAGAACGCCAACGTCCAATTTGTAACCGGCTCTGAACATGATACTAATGTGCGGCGATAATGACGATAATATTTCCCGGCTTAAGTTAGCGTGATTGCCGGTTGTAAACGAGGCGGTCAGACTGGTCGGACGGCTGTTCCGGTAGCTGGTCGTGCGCGACATGCAAGTGCGTCCGCAGCGGCCGTCCGCAGCAGCCGTCCGCAGCGGCCGTCAGCAGCGGCGTGGTGGCGGCCGGCAGCAGCGGCCGTCAGCAGCGGCCGTCAGCAGCGGCCGTCAGCAGCGGCCGGCAGCAGCGGCCGTCAGCAGCGGCCGTCCGCAGCGGCCGTCCGCAGCGGCCGGCAGCAGCGGCGTGGTGGCGGCCGGCAGCAGCGGCCGGCAGCAGCGGCCGGCAGCAGCGGCCGGCAGCAGCGGCGTGGTGGCGGCCGGCGCGCCCGCCTGTCGTGGGAAGCGCGGCGCTCGTTCGTTCAACCCGCCGGCCGTTGCAGACGCGTCGAAGCATTCCAGTTTCACGGGGAAAGAAAACAACCGGCGGGCGGCGGGCGGCGGCGGCGGCCGGCCGGCCACGTCTCAGCAGCGGCCGGTGGCGCCCAGCCCGACCTAGATCCGCCGCGAATCGCGACCGCACCGCCGCGCCGGCCGGCCGGTGACGACCGGAAGCCGGTGCTGTTGCGAGTCGACGCGCCGGCGCCGCGACCCGGCGGCGGCGCGCCGCCTCCGGCCACCGCGGCTGCCACCGCCGTGCGGCTTCCGCGCTAAACGCCGCGCCGGCCCGTCTCCACCCACCAAGCCACCGGCCCACCCACCGGCGCCGCAAAACCAAACATCGGAACGGTGGCGGCCGCGCGGCCCGCCGTCCGCCCCCGAAATATGTCAATTCCAGCGGCGGTCTCATTAGCGGCGTTTTCGGCAGCGGCGGCGGCCGTTTGCGCCGATAATGAGCGGGTTTAATCTGCGGCCGTCCTGCGCCGACCTGTTAATAGCCGCTGCGGCCAGGAAGCCGACTGTCACCAGCCGCAGAATTGATGGCATTTGCGGCCGAGCGGCGACTGCAGGTGTCGTCCCAGTCGCTCTGACGCTCGGCACCTCTTTATGCGCTCATTAGCTGCCGGCGGTGGAGCCAGTGTTGATACCGTCCCCTCGTGACGCTGCGAGGTCAGCCAGGTGATCAGCAACGCCGGGTGCGGGTGGCAAGGGGGTGTAAGTGATCAGCGCCGGTGGGTGCGGGTGGTAAAGGGGTGTAGGTGATCAGCATCTGTGGGTGCGGGTGGTAAGGGGAGAGGGGGCGATCAGCAGCGGCGGGTGTGGGTGGTTAGATGGTGTAGGTGATCTGTATCGGTGGGTGCGGGTGGTAAGGGGGTGCTAGTTATCAGCATCTGTGTGTGCTGGTGGTAAGGGGAATGATCAGCAGCGGCAGATGTAGGTGATCAGCATATGTAGGTGCGGGTGGTAAGGGGCGATTATCAGCAGCGGCAGGTGTAGGTGATCAGCATCTGTGGGTGCGGGTGGTAAGGGGGGATGATCAGCAGCGGCAGGTCCAGGTGGTAAGGGAGCGTAGGTCATAGCTCTGTGTGTGCTAGTGGCTAGGGGTAGGTGAGCAGCAGCGGTAGGTGCAGATGGCAGTGTGATGTAAGTGACCTGCAGCGGCCGGTGCAGGTGACGAGCAGCGGTGGGCTCAGGTGACGGCCAGCAGCGGCCGGTGCAGGTGACGGCCAGCGGTGGGCTCAGGTAACGGCCAGCAGCGGCCGGTGCAGGTGACGGCCAGCGGTGGGCTCAGGTGACGGCCAGCGGTGGGCTCAGGTGACGGCCAGCAGGGGCCGGTGCAGGTGACGGCCAGCGGTGGGCTCAGATGACGGCCAGCAGCGGCCGGTGCAGGTGACGGCCAGCGGTGGGCTCAGGTGACGGCCAGCGCTGGGCTAGTGACGGCCAGCAGGGGCCGGTGCAGGTGACGGCCAGCGCTGGGCTCAGGTGACGGCCAGCGGTGGGCTCAGGTGACGGCCAGCAGCGGCCGGTGCAGGTGACGGCCAGCAGCGGTGGGCTCAGGTGACGGCCAGCGGTGGGCTCAGGTGACGGCCAGCAGCGGCCGGTGCAGGTGACGGCCAGCGGTGGGCTCAGGTGACGGCCAGCAGGGGCCGGTGCAGGTGACGGCCAGCAGGGGCCGGTGCAGGTGACGGCCAGCAGCGGCCGGTGCAGGTGACGGCCAGCAGCGGCCGGTGCAGGTGACGGCCAGCGGTGGGCTCAGGTGACGGCCAGCAGCGGCCGGTGCAGGTGACGGCCAGCGGTGGGCTCAGGTGACGGCCAGCGGTGGGCTCAGGTGACGGCCAGCGGTGGGCTCAGGTGACGGCCAGCAGGGGCCGGTGCAGGTGACGGCCAGCGGTGGGCTCAGATGACGGCCAGCAGCGGCCGGTGCAGGTGACGGCCAGCGGTGGGCTCAGGTGACGGCCAGCAGGGGCCGGTGCAGGTGACGGCCAGCGGTGGGCTCAGGTGACGGCCAGCGCTGGGCTCAGGTGACGGCCAGCAGGGGCCGGTGCAGGTGACGGCCAGCGCTGGGCTCAGGTGACGGCCAGCGGTGGGCTCAGGTGACGGCCAGCAGCGGCCGGTGCAGGTGACGGCCAGCAGCGGTGGGCTCAGGTGACGGCCAGCGGTGGGCTCAGGTGACGGCCAGCAGCGGCCGGTGCAGGTGACGGCCAGCGGTGGGCTCAGGTGACGGCCAGCAGGGGCCGGTGCAGGTGACGGCCAGCGGTGGGCTCAGGTGACGGCCAGCGGTGGGCTCAGGTGACGGCCAGCAGGGGCCACGGACGCCAGGCACGTGGAAGGTGGGCAGCCGACTGGACGGCCGTCCAATGTGCTGTAATGGCGACCGGCCTGAGAACGCCGGTCGCCAGTCGCCGCCGGCGCCGGCGCGTCTTTCACAGGCGGATTACTTCGGTCCGACTGGCGGCACCAGCTTGTTTGATCCAATCCTGCGTGAATTCGACCCACTTAAATTGGGTAATTTCAATAGTTTTGTGTAATGATGACGCATTGTGTTGGACGACTGGTGGCTGACGGTGGCGCGCCACCCACTGGTCCGTGAAATAATAGGTGTCGACGCCTGTGCGCACACAGGTGGCCCGTCGGCGACAGCAGCGCGTCACACTATGACACACACGTCACACTGTGAGGTACACGTCACACTGTGAGGTACACGTCACACTGTGAGGTACACGTCACACTGTGAGGTACACGTCACACTGTGAGGTACACGTCACACTGTGAGGTACACGTCACACTATGACACACACGTCACACTGTGACACACACGTCACACTGTGAGATACACGTCACACTGTGAGATACACGTCACACTGTGACACACACGTCACACTGTGAGATACACGTCACACTGTGAGGTACACGTCACACTGTGAGATACACGTCACACTGTGACACACACGTCACACTGTGACACACACGTACACTATGCACACTAACGTCACACTGTGAGGTACACGTCACACTGTGAGGTACACGTCACACTGTGAGATACACGTCACACTGTGAGATACACGTCACACTGTGAGGTACACGTCACACTGTGAGGTACACGTCACACTGTGAGGTACACGTCACACTGTGAGATACACGTCACACTGTGACATACACGTCACACTGTGATACACGTCACACTGTGACTTCCCTTTACACGTGAAACGTCCGTGACACACGTCACACTGTGAGATACACGTCACACTGTGAGGTACACGTCACACTGTGACATGCACGTCACACTGTGAGATACACGTCACACTGTGAGATACACGTCACATTGTGACACACACGCCACACTGTGACATACACGCCACACTGTGACATACACGCCGCAGCGGGTACGGCCCCCCGCCGCGCGCCAACAAGGCGCCCGCGGCGGTCCGGCTGCCACTCTGTGGCGACGGGTCACGCGGCGCGACCCCCCTCCCCCACAACCCCACAACCCCACCGCTACACACAGCCGGCGGCACGTCGACGCACTTTTACAGCCGGCGCCCGGTGGTTTGTGGTAATGGCGGCGGCGGCGCCACCGTGTCGGTCTCGGCTGTACTCACGGCCGATACGCGGTCGGTCACTCTCTCCAGTCGGTCTCCCCCTCCAGCTGGCCCGGCCTCGGCTCTACTGACCGCCAATACACGGTCGGTCACTCTCTCAGCTGGCCCGGCCTCGGCTGTACTGACCGCCGATACACGGTCGGTCACTCTCTCCAGTCGGTCTCCCCCTCCAGCTGGCCCGGCCTCGGCTCTACTGACCGCCAATACACGGCCGGTCACTCTCTCCAGTCGGTCTCCCCCTCAGCTGGCCCGGCCTCGGCTGTACTGACCGCCAATACACGGCCGGTCACTCTCTCCAGTCGGTCTCCCCCCTCAGCTGGCCCGGCCTCGGCCGCACTGACCGTCGATGCACGGTCGGTCACTCTCTCCAGTCGGTCTCCCCCTCAGCTGGCCCGGCCTCGGCTGTACTGACCGTCGATGCACGGTCGGTCACTCTCTCCAGTCGGTCTGCCCCTCAGCTGGCCCGGCCTCGGCTGTACTGACCGTCGATGCACGGTCGGTCACTCTCTCCAGTCGGTCTCCCCCCTCAGCTGGCCCGGCCTCGGCTGTACTGACCGTCGATGCACGGTCGGTCACTCTCTCCAGTCGGTCTGCCCCTCAGCTGGCCCGGCCTCGGCCGCACTGACCGCCGATACACAAGCCCCGTTTCCATGATACTAGCAAATCCGGATTTCCTTACCAATTCGGATCTCCGAAGTCATGGAAACGCCTTCGCCAGCTAACTGGATGGTATTTTCGAATCCGGCTTAGAAAGAAAATTTCCTGAGGAAATCTGGATTCACCATGAGTTGGAAGCATATGGTAGCATTCACTTCGAGTCTTTTTCTTGGTTCCCCTGTCGTCAGCGCCGCCATCGTTTTTGGAAGGTTTTTGGTGAAGGGTGATAATGTTTATAATATAAGATATAATATAATATAACAAAATATACTACAATAAATTCGCAAATAACAGCCAGCCCTCTTAGAATCTCTAATACATCCACGCAGCCCACGCAGATGCGGAATACGTTTTTGGGTATTGAAGGGAAATTTCGCACATGCGCCGCAACTGTCAGCAAATTCGGAATTTCCTACCAAATCCGGATTCGGAAATCCTACATGTAATCCTGATTTCCTCGCGAATGGTCATGGAAACGCTCCTTGTAATCCCGATTCGATTCATTATGGAAATCCAACCCCAATTCAAACCCACCATGTAAGTAAGGCTTCAGTCGACCACTGTCTCAGCTGACCCGGCCTCGGCTGTACTGACCTCCGATACCCAGTCGGTCACTCTCTCGGGGTTCTCAGCTGGCCCGGCATCGGTCGCCGACAACGTTGTCATCTGAGCGCCATTGGACACACTGTCATCTGGCTCAGCACAGGACACACTGTCATCTGGCCCAGCATGGGACACACTGTCATCTGGCCCAGCACGGGCACACTGTCATCTGGCCAAACACTGTCATCTGGCCCAGCATGACACACTTCATCTGCATGTCATCTAGCCCAGCATGAGACACACCGTCATCTGGCCCAGCAGAGACACACCGTCATCGGCCCGAACACACCGTCATCTAGCCCAGCACGGAACACACCGTCATCTGGCCGAGCATGAGACACACCGTCATCTGGCCCAGCATGAGACACACCGTCATCTGGCCCAGCACGGAACACACCGTCATCTAGCCCAGCACGGGACACACTGTCATCTGGCCCAGGGACACACGTCATCTGGCCAGAGGACACACGTCATCGCGCAGTAACAGTCATCTGGCCCAGCATGAGACACATGAGACACACCGTCATCTGGCCCAGCACGGAACACACCGTCATCTAGCCCAGCACGGGACACACTGTCATCTGGCCAAGCATGAGACACACTGTCATCTGGCCGAGCATGAGACACACCGTCATCTGGCCCAGCACGGAACACACTGTCATCTAGCCCAGCATGAGACACACTGTCATCTGGCCGAGCATGAGACACACCGTCATCTGTCCAAAGCACGGAACACACTGTCATCTAGCCCAGCATGAGACACACCGTCATCTAGCCCAGCACGGAACACACTGTCATATGGCTAAGCACATGACATACTGTCATCTGGCCGAGCATGAGACACACTGTCATCTGGCCCAGCATGGGACACACCATCATCTGGCCGAGCATGAGACACATTGTCATCTGGCCCAGCATGAGACACACTGTGTCCCGCACCGTCACACAGCACCGTCACACGGCACCGTCACACAGCACCGTCACACGGCACCGTCACACAGCACCGTCACACGGCGCCGTCACACAGAACCGTCACACGGCACCGTCACACTGCACCGTCACACAGCACCGTCACACGGCACCGTCACACAGCACCGTCACACAGCACCGTCGCACGGCACCGTCACACAGCACCGTCACACGGCACCGTCACACAGCACCGTCACACAGCACCGTCACACGGCACCGTCACACGGCACCGTCACACGGCACCGTCACACGACACGTCACACAGCACCGTCACACAGCACCGTCACACAGCACCGTCACCGGGTCACTGGCTGATGACAACACATGCATTACCATGAAGACCCACACCATCAGCCAAACACAATTCGAGTGCTCTGGCATATCGCATTTCCATTATTATCGACTTAAGCCACACCTGGCCACACGTGGGCATTAATGGTGTGGCTTTGCCTGTCTTTCTTCCTCTGTTTTGAAAGCCGGATACTTGACGTGGCTTCCAGAAAATAGTACCGATATAAAGCGAGGGTGTGCGGATTAAAGCGAAGGCGGGCCCACTGATTTCACGCAACAACCACATGTATAATTTTATGGTCCCAAAAGTAGTGGGAAGTTTGCAATATGTGTTCCTGTAATCAGAATCCCGCAGGTAGCGGCGTACGTAATTCAGCAGTAAGTGGTTTCCCGTACCATTACAGCCATCGCACACCTATTTTATCACCAATAAAAAGCCATGTCCAGGTGTGATATTGATTTTAACGCAGACGTTCCTGAAAGCTGTACTGTACATCCGTACCTGCAAACGCTCACGCAACGATGAACGACATGTGGGCGGTAGCGTAACACGAGCGCCACTTGAAGCAAATTCCTGAAATCGCCTAACAAGCTGGCGGCGCGCACCCGACAGCGGAAGATTCGGGGAAGATGGCGCGCCGGCGCTGGCGCCGGCGCCGGCCGTCGGCGCGCGTCGCGCCATAAACGCGCGCGTAAATTCCGGCCAATCGCGCGCCGCGCCATCGTGAAACCACCGACGCAGCAGCGACGAGCAACATTAGCCGCGCTTGCAGCGCTGAGAACGGCCGGCGCCATGAGCCGCGCGGCGCCTGTCTAGCGTTCACAGGCGCGCGCGCCGCGCACCACCGCTCCCAATGACAATAAAACTGTTTTCCCATTTGCTACTGAGAAAGCAGCTGCGGCCGGCGCGACCGGTGCCGTCGCTCGGCGCACACGCTGCGGTAGCGCGTAAGAAGTGGACGCTCTGGAAGCGCTTTCCTAAAACACACGAAGTATGGGCCCGTTTGTTCCGCTCCGGGGCGCTCAACGACAGCGGCGTCAGTCGCAGCGACGTTTATCGGTGTGTCCGCCTGCGGTGACGCTGCACGGCCGCCTTCAGCGAACGTCTGTCTTCCGGCAACCGTGGCATATGGCGGCCTTGTTGTTCCAAACTGTTCGGAGGCGGGTGGTTTAAGTCGGCCGGGAACGTGTTCCAATTTTCGTAAAATCGGCCGTGCGAACCTTGCCGATGCTCGCGTTGCTGCACTCGCTGGAATTATGCGACAACTGTAATCTCCAGCTGTTACCATGATTCAAAACAAACCCTGAACGAGGCACTGACACGATATGGTCCGATTCAGGTGCTCAAACTGAGGACGGGGGAGCTCGATGCTGTCTGACACTGGCCAGCCTGGGTCGCCCAGCGTCGGCACACTGCCCGGCGGCGACGAATGGCCCCCTGTGCAGATGGGGACGCCATGCTGAGTGCAGCACCTTCCCAGAACGGGCTGCGACCGTTTGCACAGTGTCGATACCATCGCACCATCGCACGCAACGTCCGGCAAACAGTTGGAAAAAAAACACTTGTTGCGCACAACAAACGCATAGAAAGCCTATCACAATGATACGGCCAATATGGTAGCATGTGGTGCTTCCAAACCGAGCGGAAGACCACAGCAGCAAAGTTGCTTTGTTCACGCTGTATACAAATGCTAATGAATATGAAGAGTAGCAGGACTTCGCATCTAGTTCGGGGTGCTCCAGCACCAGCAACTTTCCTTTGAGCACTGCCAAGGATTCTTGAGAGCACCGCCACCGTTTCCGCAGAGCACACCCAAGTGTGTATGGGTCATGGCTAGTGAGTATCGCATCGATTTATGCTGCGGATATCACAACGGTCCAGTCAGTGGCAGCAGTTGGCTGGCTAGGTGGGTTACGGTACCTGGCCGGGTGCTAATGATTAGCCCGAAAGGCTACCCGAGAAGAGCATGGTTTTGAATGGACTGATCGGGATAATTTGAAATGCTTACGAAACATTATAGTCAAACAAATAATTTGAATCGTCCATAAAATATCCAAAGTGCGACTTAGGCATCCGTTTTGGCTGCGAACTGTCAGGCAGCCTTTATGGTGAACAACTGTGGGCCAAATGAACGCATATTTGTTTGTGGATCTAACAAATAAGACGATTTGACTGATCCAACCTTGCTTTCGCTAACTCCAGACATCCGCGCCAGTTAGGGTGTGTCTGTGCAACAACCGCTAGGTTGAACGTAGTTAGATAATTGATCAATTTGGGATTGACCAGTAGACTTGTTGTGAGCACCTGTTAGGACAGCAAGATGCCTAATCATTTAACAGCTTAATTTACACAAAACGACGCTGCGATCACGACCAAGAGACTCAAAGCACTGAAGAAAGAACATCCCTTCCTACCATGCGAACCTCGTTGGATTGCTTGTTGTACTGTTTGATTGGCTACCCTCTCTCTTCAAGCAACATTCAACGTCCACTATTTTTGTAGATTCCACTTTGCAAGGGAAATGAAGAAAAGTAATGGCTGGAGAAACTGCTATGCAATAATAAATGACAAACCTATAATCGTACAATAACTACCAATAAATAAACTATTATTCGAGGTATCGTATTACATGGCATCGTATTCTATCTTATTCAACATAGGAAAGTAAGGACAGAAATCGCGAAATTTCCCGACAGGTAACTCTTCGATATTTTCTTTATTTTCGGACAAAAAAATCCTGGAAACTGAAAGTGAAGTCACCGAACTATGAGTAATTTTCTTTTGGGTGAGGGATATGGGTGGAGGCAAGGGTGAATGGCTGTGAGCGCCAGCTGTAGTGTGACCCCTGGTCTGTGAGTGTGGGCTGGGAGGCGAAATCTGGACTGTGAGTGCCCGCAGTAGCGTGACCTTTTGGCTGTGGTTGTCCGCTGTAGTGTGACCCCTGGTCTGTGAGTGTCGGCTGTGGTGTGACCTTTGGGCTGTGAGTGTCGGCTGTGGTGTGACCTTTGGGCTGTGATTGTCGGCTGTAGCGTGACCTTTGGGCTGCGAGTGCCGGCTGTGGCGTGACCCCTGGTCTGTGGGTGCCGGCTGTGGCGTGACCTTTGGGCTGTGAGTGCCGGCTGTAGCGTGACCCCTGGTCTGTGATTGTCTGCTGTGGCGTGACTCCTGGTCTGTGATTGTCTGCTGTGGCGTGACCTTTGTGCTGTGGGTGCTGGCCGTAACGTGACTCCTGGTCTGTGATTGTCTGCTGTGGCGTGACCTTTGTGCTGTGAGTGCTGGCCGTAACGTGACCTTTGTGCTGTGGGTGCTGGCCGTAGCGTGACCTTTGTGCTGTGAGTGCTGGCCGTAGCGTGACCATGAGTGATGAGTGTCAGCTGTGACAGGACCGTCAGGTGGTGGGCCGTGGTTGTGTCGGTTGAGTGCGTTACTGTCCAGTCGGCCTACCCTGAGTGTCTACCGTCACGTGACTCCCGCTGGGCCGCCCCGGCAGCGGCGCCGTTCACTATTTCGCCGGAGTAAGGCCACACATGACCGGCGAATATAAGTGTGTGCCGATCAAAGGCCACCGCCAATGAACAGCTGGGGACGGCCCCGGCCACGGCCTGGGCCACGGCCTGGGCCACGGCCTGGGCCACGGCCTGGGCCACGGCCCGGGCCACGGTTTGGGCCACGGCCTGGGCCACGGCCTGGGCCACGGCCTGGGCCACGGCCTGGGCCACGGCCTGGGCCACGGCCTGGGCCATGGCCCGGGCCATGGCAACTGCCAGGCCAGGGGTGGTGCCAGACACTGCAGGACGGTGCCACTAGACACTGCCCACAGTGGAGCTATACACTGCCGGACAGTGGGGCTATACACTGCCGGACAGTGGGGCTATACACTGCCGGGCAGTGGGGCTATACACTGCCGGGCAGTGGAGCTATACACTGCCGGACAGTGGAGCTATACACTGCCGGACAGTGGGGCTATACACTGCCGGGCAGTTGGGCTATACACTACCGGGCAGTGGGGCTATACACTGCCGGGCAGTGGAGCTATACACTGCCGGACAGTGGGGCTATACACTGCCGGGCAGTGGGGCTAGACACTGCCCACAGTGGAGCTATATACTGCCGGGCAGCGGCACTGGACACTGCCGGGCAGTAGCGCTGGACACTACTGGACAGTAGTGCTGGACACTACCGGGCAGTAGCGCTGGACACTACCGGACAGTAGTGCTGGACACTACCGGACAGTAGTGCTGGACACTACCGGACAGTAGCGCTGGACACTACCGGACAGTAGCGCTGGACACTACCGGACAGTAGTGCTGGACACTACCGGACAGTAGCGCTGGACACTACCGGACAGTAGCGCTGGACACTACCGGGCAGTAGCGCTGGACACTACCGGACAGTAGCGCTGGACACTACCGGACAGTAGTGCTGGACACTACCGGACAGTAGCGCTGGACACTACCGGACAGTAGCGCTGGACACTACCGGACAGTAGCGCTGGACACTACCGGGCAGTAGCGCTGGACACTACCGGACAGTAGCGCTGGACACTACCGGACAGTAGTGCTGGACACTACCGGACAGTAGCGCTGGACACTACCGGACAGTAGCGCTGGACACTACCGGACAGTAGCGCTGGACACTACCGGACAGTAGCGCTGGACACTACCGGACAGTAGTGCTGGACACTACCGGACAGTAGTGCTGGACACTACCGGACAGTAGCGCTGGACACTACCGGACAGTAGCGCTGGACACTACCGGGCAGTAGCGCTGGACACTACCGGACAGTAGTGCTGGACACTACCGGACAGTAGCGTTGGATACTACCGGACAGTAGCGCTGGACACTACCGGACAGTAGCGCTGGACACTACCGGACAGTAGCGCTGGACACTACCGGACAGTAGCGCTGGACACTACCGGACAGTAGCGCTGGACACTACCGGACAGTAGCGCTGGACACTACCGGACAGTAGCGCTGGACACTGTCAGACAGTGGCATCGAACACGTCCGGGCAGAGCCACCAGATACTGTGGGAAAGTGACACCTGACAATGCTGGACAGTGGCGCTGCACACTGTCGGATAGTGGGGCCGTACACTGTCGGATAATGGGGCCGTACACTGTCGGACAGTGGGGACTAGACACTACCGGACAGCGGCGCTAGACACTGCTGGACAGTGGCATCGAACACGTCCGGGCAGAGGTACCAGACAATACCGGACAGTGACCCCGTACACTGTCGGATAGTGGCATGGAGCATGTCCGGGCAGAGGCACCAGACAATACCGGACAGTGACGCCGTACACTGTCGGATAGTGGCATGGAGCATGTCCGGGCAGAGGCACCAGACAATACCGGGCAGTGACGCCGTACACTGTCGGGCAGATTTGATGCGAGTTGCCGCTGTACGCAGCTCGGCCAGACAGGGCAGAGACCGGACACGGACCCGGTTCTCTATCTTTGGAACAGCCACATGTGCAGCGAAGGCACACCCTTTTCACAGGAAGCAGGCAGGCAGGCGGAACGGGGAAAAAGTCGCTGGCGGCAGGTTGCTTTTGAGCCGCTCCGTGTACGTGGCGTCCCTGCCGGCTATTGATGCAACAGCTTTCCACCGCTCAATGGACGGCGCCCGCTCGCCGGCGCGGAAACTCGGCTCCGGGCGGCAATTTTCGGGTGACGCTGACGCGCTGCGGTGAGCGGCGGCGACCAGCACGCGTCGGACGCGTTATGCGTCACGCACAGGGCCGACCGACGGCCAAGTGGGCCCGGTAATCGACGCTGGGCGGGGCGGTGGCGGCGGCCTGATGGACAGCTGGCGTGACACGGTGCGCCGGTCTCACTCCGCCCCCCCCCCCCCTAGTGGTGCTCAGTGTGCGCAGTGTCCGCTCACGTCCCGGTCGTGACCCTAGACGGGGCCGGCGCAGTCCCGCCTGGCTATGGGGACAACCCTCAGTTTAGACTCAATATTTACTGTGCAATGTCATCGGGTTGGCGCTAAGATATACTCTTTTTGGGAAGAGCGTGGACTGCCATCACAATGCCCCATTCCCACCTCCTAATCCGTCGCGTCTGACCCCAGGCGTGATACGCCTGCGAGCGCTGCGATGGTCGCGTCTCACCCGCCTGCGAACACCAGCAGCAACACTGCCGTTGGAACTGCAGTGCTGGTGTGTATTGGCAAAAGAGAGTCTGCCGTTCCAGAACGTTCTAAACAATGCAAGTTTAGAGACAGTTGTTGCGACTACGACATTTGGTACTCCAGATAACGTATCATCAACACTAGAGTCTTCATCCACACGATATCACATGGGCGAGCTTTTCGGGAGCTGTTTGCGTGAGGAAATGCAACCGATGTCAGGCCGAACTGTGAGCAGCACCCACTCCTTGGGGCGCATGCGTGACACGCTCTCACGGAACCTACGACAGCAACAATATATCCGGGCAATGAACAGAGACCTGTTAAACGCGTCCACATAGCTGCGCCGTTCCCGGACATAAAACGTCCATTGGCACCGGACAACCAGTGGTAATTGACAGCGGAAGGGATGGGCACAAGACAACCAGTGGTAATTGACAGTGGATGGCATTGGAACGGGACCTTCAGTAGCGATTGACAGCGGAAGGGATGGGCACGAAACAACCAGTGGTAATTGACAGCGGAAGGGATGGGCACGGACAACCAGTGGTAATTGACAGCGGAAGGGATGGGCACGGACAACCAGTGGTAATTGACAGCGGAAGGGATGGGCACGGACAACCAGTGGTAATTGACAGCGGAAGGGATGGTACGAGGCAACCAGTGGTAACTGACAGCGGAAGTGAATGGACACCAGACAGCCAGTGATAATTGACGGCGGCGAATCTTGGCCTCGATGACCGCTGGTGTCTTACGCCAATTCTGTAGCTCGTAAGAAAGCAACCAACGAGCATAAAACAAGACAAGAATAACCGACGTATCAAAACTAAATAAGAGCAGAGTCAATAAAATAACGATTCCCCAACAAGCACCGCCATTCCCAGTGGACGCCTCGATATAACGGTCCCTTGCTATCGCCGACAGCATTCATTTCCATCGCGTAATTCCATCCGGTATCATCGAGCGGTGGCGGCACGAAAGCAGCGGCAGATCGGATGTCTGCGGTGGCCAACTGTAAGCTGCCGCCGAAGCTGACAGACAACCGGCACGACGATACATCAATGTCGGGCGAATGGATGGAGTCGTGTAATTTTACGGCTCGTCTTCGCAGCCATGTTTCGAACTGAAGTCTTCTCTTCCGCCGCTGGCGAGCACGTCTCGACCCCGGCTGTCGGCGTGTTCCGCCAGCGTCCGCTAGCTGCGGTGCCCTGTCGGCTCTCGGCGCCGTGTTGTTCGCATGCTCTCAACGTATAACCGCATTAGTATGGGATCAGTCAGCCATCGGCAGCCAGTCGACGGTTCATTGTTCTGCCGCCGGGTCAAGAGTTGACCGTGCCAGCCGCGACGCCGGGTCACAGGTCGGAGGTCAGTCGAACCGGCCGACTCGGAGCCAATGCGCGCCGTTCTCACGTTGTGGCGGCGACGCCGACCGTAACGGAAAGGATGTCGTATTTCCCGCGCTTCCGGCACCGAAACGTTGTTTACATTTATATGGTGCTAATTCCGCGGCAATTGGCGCGGAGCGTGCCGCGGCTCGCCGCAGAGCAGCGCGATGTGAGTTCACCGGCATCACACGGACGCGATGAGTTGTGAAGACTGACGCCGACGCGCTGGCCGCGTGTTCAGGCGGCCGCCAGCTGGCCCAGACGCAGTCAACTGACTGCCGGTATCCGGCTGCCACTGGAGGAGAAATCACGGCGGGTCGCCGAGACCAGCGGTCGCCACGTGCTGCTGCTTTCTGGAGCGGCTCGCCGACCAATGAGCATTCGTGGCGTACCGCGCCGTGCGCGTGGGAGACGCCGGACAGATAAGGCGTCGGGTTCCCAGTCCATGCCATGCAGGATGGCTCAAATCTCAGGAGAAACCGCTGTCGGGAGGTGAAATTTGGTGTCGGAAAATGCGATTCTTGAAAGTGCAGACCTGATTTCATTCCACCCTCCCATGCAGCATCAAGAAACCATGTTTTATCACGCAATGGCGAGCCGGGAACATGTCGAACGCCGAATGCCCCGCTGTAAACAACCATCTCGACGGATTGCCAACGCGCAAATGATTCCGAAAATCCAATAGACCAGGGCGAGGAGTGTGACCCAGGACAGCAGCCAGAGCAGGGCCCAGGAGAGAGCCGTGGGCCGGCCTGGAGCCGACAATGGGGGAAGGGGGCGACACTGACCTGGGGTGGGTGCGCCGGCACCGTGCACCTTGAAGGGCAGGCCGTCCGACTTGCGGCGGTAGTGCTCCAGGTCCCGCAGGTGGTCCGAGAAGCGCGTGTCCAGAAACGGCCGCTGGCCCAGCCCGTACGCCCGATACTGGTGCTGACCTGCTGGCCAAGCCACATCAGGTCACACGCCGAGTCACCACCGGGTCGCCGTCGCGTCACACCGCGTCACCGCCGGGTCGCCGGCCAGTCGCCGTCGCGTCACACCGCGTCACCGCAGGGTCGCCACCAGGTCACCGGCCAGTCACAGGTGCCTACCGGTGAGCTGCAAATGGAGACATTTCGTGACGAAATTTTGCTTTTGGTTCTATTTCAATGTTCATTTGTACAGTACTTTTAAATGGCGGATATTCGCTTTGTCTAAGCTGTCGTATGTCACACAGAGTACATCAACAGCATCCATAGGATAACAAAACGATAGCGCACACCATCAGGGGCGGATCCAGGAGGGGCACTGGAGGCATGGAGGCCCCTTCCTCGTGTAAAGGTGGCGCCCCTCTGACCGGGAAAAGGTGCCACTCTGGAGAAGGCTTCAGTGCACTTCCCTCGCTCAATACCGGGTCTCCTGTGGAAGAAAATCCTGGATGCGCCCCTGAACCCGATATTTGTCACGCACGCATGCTGACACGTGGTGCATGTTAACTGATTCACCACGTATTACCCATTGTGCAGCTGGGGAATGTGTCGCATTGCCCCCCGACCTGCATCTACAGCACGGGCGCCGCTGTATGAAATGTATTGAGGATGACTTTTTCATGGTGAAAGTTGTCTCAAAAGTAATTTATACCTAGTATGCGCCATGGGTCTCACCACGGAGGTGACCGGCAGGTACCCTCGACACCGTCACAGTGTACCAAGGCACGGCCAGACCTGCTCACCACGGAGGTGACCGGCAGGTACCCTCGACACCACCCACAGCCCGACCTGCTCACCACGGAGGTGACCGGCAGGTACCCTCGACACCGTCACAGGGTACCAAGGCACGGCCAGACCTGCTCACCACGGAGGTGACCGGCAGGTACCCTCGACACCGTCACAGGGTACCAAGGCACGGCCCGGCCGGCTCACCACGGAGGTGACCGGCAGGTACCCTCGACACCGTCACAGTGTACCAAGGCACGGCCAGACCTGCTCACCACGGAGGTGACCGGCAGGTACCCTCGACACCGTCACAGTGTACCAAGGCACGGCCCGGCCGGCTCACCACGGAGGTGACCGGCAGGTACCCTCGACACCGTCACAGTGTACCAAGGCACGGCCAGACCTGCTCACCACGGAGGTGACCGGCAGGTACCCTCGACACCACCCACAGCCCGACCTGCTCACCACGGAGGTGACCGGCAGGTACCCTCGACACCGTCACAGTGTACCAAGGCACGGCCCGGCAGGTGACTCCGGAGGTGACCGGCAGGTACCCTCTGTACCGCCGCAGGGTACCAAGGCACGGCCGGGCCGACTGGCCACGGAGGTGACCGGCAGATACCCTCGGTAGCTATCGACAGCGGTGAGGCCAGCCGACCACTCCTGCCACCGTCCGCTCCTATCACCGTCCGCTCCTACCACCGTCCGCTCCTACCGCTGTCCGTTCCTACCACCGTCCGCTCCTACCACCGGCTGCTCCCACCACCGTCCACTCCTACCACCGGCCGCTCCTACCACCGTCCGCTCCTACCACCGTCCGCTCCTACCACCGTCCGCTCCTACCGCTGTCCGTTCCTACCACCGTCCGCTCCTACCACCGTCCGCTCCTACCGCTGTCCGTTCCTACCACCGTCCGCTCCTACCACCGGCTGCTCCCACCACCGTCCACTCCTACCACCGGCTGCTCCCACCACCGTCCACTCCTACCACCGGCTGCTCCCACCACCGTCCACTCCTACCACCGGCTGCTCCCACCACCGTCCACTCCTACCACCGGCTGCTCCCACCACCGTCCACTCCTACCACCGGCTGCTCCCACCACCGTCCACTCCTACCACCGTCCGCTGCCCGTCAACGCGGACAGGCCGGGCGACAGGTGTCGGTCCGCTCGTCAGATGGCCGGCCGAGCGTCGGCCCGACTCGTCGGCGGCGATGCCGCGCGGGACGGAGCGGCGGCCGCGCCGGAAATGCCGCTCCACACTCGCCGCCAACAGGTGGCCGAATTTACGACCTCGACAGACACCGGCGGGCCGGCGCGGATCGATCGCGATGCGATGTCGACACGATGCCAACATGGCGCCGCCCGGTGTCGACAGGTGTCGGTGTGAGTCGTGACGCCCCGAGGCAGACCGACGTGCGGCGCGTGAGCCGTCTGAGCAGCGCCAGCGTGTACTCCGCCACCGACCTCAGCCGACACCTCTCCCGACACCGCGTCATCGTCCCCCGGCTGCACGCGTCACCACAGGCGGCGCCAGCTCCGCCCGTCCATCTCCATCTTGTCGACCGCCACGAACTGCCCGCTTCGTGCCGTCCTCGCACGTCCTTGCCACACGGGCCGCGCGATTTTCAGCCTGGCCCGGTGACCCCCCAGAGCGCCGTAGCTCAGCGGGCGGCAGAGCTCTACGAGCGTTACAACCGTCTGGCGTCCGAACTTCCGGTGCCGTCCGTGATGCCCGACAACTAGCGGCGTGGGCCTGACAGCTTAGATGGCCTGATATTACAGGTTGCGGAGCGCGGCGGCGGCGGCCACTGCACCACACCGCGCCGCCGCCTAATAACAGGCCGCATGATTCAAAACCGGCCGCCGCTTCTAATGCAAAACGCCGTCGGGTTGATAGGTGTATGGCGACCTTCAGCCGTGTCGTTTCTGATTGGATGGCTCGTCTCGGCTGATCTATGGTCACGGTGACCGCTCCCGCAGAAAACGTCCCCCCCCCACCGCCATGTGGAAGACGCGCCATCAGCTCCCTGAAAATGCACACTTTTATCCGCTGAAAAGCTCTCCTGCCCCTGCAAGACGTCCCCTGCTACCCCACCCTCCCCGAAGTGTGCACCAATGTTTGTACCGAATGCACAGCTCGTGGAGAACAAGGGATTGCCTTTTCCCTGGACGTGAGTGGCATAGAACCCTGAAAAGTCAATGTTCCAGCCTGCTCTCCGGCTTCCTTTGACACACCTCTATTGCCCTCGTGAACTACATTATTTCTCGGAACATCCTGCCTCCTCTTTCGCCATTCCGGATATACACCGTGTGCATGACAGCAGAGTTAGCCCAGCCGTTTTTTCTTCCCGGGAGGCCCAACACCATTACTTACGTAATCGTTCCTGCTGCGCAGGCATTGCACTTTTTGCACGACCAGCGCGAGGCATTCAGTTGGCGGACACGAGCACCAGGACCGGCACCCAGCTGCGTCCCTCTGTCTCCGGCACAGATACTGCAACATTGCAGCGCCGGCCGACGTCACTGCAGTCACTGCAGCCGGAGGAACTCGCCAGCTTGCAATGGGAGGAAGATCAGCATCCCTGTGCCCTGGGAATCTTCCAGCCGAAGGCACTCGTCAGCTAGTGGTGGGAGGACGATCGATATCCCTGGTCGGCACCATTGACTCTACGGTGTTGAACAGAGTGGTGGCACCACAGGTACCTGGCTGGCGTGCCGACGGTTATCTGCTTTGGATGTAGCAATTCGACCAATATCTTGTGGCTAGGAACCAAGAGGGGGCTGTATGCTGTTGCGTACGTCGCTCGTCGACAAAAATTTCGGTAAAAATCATCGAGTGGTGAAAGCCACTATTTAAGATCAAAGGCCGAAGGCCTTAACACGCGATACTAAATGTCACACAAGATGCCGCGGGATTATTCGCAAATTGGTCGACAGTGTTTTCGCCGGCGAACACGTACCGCTCCAACCGGTCCGCAGTTTTACCGAGTCTTCACGTATTGGCACCTGCCCGAAACACCCGGTCGGCACCTAATCGCGCCGCGCGACACGCGTCGACGCTGTCCGCGCCAATAGAATGCCGGCCGGCTGTGTCGCGCCTCCAAAACACGCCTCGGCTATGGGGTCGGCACCGTCAGCGCCGACCGCAATCTTTGCAGCGAACCGTGCAAGACAGTGGTGGGCCGGCACGACACGGAGCGCACGCGGCGGCGGCCGCCGACCGACGGAGATGCGACGCCGCCCTGGCCGCTGTCGCTGCGACACTCCCTGCGCGCGTGTCAGCGCGGCGGCGGCCGCCGACGGACGGAGATGCGACGCCGCACGGGCCGCTGTCGCTGCGACACTCTGCGCGCGTGTCGGCGAGACGGCGGCCGCCGACGGACGGAGATGCGACGCCGCCCTGGCCGCTGTCGCTGCGACACTCCCTGCGCGCGTGTCGGCGCGGCGGCGGCCGCCGACGGACGGAGATGCGACGCCGCACGGGCCGCTGTCGCTGCGACACTCTGCGCGCGTGTCGGCGAGACGGCGGCCGCCGACGGACGGAGATGCGACGCCGCCCTGGCCGCTGTCGCTGCGACACTCCCTGCGCGCGTGTCAGCGCGGCGGCGGCCGCCGACGAACGGAGATGCGACGCCGCACGGGCCGCTGTCGCTGCGACACTCCCTGCGCGCGTGTCGGCGAGACGGCGGCCGCCGACGGACGGAGATGCGACGCCGCACGGGCCGCTGTCGCTGCGACACTCTCTGCGTGTCGGCGCGACGGCAGCCCGCCGCGGCGGCCGGGACGAGATGCGTCACCGTGCTCGACCGGCGCAACTGCGTCACCTACGGCTCGGCCACAGTGCGGCTGGCGACCGGCCGTGGAACCTGGCCCTCTCGTGACGCAATGAAGTCCAATGTCCCGAAACTATGCCCCATATGCCCCGGAGTTCTGAACTTTGGTGGAAACCAACACGCATTGCGAAGTTGTGTTCCGCTGTAAGCGGGCTATGACGTCCTAAATTGACTATTGTGACACATTGTGGCATGCACTCACCAGCTTCTACAATCAACTGTTTCAGTTAGCATCATCCACTGGCATTTCGAAGCCAATGCAAATCAATGCTACTCCATGCCCGCCATACACTGGAGCACGAAGTGTTCCAAAGCTGGGGTGGAATAGGGAGGGGAGGGGGACAAGAGTCATTTTGAGGTTCATTGTTTCCATGCAACACCCAGAAGCTCAATGTTAACCTTTGCAAAGCTAAGAAGCGATGCTGCCCCCCCCCCCCCCCCTGCTGCGGCCATCCTACCAGCCCTTGGGCCAATGCTGTCATGCATTCATTTTCGACATCATTTTAAGTTTTGACCTCTTCGCTGAACACCATCCACTCTACGAAATAAGAAAAGCTTCGAGATGCCGCAGTCCATCGTCAGTCTGAATTGTCACCCAGTTTTGCCGTTTCAATGCATCCCCTGACACATGGCCAGAGCAATTTGGCGTCTCCCCGTCCCACCCCTCCGTAATGCTTAGTCTGCTGGTGCGGCGGGCACCATCCGGGCGTGTTGCTACGCACCACCGTGCACGGCGCGGGGGCGTGCGCCTAAGTCCGAGCTGAATCATGCCGTGCAGAGGGGGAGGAGGGCGGGGCAGCGGCAGACTGCCCAATCGTCGGCCCCCATTTTTACGACTACCGCCTCGGCGCGGTCTGACCGACCGAGTAAACGTAGCGAGTCGCAGACGTGACGTCACCGTCCCGAGAATCAACACCGGCGTGGAGTGAGAGGCGAGCGACGCTCGGGGTCGTGCGGGCCGGCCAGCGGCTTAAGTCACACCTCCGCCCGCCCCCTGGCCGGTCAGTTCCCGAAACGACTGCGATGGCACCACACCGCGGCGGCCGTTCGAAAAAAAAACGCGCGCCTGATTCACGGCTTGGAAGCGGCGCCGGCACCGGCTAGCCGTGAGCCAAATATAGACGACACGAGTGGCGCGTGCTCGCCGGCCGACACCCACGACACCGGCAGGACGTCTGGTGGTCACGTGGCCCGTCACGTGGCCGCCGCGTGCCGCCACGTGACCGGCCACGTGACCGGCCGCCGCACTCTTCTGCGTACGGCCGGCGCGATGATGAGTCAGCGAGAGGCCGGCCGGCGCCGGCAGGAGCGGACGTGACGAGTGGAGGCCAGGAACTCGGCCGGTCCAGGCGCCGACGGGAAAGCCGGGCGGTGCGGCGTGGTGCCGTGCCGTGGGCGGGTCTGACGGGGCAGCAGGCGGTGGTCTAGACGGAGCGGGTGGGTCTGACGGCGGTCCAGACGGAGCGGGTGGGTGGGTCTGACGGGGCAGCAGGCGGTGGTCCAGACGGAGCGGGTGGGCGGGTCTGACGGGGCAGCAGGCGGTGGTCCAGACGGAGCGGGTGGGTGGGTCTGACGAGGCAGCAGGCGGTGGTCTAGACGGAGCGGCTGGGTGGGTCTGACGGAGCAGCCAGCCGGCGGTCCAGACGGAGCGGGTGGGTGGGTCTGACGGAGAAGCCAGCCGGCGGTCCAGACGGAGCGGCTGGGTGGGTCTGACGGAGCAGCCAGCCGGCGGTCCAGACGGAGCGGGTGGGTGGGTCTGACGAGGCAGCAGGCGGTGGTCTAGACGGAGCGGGTGGGTGGGTCTGACGAGGCAGCAGGCGGTGGTCTAGACGGAGCGGGTGGGTGGGTCTGACGGAGCAGCCAGCCGGCGGTCCAGACGGAGCGGGTGGGTGGGTCTGACGGGGCAGCAGGCGGTGGTCCAGACGGAGCGGGTGGGCGGGTCTGACGGGGCAGCAGGCGGTGGTCCAGACGGAGCGGGTGGGCGGGTCTGACGAGGCAGCAGGCGGTGGTCCAGACGGAGGCGGCCGGAGAGGCGGTCGGGCCACACACGGAGCGGGTGGGCGGTCTGACCCAGCGGAGCGCGGGGCGACGGCGGTCCAGACGGGCGGGTGGTCTGACGGGCAGCAGGCGGTGGTCCAGACGGAGCGGGTGGGTGGGTCTGACGAGGCAGCAGGCAGTGGTCCAGACGGAGCGGGTGGGTCTGACGGGGCAGCAGGCGGCGGTCCAGACGGGCGGGTGGGTCTACGGGGCAGCAGGCAGACGGAGCGGGTGGGTCTGACGGGGCAGCAGGCGGTGGTCCAGACGGAGCGGGGGGGTCTGATGAGACAGCCAGCTGGTGGTCTAGATGGAGCTGGCGGGCGCCGCGCCCGGAAGTGGCTGCGTCAGCGGCCGCTCGGCGGGAGAGCCGCGCGGCGCGTGCCCGGAAGCGCCGGCGCCGACACAGGCCGCGCCCACCGAGCTGGTCACGCTCCCTCCCGGCCCCCTCCCCTCCAGTCGGCGAGCCACGCCCTCGCCGTGACGTCAGAGGCGGCCGAGTGGTGCGGCCGGCGCCTGTCGGCCGTGCGCCGCCAGCAGACGGCCGCTGCACGGCCTGTAGCCGGCCGGCCGTGCGCCGCCAGCAGACGGCCGCTGCACGGCCTGTAGCCAGCCGGCAGTGGCGACCGTCGGGGGCCGTGCAGGGCCACCATTATCGCGCCACTTGCGCCGCGCCGCGACAATAAACAGCGCGGCGAGCGCCGCCGGCGACGGCACGACGGTGGTCGTCGAGACGCAGCTGCGCACCGTGCCTCTGCAGGGATCTGCCGCAGAGTGCAGCGCCCGCAGCAGGCCTCGTGCCCAGCCTGGCACACTGGCCACCGGTGGGACGCCGCCGCTGGTCGCGCGCGCCGCCTGTCGCCCTACGGGAGCGCGCCCAAGCAGGGGTAACGCGTAACGACCTGGGAACCGACCCCCGGCTCGGAGAATGGGGTCCCGGGGCTGCGGCACTGATGGTGATGATAATGACGGTAATGACGATAATGGAGCCGCCGGCCGCGTCCGCAGGACAGTTATTTAGCGGCGATCATACATTTTTGGCTAATAGTGGATACATAAGTCATTAATAACAATCATCAAATCAGGCGACTTCGTGATCCGTGCTGGTCGCGCTGCCAAGCATGCGATGACCATTCATAACCATAACCGAGTAACAATTTCACACCGTGCACACCGTGATTCCACTGGCAACGGATTAGACATGCATATGACATCTACCAATTGTCTGCGACAATTAGTCTGATCGTAAAGCTCACCAAACTTTCTTCGTCTCCCTTCTATTCTTTGTTCTTCTTTCTTGTCCATACAAAAACTGAGTTTTGAAGTTTCGACGTTCGTCATGCTTCTTTGACCCACTCCCGTCTTGTCACCGGGCGGGTTTGGTTTCCAGTGCCGGCAAGGTCACGTACATCGAGAACGGCCAGCGCAGCGGCGCTGCCAGTGGACGTGACGTCATTTGGGCTGTATAATTTCTACGTCCGCAGGTTCCCAGGCCGTCGGTGGTCCGACCACTGCCGATAACAATGGATGAGTGCTGGCTCCGACCGTTGGTTGGTGTGGCGGCGCGTCGGCGGAGGGTGAGGTGTCGGCGGAGGGTGGGGTGTCGGCGGAGGGTGGGGTGTCGGCGGAGGGTGGGGTGTCGGCCGCGGGCGAGGTGTCGGCGGAGGGTGGGGTGTCGGCAGAGGGTGAGGTGTCGGCCGCAAGTGAGGTGTCGGCCGCGGGCGAGGTGTCGGCGGAGGGTGAGGTGTCGGCGGAGGGCGAGGTGTCGGCCGCGGGCGAGGTGTCGGCCGCGGGTGAGGTGTCGGCGGAGGGTGAGGTGTCGGCGGAGGGCGAGGTGTCGGCGGAGGGTGAGATGTCGGCCGCGGGCGGAGTGTCGGCCGCGGGCGAGGTGTCGGCGGAGGGTGAGGTGTCGGCGGAGGGCGAGGTGTCGGCCGCGGGCGAGGTGTCGGCCGCGGGCGAGGTGTCGGCGGAGTCGGCGGAGGGCGAGGTGTCGGCGGAGGGTGAGATGTCGGCCGCGGGCGGGGTGTCGCGGGGGGTGAGGTGTGGCCGCGGGCGAGGTTCGGCGGAGGGGGCGGTCGGGGAGGTCATGGGGAGGGGAGGGTGGCGGAGGGCGAGGTTCGGCGCGGGCGAGGTGTCGGCGGGGGTGTCGCGAGGTGTCGGCGGAGGGTGAGATGTCGGCCGCGGGCGGAGTGTCGGCCGCGGGCGAGGTGTCGGCGGAGGGCGAGGTGTCGGCGGAGGGTGAGATGTCGGCCGCGGGCGGAGTGTCGGCCGCGGGCGAGGTGTCGGCGGAGGGTGAGGTGTCGGCGGAGGGCGAGGTGTCGGCCGTGGGCGAGATGTCAGCCGCGGGCGAGGTGTCGGCGGAGGGTGAGGTGTCGGCAGGCCGGTGTCCGGCGGCGGGGGCGGCTGGTCCGGCGGCGGGGGCGGCTGGTTCGGTGGCGGGGGCGGCCGGCTCGGCAGTGAACGAGCGGCCAGCGCCTGGGTCCCCGTTCCGAAAACTCGGCGCCGGCTGGACGGTCCAAGCGGATCTGTGCCTGTGGCCGTGACGCACGCTCGCCGGTCCCGGCCGGGCCGGTCACGTTCCGACTGACATTTGAGGCGTCCGGTCCAGCGGACAGGGTGGGTGCACGATGGAGGAAACTCGCCACTACGAAAACGGTACCGCATGGGACAAACAGCAGCGCAAATATGTGTCACACCCCGTTCCATTCCACCTCATGCACAGCAAGCCTAAGCAACTGGCCAGAATGTTTTCACGTCGTTATCGCCTCATCTGGATGAATGTGTACAGAACACATACAATACCGTGTAATGGTACAGCGCAGATGTTAAAAGATGTTAAAAGATGCTAAACATACGATGTTAAAGGGGAAGTCCAATGCTTACTTGGCTGTCAAATGCCAAACATCAGGCGGACATCGATGCATAAGTACAAAACCCTACAATGATTTAAGGATGGAGAGCTTCGGATAAAATATACGCGTTCTCCTTGAACAAATTGCACCGACGTATAAGTAGATAGAATGTTACGAACACCCCATAGGGTTAACATCACTGAGCGGCTGACCACTCCTAATAAGCAATAAGTTGATAACTGAGATTCCTTGCAAAGTTCCCTTTGCTTCCCATGACAATTGCACGGCTGCAGCTCATTCCTCATACTTTTTATCAACGAACGTAAGGTTCACAGCTTCGGGGAATCACGAGAAGGATCCGTCTTGTGAGGAAAACCTGTCGATTGGTGCCTCGACCACAGAGTGGAGATTACAACATTGGAAAGATGGCCACTGATGTCTGTGTCACTCTTGTATTGCATACATGATATGTGCGAGTATGCCAATAGATGTGGGTGGGAGCTTCAGATTCGGAAAAATGCGCTGTGGTCGTCCTTACTTAACATGACAGCCCACTCAATTAAGTTCCATTCGTCAAAGCACAATTTGTTGAGCCCAACTACCGACTGCCAGCATAACCCAGCCCCATGCCTGCTCTCACCTCCTGCCGGCCACTGTTCACAGCCCACGCACCTGAAGATCACACAAGCAGGAACCACAAAGATCACAAAGCAGTGGCGCAAACAGGGAGACGTAATGAGGACATAGCAACCACCGTCCCACCTTCCGCTGTCGCCCTGACCGAGTTCCATTTTCGGTGCGCTTGAAGCGCCAAAAAAAATATTGACTGGCGTGAAACAGACAGGCAGAGACAGAGCTTCTCTACATCTCGGTGAGTGAAGTGGCAAGGACTACGACTAAGGTCATTATCAGGCAATGGTGATGTCACCATATTCCCGTACTTCCCGCACCTCGTCTTGCAGCTATCGTGTAGGGGCAAACAAAATGAGACGGTATTTTCCTCCCGGAAACTTGGAAGCGGCAATCCAAAAGCGGGACATCGGTCCATGATTTGTAGACGGGAACGGAAATATCGGCCGCCGGCGTGAATTTCAATTTGAATACTACGGGAGGTCGCGCACAAAAAGAAGCAGTGGTGTGTGTTCGCATACACATTGGTAGCTAAACGAAATATATGATACGGCAGCCCGCCTCATTCGGAAATGGCATTTTATCCTCCCGTTCAAGACTGCGGCAACAAAATTGTTGGTGGCGATGAAGGCAATACATGAAGAAAATTGGTTAGAAAAAGAGAAAAAAGGACAGAAATTAGTTTGAAAAACCAACTCCATAGGATCCATGTTAAAGGCTAAAATTTATAGGGAGGGGCAAGCAAGTTCTGAGTGCCCCACCACCCCGAGCACATATCTCCATCCCTGACTCGGCTAATCTAGCTTTTGACGCTGTCTGAATCTGTGTGCACGTGATGAACCTCACCACGCACCCCATCTGAGTATTGCTTTTGTGCGTTTGGATTGTAATGGTGCTATTTTGTTGTATATATATATATATATAGAGAGAGAGAGAGAGACAAGGGTGGCGATGTTTTGTATGCCCTGTTGCTATTCTAAGACGTTGTGTCTGGATCAAGTTCGGAATGCTGAGGTGTGTTGGCACAATGTTTTCGAAAAACACAAAGCCGTATTCCATGATGGGTCGGATGATGGATTTGCGTAGTGTGATGAGTGTTTGTCGACGCCCATTCTGTGTCGCTGAGTGCTCTGGGTATATTTATGCGTTTTTGCGTTCTGTTTGTATGTCTTGGACGTGGTCTTTGAAGGTGAGTTTGCTGTCTGGTGTGATTCCTGAGAACTTGGCGCATGTGCTGAGAGGCATAATGTTGTCGCCGATTCTTTTGGTGATGTGTCGGTGCGTGTGCAGCAGTCGAAGAGGATGCAATTTGACTTAGGTGCAGGTATGTGCAAGTTGAATGCTCCGAGTTGTTTGTGCATGTCGTGTAGTACTTGCTGTAGTGTGGCTAAAGCGTGGTCTACTACATGTCCCGATGTCAAAAGTGCGATGTTGTCTGCGTATATTATTTATTTTGACTGCGGGATAGTGTGTCGGGGGAACTGAGTTAAGTCCTAGAATAAAGAAAATAGGGAGAATTACGGATCCTTGCATTAGCCCTGTCCAAAGGTACTTAATTTATGATGTATATGTGGCTATTTTAATTTGAAGGTGCGATTGGGAAGATATAAGTTGATATATTTGGCTAGACTACTTTGGATATTGATGTTGTGTGTGTGCTGTGGTAATACAGAAATGCAAACGGAATCATATGCTTGTTTTAGATCGAGGAAAACGGCGGCCGTGCGTTTGAGCTTTGCCGCCGTCTCCTGTATGCTCGTGATGAGTAATGTGAGGTTGTCTTCCCGACAGTTGCGTCCAGGTAGGAAACCGAATTGGATAGGGGAAGTGAGTTGTTCGTTTTGGATAAGGTATGAGAGCCGTTTTTGACCATGCGTTCGGAACGTTTGTGGAATCAGCTGGTTAATGCGTCAGAGCGGTAAGAGTCAGGATGTGTACGTCCTGCTTTTGGTTTCGAAAGTGGTATAAGACAAGCACGAAGCCCGGATTACGGGAAGGTATGCGTTGTCAAGACGGTGCTGTATGTATTTAATGATGTATTCCGAGATGTTCTGTGTTAGCGTTTGCCATTTCTGAGAGTGCAAGTTAGAACTCTTCCATAGTGAATATGTCGTGATACTGTTGATGCTGTTGCTAAGCTGTAGGCATTGGTGTCGCGTGGGTAGAGTTGCTGACCTAGCGTGGTCTGTGTCATGGGGAAGGGGCATAACAGCTTAGGGGTCCCAGTTCACCAGGATGACTTCCGAAGCAAAACATGGGCTCGCTTTTTGCGAGAAATCCAGCGTGCGTCCCAGACACCACAAAACAAAACCATTGGCATTCAATTCCACACCAAAATGTTCCTGGTTCCTGCATCATCCACATGCACTTTACATCTTTGCAATGTGCATCGCGAGTATTCTTCGTTGCCGCACTAAATCATCAACACAACAACCGCCATCATTACCTACAAGATTTGTAAAATTGCACATGCCAGAAGGCAGCAGCAAACCTGCCGTGGAAGCAAAATAAGTCTGTGCCCATCATCTGCGGATGACATCATGGTCGGAGCCACGTCCAGCGCCGACACCGAGTGATCTCGGAGGAATGCGGCATTTTTGTGCCGACGGCGATCGTGTCGCAGCGACGGCCGCTGCAGCGGACGGCGGCCGGCGACCTTGGGCCGGACGCCGGCACGGACGGCGGGCCAGACACAGCGTCGCCGGCCTGTGCGACTCGCCGCGCTAATCCCAGTCTGCAGGTGTCGCCGCCGCACTTCTCGCGCGGCGGCGGCCGACGCGACGCGGCGCCAGACGCCCTGGCGCCGTGCCGCCAGCGCCGAGCCTGTGGCGCCGAGCCGGCTGTGTGCTCAGGCCGGCGGTGGCACGCGGCGTGCATCAGGTCAGCGGGTACAGAGGAGGCGGACGGTGGACGGAGGAGGCGGACGGTGGACGGGGGAGGCGGGCGGTGGACGGTGGACGGTGGACGGAGGAGGCGGACGGTGGACGGAGGAGGCGGACGGTGGACGGAAGAGGCGGACGGCGGACGGTGGAGGCGGGCGGTGGACGGAGGAGGCGGACGGTGGACGGAGGAGGCGGACGGTGGACGGAGGAGGCGGACGGTGGACTGATGAGGCGGACGGTGGACGGAGGTGGCGGACGGTGTTCAGAGGTGGACTGGAGGAGGTGGACAGGGGAGGTGGATAGAGAGGAATTGTGGTCGAGTATTGAAAGCCAACAGCAACCAGTTCGTATTTCCACTACATCCTATCGCATACGTAAATGTTAATTTGGACAATTTCAGGTTTGGGGATTAGGAAGCCAGGATGCGAAGGTGGCTTAGCTTCGCATTTTATTTTAATAGTTGTGATTCGTTTGTTAATCAGCTGCATTGCTTGCTATGCACTATTGATTCATTTTTTCCATGAATGATAGTTATTTGTATTTTGTTGTAATGATGACGGTTCCTCTACGCATAGTATCACTGTATTAATAGCACGAGGAGTCCGAACAACAACGCAATAATAATAACAACAATAATAATAATGATAATAATAATAATAAGAAGAAGAAGAAGAATGATAATAATATTTCTGGTTATTCTCATTATTTTCATTAGTTCGTTTATTCACATTCTTTGTTCTCTTTGTCAAACAATAACCGACACATGTTTCAAATGTTGAACATATTATTTCAAATATCTTCGGATGCTAACGATATGCAATATCTTATATTGTATCCCCTAGGTCAAAGGTCAAATGAGATTGAAAGGTTGACCTCGTTTTGCAAACTTACGAAAAATGCCTGGAAGCACCATTTTTCTATTAACCCAGAGCTAAACCTGAACGAGCATTCAGTTTTAGGGATCGGACGAACACCAGAGTTACTCAGAAATACAAATGTCATTCGAGGTCAAGTTGTGTCGATAGCCTTCAACTTTGGAAAGGTGAATGACCTGTGAAAACACGTTATCTGAATTTCCCATCACCCCACCATATTCAACGTTGGACATTTGAAAGAGAGAAGTGAGATTTTATGGCCGATAATTTTTGATTTCGACGAAAAATTATTCATGACCCATATTCCGTAATATGGCGTTACAACAAGGATGACATCTTCAAATGCATTATACGTATGTGTGTGTCTGTGTGTTTGGCCAGCCTGCCACCGCGTGGTGATGTCGGCTGTTTCCGGGGGGCGTTTGTGGTGTCAGTATTTTGTTGCTGTTTGTTAAGGGTGAAATGGTATGAGGAGTAATGTGGTGCGGATGAGAGGAAGCGAAGAAGATAAAAGTTGTCCTGTAGAGGCGAGTTGTGTGAGAGTTGAGGCGACATGAAGAATGGCGCGTAGAGGTAGTAGAAGTTGAGACATCTTGCAGGCAGATGAAGTAGGAGTCGAAACTGAGCTGGTGCAGAAGTATAGAGTTTGTCAGTCCGGTCGGTGCCATGGGGCAGGGTGTAGTTTGAGGGTTGGGGTCGGGTCATCGCCAGTATTGATTTTACAATGCAAGAACGTTAGTGTTAGTAAATATCACGTGGGGTTAGTTTTTGTTTCTTTTTCTTTTTTGTTGATTTTATGTTTTTCTTTTTAACATATCTTTTCATTTTTCTTTGATTCTTTTTTTCCACATTTTGTTGATTTTTTTCCTTTTTTAACATATCTTTTCTTCTTTTTTTTTTGTCTTTTTTATCATAGTTCGTTGATCAGGCGTGTGATAGAGAGAAAGTGGAAGAGGTGCTCGTGTAATGTTGGATGTTCATCATTGATAAGTGTCGTGATGTTTAGTGGGATGTTGTTCATGTTGCAATAATTCGTGATGGGGTGTCTTTCTGTGTTGTATTTGGTGCAGTGTATGAGTATGTGTTTAATTGTGAGTGTTCGTTGATATGTTGTGCATTGTGGTCGTGGGAGTTGTTGTAAGAGGTAGGAGTGCGTGAGTGCAGTGTGTCCGAGCCGTAATCGTGTTAGTATGCGTTCTTTTTGTCTAGTGTTTTGGTTGATGGTGTGCCAGAGTTCGTGTTTTGGGTGTATTTCGTGTAGTTGCGTGATTGTTGTGTCCCATGTTTGTTGAATGTCTTTGTTGATTGCCTGGCGTATTGTGGGGTAGTAGTCTGATTGTGAAAGTGGGCAGGGTGTGGTTTGTTGTAGTGTTGTGGCTATGTTGGCTTCGGTGTCTGCGTGTTCGTTGCCGTGTATGTTTGTGTGACTTGGGATCCAGAGTAGTGTTGGTCGTTGTGGTATAGTGAGTTTTTTTTTGTGGATTTGTAGTATTTTGGGTATGAGGCGGTGTTTGTATTTGGTATGGGGTGTTATGCTCTGTAATGCTGATTTTGCATCTGTGGCTATGATGTTGTGTTCAATTTTGGTGTTGTAGATGGTGCAGTATGCCGATAAGATTGCGAATAATTATGCTGTGTATGTGGATGCTGTGTTATACAGACGGGCACGAAGGATTACCCGCGGCGGTGCTGCGTTGGGATACAGCACCGCCACTGTGCCCGTCTGCTGTGTGTGTGATTTTGATCCGTCCGTGTAGATGATGTTGTGGTTTGGATGTTGAGCTTTGAAGTAGAGAAACAGTTGGTGTATTTCTGCGTCTGTGTAGGTGTGTTTTGATCTTTGGCTATACAGACCTTTGGCTGGTCTATGAGGAGGTGTGTTTTGGGTGATTGATGCTTCCACCATGCAGTGGGTGGTGGGAGTGCTTTTGCTGTGGGGAGTGTGATGTGTAGTCTATTTGCGTGTTGGTGGATGCGGCAGCCTATTGTAGTTTTAAGTCGTGTTGCGTTCATGAGTTGGTGTTTGCGTTTGGTGCGGATTTTTAGTGCCTGGGTGCATGGGTGTTATGCGATGACTTGTGTTTTGTAGTGATATCTTAATAGTGTTTCTGTGCGTCTGTGTTTCAGTTCTGGTATGTGGTCATAGATGTGGAGAGCGAAAGAAGGCGAAGTGGTGTATGCTCCTGTGGCTATTTGTAAAGCTTGGCGTTGGAGAGAATCTATAATTTTGAGGGTTGATTTAGTCGCATTTTCGAAGAGTGAGGTTCCGTATTCCAAAATTGGACGAATGATTGATTTGTAAAGAGCTAACAGTGTATTTCTGTCGGATCCCCAGTTTGTGCCGGATAGTGCTCGGAAGATGTTTATTCTTTTTGATGCGCGTTTTTTGGATGTCTAAGATATGTGGCCGGAAAGTCAGTTTTGGGTCTAAAGTGATGCCTATAAATTTTGTTGTGGTGACGAATGGTATGGGAGTGTGGTCTATTTTTAGTAGTGGTAAGTCTGTGTATTTGTGGTAGCCGAAAAGCATGCATTTTGATTTGTGTGGTGCAATGTGTAAGTTTATGGAGGCGAATTTGCTATGCAGTTGTATTAATGTGGTTTGTAGTATTCCTTGTGCGTTTTGTGGTGTTTCGTGTCCATATAACTATGTCGTCAGCGTATATTGCAATTTTGGCCGGAAGGTTGTCTGGGATGACTGAATGTAGGCCTAAAATAAAGAGTAGGGGGTTAGTACTGAACCTTGCATGAGACCGGTCGTGGGGACTTTTGTGTCTGACATGCGAGATCCAATTTTGACTTGAAATGAGCGATTTAGAAGATAAAAGTAAAGATAGTGGTGTAGGCTGCCCTTTATATCTATGTTGTGTAGGTGTTGTAGTAGTGCTGTTATGTTGATTGTGTCGTAAGCTTGCTTGAGGTCCACGAAGGCGGCGACAGTGGAGCGTTTCCCTGCCGCCGCTTCCTGGACGTGTGTGACAAGGTAAGTGAGATTATCTAGGCATGAGCGATTAGGAAGAAAACCCGATTGAATAGGAGATTAGTTTTTGTGTTTGGATGACATAGAGAAGGCGTTTTTTGACAAGACGTTCGAATAGTTTGTGGAAGCAGCTGGTGAGGGCGATAGGGCGATAGGAAGTGCAGAGAGTTGAGTCCGTATTTGGTTTGGGTATAGGTATGAGAGAAGCGTGTAACCATGATTGTGGGTAGTAAGGTGTGGTCCATGCGGTGTTGTAAGTGTCGAGCAATGCTTGGAGTGCTGAGATTGGTAAGTGTTTGAAGAAGGCATAGTGAATGTTGTCTGGTCCTACACTTGTGTTTCCTGTCTGTGTGATTGCTAATTGTAGTTCTGTAAGTGTAAATCTGCTGTTGTATAGGTGTGGGCGTGTGTGTCTGATTGCAGGTGGGGGTGTTCGTGGAAGTGTAGACGATCTGAGATGGTAGTGGTGTGCGAAAATGTTTGCTATTGTTTGTGTGTCTGTGACAGTGTTGTTGTTGTGTCTAAGTGTGATTGCTTTGCATGGCGGTCTTTGTCTGTGTTGAAATGTTCTGAGTAGTGTCCAAATTTCGCCGAGAGGTGTGAATCTGTTAAATTGGGTGCAAAATTTATTCCAGGAGTTTTTTTTTGCTTGTTTAATGGTGCGTCTGCATAGTGCTCTCTGACGTTTGTAAGCTGTTAGTGTTTCTGGTGTGTGGTGTCTTTCATGTCTGTGGCGTGCATGGTTCCTCGCGCGGATCGCCCGGTGGCACTGTTCGTCCCACCAGGGAGCCGCGCGAGGTTTGTGTTGGTGTCTTGGTTTTGTTCGTGGTATGTGTTCGTGTGCTGTGGTGAGGATTATGTCTGCAAACTGTTCTGGTGTGTGTTGTGGATTGTATGCTGTTTGTGCGGCTAAGGAATCTGAAAATGGCATCCAGGATGCTTTTTTGAAGTTCCACCGGCCTGGCTGGGGGTTAGGTGGGCCAGTGGTCGGGATTTGGTCAAAGGTAATGGTGATGGGTGCGTGGTCGCTAAAGTGTGGTTCAGGGTCGGGTCTCCAGGACAGTGTGAGGGCTATGCGTGAGGAGGCAAGTGTGACGTCTGGGGTTGTAGGGAGGAGGGAGCTGATTGGTACGTATTATACCATAAGGTTGGAAAATTATGCCTCATCAGCAACACGAAAGGGGTGCGCTTGCGCGCGACGCTTTGTCGTGGCCACAGAAAGGATCTTAGAGGGGGAGGGGGCCAGGTGGGTGATGCACGGAAGAAAAATGAAATGCACCCGAATTCCAGACACGGAACGAATCACATCCCACACCTGGTCACAGTCGGAATACCGAGGACGGCGCTGCATTGGTTGGCGCCAGTTTTGTTACGATGATGATAAACCGACGAAGCCATCCATTCCCGACCAACGTGACAACCTGACGCGCCGCCTCAATATTTACCGCCGATAAAAGGAGCGACCCAGACCGCACTGTTTCTCAAGCGGCGGTCGTTTATTTGAAGCAAGGATAACACAGAGCGTTGCGCCGGAGGTCGAGTGCGCCCTCGGCGGGGCAGGACAGCCTCCTCCGGGTGGACCCCCCCCCCCCATCCTGTCGGGTGTGGGCGTACCATGGTACAGCTGGTGTGACGCCACCAGGGGCGTTTTACGTGTCGCGTTGTTGCCTCCTGGCCGCCGCGTTCGCCCGGCGCGACAATACGTCACGCCGTCACGAGCCTGGTTACGTCACGACCGTGACGCGTCGGCTCGTGCGTTGAGCAAGCGGCGCGTCGCCGACCGAGCCAGCTGACGCGCCGCGCCGCGCCGCGATCGTCGCCTGCCGCAGACGCGGCGTGTATGGCGCAACGGCGTGCGAACGCCGCACGCCGGCTTCCAGACTGTGCCGCCTGCCGACAACTCAGCCGGAGCTGGGTGCCGACGTGAGCGGGAGGGGGGGGGGGGGGTGCATCCTTCCGTACGTGGCCGGCGTGCAGGGCCTGCAGGCGGCGGCGGTACCGTGCCGACAGACACTCGAGACCGACGAGCGTCCCCAGCCACCAGCACCCAGCTCATATTCACACGTTCGCAACCTGTGCCACCCTCGCAGTTCACATTAATTGGCGACATATGGTGAGTGTAATGCAAAATTAACCTGCCGCGCCTAATTGAAGCGGCACAAGTTTGCACATTTTCACTGCGCTATAAATGCATCCTCTTTGTGCATCGCCGGCCATGGGCGGCCGTCCGCGTTTAATTTACCGCGGGTAAATAACACCCCAATGACATCGTGCATTAAATGAGGGGGTTCGGCAGCCGCATTGACAAAAACGGCGGCGCAGCACGGCGGCACCAAACGCGGCGCTCCGCTACCACGAGGCCGGCGGCGCTTCACGTAGTTGAACCGCGGGCCCCGGTGCGGCCGGGCCCGACGTGTTACGGCACGCTCGTGACTTCACGCCGGCCTGAGTTTTCCAGCCGTTTTTTGCCACAATAACTCGTACCATCTGCTGCCACTTGGGCTAATAACAGCGCGGACCGGCTGTAATTTGGGCGGCGAGCGGGACTTTTTGTGATCTTTTCCCCCGGACGGTGACAGCGGCAGCGGCCGGCAGAACCACTTACAAACCGGCCGGCACTCACACTCCCGAACACAGACGACTCGCATGTTGTATTGGCCTGCTGACGGACGACGCATAGTCTGTGATGCTGACGGACGACGCATAGCCTGTGATGCCGACGGACGACGCATAGTCTGTGATGCTGACGGACGACGCATAGTCTGTGATGCTGACGGACGACGCATAGTCTGTGATGCTGACGGACGACGCATAGCCTGTGATGCCGACGGACCACGCATAGTCTGTGATGCTGACGGACGACGCATAGTCTGTGATGCTGACGGACGACGCATAGCCTGTGATGCCGACGGACGTCGCATAGTCTGTGATGCCGACGGACGACGCATAGTCTGTGATGCTGCACGACGGGGCCGCGGACTACCAGTCCCCAATCTGATCAGAACACATCCTGATGTCATGAGCTTCGGTTGACATCGCAAGCACCAACGGCATCATATGACTCGTCCACCGTACTGTGCACACTGTACTACAGTCCAATGCATCTTTTATCAGAGTGTCTTATCTTTTATCTTTTATGTCTAGGTACAATATCAATCCGACAACTGATCTCATGAAGCCAACTTAGGGCATCGGTGGGGCCAAGGGAGAAAGGATCGCGCCCCAAACTTGCTCAAGTATCACGTTATGCCTTTGTTAGAATCCTATGGTTAAGAAGATCGAAAAATAATTTCGTCGTCTCATCGAAAACACATGACGACGTTCATGCTCTGAGTAGATCCCAGTAACTATTTCATACCAGGAGTGGGTAAAAAATTGCAAATGCCGACTTCGCAAAGTCGAACTTAGCGACAGGTCCTCACCTGCCCGTTCTCTGTCCCTCTCTCACTCTCTTTCTCTCTCCCTCTTTCTCTCTTTCTCCCTCTTTCCGCCTCTCTCTCTCTTTCTCTCTCCCGCTTTTAACGTTTCATAGGCAGACAGCCCACCAAACTATCAGGTAGTTTGACTGTATTCGGACACCCATAGTGTCCGATTAATCATGCAAGGCTCGCCAGAATTTACTCAGCCTTGTCACACTCGACCATATTCGCGATGTGAGTTCCACACTGTACACAAGACAGCCGAAGTGGGAATGACAACAGATCGTTCCACACTATGCCACGCCGCGAGCTACGAAAAGTGAGAGATGCATGTCCTGTTCGTACCATTTCTTCGGGAGGTGCTCACACGTGTCATTAGCCCACGCAGTTCCGTAGGTGACTTGTTCCGCCACAGGTGTGTACACTTTTCAGATATCAATATAGCGAAACTGTCACTGCAGTGACGAGTTAGCAGTGCAGTGATAGACTCATAATCGGGTTCACGCCGTCGTCCTACGATCCAACCATATATGAAACTGCGCTTGCATGCAAGATTGTGTAATTGTACAGATAAAAACTCAGGCCATTTGTCGGCTGCCTACTCAAACTACTTACTGACTAAATAGTCAGGAGTACTATTTGGAGTACTCCTACTTATATGGCGTCGCTGCTCTCCCACGCCAATTAGTCGCAGCGGAGTCGAAAGTTCGCAAAAGGTGAACTCAAGATCTTGCCATCGAAAGTAAAGCCCTTAAAACACTGTCAGAGACTAGAGTACTGGACGGGTGCCATGGCCCACGCATCAACACATATGTCGGACATATTTATAGATGTTTCACTTCTAGGGATGCCCATGCCAAAGGTACAGAAGCCCAGTGCCTCGATGACACGAGCACACCCAGTACGTGTCACCGGTGCCAGTGGAGCGGACACGCCCTGTACTTGTCACCGGTGCCAGTGGAGCGGACACACCCTGTACTTGTCACCGGTGCCAGTGGAGCGGACACACCCTGTACTTGTCACCGGTGCCAGTGGAGCGGACACACCCAGTACGTGTCACCGGTGTCAGTGGAGCGGACACGCCCTGTACGTGTCACCGGTGTCAGTGGAGCGGACACGCCCTGTACGTGTCACCGGTGCCAGTGGAGCGGACACACCCTGTGCGTGTCACCGGTGCCAGTGGAGCGGACACACCCTGTACTTGTCACCGGTGCCAGTGGAGCGGACACACCCTGTGCGTGTCACAGGTGCCTGTGAAGCGAACACACCCTGTACTTGTCACCGGTGCCAGTGGAGCGGACACACCCTGTACTTGTCACCGATGCCAGTAGAGCGGACACACCGTGTACGTGTCACTGGTGCCAGTGGAGCAGACACACCCTGTACTGGTCACTTGTGCCAGTGAAGCGGACACACAGCTTGTGTCTGCCTGAGTCTGCCTGTGTCTGCCTGAGTCTGCCTGAGTCTGCCTGAGCCGCCGACAGCAGTCGTGTCCCGTTGCACAAGCGCTCACGGCTGTTGAAGTCACATGGCGTGCGGATGGTGCGGCGTGGCTGTGCGTGACTAATGGTGTACAACATGGCTCCCACAGCGCAGAGAGAACGGAGAGAGTTGCCGGGCACCGGCCATTGTTGGAAAGCTGTTCTATCTGAGCATGTGCAACGCGAGCCAGACCACTGTGAAGGCTCAAGGATGCCACCTGGACGTGCTTGTTGGGGATTAGCTGGAACTAACATTCTACCACCAGACATATGCCAGGAAATCCAACATTGGTGATCAATGATGGCCAGCGAGCACGCATCTGTCATGGGAAAGAAGACGCTGTCGGGCAATTAAGCCGGCGGTGTGGCAGTCTGGTGTCGCCGCGGACTGGGCGTCCGTGCGAGACCGGCGAGTCGTCCGACGGCGGCGGCGGCGGTGTAATGGGCAGAGATCAGGCGTCGGTAGCCGGCACATCTCGACCGCAACGTCCTGAGGCAGACGATCGCACGTCCCGGCCGCCGGCCGGCATCAGCGAATGTTGACAACGGCGCGGCACTGGTGGCGACGTGCGCCACAGCTGCCGCGCCGCCGTCGGCTGGCGCGCGACACGAGCCGACAGCTGTGCAAAGACGGCTGCAGCTGCCGAGCGCACTGCCGATTACGTCTGCAGCGGGCTACCGAAATGACCCCGTGATTGCCGCGAAGAGGAAAATTACCACCGTCGGCTGTCTGGCCGCGCAGCCGACTGCTGTAAACACGCCGCTGTCTCCTCTCGTGAGGTTCCTCGAGGAAAACGAGGTAGCCGGGCTACAGGAAAATAGGTGATGATGAACAACTGGACACAGTGGCCAAGGTTTCAGTACACTCGGTAGCCGACTTCTGCCCGGCCACACCAAGGGCCCCGCACACAACATGAAAGACACGAGGAAAAATTGGTGGCCACATGCGATGCTACTGATTAGCCACCCACCCTACCCAGGACAATGCAGCGTCGGAATATGCGCGCCAGACGGTTGCTCGGCGGCGGTGAGCAATGCGTACCGCGCCGCCGATGGCAGTCCCGCCGAGACTGGCACGTGGAGAACGCAGACAGGTGCGGCGGTGTGATGGCCATTATTCGCGGGACGCTCAACACACGGACACGATGTACACAGCCGCCATTGTCCGTGCAGTGGTGGGGGATATGGTGATTTGTTTGTTTTAGAAGGGAAACAGTCATATTTTCCTGAAAATCATTACCAACTTCAGGAGCATGAATATGGAGATAAATTAATTATATTTTTACAATGCGTGTCTATCAAATGACGCTAAGCATACTGACGACTCCAGTATTTGTGCACTTTTCATTTCTACCTAAGTCCACCTTTTTGCGTAGTTTCGCAAGGACCTGCGACGGAAACATGCCTCCATTTTCCGTCCTCAAATTTGTATTTGGAAGAATACTGTCGAAGAAAACTTCAACGTTCACCCTAAAAGCACGTTACGAGCAAAATTATACTGATAGCACAGTTCGTTGGCAAAATGTGCACTAACTTAAAGAATTCTGGTTGCGTAGGTTTTTGTAAGGGCGAACAAGTTCGCTGAAGTGGAAAGGGCAACTAGCTAACGAAGTTAACCGGACGATCGAGCGAGCCTTCATCCGGTGTGCACACATATTCCTCGTGGTAAAACGAAGAAATATGTGGGACCTCCTCTCCATCACCACCATAAATGCGAAGCTCAAACTTTTCCAGGGGTTTCAGATGGCTTGTAATTATGCACACTTGTATGCACACTTGTTTCAAAGTGCGTCTTGCCGAAAAAAAAACTGTTTTCAATGCGTACAATCACACAATCCTTGTGTGACAAGCAATATACATGTGTATCTGCATCAATTCATGCACGGCATACACGACAGGGATTGCTATGTGCGATATGCTATTAAAAAGAACAAGCAGTCGCAACAAATTCTTCGCTCACAATATGGCGACTGGACTTAAAATTAAAAATAGGTATTATATCAAGGACCGGTAATTTTCGTCTCCTATGTTGTGCTGGTACCTCAAAACAGCTTCTAAACAAGACGAAGTATTTCCAGACGACTCACTGAAAGGTCGATGCAGCGAAATGAACAGATGGAATGACGAAACTAAGTGGTGAAGCGAAGGCCTCTGTCTCTGACGAGGCCGTCGACGCCACCAGGTGATGGTACACACAATTATCCTGGCTATAACTCGTCGCTGTCCCCTTCCAGTCATCACGTCTTCCTCCTCACAACCTGGCCCCCATACCCTCAACCAGTTCACGACCTCGCACCTGGCCGGCTCAGAGTCATGACTGCCCCCCCCCCCCCTCCTCGCAGCGCCGAGGGTGGACGCCCCGGCCGGCGCGGTCTGGGTCACGCCTGCGCTGGCGTCATAGTTGGCGCCGGAGCTGGCGCCGGAGCTGGCGCCGGAGCTGGTGCCGGAGCTGGCGCCGGAGCTGGCGTCAGAGCTGGCGCCGGAGCTGGCGCCGGGCCCGTCAGAGTTGGCGCCGGAGCTGGCGCCGGAGCTGGCGCCGGAGTTGGCGCCGGAGTTGGCGCCGGAGCTGGCGTCAGAGCTGGCGCCGGAGCTGGCGCCTGAGCTGGCGCCGGAGTTCGCGCCGGAGTTGGCGCCAGAGCTGGCGCCGGAGCTGGCGCCGGAGCTGGCGTCAGAGCTGGCGCCGGAGTTGGCGCCGGAGCTGGCGTCAGAGCTGGCGCCGGAGCTGGCGCCGGAGCTGGCGTCAGAGCTGGCGCCGGAGCTGGCGCCGGAGCTGGCACCGGAGCTGGCGTCGGAGCTGGCGTCAGAGCTGGCGTCAGAGCTGGCGCCGGAGCTGGCGCCGGAGCTAGCGCCGGAGCTGGCGTCAGAGCTGGCGCCGGAGCTGGCGCCGGAGCTGGCGCCGGAGCTGGCGCCGGAGCTGGCGCCGGAGCTGGCGCCGGAGCTGGCGCCAGGCCCGTCAGAGTCCGGCGCCGCCGGCGTCTGCGACGGACAGTCCGCTGACTCAGCAGGCCTTCCGGAGACTGCGCCGATGCACGCGGCACCAGCACCGGCCTACTCGGCGGACCGTGGGCGCCGGTAGCACGTGCGAGGGGGAGGGCTGTGTGGTCCGCACGGCACGGAACTGAGCCAGTCGAGATGATAGCACGACAGACAGGAGCTGGAGATGATAGCACGACAGACGGGAGCTGAAGATGATAGTACGACAGACAGGAGCTGGAGATGATAGTACGACAGACAGGAGCTGGAGATGATAGTACGACAGACAGGAGCTGGAGATGATAGTACGACAGACAGGAGCTGGAGATGATAGTACGACAGACAGGAGCTGGAGATGATAGTACGACAGACAGGAGCTGATTCGGAAACAAGTCGTGGGGTGCGACTGCTAGTCTGGAGGACGGAGTCGGAGAGATCAAGATGTGGATATGCATATATATGTATATATATATATATATATATACTTCAAATAATAATTATAATTTTATATATATATATATATATATATATATATATATATATATATATATATATATATATATATATATATATATATATATTATATATATATATATATATATATATATAAAATAGACAGCTTCCACATATGTGGGTGAAATACCCTATCACCGCAGTAATCCGCTGGTGCGAAAAACGGTCGCAATACGACTGCTGACCGGAAGCTCGAACTTAACGTACGTGCTTTTTAATAGCGAGATGCATTGAATTGCAGTAGCGTTCGCACGCGCGCCACAGAGCAAATGGTCCTCCAGAATGGCGAACTGCACGCCGAAACCTTTCCTCTGTTAATGTGTCTGAAAGTCAGATGACCAGCCAACAATGCGCATTATCTGCGGATGCGGACGGTCGGAAGCGTGACGTGAAGCCATGGACCGCAGTGCATCTCGTCTGCTATGCAAATCTCGGCGGCAGGCGCTAACAAATGTGGCCGTGTAAGCGGCTTAGTCGCTTACACGGCCGAGTGTGGCTTAGCCGAGCGTGGCTGACCGGCTGGCCCGGAGACGGCAGTGGCTGGTGATGCGGCCGGCGCCGACCGGCCACCCGACCAACCACTTCGTGACTGACCTGCCCCGGTGATTATCTGTCCGGCCTTGTCACGGCGCGCCTCCCGACACGTCACAGCAGTCACCAGGCACGTCACATCACAGCAGCCACCACAGCAGTCGCCGGGCACGTCACGTCACAGCAGCCGCCCGGGACGTCACGTCACAGCAGCCACCAGGCACGTCACGTCACACCAGTCGCCAGGCACGTCACGTCACAACAGCCGCCAGGCACGTCACGTCACGTCACACCAGCCGTCCGACACGTCACGTCACACCAGTCGTCAGGCACGTCACGTCACAGCAGCCGCCAGGCACGTCACGTCACACCAGCCGTCCGACACGTCACGTCACAGCAGCCGCCAGGCACGTCACGTCACAGCAGCCGTCAGGCACGTCACACCACACCAGCCGTCAGGCACGTCACGTCACAGCAGCCGTCAGGCACGTCACGTCACACCAGCCGTCCGACACGTCACGTCACATCAGCCGCCAGGCACGTCACATCACCCAGACGTCCGACACGTCACGTCACACCAGCCGTCCGACACGTCACGTCACAGCAGCCGCCGGGCACGTCACGTCACAGCAGCCAACATACACGTGAGCTGTCAAGTCAACATCCACCAGGATCTCGGCGATCCACTCCCACCATGATCGATATTAGTCACGTCATCTGAACAAATGTGCACTGCGCACGTTCGATATGTCGCATCTGCCGTGCAATATCTATCGAGTCATTTAACGGTGTTGTAAGAACCGCAGCGTTACAAGTCCCGACGTCGTTTGAGCTTCCCAAGGCTCGTCGTAAATGTCGCACGCCGCGCAATTGAGCCAGGTGGGGGCATTCTGCGACATGAGGAAACTTCTGAACAAAGCAGAGTCCGCGAAGTCACCGGCTACTGCCGTCGGCGATGGCGGGCGTGCATAAAACATCGCCGCCGGTATGACACAGCTGTTGTGTCCGCCATGCGCAGCCGTCGCGATGTTAATGTGGCGTCAGCGAATGGACCCATAAATGGCTCTTGACATTTCCAGTCTGGAGAGCACGCTATGTAGGTGGCAGGTGACGCCGGTTTGTAACGTTTGTCGCGTTTTAAATTCGGTGTCAGTGGTGAAAATAGATTGACAAATTTTCTTTACAAATCATAGTGAACAATTTACCACGAGTATAAATATTTCCAGGGATGATATAGGATATTCTTACACACACACACATATATTTATATATGTACTATGGAGTCGGTGTGAAATTACACACATATATATATATATATATATATATATATATATATATATATGTCATGTATATATAAATGAATAAATAAATAAATATATATATATATATATATATATATATATATATATATATATATATATATATATATATATATATATATATACATATACTAGGGAGTCAGTGTGAAATGACATATATATGTGCATATATATATATTTACGTATGTGTGTGTAATTTCACACCAAGTCCCTAGGACGCGATGGAACATAAACCACGACGGCATCCATTCCATTCCAACCTCAACTATACCACACGGTATTCGTTACATCAACAATTTCTGCATTCGACAAATATTACCGATTAGTTAAAGAGACCCTGAGCCTGGGATTCTTTCCTACGATGGCATGTCACATAGACTGCGGGTCAAGGTGAAATGATTCGCTTAATATTGCATGCAGTGAAGACCATTTAGTTAATCGAATGCTTTGTGAAAGAATTTCGTTTGGTTGGAAGGATGCCGACCAGTAACCAGTATCTAGAGCCGGACCAGTAACAAGAGCCGGTCCAGTGACTACATCCGGACCAGTAACAAGAGCCGATCCAGTGACTACAGCCGGACCAGTGACTACAGCCGGACCGCAGTGACTACAGCCGGACCACAGTGACTACAGCCGGACCAGTGACTAGAGCCGGACCACAGTGACTACAGCCGGACCACAGTGGCTACAGCCGGACCAGTGACTAGAGCCGGACCACAGTGACTACAGCCGGACCACAGTGACTACAGCCGGACCAGTGACTACATCCAGACCAGTGACTACAGCCGGACAAGTAACCTACAGCCGGACCACAGTGACTACATCTGGACCACAGTGACTACAGCCGGACCAGTGACTACAGCCGGACCAGTAACTACAGCCGGACCAGTGACTACAGCCGGACCAGTAACTACAGCCGGACCAGTAACTACAGCCGGACCAGTGACTACAGCCGGAGCAGTGCCTACAGCCGGACCAGTAACTACAGCCGGACCAGTGACTACAGCCGGACCAGTGCCTACAGCCGGACCAGTAACTACAGCCGGACCAGTAACTACAGCCGGACCACAGTGACTACAGCCGGACCAGTGACTACAGCCGGACCAGTAACTACAGCCGGACCAGTGACTACAGCCGGACCAGTAACTACAGCCGGACCAGTAACTACAGCCGGACCAGTGACTACAGCCGGAGCAGTGCCTACAGCCGGACCAGTAACTACAGCCGGACCAGTAACTACAGCCGGACCAGTGACTACAGCCGGACCAGTGCCTACAGCCGGACCAGTAACTACAGCCGGACCAGTAACTACAGCCGGACCACAGTGCCTACAGCCGGACCAGTGCCTACAGCCGGAGCAGTGACTACAGCCGGAGCAGTGACTACAGCCGGACCAGTGACTACAGCCGGACCAGTGACTAGAGCCATGGCCGGGACGGCGCCGGCGCGGCGGACAGGACGGTGAGGTGTTGCGCGCGCCTGTGCCGTCGGTGCGTCACCCCGCCACCGCTGGCTCCCGGCACGTCACCGCACCAGACGTGGTGCTGACACATCGCGCCGGCTGCAGCACCGATGATAAATGGCGCCGCACAACGGGTCGGACGCTCGCGCCGCCACTGGTGACGTAATGAAGCCCACCCGTCTGACATCAGGTGGTCGCCACTGCCAACCAAAACTCGACCACGGCCTGGGTGTCGACGGCGCTCATTGGTGCGCCGGCGAGATGGAGCGGAACGAAGGTGTTGTGGAGGGTGGCGGTGGTTATGGATCGGCACTACTACTGGACCACAGTCCAAGGGACAGCGCCTCACGCTACAACAACATTGTGGAGTGTGGCAGAAGTGAGTGTCATGGATCGGCACTTCTACCGGACATCTATGGGAGAGTGCCCTACGCTACAACAGTATTGTGGAGTGTGACAGGGGTAATGGATCGACACTACTACCGGACTACGGTAGTCAGGTACCGTCGCCGAGCACCCCAATCGCATTTCCTCAAGATTGACCGCGATTCGGGGGGAGAGGAGCACATTTTCTCCTTGGAGCAATTGTGAATATCCTACTCAAAGGGGCTATCTCTATCAAGGAAATAATGCAAGTTGTCTATTACAGCGGAGAGAGAGCGAGAGCGAGAGTGAGAGCCAGGGCGAGAGAGAGAGGAGAAATAGGGAGAGATAGAGAGATAGAGAGAGATAGAGAGAGATAGAGAGAGATAGAGAGAGATAGAGAGAGATAGAGAGAGATAGAGAGAGATAGAGAGAGATAGAGAGAGATAGAGAGAGAGAGAGAGAGAGAGAGAGAGAGAGAGATAGAAGAGATAGAGAGAGAGAAAAAAAATAAGATAAAAAAAAAAAAAAAAAAAAAAAAAAAAAAAAAAAAAAAAAAGAAAAGAGAAGAGAGAGATAGAGATAGAGATAGAGATAGAGATAGAGATAGAGATAGAGATAGAGATAGAGAAAGAGATAGAGATAGAGATAGAGATAGAGAAAGAGATAGAGATATAGAGATATAGAGATATAGAGATATAGAGATATAGAGATATAGAGATATAGAGATATAGAGATATAGAGATATAGAGATATAGAGATATAGAGATATAGAGATATAGAGATATAGAGATAGAGATAGAGAGAGAGAGAGAGAGAGAGAGAGAGAGAGAGAGAGAGAGAGAGAGAGAGAGAGAGAGAGAGAGAGAGAGAGAGAGAGAGAGAGAGAGAGAGAGGAAGAGAGAGAGAGATAGAGAAAGAGAGACGTGCCGGTGATGCATTGCATGTAGGCGGAATGTATGTCAACATCCATGCTGATGCTGCTTGTATGTACAACGCCCGTAAAAAGCGCACTGTACTGCTTACAGTGTTTCGGTATTGTGATCTTCTGGATTCGGACATCACCACACGGCAGTAAATCTCGGCACACACGCACTAAACAAAAAGCGTGAATCAAGCTAGCGGCTCGCGCCGAAAGTACATCGCAACCTTCTTTCTTTCAAGGAGGACTATCACCAAGCGCGTGTGGCGAAACGTTGGCCCGACGAAGCCCGGGGCGCTGCGGCAGAGCTGAGCCGCCAGGACGGTGTGGCAGAGTTGAGCCGCCAGGACGGTGTGGCAGAGTTGAGCCGCCAGGACGGTGTGGCAGAGCTGAGCCGCCAGGACGGTGTGGGGGAGCTGAGCCGCCAGGACGGTGTGGCAGAGCTGAGCCGCCAGGACGGTGTGGCAGAGCTGAGCCGCCAGGACGGTGTGGGGGAGCTGAGCCGCCAGGACGGTGTGGGGGAGCTGAGCCGCCAGGACGGTGTGGGGGAGCTGAGCCGCCAGGACGGTGTGGGGGAGCTGAGCCGCCAGGACGGTGTGGCAGAGTTGAGCCGCCAGGACGGTGTGGCAGAGTTGAGCCGCCAGGACGGTGTGGCAGAGTTGAGCCGCCAGGACGGTGTGGGGGAGCTGAGCCGCCAGGACGGTGTGGCAGAGCTGAGCCGCCAGGACGGTGTGGGAGAGCTGAGCCGCCAGGACGGTGTGGCAGAGCTGAGCCGCCAGGACGGTGTGGGGAGCTGAGCCGCCAGGACGGTGTGGGAGAGCTGAGCCGCCAGGACGGTGTGGCAGAGCTGAGCCGCCAGGACGGTGTGGGGGAGCTGAGCCGCCAGGACGGTGTGGCAGAGCTGAGCCGCCAGGACGGTGTGGCAGAGCTGAGCCGCCAGGACGGTGTGGCAGAGAGCCGCCAGGACGGTGTGGCAGAGTTGAGCCGCCAGGACGGTGTGGCAGAGTTGAGCCGCCAGGACGGTGTGGGGGAGCTGAGCCGCCAGGACGGTGTGGCAGAGCTGAGCCGCCAGGACGGTGTGGGAGAGCTGAGCCGCCAGGACGGTGTGGCAGAGCTGAGCCGCCAGGACGGTGTGGCAGAGCTGAGCCGCCAGGACGGTGTGGCAGAGTTGAGCCGCCAGGACGGTGTGGCAGAGCTGAGCCGCCAGGACGGTGTGGGGGAGCTGAGCCGCCAGGACGGTGTGGAGGCGGTTGGGGAGCTGAGCCGCCAGGACGGTGTGGCAGAGTTGAGCCGCCAGGACGGTGTGGCAGAGCTGAGCCGCCAGGACGGTGTGGCAGAGCTGAGCCGCCAGGACGGTGTGGGGGAGCTGAGCCGCCAGGACGGTGTGGGGGAGCTGAGCCGCCAGGACGGTGTGGCAGAGCTGAGCCGCCAGGACGGTGTGGGGAGCTGTGAGCCGCCAGGACGGTGTGGGGGAGCTGAGCCGCCAGGACGGTGTGGGGGAGCTGAGCCGCCAGGACGGTGTGGGGGAGTTGAGCCGCCAGGACGGTGTGGCAGAGCTGAGCCGCCAGGACGGTGTGGCAGAGTTGAGCCGCCAGGACGGTGTGGGGGAGCTGAGCCGCCAGGACGGTGTGGCAGAGTGAGCCGCCAGGACGGTGTGGCAGCCGCCAGGACGGTGTGGCAGAGCTGAGCCGCCAGGACGGTGTGGGGAGCTGAGCCGCCAGGACGGTGTGGCAGAGTTGAGCCGCCAGGACGGTGTGGCGAGCTGAGCCGCCAGGACGGTGGGGGAGCTGAGCCGCCAGGACGGTGTGGGAGTTGAGCCGCCAGGACGGTGTGGGGGAGCTGAGCCGCCAGGACGGTGTGGGGAGTTGAGCCGCCAGGACGGTGTGGCGAGCTGAGCCGCCAGGACGGTGTGGGGGAGCTGAGCCGCCAGGACGGTGTGGCAGAGCTGAGCCGCCAGGACGGTGTGGCAGAGTTGAGCCGCCAGGACGGTGTGGGGGAGCTGAGCCGCCAGGACGGTGTGGCAGAGCTGAGCCGCCAGGACGGTGTGGCAGAGCTGAGCCGCCAGGACGGTGTGGCAGAGTTGAGCCGCCAGGACGGTGTGGGGGAGCTGAGCCGCCAGGACGGTGTGGCAGAGTTGAGCCGCCAGGACGGTGTGGCAGAGCTGAGCCGCCAGGACGGTGTGGCAGAGTTGAGCCGCCAGGACGGTGTGGCCCACTCACGTGTTTTACTGCGTGGCTCCCGCGGACCGTCCACGGTGACCTTCATGCACTTGTTGTAGGTCATGATCTGCGCCGGCGACGTCGATATCTGTATCGTCAGGTTGAAGCTCTTCCCTGGAATGCGAGGCGGGCGGTCAGCGGGGGCGGTGGCGGAGTGCCGTTTCAGGGCTCACCCTTTCCAACTCCTGATGGTGGAAGGGAGGGGGGGGGTTGTTTGATGCTGCCGCCGCTCGGGCTGCGCCGTCGTGTGATGGCTCAATACGGCCGCATAGCGTTGGCCGTCGCTGTTGGTTTGGCGCCAGTTTTTCTGTCTGCGCGGCCGTGATTGACGGGCTGCCTAAGTGGCTGACGGTGCTGCAATGCTGTGGGGATGCAGTCATATTTTGTTTCGCCTGCTGGACGTGCATGAGAGAGCTTGGTCATGGCGGGGTCAGTGAGGATAATTGCCAGTGGCAATTTGTCTGAAATGACATCGACTGAGATACTCACTCTGATATCCACGGTAATTAATCTTTACATCCGCCGCTTTTACTGCTTTTACTCCTTTGATCTTGCCTTACGTTTGCGTTCCTTTTGCACATGTCGCCGTACTAAGTGCAACAATTCCCAGTCATACGAAGGAAACTCGTTGCAAAACACAACTTGCAAGCAGGAATGCTACCGCATGTCCACAAAAAAACTGGACAGCTTTTTACTGGTCATATCTTCGGAACTAATCTAAGTATACAGGCATACTTGTGCATGCAAACAATCACATTACTTCTCATTCATACTTCTGCATTCAATTTAGTACATCAGTGACCTCGCGACCCACTAGACGGAGCTGGGTCCGCACGTGCTGCAACATCTTTCGCACGACCTCTATGTCGATGTGCTTCACCTTTAGGCGCCTGTGGAAGGCAGTGATGAGCGGCGACTTACGTTGGATGTATCTGGTGGCACAAAGAGGAGACCTGGTGACAACACTGGTCCTACCACCCGGAGGGCTTTCGATGCAAATAAGCTGTTCGAAGCAAATTGTCATCACGGCTGTGTGTCACTATCAATTAATATTCTTGATCCAACATTCGCTTTCAGTCACCCCTTCCTTTCCTTGTAATGACATGCGGGCCCATCAAGCCAGAATATGAAGTCCCACTCTGCATGCTGTTTTCTCAGGAGAGGTACCAGGTTTTTATTAAGACACTCCTTGAGTAACCTATTGCAGTGATGCCCTCTCCATTGAAATGCACAATCTCAAGCTGGGCAAGTTGTGAGTTTGAGAAGCACCATTAATCAATCATAGAGCACGAGGCCGAGAGAAGTTACTCGTTTCTTTCGTTTCCCACGGTCATTTCCCGATTCCTGCGCCGCGATGTATGCAGCAGGCATTTACATCTGCAATCAAAATACAACATCTGGAATTTCTGTGTCCACCGGAGAAACTTTGGGGAAATTGCAAGAAGAAAGAAAAAGACCATATCCGATTGGACCATGGTTGAGTTTTGTCCACTGTAGCATACATGATTGATGTGGACACTGCTGGAAACCTACCATAAAACTTGGGGAGGGTGAGGGGTGACTGAAAGCGAATGTTGGATCCAGAATATCCAATGATAGTGATACACAGCCGTGATGACAATTTGCTTCGAACAGCTTATTTGCATCGAAAGCCCCCCGGGTGGTAGGACCAGTGTTGTCACCAGGTCTCCTCTTCGTGCCACCAGATACATCCAACATAAGTCGCTGCTCATCAATGCCTTGAGGATATCTAAGTGCTTGAGGATATCTAAAATGTAAAACCCATTATCCAACGCAGTCTTCCACCAGAATCTGAGCCACCAGGACAGTCGAATGTGTGCTTTGATCACCTCAGAAAATTGTCACACCATTTGAGCATTTTGCGTCGTGCCTATGCACAGCATCATCTGAACCTGTCCACAGAAAACGAAGTCGTGTGACACTTCACCATTACATCCTTAATCTCATACGTCTTGGAACTGAAGGCAGTTTCAATGTAAGGCGTTTCTGAAGGTGGGCTATTAGCAGGCTTCTGCAGTTCCTGAGTTCCTCTAAAACATGATGGTGAGTAAAAAGGAGTTGGCCCGACGTCCTCAGATCGGCTCAGCATACTGTGCATGCAGCTTCTCCTGCTCGGTAGTTGGCGTTAGCGGGTGAGGTGACAGAAAACTAGCTGCAGAATCCGATGAGGAATACACTCGAACGCATTGAAGAAAAAAAGTTCCAATGAGGAGGGGGGATGTAGTCAAGCCAGCCCGAAGGGGCGCCTTTTCCCGCTCAGAGAGGCACAACTTAGCCATGGAGGGTGGGGAAATGGCCGCAGTTTCTCGAGCACCCGCCCCTGGTTGACACTTATAGACCATAGAGATTTAGCCAACTGAATTTGCGCTAAGTTAATTGAACAAGATCCTGGGGGAGGACTGAGCGAAATAGCCTGCCGAGCCACTAATCTTGCTAACAATGTTTTCCTGTCCGTTATCCACGAAAAAGGTTTTGAAAGCTTGATTCCCATTTCGGGTTACAAGTACCCAATCACTACTTACTTTCTATATCCCACCAGCATTTTGGTTCGGGCCCGATCAGGCCTTGGTTGGGTTAGCTCCACTTGGGCTGAACTACGATTTTCCTTTGGTTCACGACGTAAGCTGGCACAGGAATTCCAAGCGTCCCCGAACCAAAGCCCAAGTTCAGCCCAGTTAAACGAGTCCATTCATTGCCGAAACTCAGCTCAAGCATGTCAAAGTGTGCCCGGGTTACGGGCTAAAGCCGAGCAACGCCTTCGTATCGATGCTGTGGCCCCTATCAGGCTACGCTTGGGCGTGCTCGGACAACTGGTGCGACAAACACGATTTCAGTCCGAGATAAGCCTGAGCAATGCCGTACCAGGCCCGATCGGGTTAGACTTGGGCACGCTGGGGCAGCTACGATCAGGAGAAAATCCATCTAGATTGAGCTGAGCTACGTGTTGCCCGAGGTGCCCAAGCAATACGTAACTCCACCCAAGCAAGTTGTTGGCTGGGATGTAACGTGAACCAATGCCCACCAGGGGATCCACCCAGCCGCTTGCATATGTCCACCTTAGACTGACGTCACAAAAACACAATTGTAAAGCTGCCAGCGGCATCACAGCTCAAATGATCTCAACTCTTCACTTCTCCGCCTATGCTTGCAGAAGTATCCGTAACTTAGCTTGTCATAGCTTAACTTAGCTGTCTGACTTCGTCGACTTATCCTATCATCTGTGTTCCCTATAAATGTCTATCCCTATCTGCAGACACTGCAATCTTCATTTATCTAAGAATCATCTGTTCCGTTTCAATCCATCTTGGACCCCTGTCACCCCTCCCCTCCATATACACGGCTGAATAAAGGATGTAGGAGTTCACTCAGTGACAGATTTTGGAAAACAAGGAACCATGACACCTGCTAAGGTGCTGTGATTTGGAATAGAAATTACCTTAATTCATAATTTGCAGAAGAAGATGGAAATGTTTTACTGGAAAACGTTATGCTAGGTTCCATTTCGGGTCCGACGCTACCCGAGTCCGATACGTTTTTGGATGTTGGCGATAATTTTTACACTTTGGACTTCACGAGTCGACTCAGAACCGGTCAGTTGGACCCGCCCGTACCCACTTCTGGGCGATGGCCAATTGAAGACTGGCTTAAGCATGCACGCATGCCACAAGCATGAGGAAAAGCTTATTTGAGGACTCTGTTATCAAAATTTTCCGAGTCAATAAGCGCAGCACAATACCAAGCACAAGCAGCACGGGCGCCCAGTAGGATTTGGTGATGTCACACGACAAGACTGCTCTACACGACTTTTTGCAGGATGGTTTTGTCTTTGATATGTGCCATTGGTGCCAACTATGCTGTTTCATAATTATATTCCTTATTGGATGTGGGGTGTACTACAGATCTTCCTGTATTTACAACTCAGAATGTTCCTCGGTCGGTTAACCATTAATTAGCCATTAATAGCCATTAATTATGAACATGCGGCTCTTCTACCTTTGGTTTAGTAGATGCTCCTGCACAAAATAATAAAACCATGGTTGGCATGCTGCGACGGCCCTGTCTGCTCTGCGGTAATATTGCCAGATTACGGCTGGTGAACATTGAGTCGGTGACAGCCTTAATTCGTCGGGAGTGATGGCGATGCGGTGTGCAGAGCCCGTTTCCACATTGTGTGCCGGCATGTATGTGCTGTTCTGAGCCCAAGAGGCCGACGCCGGGCGAGAGCCACGCCGCAGACTGCCAGGCTTGGGCGCTGGGGAAGGACTACGGAATGTTCACCTCGCAGTCTGGGGGTAGAGTTAAATACGCGGTAGTCAAGGGGGCCGCCGGTGGGGAAAGCCGCTCGACAGTCCAGTGCTGGGGAAAACTACGCCGCAATCCAGCAGTGAGGGATAACTACGCCACAGCCCAGGGGGCTGGAGGTGGGAGATAGCTACATCACAGCCAGGGGGCTGGAGGTGGGAGATAGCTACATCACAGCCAGGGGGCTGGAGGTGGGAGATAGCTACATCACAGCCAATGTGACAGGAGGTGGCGAAAGCCGCTCGACAGTCCAGCGATATGGGAAAGCTATGCCGCAGTTCAGGGGTGGGCATGGCTACGTCGCAGTCCAGAGGGATAACCACGCTGCAGTTCAGGGGCGCGGGATAGACGCGCCCCAGTCCAGGGGACAGGCGGTGGGGGATAGCCGCCAAACAGTCCATGGGTGGGGATAGTCGGGTCGCTGTGTATGGGACAGGCGATGGATAATATCCGCCGAACAGTCCAGGGTGCCGGCGGTGGATAATATCCGCCCAACAGTCCAGGGTGCCGGCAGTGGATACTATCCACCGAACAGTCCAGGGTGCCGGCAGTGGATAATATCCGCCCAACAGTCCAGGAGACAGGCAGTGTGGGATAGCCGCCCAACAGTCCAGGATACAGGTGGTGTGGGATAGCCGTCCAACAGTCCAGGATACAGGTGGTGTGGGATAGCCGCCCAACAGTCCAGGGGGCAGGTGGTGTGGGATAGCCGCCCAACAGTCCAGGATACAGGTGGCGTGGGATAGCCGTCCAACAGTCCAGGGGGCAGGTGGTGTGGGATAGCCGCCTAACAGTCCAGGATACAGGTGGCGTGGGATAGCCATCCAACAGTCCAGGATACAGGTGGTGTGGGATAGCCACCCAACAGTCCAGGAGACAGGCGGTGTGGGATAGCCGCCCAACAGTCAAGGGGACAGGTGGCGTGGGATAGCCGCCCAACAGTCCAGGATACAGGTGGCGTGGGATAGCCGCCCAACAGTCCAGGAGACAGGCGGTGTGGGATAGCCGCCCAACAGTCCTGGTGGTGGAGACTGCCGAGTCGCAGTCCAATGCTGGGTTATACGCGCCGTAGATCCCCGGCCTCGCCACCAATATCATCTTCCTAATGCTGTTTTCGGTGTAAGCGATAGTATGGTGCGCCAGACATGGCCCGACAGGTGCGACTGCTCACCAGTCCAATGTGTCGGCGCACCGCTGAGAAGCCATTCTGCTCAGGGATCACACTGGAGAGAAGCCATACTGTTCAGGGGTCACACTGGAAAGGAGCCATTCTGCTCAGGGATCACACTGGAGAGGAGCCATACTGTTCAGGGATCACACTGGAGAGGAGCCATTCTGCTCAGGGATCACACTGGAGAGGAGCCATACTGCTCAGGGATCACACTGGAGAGGAGCCATACTGCTCAGGGATCACACTGGAGAGGAGCCATACTGCTCAGGGATCACACTGGAAAGGAGCCATTCTGCTCAGGGATCACACTGGAGAGGAGCCATACTGTTCAGGGATCACACTGGAGAGGAGCCATACTGTTCAGGGATCACACTGGAGAGGAGTCATACTGCTCAGGGATCACACTGGAAAGGAGCCTTACTCTTCAGGGATCACGCTGGTGAGAGGCCTCGCTGCTGAGGAACCGTACTGGTGAGAGCTACACTGGAGAGGAGCCAAGCTGATGAGAGGTCATATTGGTGAAGGGCCAAGGTGGGCAGTGGTCACACTGGTCAGTCATTCGGAGGTCGGATGTCGGGTGATGTTGGTGCATTGATGGTGCCGTGGCGCTCGTAATGTCGGTGTAATAATTGTGTCGGTGTACTCAGTGGTGTCGGTGTGCTGATGGCGTCGGTGTGCTAATAGAGTTCGTGTATCAATCGTGTCGGTGCACTAATGATATCCGGGTACTAATCGTATTGGTGCATTCGATGGTGTTGGCGTACTAATGATATCTGGGTACTGACGTGCTTATGCTATCGGGGTACAAACCGTGTGGTGTATTCGATGCTGTTGGTGTACTAATGGTGTCGGTGTACTCGATGGTGTCGGTATGCTAACGACGCCGGTATACTAATGGTGCCGGTGTGCAATTGGTACCGGCATGCTGATGACGTATGCTTGCGTCACAGAGCCTGGCCTCCAGAAGATATACTACCTCGCGCTTCACCTGCGCCGGGCTCGTGATTGTTAAGCAAGCTTGCCATGTATAACTGGGAGCTGGTTAATGAGTTCGTCATGCGGCAACTGGAAGCTGGTTAATGGGCTTGCTATGCGGTAAATGGGAGCCAGATAGTGAGGTTGCCAGGTGTAACTGGGAGCCGGTTAGAGAGGTTACCAGGTGTAACTGGGAGCCGGTTAGTGAGGTTACCAGGTGTAACTGGGAGCCGGTTAGTGAGGTTACCAGGTGTAACTGGGAGCCAGTTAGAGAGGTTGCCATGTGTAACTGGGAGCCGGTTAGTGAGGTTACCAGGTGTAACTGGGAGCCAGTTAGTGAGGTTGCCAGGTGTAACTGGGAGCTGGTCAGTGAGGTTGCCAGGTGTAACTGGGAGCCGGTTAGTGAGGTTGCCAGGTGTAACTGGGAGCTGGTCAGTGAGGTTGCCAGGTGTAACTGAAAGCCGGTTAGTATGTTTGTTAGGTCTCAAGAACGGTAAGGGAAGGATCTGCATCATGCACGTACAAACACCGATTGTACACCATATGAAATATGACGGAGAAGCATATAGTTAATTCAAGACATTTCACGACAAGAGAAGTTATTGCATTGCATTGCATTGGGAATTGCAGATTGTCATCGAAATGTTACAACAAGAATAGTTACGACCGAGGGCCAAACTCGAGCAATTCTACTGTGGTGTTCATACTACGAAAACCTCATGTCAGCGACCCGACCGTACCCAGACCGGCCTCTACCGGTCTGGGTACGGGCTAGGGTCGGGCTTTCGAGACAGAAATAACTTGAGGCTTCATCATTTTAGGTTGGAATTTGTTTGCTCGCAACTAGACAACAGAAGGCGTTCCAGCTTCATTCCGATTAGCTTTCTTCCAAAAATTGTCCTCAAGGCACTCTCAATGATCGCTCGATGACAGGCTTTTGTGGCTGAAATTGCCGTGCTCGCATAGCTCGCAGGGTAGATTCGGCTGGCCGCCAGCTCCTGGCCGTGTCATGCAGCGTGACACGCATGACCCACATGACCTGCACGATCCGCGTGACCTGTGTGACCCGCGTGACCTGCACGATCCGCATGACTCGCGTAACCGGGCTCAGTGCAGTGCACTAGAAAATGCCGCGACGAACGAAATGGGTGTGCCATAAACTGAGCGGAAAAGCTGCGAAACAGAACGGTTCGTGCCCCTACGCCGTTTCGAAAATTTGGGATGACGAATTCGACTGTGGGATGCATGGACAACATTCCACATAGGAGCTCAATTTCGGCAAGAGTGCATGCAATTTTGGCTGAAACAAATCTGTTTTCAATTCACTTATGTCGAAATTATGGCGTACACCGCACTTATGGCGATATTTTCAAAACTTAACTCTTCCGTTGAACATAGTGCAAGTACTCGAAGTTTCACCGAACTGTAGACAATTGGTATAATCGGTGGTCGTATGCATACGTGAAGTCCCTGCATTTCCATCAAAATTACAAGCAATAAGATTATGTCTCTGTGAGATCATGAGAAATATCACTGCAGTTAAGATGCAAGTGTTCTGCTCACCATGCTCCTCGACCTTGCACCTGCAGCTCTCCGGTGGCATAGTCATATATATCAGCAGCATTGTCTTGATCATCAAACGCCCTTAATCGTGTCTTAGCGTGCGATAAAAGTGCGGGTGGTGGTTGCATTGGAACGGGCTGCACCCTTGTGCGACTTCCACCGCATCACTTCTCATGACTTTGTCACCTATGTAACGAACGTAAACGTTCCCGACAACAATGCTGGGGCAATCACAGCTGAAAGGCATACTTCCGATGCGTGAATGGTAACTCGATGTCAGTATCTGGTCTGTTTTTTCTTTGTGAGTATACAATCACGACATAGGTCTGAAAACTTTACTTTTTGCGGAAACGAGCACGTTTCTGGAATACGATGTACTTGTCAGTCACGGCGTTTGGATATATATGGTTTAACATCCAATCATCTAGTGAAACGCACCGGCTCATGTGGCACTGGGGCCCATGTGACGCTCATGTGGCAATATATGGCGGCTCATGTGACATCGAGTTGCTTTTAGTTGACAGTTTTCCTTCGGCTTGATATGCCACGCATAAAGAACTGATGGACTGAAATAAATAAAAAATGAGGTGCAGACACGTCAACGGTAACACTCTTGTACCTGCATCTTACCTGACAACACAGAACAACTTAATGGAACACTGGTACCTCCTGGCGAAAACCTTCCGACCATCAGCCACGTATTACCGAGTAGAAAAATCCACAGCCGGACCGGCCCGATTGTGCTGATCGATATATTCTTGCGTACACAAAACTCACTCGAACTTCGCTCTCGTCCGCAATAGCGAACGTCACCAAGATCCTGAATTTGCCGGCATCAATCACACGGTAAACCATAAACAGCAACAATCGAGCGTTTTATATTTGCCATTCACCCTTTCCCTCATGAACCAAATCCTAATTCCCCCATCCCCACTTCATGCAGCATGGACGGGCTGCAGAAAAACAAAAAATAACTCAAGGAGCTCCGGGTGCTTGTCACCGAGAAGGCTTTGCAGTGAAAGTGGAATCCGATATTTGGCAGTGTAAGAAATGGGGGGGGGGGCGACGTTGTAATTGTTATGTAGGGCAGGTAAGCAAAAAGTGTTCGACAGAGTGATGCACGTCACACATTTAGCAAAGCGGAGCGGGGCGAAGTTGGTGGAGGAGGAAATCCCGGGTGAGTATAGAATGTCCGAGTCGGAGCCGAGCAAGGATTTCACGTGCGTGTGTGTGTTATCGAGAGGAGGGCGATTTGGCGAGAAAGGGTTTAATGTCGTCTAAATATGTGGTATTGTGGTTCCAGCATGCCTGGATATATCTGATAAATAACTAATTTGTTAGGGACAAAAGGTCACTGGGGGGGGGCACCGGGAGGATGGGAGTGGGTGGGAGGTCAATCGTTCGACGAGCGAGCTTATCCACCCGCTCGTTGCCCGGTATCCCTGTGTGGCCAGGGACCCAGAGAAGTGTGAGCTGGAGGTGAGCGTGATGGATGTGGTGGAGTTGTCGGATAACGTGGAGTGTGAGGTGTGAGGTCTTGGATATAGCTGCGAGAGCGCCAATGGATGGACGTAAGTCAGTGAGGCTCCACATCCCCGGTGCAGTGTAAAGTAATCAATGATTTCCACCGATGCGCTGCGCCACATTTGCTAAGCGTTATGATTAATAGAATGATGTTTGACCAGCAATAACACCAAGCTAAGAGGAGCTTCCTTCTCGACTGCTAACCTGACGCGCCAAGAATACCATCAACAGGATGCAGTGTGATCGCCAGAATCAGGTGCAACGCTGTCGGGGCGGGGCCTGTCACTCAGTCGCCATGGTTACGTCATGGGTGACGCCGCTGCTAGTTGGAGGACGGCGGAGCGAGCTTTATCTGATGTGTTTCGGCGTGACAAAAAAAACTGGTAGCTGTAGCTGATGTCAGTCAACCGTGCTGGTTTCGGCTCTACAGGCAACACGCGTTTGCCTGGTTTAACAAACGCTTCATGGACTTGCAATACTGATTCAGGCACATTGACCTGTGACACATAAAAAAGAAATAAAAGAGAATAGAGAAGTAAAGAGAAAAAGAACCAATAGGCGAAGCGCCAATTCATTTGTATCATTTGTAACTTATTACTGTAATGGGCCCAACTCCAATGTCTGTGGATCTGGTTCGGAGAATAACAGCTTGTCATACCTAAAAGCTGTAAATAGGATGCAAAGTAGAATATTCAAATTCATAACATGAACCAGTAGTATGTTAGGCATATCATAATGCTCCAAATATACGCTCACTTTTGCACTTTTGCAATATGTTTTACACTATAGTGCTAAATATCTGAACTATGTGCGTAATATAAACATAAACACATATAAATAATTTCCATTATTACACAAAATCACACAAAAACGCACAATATACATATATATATATATATATATATATATATATATATATATATATATATATATATATATATATATATATATATATATATATATATATATATATATATACAGTACTATAATACTCTGATGCTACTTATGCTACTATATGCTATGTGCGTTTATATTATGCTTTCACAAACCCGCTACAACGAAATAGGGGTCACAGTGAAATACTGCTTAATCTTCGGCTTCAATCGAAGCCTTACCTCCACTTCCGCAAACACCATCCATCCAAAATCTATGGCATTCGAACACGTTTCCTTTGTTTCATTTTCGATCTGACCAGCGGTCAGTTGTGGGATTTGGTGAAACTTAATTACAACAAGATTTTGTTTCAGCTAACTTCTGCTGATCTTAATTGTGTCGATTGAATTGCCTTTATTGGCTTTTGATTCAAGCTTGATGGAAACCACTGGCCAACCGGAATCAATCAGGCAATACCAAATCAATTACTGACCTCCACAGCTACCAAGAGCGCCACCAGATACCTTTATCTATCTGATACAGGTGAGTGATATTCTAAGGAACTCCTCGGCCCAAAACTGAGAAATGTTTACAAAATTGTGCGAATGCTGATTGGGGATGGAGTTTAGCTTCGTATGCTTCTTGAAGGACACTTGGCTCCCAATGTTGGCCATGAACTACCAATAATTTCAACTTCCAATGTGGGGCCCTATGTGGTATGCCCCAAATCCATTTGAGCCCACCCATTGCTTTCATGTATTGTGCCCTACCGATAATTTTCCGAAACCCACATCTCTTGTCGGGAACGTGCCTAAAAAATACCCCAATGGTAACAATCAATGTGAAAGGTAACATAAATAATGGTGTGACACATCTTGGTCAAAAATTACAACACACACCGTTATATCACAAAACCAACCTCTTCAGAAAAGCTCAAGGGTCGTCCGACACACCTGTCTCGCCACATTATCTGCCTGTTGCGGTAATATCCACGGTAATTATCACCCTAATTTGACCACAAAAAGCGCAAGTTGTGCTGAAGACATCTGGACACATTTCCTTAATCGAAAACAAATCCACGCAGAAGAGGCAGGGAAAGGAAGAGAACTAAACAAGTATTATTTAGTTATCTTCCTCTGTATGTACAACTGGTTCACCGAACAAGCAGACAGTTATCACTTTATGGATGCAGAATGAGTTTCCTGTATGCCGCTGGGTAGAACGCTAGGTACTAATTGAGTACGAGTCGGAAAACACAACATTTCATCTGCTCTACAAGTATGGATTATTGCACTATTACCACGCAGCAGGATTATATTGCTCAAGCATAGAATAAAGCATGAATGCGTCGCCAACCATGTCTGACAAACATGAATTGACTATTCGAAAATCGTATGTAAGTGTATTGTAGAAAAACAGACATGGAGGAAAATAGAGGCATCACGACTCAACCAAAGCAGCCTCAAACTGAGAGTCAAGCACGGGCTGTGAAAGTGTAATTTCACGATCAACATCGAGTTTAACAAGTCTGTTTCCCGCATCCGTTATAACGATATGGTATGGAACGGCAGCAATATCTGAAACGGAAGTCTATCATGCAGGATGTGAATAATGCACAACTGGTTCACCGAACAAGTAGACAGTTATCACTTTATGGATGCAGAATGAGTTTCCTGTATGCCGCTGGGCAGAACGCTAGGTACTGATTGAGCACGAGTCGGAAAACACATTTAATCTGCTCTAAAGCGAAAGCGTTCGCCTTTTTTCAAACGTCACCTCAACTCGTGCATAAAATCAAGAACAGCTACAAATTCAAGGTGAGCGTAAGACGAAGGTGTGATGCGTGCATCTCAGAACAAATAAGGAGGCGTCGGCAACCGATGAAAGTCGTCAAAAATCCGCACAGCAAGACAAAACCAAGTGAACAGTGGTCGGGAAAAACACAGCTGCACCAGCGCAGAAAACAGCAGCAGGATGTCGCCAGCTGCGCATCTGAGCGAAAGTGGCGGCCGCGGTTTGCCTCTCTGTTCACGTTCTCCTGTCCTTGTGCAGCTACAATCTGTCTCAACTGCAGCATGTGCTTACAAAACGCATCCGTCAGGTAGCAAGTGCTCAGAAATGCTGTGCAGCATGCTCCGTTAAACGGGATACAGCCTACCTGTTAAACGGGATACAGCCTACCTGTTAAACGGGACACAGCCTACCTGTTAAACGGGATACAGCCTACCTGCTAAACGGGATACAGCCTACCTTTTAAATGGGATACAGCCTACCTGCTAAAAACGATCATTGAAATACAGCGATGACAGGGGGTGAAGCAATGCACACCGTGCGCGAAGCCAGCAAACTGTAGCTTCCATGTACTGCTGTGCATGCGTGCTTTCCCCGTCATTGTTTGCGCGGAACCTATGAATAGCTGACTACTAGAACAGCGATACATATCTGAAGACCGGCGTTGATCCCATGTGGAGGTGCCTGTACAGAGCAAGACGTCTCGAGGTTCAGCTATTCGTGGTAGGCAAACTCTGGCTAATGGTGACAGCTGTATATGACTGCCCATCGAACACATTGGCAAGATTGAGTCTGAAGGATTATTTGCGTAGTGGTGACATGGGCACACTCGGGGCGGGGAGGGTTTGTGATATTAACCCTTCCTCCCTTGGCAAGTCCAGGGCATCGGTGAAGAAACTAACAGCAGTTAACAGCTTCAACGATTCCTCCGATTTTTTAGAGGGCCCTCAAATCCAATTGTGAGCATCTGACATGTCATCACAGACACCATTTGGGTATTCGCATCATTCGATCTCTTGCCAGACCTCTCAATAAAACCCTGCGTGCGGACCTGAGCAGAGAGGACAATGGATATAATCGAGTCGAGTATCACTATAATTTCGTGTTATATACACTGTATATAATCAAATCGTCCACTGCATATTATACAGTCGACGATTTGCCCGCTCCCACTGAAGATCATTAGCGCCACCATCGCCAGAGGCGACGGTGGCGCTATGGCTAAGAGTAGTCATCAGGCGGGCAGCATGGTGATTTGGACGGTGGTACCCGCGGCAATGACATGACTATGGGAACCATCAAGTTGGCACCAGCCTGACCTCGTTTATTACCGACGGCTCATCACAGGGACCGCTGAGCTGCATATCAGCAAGGCCAGGTGTCGGTGCCTGGCTGCTGTTACACCCCAGCCATTATATTTCTGCGCGTAGGCATATAGAACCATGGGCGTAACGGTTACAATGCTGGGCATCGTCACGAATTTCGGCTGGAGGGGGAGGTGGGGATGGATTAGAGGGTTTTGTGTCGATTCTTCCATGCAACGCTAAATATTCCATGCAACGCGTGGTGCTGAATTTCACGACGTGTGTGAGGATGCGTTGTCCCGTCCTCCACCATGGTGACGCCCATGGCCACACATGGACAGAGCAGCTTGGGGGGACAGAGCAGCTTCCTCATCAGATCTTGAGCACACGTTAGCACTGTGTCGGTACACGAAAAACAACCTAAAAGCGCCCCAGCCCTGACAATGCTGACATCGTTACTATGATACACCCTTGTGGTAGATCCAGTGCGCATCCATAGATCTAATGCTGGAATAGTCCAGTATTGCCTGAATTCCGTGCTTTCCACTTTCCTAGGCGATACAAACACACCGTGCGACGGCAATGCAGAAGTCTGATCACCCTGACATGTATTTTCTTTCAAAAACTACATTGTCCATTCAGGAACATATGAATATTTGTTTCATATATTCGTTTCACACAACTGCCTGCGCCATCTACAGTCATTATATATCATCTCAAAATACCATTTCCCCATGTTTCACAATAACTACCATGTGTTATGCAACCATTTCTGAGGTAAACTTTGGAGAAAAGACCGCAAGAACACATTGATCAGGCTCATCACGACGGAAACCGAGCCCAAATGAGACCACGCCGGTATATATGGTACAAAAGGCTTCACTGATCGGCTCAGCGCAGTCCTGCCGAACCGTGGAAGCCGCATCAGTTTCTTTTGCCACACAGTATTTAGAGCTGGAATTTCTGCACTAAAAGTCAGATGTGCTGTTTTAAGCTTCATTTCTACCAATTTTCACCCACTATTCGTCATAAGGTGCTGTTAACGTGTTCAACGGGAGGGGCGGAAAGAGGAAATTTCGCCCCAGGACAGCTTCAACAACGTTTCATGTTGTGATACAACATTTTAAAGTAATATTTTCTCACTCCGAGACAGGTCTACTTTTCAGGTTGACGCTTCCTAAATGTCATCACAAATTCCTCTTGAGGTGTTCTCATTGTTCGCCCAAATAGAGATGTTTTCGGAGACATTGCTACGCGCCGGCGGCCCACCATACACTCGCAGCAACCGGCAGCCCAACATACACCCACAGTAACCGGCAACCCACCATACACCCGCAGCAACCGGCAACCCACCATACACCCGCAGCAACCGGCAGTCCACCATACACCTGCAGCAACCGGCAGCCCACCATACACCCGCAGCAACCGGCAGCCCACCATACATCCACAGTAACCGGCAGCCCACCATACACCCACAGTAACCGGCAGCCCACCATACACCCACAGTAACCGGCACCCCACCATACACCCACAGTAACCGGCACCCCACCATACACTCACAGTAACCGGCACCCCACCATACACTCACAGTAACCGGCACCCCACCATACACTCACAGTAACCGGCACCCCACCATACAACCGCAGTAACCGGCACTTGCCACTCGTCCGTGGCAAAGTCGCGACGTGCCTCATTTGCGCTTGAGTATCTCCAGGTCAGTTTCAGGGAGAGACGGCGCAATATATTTCTGCCGTTAGTTTCACCGGTGCAGTTTGATGAATGCATCCCATCCGAAATCGCTTGACGTCTGCGTTCGTGCTGCGTACGTGCTTGTATGCCGTGTGCGGCTGTATACGCACTCAGGACAACGCGCCTGTGACCGATATACATGCAAATTCAACTGCACTGCGTTTGGAACATCTGCCCTCGTCCGTTCAATGTCTCTCTGAGCACCCAAAACTATTCATAACGTGCTCCTAATCTATGTTCCAAAAAAAGAGGTTCACGGTGATTTTCCTCCCGCAGCAATCATGATCGGCACATCACGCATTGCAGGCATTTGTGGCACTTGTAGCGCAGCATTTCAAGTTTGCGTTTTCTCCCTCCCAGCCAGATCTGGCGTTTTCGGCTGCAGCTTATCCACATTCATCACAACATTTATCCGGGAAGCACTCTCCTCACTCCTTGTTCGAGCATTGCAGTGGTATTGCCGCGCGCGGGCAGCTTGCCATGCGCCTCGCTGTACAGCCGGTACTTGTCGCCAGTCCAGGGTGACAATGGGCTGGGACAAATTGGTGCTGGGTTTGCAGATCTCTATATAAGTCACAACAGAGAGGGTAGCAAATCTATATGTCTGCCTAGCATTGCAGCATTGCATTGCAGTCTGGAGAACGTATCGTGCCTGAAATCACCTTAGCCCCGCATGCACGCTGGAAGGCGCGTGGCTGTGTAAACACTCCAGGCAGAGCGCCTAGCGTGCACGGAAATCCAACTGCACTGGGCGTTTAACACCGTTTGCGCCGGCTGGTGCAGCGCCCTATGGGCACCTCGTGCCGGTGGTAACTGACCGTCCATCTCGTGCAGACCGCAATCTGCACACACGCGCCAGTGCACCAGGTAATCGCGGGCACGTTGTCACCACCATCGGAGACAAATGGCAACAGGTCCGCCTCTAAAATGGTAAAATTCCGTTCGATATCATCAGCCATTCTTCGTCACGCCGCAGCCAGTTATATATTTGCTCAAAGTTCGACAGCAACAGGATCTCCGTTTGACCAGATAACTACTCTGAGTTTTATATTGGAACTGAGACACTTGAGGAGTCCAAAATGACCCTCGCGCGGGAACGTCAGGGCGCGAATTCCCCAGGAACACCGCCATTAACTGCAATATGTATATACATATATATATATATATATATATATATATATATATATATATATATATATATATATATATATATATATATATATATCATACAGATATTGAAACATGTCCATGGGTGCAAATATTCATAGAGCAGAAACACCCTAAAAGACAATCAAATTTTGGTGCATGTACATTAAACCACTACAGCTTGTTGCAGGATTTCAGGCTCGAAATTCCAGGGAAATTCCCCAATGCTTGCCGATTTCGCCAAACATGACATAGGCCTTCAATCATGGTGTGAATTTAAAGGTGATGGAGATCGCTGGAACGGCTCGAAGCAAAAGACGATTGACGTCACGTATGACATGTTTGCCGACAAAACGAGTGTGATGATTGACGGCCGCGAGACACTCGAGCCAGATCAAATAGGCGATAATGAAGCCGGCCACGTCGCACTGCGCCGGAGCAGTCCCTCTCTATCCGGCTGCTGCAAGTCGCTCGACACCAAACTCGGGCGGCCACGACACGAGACTCGGGCGGCCACGGTACGAGACTCGGGCGGCCACGGCACGATATTGTTTGTTTGTTTGTTTATTGGTTGGTTCACGACACACTTTATGCACATTCACTGCTAATGGCGCCGCCCACACTGTTTCGCCGGTGGGCCGCGGGATTGGGAATGTCCTGAGTGGCGCAAGAGTCGAACCCGGGACCTTTGGTACCCATAGCCCGACACTTTAACCACTCGGCCATCCCCACCCCACGGCACGAGACTCGGGCGGCCACAACACGAGACTCGGGCGGCCACGACACGAGACTCGGGCGACCACGACAAGAGACTCGGGCGGCCACGACACGAGACTAGGGCGGCCACGACACGAGGCTAGGGCGGCCACGACACGAGGCTCGGGCGGCCACGACAAGAGACTCGGGCGGCCACGACACGAGACTAGTGCGGCCACGACACGAGACTAGTGCGGCCACGACACGAGACTCGGGCGGCCACAACACGAGGCTAGGGCGACCACGACACGAGACTCGGGCGGCCACGACACGAGACTCGGGCGGCCACAACACCAGACTCGGGCGGCCACGACACGAGACTCGGGCGACCACGACACGAGACTCGGGCGGCCACGACACGAGACTAGTGCGGCCACGACACGAGACTCGGGCGGCCACGGAATGAGACTCGGGCGACCACGACACGAGACTCGGGCGGCCACGACACGAGACTCGGGCGGCCACGACCCACCATGGGCAACTGGTAACGTCCCCCGACATCGAGACGCCAGGCTCTCAGCGGCACCTTAGTGTGTCGGTGAAATACGTGTTTACGTGTTGGGAATTCGCCGTCGCGATGAGGGCTCTGTCTGCAGCTCGTTCACGAGGAGTGCGACATCAGGCGTTCCTGTCGCGCGATAGGTGTTGGAGGGGGCGGTCGTGTCGCCACTGATTCCAGTGTCCCACAGCCATGGGCAAGGCCAAAAGTAAACTTCAGGACTGCTGTTGTACGTACCTATGTTGTTGAGCTTTCAATGGCTGACCTTCCCAGCTCACTAACTCTTTCGGGATTTAACATGAAACCACATAGAGCTTTCTCCCCATGCTTAGGATTCCCCCAGCTAATACATGCGTTGCTCCAGACGGACTTGTGAAATTCGCAAGTCGTTGCACATGACAAATATCTTACATTTTCTGACACTGCAGCAAGGGTGGCGACTTTTGCACTTTTTTGTGTTAGCAATGAAGCACCAATAATCATGGATATTTAACATTAGACCCATGATGATGCGTGGGAAGAATTGACCAAAATCTGGCTAGCAGCATTGATGCTGCTCAGAATCCTCCACGATTGGATTATACACATATATCATATAATCTGTGACTCCAAGCAGTTCCTTACATGTCCAACGAATGCGGAGGAAGACTGCCTACATTGAATTAGCAGATTTGCAGATATGGAAAGAAAAAACAGACAGGGGACTGAACAATCTGCCCTGGGGTTCCGGGCGCAATGAACCTCATCGTGACTGAAGGTAGATCCCAGACATTTTCTTAGAACGGTGGCCTTTCAGATTATCTCCGGCTAATGTACCAACATGTGTGTGTGTGTGTGTGTGTGTGTGTGTGTGTGTGTGTGTGTGTGTGTGTGTGTGTGTGTGTGTGTGTGTGTGTGTGTGTGTGTGTGTGTGTGTGTGTGTGTGTGTGTGTGTGTGTGTGTGTGTGTGTGTGTGTGTGTGTGTGTGTGTGTGTGTGTGTGTGTGTGTGTGTGTGTGTGTGTGTGTGTGTGTGTGTGTGTGTGTATGTGTATGTGTATGTGTATGTGTATGTGTGTGTGTGTGTGTGTGTGTGAGCTCCGGGTGATGTGTGGACACGTGTGTGTGAGCTTCGGCTTATGTGCGGACGCAACAGCCGATATTCCCGACAGCCGCCGGCGCCGGCGCTCTCCGTCAGAAACACGCCAAAGTTGGACAGTGGACCTGCCACCTGCCTCTGTCGCATGCCACTGGCCATGACACTGTCGCTAGAGATGCACTCATCGGTGATCCTGCCGCATGACTCTGTCGCAAGGCTCTGTCGCCTGACTGTTGTTGGGAATATGTGCGAGGCAAGGCTCTGCTGCCTAACTTTGTCGCAGGACTTAGCCAGCACGACTCTGTCGCAAGGCTCTGTCGCCTGACTCTGTTGTTGGGAATATGCGCGAGGCAAGGCTCAGCTGCCTAACTTTGTCGCAGGACTTAGCCAGCACGACTCTGTCGCAAGGCTCTGTCGCCTGACTCTGTTGTTGGGAATATGCGCGAGGCAAGGCTCTGCTGCCTAACTTTGTCGCAGGACTTAGCCAGCTCGACTCTGTCGCAAGGCTCTGTCGCCTGACTGTTGTTGGGAATATGTGCGAGGCAAGGCTCTGCTGCCTAACTTTGTCGCAGGACTTAGCCAGCACGACTCTGTCGCATGGCTCTGTCGCTGGAGATGTGCCCGTCACAGGACCCTGTCGCATGAAAGCGTCACATACAACGCGATCGTTTCGGACCCAGTTCGAAATTGGACAGGCACATGCGCCAGGGGTGCTTTCATTCGTGTCGTGAAAATCGCCCGGCACGGCGTCGTCGCGGCGGTCGGTCGCGACCGTGACTTCTGCTGGATTTCTTCTGTCGCCAGTCACAACTTTGGAGAAGAGTTTCACATTGGTGTTCTGGAGGCTGGCGAACTATCATTATAATATCTGAGCCAATATACGTGGGTAAGCGGCGACATTTACCTCTCATTATTCCCATCCACTGAAAATTGCTCCAGCTGAGAACCTGCACGTCATCTGGATTCTCAAAGAAATCATGGACATTCGTCTTACGCACCAGGGCAACTCTAACAGCAAAAGTGGTACCAGTGGGTAGTGAGGCTGCACTTAAACTGGCTGCTGCGAGGGGTTTGGATAACACGGATTTACGTCAGACTGACACTATAATGGTGGCCGAAAGCAATTGCCGCTTCGTCTTTTTGTCCTCATACAGATGGCAAAAACGAATCAGCCGATGAAATTGTATACCTACCAGCTTCCTTCTACAGCTGAATATTTTCAATTGGCTGTGCAAGAGCTAGCCGAAGCCCTTTGCATAATCTTGCCCTGTGCCCAAAGGCCCAGTAGTTAAGTTCAACATTATTGGTTTTTATATGGTTAAACGTGTCACATGGGTGTTGTACATCAGACTCCAATATGTATCGAGCTGCTGCTCAGCATTTCGGCCCCATGTCAGATATACGGACTTCAAATCATCGCACCATTCCGTGAGGAATCTGTGACTGTGGCGAAACCAAGGCGAAATCAGTGTAACGGCTTCCGTGCATGACACACAAGTGTGGATTCCGTGCTTTGCTGTATACACACCACGGTCCACGAAATTAGTATAACATCAGTCATGCGACTTTGACTACACGTGTCGCATGTAATACGGAGCATGTTCTACCTCCAGGAATTTGCAATTAAAATATGCTGCAACAAAGAAGTATGCCGATAATTGCACGTCTGCATCGCATGCCCAAGCTGTTGTAGTCTGCACCCGGGCAATAGGTGACATGGGTATTTTAGTACGACATGCCGTTGTTTAAGAGCTTGAGGTATCTTTACATGAAAAAGCGTTGCCGTTTTCCCGTGTCCAATAAATGCACTGTTCTAAAAACCTTGCCAATCTGCAGTCCATTTGTGTCCACTCACCTCTTCCGCTGCGGCCGACGAACCTCAAGTCGTTGAACTTGGCCACCTGATTCTTAATGAACGCCATGTTATTTCGCAGCTCGCCGCTGGGGTTCTCGTCGTTGCCGACGCGCAGCGTCACCGCCGTTCCGTCGGCCACCTCGCCGAGCGCGATCACTTTGAAGGCCACGGGCAGCGTCTTGTTGGAGCGCCAGTGCGACGGCAGGCACGTGCAGACGAAGCTGGGCGAGCCGGTGCGGATCAGCTCGTGGCCGTGCTCGGTGGCCACCTGGTTGTAGGTGCGCTCGGTCAGGTACATCTCGGCGCCGCTCATCGCAGGCGCCAGCGGACGGTCGGGCTGGCCGGCGTACAGCAGCTCGTCGGTCAGATGCATCAAGGCGGCGACGGCGGCGGCCACGGCCGGGCCGGGCCGGCTCTGCCGTCGCGGTGGTGGCTGCGCCGCCGGCTGGCTGCTGCGCGACGACTGGCTGACGCGCCGCGGCGGCTGCGTCGGTGTGCCACCGGCGGACGGCTCGCTCGACGACTCTCGACACTGGCGGCGACACTCACGCACACTGCTCGCGAACCGCCCGGGACGCCACCGGCACGCGCCACGGCCGACATATGAATGAACGCGCCGCACGACGCGCCGCCGCCCGGCCGCCACTGAGTCAGACGGATCTCGCGCGCATGCGCGCTGCGGCCGCCGCCGCTCTGCCATTGGAGATCATAATTTGCCTGTAATTAGCCGGCCGTCTGGGGGGTTTCCCGATCGTCCGATCTGCGACTCAGTTCCGGCAGTGATTGGTGGCCGGCACTGTAACGAGGCGTGCAATAGCACACGACCTGCGGCCGACTAAAAGTTCGTGAGTATCGGTGAATCACGAGGATCCACGCTCAACGGCTGAGGAGTGATGAGGCTCTGGTGGACGATGCCAGTGGAGGAAAGGTCGACGCTCCGATGCTGCTTGAAACATTGCTAATCTTACCGGTGTGCTTTCTACTATTAGAGATTTGGATTCCAGGTAAGCATGGAGAAAGATGAGCCGCGCTGGCTCGCCCCTTGATCACACGCACATTCGATCTCATCTGATGATGGTCCAGAATGAACCTGGCGTGAAGCGTTGTTTAACAACAATCTATATTTGTTTGGGCACATAGGCGTAGGCACGCTTTGAGAATGGGTGTTATGATTGTTGTTGTTTTATAACAAACAAAAAACAAACAGTTTTGTTTGCCCTACCTTTCCATAGCCTACTCTTTCGCGGCAGACTGGTGGAACGAGTAGAGGAAAACGGGTAGGGAAACTATTGCATGACAATTTTATGTTTTATTTCTGGCAAATCATAGCTTATGATTGCACGGGTGAATCCAGGGCGGGAATGGGCAAAAGGGTCATGCTTTTCGAAAGGCTGATTTCCCGATATTTTGTACTAAAATGGCATTTTCTCGTAGTCCAAGAACGAAAGAACAAAGAACGGAACTCTACGTTAAGCTAAGAACAAAACTTAGAGATCGCGACACAAATCGTCTAATTGTTACAGTAAATTACAGACTTCATATAAAAGGTACCTCGTACTTTTAATAATAGAACTAGGCAAATGACCTTAGGACTTGCCATGCATACAAATTCGTCTCTTTCTAGGCGTGTACATGAATGCAGTACGACTTACGCTGTTAAGTTATCCGCTTGGACTTGGACCCCTACAAAGGCGCAGCCAAACCCTCGCCCTCTGGAACCAAAAATATACTAGGTCAAACAATACATTTTGAAGGTTTAACCAGGCGAAACAATAAACACCGCGAAAGGTGTCCCTGTTCCATTACATTTTTTTCTTGGTCAGGCATCCCATAAGAAAATCCAGGTTGGGTCTCTGGATCCCTACACGAGGTAGTGGCCACGTGCACGTGCACGACGAAAAGTGTGCACGACGGTCACGGCTAACGTTCCACAACCTCGCCATGTCGTACTTTTTGTTGGGCACAATGAATATCGGAAGCCTATTTGGCCCGGGGGCAACCTCAAGCTTCACGTGCCCACTTTGGGCAATTTATGCTGGGTTACCCAAAAGCTTTTGTTGAAATATTATTTGAAAAATAATACTTAGTGTCTAAGAGTATATTATGCAATCCGGAATATGAAAACCTCCTTAGTCACACACACACACACACACACACACACACACACACAACAAAAAAAATATATATATATATATATATATATATATATATATATATATATATATATATATATATATATATACAGTACATACAGTATATCTGAAATCAAAATGAAGTTTACATGAACAACATATATGTTGTTCATGTAAACTTCTCTTGGATTTCAGACAGAGCACAATAAAGAGTTGTAGACAGAACAGCTCTGGATGGAACTGTATGCAATGGATGCACACCTCAGACGTAGACAATGCTCGGTGAGGTATCACTATGAAGCAGATGACCTTGTTTTAATTTGTAAAAAGCGACGAATTTGTATGTAGGCTCAGTACCTGTGCTGTATTAAAACGCACTTCAAAAACGACCACATGCAATAACATGTCAGTAGGTGTTTATAATAACAGGCACACGTGTATTTCTTTTAAAAATGATAAAATTGCGCCATCTAATAACTTTGCTAATTCCCGTTCAATTATCCTGAAATTTTTTTCAGCATCTATGGAAACACGCCACAATTTTACATCTAATGTTTACTTAATATTTTCAGATATTGAAATGTCATTCATTAGAAAAGGAAATGCGCTTGTTGTGTTAGAGTATGCTCGAACACAGCCGAACAAGACTGTACCGCGTGCATTTGTGAAAACAAATCACTGAAAATACACCAACTGCAATGCAAACTTCGATATGGCACAAAAAGTACAAAGAGGAAGGCTGTCTGCAGGATAAAGGGATCTGCACGACCACCAGCATCTGAAGAGACGGTCGAGCGATTTCGAACAAGCCTGGAAACCCAGATTCCTCCAACGACAATTTGGCGTGTCGTGAAGAAACGCTTGCGAACGAAGCCCTACATGTTTCAGTTCGTTCAGGCCTTAAGGGCAGATGATAAGCGGGAGCACTAACAATTATGCGCTGATGTGCAACATCAGCTTGAAGGAGAGGAGTTCGATAAACATCTTGTTTTCAGTGATAAGGCCACATTTCATACGAGCGGCAGTCAACAAGCATAATGTTCGCATGTGGGACGAGGAAAATCGCCATGTCACAGTTGAGCACGAAAGGAACTCATCAAAAGTGAAAGTGTTCTGCGTCATCTCCAATAATCGTCTGCATGGCCCGTTTTTCTTTGAGGGAAATGTGACTGGCGTTGCTTATCTGCAAATGCTTCAGAACTGGATTGTGGATGAGCTCATTGCAAATGAACATGAATACTTTATTTTGCAACAAGATGTGGCTCCACCTCACTGGAAGCTCACTGTGCGGGCTTATCTCGATGAGAGTCTGCCAGGGAGATGGATCTGGCGTGCTGGTCATGCACACAATGTGCTGCTGAAATGACTGCCATGTTCACCTAACATGACACCTTGCGATTTTATTCTGGGGCTATGCGATGGGACTGGTCTATGTTCCCCTCTTCCTGCAAACCTGGAGGAACTCAGGCAGAGGATTACTGCCGCATTGGGACTGTTACCAAGGACATGCTGCTGCGTGTTTGGCAGCAGCTGGACTTCCAGCTTGATGTGTGCCGTGTCTCAGGCAGCGTGAAAATTACTGAAATCGTTCATGGAATGATTTCACATGCTATTGAATTTCCCATTCAAATTTTGAGGAATAAATATCATATTGCTTAACATTAAGCATATTCAGTTTCATTTGCCTAGACAATGTGGTTTCTGGAATATTTACATCTCAAATGATATCGAATGTTTAGAAACGCCGCCCTATTGCAACAAGCTCGTCAGCTCGGATCGCACAGGACGCAGAAGTCCTCCGATACCCGTCAATGATTCTCATTTATAATTTAACAAACAAATACTCATCTCCAAACACGCCCATGTTTAGCTTTCTTAAATTACAGAGCGTATGTACGCTAGCTGAAAACGAAAATCGTGTCCGTTTTTAGTGAAGCATGACCATTGCACCACGATGCTTCAATTTAGCGCAAATGTGTTAATGGTGTACATCACAGCCTGTCGCTGTTGACGCTGTTTTGGTAACCAGCCAGACTGCGCCCTCGACCACTTGTGTGTGAACGGGATACCGCGGAGGCTTGAACGCAGATCATTGCTATCGAACGGCTCAGCATCGCTGAGGTTGGCGGTCACTGAAGGTTCTGTTGTGACTTCCAGGGATCAATCAATTAGACTGGTGTAATAACCTACTTGGAATTTTAAGCGGAAAATTTCAGGCGGTCGCGAGTCCTCCAATGTGTGATTGAGACAACGCATTTTTGTTCTACAGTATGATGAAGAATGTGTGCACCTCCATCCACGGATGTCACTTCATAAAGTTAACTGGAGGCCAAATGACTTTCATGATGGCCAAAGCTTCCCCAAAACCATTTCTGTCTAGTGTGCGCCCATGTGCCTAATGGTTCAGCTGCCACCTAATTGAGTGGGAGACCAAATCAATGGTTGACGGAAAATGTAGACGCACGGCGGCGTGGCGCGGTACGTGGCAGGCGCGACGTGGACGTGGTCACGCACGGACCGGCGTTTGAGCGCGGCGTGGTGGGGCGGCAGGTCGGCGGCGCGCGGGGGACGCGGGCAGTTGGTCAGGGACGCGTGGCCGGTCCGTGGCGGGTCGCGGACACGCCAAACAGTCCTTCCCGTGCCGGCACCCTAATCGGCAACTACAAGCTATTTCGGCCAACGTTGCGAATACATGCCGGGGCACGGGAGAAGAGGAGAGCCGCGGGAGGCGACGTCGGGCGAAGTGGAGGTGAACTGCGGAGGTCGGGGACCCGGGTGGGCAGGCCCGCGAATACAGCGCCACAACCCGAGTTCAGCGGAAGGGGCAGTGGTTTACGCGGGCAGAGAAACGTGCCACGACGCGGCTCAACTCGGGACGTCATCCGGAACGGCAGGGGCAGCCCGCGTCGGGAGCAGCCGACAAGGCGCAGACCAGGCGCGCCGCGACGCTAACGACGCGTTCGCGTTAAACGGCACGCCGCGACGCCGCCTCAGGACCGAGAACGCGACCAGGGGCCGGGACGCCACGCGGACCCGCCGCCTCATAGCGCGGTCTCGGACGAGAAGCCCCGAGTCCATCCTGGATGCCAAATTCATATCGGGGCGCCAGCACCGGTACGCCAGCTAAAGGCGGTACGCGAGCACACGGATGGCGCGCCGAGTCGTCCGCTGGCCCGGGACATCGAGCGATGACCACACGGTGCGGCGCGGCAGCAGCGTCGCGGCCCGCGCCCCGCCGTCGTCAGGAAGCGCGGCGGCCACGACACCCACGCGCGGACAGCGGGAGGAGGGTCATCCGCCGCAGCCGCCCAAACGCATCGGGGACGCGTCAGCGCGAGCGCCGTCCGGATCAGTAGATCGCGCACTTCCGGTCGCCCGGAGCAAGGGACGGCACAGCACGCTGTTGGTGGACCGATGCAGACACGCCGGTACCGAGGTTGCGTCGGCGGGGACGCCACGGACGGGGAAAGAGACCGGAACGGGGAAGTTACGGTGCAGGGGTCGGCACGGTCAAGGTGGAATACCAGGGCAGGCAGTGATGCCGGGCGCGGTGGCCGACCGCCCGCGGGTGGGACATGGTTCGGGGATGTCGGGCATCACGGCCCTGGGTGGCATCAGCCGCGGACACCGACAACGTGCGGTCGGCGGCGGCAGTGAGGCGACCGTCGGGACTGGCCGTGGATGAGCGGACACGGCGCGATTCGCCGCGCACGCGAATGACCGTGGCGGGTGGGGCAGACGGGAACGGTCCCGAGAGCCGCGGAACCGAGTCGCGGGATGCGGTACCGCCGCGGTCGGCCGGCACGACGCGATGGAGCGGATCGGGAGGGGGGCAGCCGTAGACGACAGTGGATGGCCCGGCCGTGGCCGCCCGATGGCGGTCCGGCAGCCGAATCGGACAAGTGCGCCCCGTCTGACACGAGAATGGCCACATTACCGCACACACCGCGGACGCGGACGTTTGTGCGCCCACCGCCGCGGCGACGGCACGGCGCTCACGTCGCGGTGGGGACCGCGGAAGGCGACCTTCAGCCCGGTTGGACCGGCGGCGCCGACAGACGGTGGAGGTGCGAGGCCAAAGCCACCGCGTGGCTTGGCGAACGCGCGCCGCTCGTCAGAAGGCCGTGGTGCGGGCCGTCCTGCCAGGAGCCGCGGTGAACCGGGGTGCTGCCCTACGTGGACGATCACTGGTGACGAGGACATGTCAGCGCAGACCACGTCGGGAGCACTCGCCCGGTACGGTCTGGTCGGCCCCGGAGCGGGCGGCCGAGGAGCGACGCCGGCGCGGGTGCGCGGAAGACGAGAACCGCCGACAACCGGTGGCCGCGCCCCGGAGGGCGACACGTCGAGCGTTGTTCGCGTGGGCGGCCACCGGTCCCACCGCCGGTGGGGGTGGCTGCGTCCGGCGGCCGCGTGGTTAAAGCGGCGGTCAACGCCCGACACAGGCGGGCGACCCGACAAGGACGCCGGGCGCGCGAGCAGGTCGACGTGTCGCGGTGCGGGAAGGGGCCGACCCGGCACGACCCGGCAGTAAGGGGGTGGGGGGACGGACGCCAGTTCCCGCTGCCGGGGTCATCCGGAGGATCCGGCAGTGGCGCCGTGGAGGACGCGAGCTGGCACGGCCGAGCGAAGGCGGCCATGCACATCAACATGGCCGAGCGGACCGCGCCAGCGGCAACAGGGTTGCGGGGGATTACCACATCGACCGACCGACGGCCACGGTTCACAAGTGGACGAGACGCCCAGCGGCCGCGCCGCGGACAAGCGCACGGGGAGATGCTTATCCGCCGGAGGATCGACGTCATTCGACATCAGTGGAGGAGTTTCGCCAAGATGACGGTCCGCCGGAAAACCGCACAACCCGGCGGACGCACCACCCGTGTGCCAAGAGTGCGACGCCGGACCACAACACGCGCCACCAGGCGCCGCGCGGCAGCCTGGCCCGCACAGACGCCGACCCCGCCCGGATCGGAGGGCGGCACGGGCACAGGGGCCGCGGACGCCGGGGCGGGCGAGGACGCGGCCACCCGGCAGCGGGCGAGCGGTGATCCAGCGGCATGTGGCCAGTCCACGACCCGGCACCGCGCGCGGCGGCGCGGGACGACGTGCCGCGACGGGGAACGCCAGCCATCGACGTACCCACACCGGGGCCGGTCGACCGACGGTATCGACGTGGTCCCCCGGTACGGGATGGGCGGCTGCTGCGCCGTTCCGACGCAGCCGAGGTCACGGGCCAGCGGAAACCATCTTCCGGAACGGGCGCGCCGGCAGTTGCGTGGACAACGCGCAGAATTCCGGGTCGTCGGATGGCGCGTTCGCGGCACGCGGGGGCGGCTGCGCTTCGGGCCGGCACGAGGCGGGAGGTAACGGCATTTCGAGCGCCACATCGGACAATTAAGGTGATGGCAGCCCGCCAGGAGCACCACGGTGAAGCGGTACACGTTACAAGCACGCCCGCGACGGTGTACGACCCCCAGCGCTCCGGCGGCCGGGCCTCAAGCGCGCTGGCCGGGACGCGGTGGCCGCCGATGAGGGGCCCAGCCGGACGATGCCCGTGGCGCACGAGGCCGAGCGCGCGCGCGATGTCCAAGTCGGGACACCGGGGATACACGCCGAGGTCAGCCACGCGGTGCCGGATGTCGCGGCGAGGTGGGGAGCGGCTGCCCGACACCGCTGGGGAGGTCGACGGACCCGTGGCACGTGCGGGGCCGGCGGCGATCGGGAGGAGGACGCCGACCAGACGGGAGCGCGAGCGAGTCGGGGACGCCCCACGGAGGGGATGGGCAGCCGCGGGTGTCGCCCAGTGCGGGTGGCGAGAACCGGAGGCGGGCGGCCGCCACCGGCACCGCCGGATGCGTGGGCGGCGCAGATAGCAGACCGCAGACGGCCGGGCAGGGCGGAGGATTAGGACGATGCGGGACACCCAGCCGAGGCACAGGACGCGCGGGATGGCGACGCGCCCGGCAAGGAGGCGGGCGCCAGCGAATGTATGGCTGCGGTGTACCAAGTGAATCGTAACCGAGACGATGATGATTATTGATAATCAGGTGGAGGTGTAGTGAGCTGGTGCTGTAGCTGGCCCTGCGCCACGCAGGGCCGCCGGCGCCGGTGGCGCCGGTGTACGTGGCACTCGGCGCGTCACGTGGTCACGTGGTCACCGTCACGTGGTCACGGCCGTCGGCGGTTTCTGCAGCGCGGTCTGTGGTTGGGGCGGCTAGGTCGGCGGCGCGCGGGGGTGACTGCGGGCAGTTGGTCGAGGGACGCGTGGCCGGTGCTCGTGGCTGGGTCGCCGGACACCGCCAATACACGTCCTTCTCCGTGCTCGGCACTTACTTTCTAATCGGCAACAAAAAATGAACGATTAAGGTGTGATCAGTGGCCCCTTTAGCATAAACAAAGTGACACCTCAGTCACCATCTGCTAGCACAGCGAGCAGCATCAATTCAGCGTTGTGCTTCTCCTTGAAACTTTCTCAAAAGTTCGACACTGCAGAGCAAGTATTTTCTGTGGGTGCATTTATAATGAGATCCACCTGAAAGCACACTGTGGAATAGTGTTTTCAACAAAAGTCACGAGACATCGGATCGAGTGACATGGGTCATCTATGGACACGTACAAACACAGGATGCGCGCAGCAAGTGTAAGCCAGCGGACGTTCTTACTGGGGGTCTATCCTTGTGTGCCACGTAATCTGGCACTGATCAGTACTCCGACCATTGCACACGCTTCTGGCTGATTTAGATACATCTCCAGGCACGGCGTCATATTCTAACACAGGTACTCCAAGTCACCTGTCAATTGCTTTCCGATGTTCGCACTGACTATTCCGGGCCAGTTCTAATGCAAAATGTTTTGGAAAGAGCTCGAGTAAACTGAAAGTACTTTAAAGCGTCATCCTGACGACTATAACTGATGGCTATAGCTCTGAGAAATTGTGTCCGAGTGACAGGCCAACCATGCGAGGAATTTATGCTGAACAAGTTACAGCTGCTGCCAGATGATACACCACCCATCCCGACAAAACAATGCTGCCATATTCGATGACGGAGCGAACGTGCACACATCGAATGTACTAATCAACTTGGATCCCAGTCGTACTCAGGAGCACGAAGAATGCCGCATACTTCGAGCAATAAGTCCAAGCATTCGCGTTGACTTCGGGACGAATGAGCCAATGTGACTAGTAAATGTTAGTTTTGAATCAAGAATGACTCCCGGATTGCGTACCTCAGATCGGCGTTCCAGAGTAACGTTATCTTATGAATACGGTCTCAAAGTAGGTGATTTATGCAGAGTAAAAGATACATTGTATCTAATTGGACTGATCTTCAGGTGTTAAGCGATAGACCAGCTAACTAAGCGTTCAATGTCACGTTGCAATGCTAAATAGTCGTAGAAGCATTCAACACTTCAGCTACAGCTTAGCATTATCAGCATAGAGGTGTAGTTTGTCAGCATGTACATGGGAATGTCTGCGTTAAAGCACATGAAGAATAAAGGACCACATGTGCTTCCGTCTGGAAACCTGGACAGAACCGGAGTCCAGTAAGACTGATTCCCGCTTGCTATGACGAGCTGGATACGTTTCATAAAAGGAACAAATCCACGAGAAGGCACTGTCACTAACTTTGAAAGAAATTCGCAGTTTTTAAATCAAGAATGTGACAAGAATAGCCGGAACAAGCACAATCCGTTTGAGCACCGCTGGCAATCAACGTGCTTCAGGAAATGGGCCAAATTGGTAATGCACTACATTCTCAATCAGAAGCCACGCTGTTCCGCGGGTGAAAAGGTCGGCAGTATTGAAGCAAACAGTAGCACACCACTTTGACAAACACTTTCGAGCAAAATAGTAGAAATGAAACAGGGCTGTAGTTTTCCGATTATTTTCTGTCACTTTTGTTATGCACATGAACCACATTCCCCTGCTTCCATTGCCCAGGAAAAAAACACCCGGTTTCAGGGAGTGGTGGCACAACATTTCAAGCGGCACGTCAAGCTCGTAAGCACACTCCTTAAGAATATGAGCGCTGGGTCCTCAGCTCCACATGCCTTGTGGTTGTACAAATTAAGCAGCACGCGTTTTTTCCTTCAGGAATGTTGAACCAGGCTGAAAAGGACATTGACGGTACATGGAATTTACAAATGATTTAAATGCCGCTCCAGCTTGAGAACATTGCAAGACTTTCCCAGATGTACTGCGTATTTTTTCTGTTGAAAGAGTTCTGCTTTGACCGTAGTGTCTGATGAACTTCCAGTGACAATTTACAGATGGTGATAGGTCAATGTGCCTTCACGCACATCGATTGCAAGGGGCCCTCCTTACAACAATACTAGGTCACGAGTGACAGTGCCCCGTGCTGGTGAGAATACAGATTGTGCTAGTGAACGATCGTAAATACTATCCAGGAACTGAGTGACTGGCATATATCCTTTCCAGCATCCGGTCCTCTACAGTCTACCACACGACCTCAGGAAGATTTAAATATTCCATCAACAACGGACAGCCCGAAGCACGCACACTTGCCACAGTCAAATACATTGGCGATAGTCCCATCGCCCTCCGGCGGTCGGTAGTGTACACATATAACCATCGGAGACCGTGCGCCTGCATGGACAGCGAGTATCTCGCAGTCGGTCTCCAGGTCGGCGCGTCGGATCGGACAGAGAATCTACCTGACTGCACGCAGGGCGTCCGTCTGATCCGCCACGGTCTCTTGTGAACCAGGTGTGACTCGCCCAGCCAAGCTGCAGCTCTGAGTTTACAGCGTCAGGCGTCAGTCCAGCCTCGGTGAGCGCCAGCACATCCCACGCCTGCAGCTCACCAGCGTGAGAGCGCAGCGTGTGCAGCTTATTGCGGATGCTGCCAGCGTTCTGGCAGGCGGCGGTGATGGTCTGAGACCGCAGCGACCGAGCGCCGGAGACCCCGGCCTCCGCGGAAGTGCTGTCCGGACCGGGGTTTGGCGCTGCGTCTCCTGACGCTGCCTGAGCGCCAGGTGGAGTCGCAGTTCGGCTGGTGCCAAACCAGACACTTGAAAAATCTGCTGAGGCTGGGTCTCTTCTGCCTGCGGCATAGTGAGGTCAGCCGAAGCGAAGCACAGGCCAGCTCAGTGGTCGCCGGCGTCGTGACGTCAGTCGTGACGTCAGATGTGGCGTCGACAGCGCCAATGGCCACAACCTCACTCGGTAGGATGGCTAAAATGCAGAGTGCAGTCTGCGCAGACCACCTCGGCGTCACCCGAGAACCGAAAGCGGTTCATCTGCGCGGAAAGGTGACCGCCACACCACTCAGCAGGCCGACCCGTGCGGAAAGGTGACCGGCACACCACTCAGCAGGCCGACCTGTGCGGAAAGGTGACCGGCACATCACTCAGTGGCCGACCCGTGCGGAAAGGTGACCGGCACACCACTAAGTGGCCGACCCGTGCGGAAAGGTGACCGGCACACCACTCAGCAGGCCGACCAGTGCGGAAAGGTGACCGGCACACCACTCAGCAGGCCGACCTGTGCGGAAAGGTGACCGGCACACCACTCAGCAGGCCGACCTGTGCGGAAAGGTGACCGGCACATCACTCAGTGGCCGACCAGTGCGAAAAGGTGACCGGCACACCACTCAGCAGGCCGACCCGTGCGTAAAAGTGACCGGCACACCACTCAGCAGGCCGACCTGTGCGGAAAGGTGACCGGCACACCACTCAGCGGCCGACCCGTACGGAAAGGTGACCGGCACACCACTCAGCAGGCCGACCTGTGCGGAAAGGTGACCGGCACACCACTCAGTAGCCGACCCGTGCGGAAAGGTGACCGGCACACCACTCAGCAGGCCGACCTGTGCGGAAAGGTGACCGGCACATCACTCAGTGGCCGACCCGTGCGGAAAGGTGACCGGCACACCACTAAGTGGCCGACCCGTGCGGAAAGGTGACCGGCACACCACTCAGCAGGCCGACCAGTGCGGAAAGGTGACCGGCACACCACTCAGTGGCCGACCCGTGCGGAAAGGTGACCGGCACACCACTCAGTGGCCGACCCGTGCGGAAAGGTGACCGGCACACCACTCAGTGGCCGACCCGTGCGCGCACGTCCGCGCTGAACAGCGGAGACCCGAGCGGCCCGTCCGTCGTAACTGTCACGGGGACACCTGACAAACGCACTTCCGACAGTGACGATGTCGGGTGCATACTTCGTACAACGCTGACACCTCCGTGCGCTCAGCTCCCAAATGATCACTCAACTAAGCTGTACCTGCCTAAAAGCACAGGAAAACCACAACAAAGTGCAGCACACCCGCGCTGCTGACGTCCAGTTCTCACCAACGTGGCCGACGGACGGTTGGACCGTGAATGGGTGAACTAAGCTTGCATTGTCCACCCCCGAAAACCGCTCCCGATCGTGACCAAGTGGTCGGCACACCTGTCAGCCGACATTGTCCACCAAGTTCAAAGTGGATAGTCGTATGTCAACATTTCACGGAAGCGCTTCACCGGTCCTGTGAGGCAGCCGAGTGGCAGATAATCGCTCCTGGCCCGCTGACTGTGGGTGGAGTGAGGTATGGGGAGGGAGTGGAGGGAGGGCGGGACCGCGAGGGCAGGCGGTTCCAGTGTGGGTAGCCGAGTGGCAGATAATCACTCCCTGGCCCGCTGACTGTGGGTGGAGTTGGGGGGGAGAGAGGACGGGACCGCGAGGGCAGGCGACTCCACGTGAGGTAGCCGAGTGGCGGATAATTACCCCCTGGCCCGGGATAATCAGCTGACTGTGGGTGGTGGGGTGAGGGGGCGGGACCGCGAGGGCAGGCGGCTCCACGTGAGGTAGCCGGGTGGCAGATAATCGCTCCCTGGCCCGCTGGCTGTCGGGGAACCGGGGTCGATAAGCCAGCGGTTGCAGCGTGCCGCTGAGTCGAGGCTGTGCTGCGCATCTGTCCTCTCGGCGACATCGGCGGTTGTCACGATAGCGTGCACGGCAGCGGAAATGGTGGCTTCAGGTAAACACCATAGGCTTTCTCCTTTACGTCCTGAATCCAAGTAAGACAAATGAGACGTGCTTACAATCGTTGCACACCAATGGGTGCACTCATAAAGCTTCTAAGTTTGCGAAATTTATAACTTGGTCGCAAGTTAAGGTTGAGCATCAAAAGGTCTAGAAATCGTTTCTGTGATATTTGGGCATCTGACCAATCCTGAAGAATCAGCCAATAACCAAGCTATGCAAAGCCTATCGTGAATCACGAAATCCCGTATTAACCCGCGCCGTCTCTCCGGTCAGATCCTCACACCCAGTCTCGAGGGAGGGGGGCGGATAGTAACCCCACTTTAAAATCCAAACTAAGCGTCACACGAAAACGAAAGAGATGTCACCGGAAAGCGCTCGACGAGTAGGGTCAGGATCCGCCACCCAAAACAATTTTTCAACAAAAGTGACGTCACCAGGGGGCTAGATTTTCACAACTTTTCACGACTTACATTATGCTTTTGGCTCTGGGAGTTCATTTTGGGAGATATATGGAAAAAAATCACTTGGAATGAGAAAAGGACAGCGAAATCGACCTAGGCCATACAATTTTTTCCCCCAAAGAACGTTTTTGTGTGAAATTTCAACATTTTGAGTTTCCAGATTTTCTTTAATTCTCCTTGTCCAATGGGTAGAGCAGACCGAGAAACGTTGTTGGAAGGCAACTTGCCCTAATTAAAAATGCTTAGTTTAGCCAAAATCTTCTAGTTGAACTGTAATTGGCAAATATGCAAAATTTATATGTAGTCAAAAACGGAAAAAAATCAAATCCTACGTTTTGTTGCATCCCTAAAAATAAGCAAACGCTGAAAGTTTCATTAAAATATCTGTAGCCGTTAAAGCGTGACGACTGGTTGAACTTTTTTGGAGGTGACCTCACTTGACCTTGACTAACTCGTTGACCCTAGATGACCTGACTTCAAAATTGTTTAACAGCATGCCAAATTGATGTGGAAAAAGGTATGTCGAAGTTCGGCGCGCTGCCGGTACTTCACTTGATCGGAACAGACATTCAAGACGTCAGTATTTCATTAAATTTGATTACTCTGTATTATTCGCAGGAATCAGAACCATGTAGTAATGAATGGTTCAATCATGTAGCATTTTCACGAGGCTATTTTTCCACTACCTCCTTATCTTCAGGTCAGTCACGTTGTCTAATTGCATACCATTGTCCATGCTTTGAGAGAGAGATAATGGAAATTCCGGCCTTTCTTTACTGAGGATACCTCATGCACAGGCTCATGAGTTGAAACTGAAAATGCATTTCCTGTACGGCCCATCTGATAATGGTAGGCATGTACAAATAGTTTTATTACTTTTGTCTCCAGCCGACATTGCTGAATGTCGCTGGCAATCAGTTTTGGAGAGAAATTCCGGAATTTGTGCCCACTAATTGATACTTCCGGCGCTTACGACACGGTTGTTTTGATATTACGTTGCACCTTGAGTATCAGTTCCGGGAAAATTGCGAATAACCAGGAACATATGAAAGAAGGAGTCCGATTGCAGCGTCAATTGGTATCCTTTAGAAAGCGTTGGTAGTCTACGGCCATTTTTGCCGGACTGTGTAGCTTCTCTTTGAGATATTAACAGGGATATATGAATTGCAGGCAGCAGAGGAAAGGATCATAAAGGAATAAGTTGTAGCTTCAATTTTGAAGGTGAGGGTGGATGGTGTCGGTCATTTGGCCACTCGCCCAAATTATCAGTGACCGACCCAACTTTTCCTGTAATATACGGCCAAAATCGGAATCATGATCGGAATCACAGACACACACACAGTACATTCGCACACACACCTATATCTACACATAAATGCACACACAAAACACGCACACACACACACACACACACACACACACACACACACACACACACACACACACACACACACACACGCACACACACACACACACACACACACACACACACACACACACACACACACACACACACACGCACGCACGCACGCACGCACGCACGCACGCACGCACGCACGCACGCACGCACGCACGCACGCACGCACGCACGCACGCACGCACACACACACATATTGAAGTTTTCAGTGGAAGGGCAAACAGACGATTGCTGACCTCAAGGAGCTGCACTGCCAAAATCAGCTTTGATTGCAATTTGTGTACTTCAGTTCGTGTATGATATACTTTCCATTCCTTTACACGAGGAATCCTATTTGCATACCTGCTTGTCAATTTCCATATTCCTTACCAGTTCATCTTCCCTCAGTATTTCTAGCCGTCGTGTATAGGTTACTTTTCGGCTACATTAGCTTCAGCTGCACTGCTTTAGCTCTCATAGCCAATCCTGAAGGGTTGGCAGTTTCGTATGCAGGCATTGGGTAGTCAGAGGCATAACGTAAATGTTTTGTGCCAGTAGAATTCGAATACACATCTGCAATGAGATTCCTCTGCCAAATCCAACGAGACATTTAACATTTCCGGACTGATTTGGAATGTGGCAGGTCTACCAAAATCTTCTCATGCACGCTGTTCACAATTTCGTGGAAGTTCTTTTTAAAAAACCACCATCATACAACTATGTCCAGAAAATGTCGACGTCCCAGACATGTAGGAAACGCTCCAACGCTGACTTTTAAAGTAGCTCAGTCTACCAACATTCCAGGCATGCGGATGCATAGCTCCTCCTCAGTGTGGACCTAATTGTTGTGCCATGGACCTGAACGTAGTTTTTGACTGTCTTAAACCGAAATTGTCATTATCTAACACCAACTTATGATTATGATCTGCGGACCGCAGTTACTCTATATGCAACCATCCCTTCACTTCTCGGGACACTATGGTACAGCTGTAGCTTTTGTGATCTATGCAAACTAATGCTCGGGTATGTCTTGATCACTTGATCACTAGGTAATTTATATTTGCTATTTATTGTCGCAATATGTGTTCCAGCGAAGTATGGCTGGGATTATACATGAGCCCGAAGCTCTTGCTCCACTGTTTCGGCCAAGCTTTCAGTAGCGGTCCCTTTCAATTGGCAATAGCTGTAAGAGGGGGTGGGGGATGAGCTCCTTGTGCATGCTTGTGTCACCGACCCTGAAGGTAGCCAGCCCTTGGTGCTCTGGGTACGCGTGCTGGTGCCTGCCAATGCGCCCTGTGCAAACAGCCTTATCCGCGAGAACCTTCACCTTTCTCTTCGTTCAGGGACAGAGTCTGATCGCCTGCAGTCGGTTCGCAGGTGGAGCTATCCGCAACTGCCTTACCAGGACGTTCCCAGTAATCGCATGTGTTCATGAGTGCAGCACCACTGGAGCTGGCGACAAACCTCGCCCCAGCGTCCGCGCCGCGCCGGTCCTGTCGCCGCCGGACAGCGTTCGGGGAACGGCCGCCACGTCAGCACCGGCGCGGCACCTTCTTCCGGGGCGACAGCCGCGCGACGCTGCGTGCGGCCGCCGGGCAGACGGCCTGCAGGAATGTCGGCCCAGGCACCGTCCCATGGTCCCGTCAGGTGGCGCTGTCAGGACGGCCGGGCAGACGGCCTGCAGGAATGTCGGCCCAGGCACCCTCCCGGACTCCCACGATCCCACCAGGTGGCGCTGTCAGGACGGCTGGGCAGACGGCCTGCAGGAATGTCGACCCAGGCACCCTCCCGGACTCCCACGATCCCACCAGGTGGCGCTGTCAGGACGACTGGGCAGACGGCCTGCAGGAATGTCGGCCCAGGCACCGTCCCATGGTCCCGTCAGGTGGCGCTGTCAGGGCACGTCCCACAGGTCCGCAGACGGCCTGCAGGACTCCCAGGTCCCCGTGTCAGGTGGCGCTGTCAGGACGGCTGGGCAGACGGCCTGCAGGAATGTCGGCCCAGGCACCGTCCCGGACTCCCACGATCCCACCAGGTGGCGCTGTCAGGACGGCTGGGCAGACGGCCTGCAGGAATGTCGGCCCAGGCACCGTCCCGGACTCCCACGATCCCACCAGGTGGCGCTGTCAGGACGGCTGGGGAAGAAATGAAAAAGCTGCCGACCACTTGGTGAGTTGAGCTCTGTAACTACTATGAATTGCGTTATTTGGACGAACATTACACTGATGATCAAATGTAGAACTAATCATGTTTTCATATCCCTTACTATCTTACTGTCTCTTACTATCAGCCGCTTCTTCTTTTCCTGAACTTTCGACGAATTCTATCGGCTGATAATTATTTTCCACGTGACTTAGCAGAATTTAGCGTGCATCGTTATAATAGGCTTTTCGAAGGTGCAATTTTACTAGTAGAATTACCACGGAACGTGACATCAATAGACTGAATTCTTCTTAGCATTGCAATGAAATTTAAAAGTGACTATCGATAGTCCTCTCGGAATATTACTCATCTTTTGCGGAAAAATGAGTGCGAAGAAATGGTTGCATATACCCCAAATACGTCCATCCAGGTTTCTGATGTCATTTATAATTAGGAAACATTCGTGGTTCCATCGCTTGTAGTTGTGGCGACATTACGTTTTCAAGCAGTCATTTCGTGACACCACTCGTATCACCATCCACGACGAGCGAGAGCGAGTCTGTGAACAGCTTCAAATTCTCATTCGCGCCTCGACAGAACGTTTCAGTTCGTTTCGCAGACTGGCGGGTGTGTAGCTCACCACGCGAAAGTGAATAAGGAAGCGGAACGGAATAAAGTGAAAAAGGAAGTGAATTTGGGGCGCCGGCACACCCGACGGAGCGCACCGGATTACGATTTATTGTCCATCCTTTCCACGCATCGTTGAGATAATGTTAGGATGTTCTACAATGGAAGCACACCCTCCCTCATTCCTACGCCCGTGTTCTGACATTCTGCCCACCCAAGTTCGCAGTTGCCACCTGACCCGAAGTGACCGGAATGTGTGTATGTTTGGAGCAGCAGTCATGTGCAGCGCAGTGCGCCCGTCGTCGTCCATGGCTGGTGAGCACCATGCTGAGCAGCACCACCACCACTGACGACACTGAATTTCGAGGGCCGCCAGATATGTCGTACCCAACGGCAACAGCTCCATCCCACCGTGGAATGGAGCTGGTCCATCAGCAAGGAAAATAATCAAACGGAAGGAGCTCTAATGTGGCCGAGCAAATATTGGAGCATTGGTAGGATTCAATGTCCGTCGACAGGGAAGTCACATTGAACATTTTAAAAACTTCTGTCTCCCGCAGAACAATTGGGGTGGAAGTGATCAGTAGTTCTTAAAACCGACTGAGCTGTAATGAACAGCGGAAAACCATGCAGTTTGCTGATTTTTAAAATGGAAACGCGGTACATACAAATATGTCAGCTTCCTTCGAACTAGTTAAATTTACGAATGCCGTTTGCCAAACGTCACAGTGCCACAATGAATCAGAAATAATTCAGTGGTCAACTTGGCAAAAAGTTGGCGGCGACCTAGAAAATAAGCCAGTCGTACCAGTTGAGGCAGTGCCTGGTAATATAGTCTTGCTAGACTAGAGCATGCCCCGGGACTCCAACTCAGATCAGACGATTTTGCACCGGCTAGCTGTTGAATGTTGAAAAATAACTGCGGTCCAAGGACGGTGGCGGCAAATAGAATCGGTCCTCTGAATGTGGCCATGTGGCAACTCTTGCTGCTCGAACTCTGTGGTCGTTTATGTCAATGCAAAATACTGCAAGGCTTGGTGCAATTAATCGTAATGCACTAGGTTCTCGTGTGGCTCCATATGAAATCAAATTGTAAATTAATATAAAAGCCAAACATATATTTATCGCAGTACAAAACTTCTCAGAAAATGTCCATGCTCGGTGGGGAATGTGATCCTACCAGCTATTCAGCGAAACACGAGTGGGGCCGACCCACCCATGAGCGTTGCCTCTGGCTGCCGTGTGTGGTCGCAAGGAATGGACAGCAAACAGGCTGCGGACAGGATAATTCAGTGCCGGAATCAGAGAACTTACAATTCGAGGCCTAAAATACCCAAGATCTGCTTCGCGGCGATTAACTACACTGAGCTAATATACATGTCTAGCCTCCTTTCTCGATATCAGCCAGCGCTGCTGGTCTGTTGTCTTTGCGTGGACAGTACTATCGTATCCCGTCAACACGCGCAGGACACAGAGCCAGCAGTGCAGCTGGTAACAGAGGTGACGTCGGCAGCCGTTGGACGGGCTGCTCGTCACAACTGCGTCTGAGGAATCGATGAATATTCAAAGATACAAACCCTAGTTGCATTCACAGCGAGCATTCGGCTCCGGACGATAACAGATGGTTCGCACCTGATGTGAATTGACGGTATTAGTATTTGCTTTAACAGCACCCTAGTATGCAGTATTTATAATGCCGTTGTGTTAATCGTCAGGTCAGATGACTATAGCCATGGTGTGGCAAAACACGTTAGGTCACACCACTATTTGGTTCGGGCAGTTCGCCGCCGACTATCAGAAGGCTTGTCCTGAGATTCCTTTGAGGCAGGTCACCGACCTAGCAACGTCTCGGGGAATATACTTATAGCTGTTAATTGGACCAACTATAATTTTATGTAAAAGGGGAACTGACATACTAAACTAATGACACCACACACTGACTAGACATGTGCATTGAAAATGACGCTGAAATCAAACAGAAATAAATATTATGGAGCTTAAGGTACAATTAGTACTTATTAACGAAGGTTGCTACAATTCATGGTACCTTGCATACTTGTGCCAAATATTAGCTTGACCCGAATTGAGTCAGACATTTTAAATTCATGTTGCAGGCTATTTAAGAGATCACTCATTGCTTGCGTAAACTTCGTGGTTCTATTATAGGATTTCTTCGCTGTACAGCAGCTTCAAAGTTGTCATTTCCTAGTACGGTTCGTAGCTCCCATCTATTGAGCGAATTTGATGATAGTGGTCGAATGGGGGTTTCCAAACTTCACCCACCCACCAGAGGACTCCCGAGCAAACTTAGTTAAACAATATACGTCCTAAATTGTGGATTGCTGATGCAACGCCAGTACTTTGGAGAAACTTCTAAATGTAATAGGATGCACTGGGAACATAATTTTAATACTGAGGAAGGACATTGCTTTAATAAACAATGCAATAATAGGTTTCTTGTACAGTTTTTCTCAACAAGGAGCCAGCTGCTCCATTTATTTCAGTCAGCTTTCCAGCTGCCATGATCCTCTTGTGCTTCCATGTGCCATGACTTGCAGAGACAAGGTCTTACATATGTCTCACTTGATTTAGGATCACCGTCACTCGTACCGAGGGGCTGGAGCCTTCTTTATTGACCGTAGGCCTTTCAGGATTAAATATGGCTTTTCAGACAGCATAAGACATCAAAGCAGGGCCTTGAGTTCTTATTCCATGTTACTCTGGTAGGGACACATTTCAGCCTGCCGGGCATTCTGTATGTTCAAGGATCTTTGGAAATGGATGGGCTACTCGAAACTCGAGGAACCCCTGAAGCTGGAGGGACCAGTTGAAGCAGGAAGGCCCCTGGTACCTCATGCATGGCCCCTCTGATCTTGATGGAACAGGCTCGGAGTATTCGAAGTTCGGCTGGGATCAGGAGGGGCCCTGGGAACTGCAGAGGTCATTTGATGTCGGAGAGTCCATTGAAGGTGGATGGGACCCTTGAAGCTAGCAGGCTCCTTTTAACTGCATAAGCCTCTTGGAGATCGATGTCCTCTGCACGAGTTGAAGGGTTCCTGGAATAACTAGTGCCCCTGTGGTCTGAGGGCCACTGGGGCTGGAGAACCTCGGTAATTTGGGGAATATGAGTGACTTCTAGGAAGCTCGGGACCTCCGAGAGCTGGAGAAGTCCCGAGAGCCTCAGAGCCGACTGGGAACAGGACTGAACCCATCGGAGCTGGATAGACCCACTGAAGCTAGAGAGGTGTCCTGAAGCTGGAAGACCACCTGTGACTTGCGAAGCTGAAGCGTTACGTTTCATGGTATCGCCCTCCACGGCTGTGGATGGTTCATCACAAAATAGCAATAATTTATATTCCCGTTATTAAGTAAAAACGCATGAACCTAATTTCGTACAATAATCTCCTGAGATGTTCCTGCTTACGACTTCGTAGTTTCCTGCGATAAATAGTGTGGTGGATTCGAACAATACGCAGCGACTTGGAGAACGTGGGCGTATATTAAGATGGGTTCCTGTTGGATGATATAATTAAAAGGGCTGTTTCGAACATAAAGTGTAGGAATTCTGGGTAATTTTCCAATTTATGGATATGTTGTCCACCTTCCCTTAATCGTACGAAGCATCCCCACCCTGACCAATCCCTGGCTACGTCTCTGACAGTGGTCACCAGCCAGACTTACAACACACAATTGCATCAAGGTTGTATGTCACTTAAGGTCAGATCCAGCGAGACAGAACAAGCAGACATGGAAAAATGGTGAGGCTAGCATAGAGTCGAGTAACCCTTACTGAAACAATAGTTTTAGTAGCAAAATATATATTATTCTTAGTCATGTTCACTCATATTTTTATCATTCCTTCCACTGGACTGTGTTCCGTGTAATATGCCACGTCGCTCAATATCGCATCGTCCTCAGAGAACGTAATGTAACAGGGTACGAAGTTCCAGCATCAGTAACAGTGGATACGCTCCTAAAAATATGCTAAGGCACAAACACAATACAAAAATCTTACAAGCCGTCCTGGACCTTGGCACCGTGAACAAAGATATTTGATTTCTTTGGTGTTGAGTATTACATAACCGCGAATGATTTGTTTATTTGTTTATTTGTTTATTTGTTTATTGTCCACAATCTCCAACAGCATATTGTGCCCTTTACAGAAGTCAGTAGTTAAAAACGTACACAGAACAGGTGAATAGTTTTCAGTTCAAACAGGCAAACGGCTGTCAGAACTCGTCGATGTCCGATGGCTCCGCGTCTCAGATGTGAGCGTGTGACGCAGCACAGTATCTCACCACCTGTGTCTTGTATTCAGCGAGTCTGTGAAGATGTCCGCACTCGGTGTCATCGCTAAAAATGCGTTCGCTACTCTCAATAATCTGTTAAACAAGCCGCACCTAATGGTTTCTACACGTGCATACGGTACATGGAATAAAACAGGTTGCCTATTTCTCCTGACTGGGACACTTAATCCAAAGTTTTGCAATAACATTGATGAGTCTATCCTCCCACATAAAACATTTCGTAAGAACATGATGTCGGATTGTATGCGACGAGTGGACACAGATGTCATGTTATAAAAGCGAAGAAGGTCCTGATATTGTAAAGATTCCGGTCGAGGTGTGGCACTACAGTGTTGGGCAAGCCACATTAAAAATGTATGTTCTACCCTATCAATCCTGGTGATATGTGTTGAAGCTGCGCCTGCCCAGATGACGGAGCAATACTCAAGGCGAGACCTAATGTTCGCGTTATATGCCGCCAACAGAGCAATTTTCGGGAATTTGCTACCAGGAACCCCTGCTTGCATTGATCGAATAAAAAGTCCAAGAGCCCGGTTCGCGGATGACACAGTTTTTGATTGATTCAGGATTTAGTTTGGTTGATTCAGGAACACAGGCTTGACGGCTCGAACTCGTGACAATTAATTTCGTCCAAGATGATAAATCTATACCGGAATTTAAGTTCAGCTTGAAAAATATGTTATTTGATTCATTAATCACACTTGCTGGACTCTGACATGGTTCATTCATAAATGATTCAAATACAAAATAACGCAAGTTATCAAACATTCAATCCAAAAACTGAAAAACTACGAGCGTTTCTGACAATTGATTATAAAGTAGTAGACTGATTATGCATCAACCTTAGTATACATCAGTATGTATTGCAAGCAATGGTCCGTCATGAGACAACATAACACTGCAGACGTGGACCGAGTTCTGGAACAAAAATGCTGGACTTTAATGCGAACGCAGAGACGGACGCTGTCTTAAATGCAGACACAGGTACGGACGCGGCCACAAGTGCAGATACATACACAGGCCGGAAGTGAGTCAAAGCTGTGGAACAAAACACAGAAACAGACACACACACATAGGGACACAGATTTACGCCAACCGGAGCAACGCCACACCTGTGGAGTCGAATCAAGGAGTTTACGAGGAAAACGGGACGGGGATTTCATCAGTGAGCCAGCGGCGGCGTATTTTCCCAGTCGATGCACCCGCGTCAGATGGACGGCTTCCTGGTCAGCATTACACGACTTAACTCACATAGAAGGGCTCGTAAACAAAAATGCCTAACAGCAAAGGGTCGCCTCGCATAAGGGACATAGTATAACAGTTTTGAAACATCATTCATACAACTGGAAGGAAAAGTTGATCATGAATAAACAGCGCACGGAAAGAGACTGAATGAAAACTTCTAGCAAAAGCAAAGTACATCCGGTTTTTAGCGTTCACAAGGAGCACATTTTGTGTCCTGTAAAAGGTTCGTACCGATAAAAAGGTATGCAAGACGAAAGCTAACATGCTTAGATTAGTACATTTAAGTTGCTTAGATGGACGGTATGGTCACTTGTTAGAGTTTATGGAGTATTAGTTACGCATTAAGTAAAGGAATAACTAAGTGCAATCAAACTAAAAAAATCACGGCAATATAAGGAATATACTTGAAGCAGTGATGACTGGGCTTGTTTGACGGTGTTCAGCATGGTCTAAATATCAACGGAATATGCTTCAAATTGTACTAACAGTTCTTGCTGGTGTAAATGCTACCGCGATGTGGCAAATCTGGTGATTTGATCGTAGCTTGATGGCGACTAACCTTACAGGAGAAATAAACAATTCCTTATGGGCTTTCCTTCCCAAAAGCATCAAAGGCCAAACCTTACGCAGAATTAACAATAAAGAGAAGAACTCGTTGCTAGAAACTCTAACTCAACTAAAATGCAAGCTCAAGAAGCATTCCCTGAGCACAAGTAAATTCATGAAGTAGAGAGTGGAGACCTAAAGATACCGCTTTATACAGTTATGCAGGTGATTTCGTGTTGCTCCATATTTTGGAGCTTTATTTTCAATCCTGGCCGTCCAAGAACTGCATGCGATGTGGTCGTCAAGTCAGGACTACAACCCAGAAGATTTGTATGGGGTCTCTTATATGGGCTGAATATGGGCTGAGGGTAAGCTAAACGTGGGCTGAGGGTAATCTGAACGTGGGCCAGGGGTGGGTTGAGCGTGAGGCAGGGGTGGGTTGAGCGTGGGCCAGGGGTGGGTTGAGCGTGGGCCCGGGGGTGGGTTGAGCGTGGGCCAGGGGGTGGGCTGAGCGTGGGCCAGGGGTGGGTTGAGCGTGGGCCCGGGTGGGTTGAGCGTGGGCCAGGGGGTGGGTTGAGCGTGGGCCAGGGGTGGGCTGAGCGTGGGCCAGGGGGTGGGTTGAGCGTGGACCGGGGGGTGGGTTGAGCGTGGGCCGGGGGGTGGGTTGAGCGTGGGCCGGGGGTGGGTTGAGCGTGGGCCAGGGCTGGGTTGAGCGTGGGCCAGGGGTGGGTTGAGCGTGAGCGGTTTTGATGCACCCAACTGGCCTAATGAAATATAACTTTATCCAGCCCGTATACGTGTGGGAAGTGGCGTACCGAAGGATGGGGAAGAAGGAATTTTCACATTCTGAGAGGTAGTGGGACCAAAGAATCGCGATGGGGTCTCCAATAATCGCTCTCGAGACACCCAAAACTTACGGTATGGGCCAGAGTCGGAATCAAATGGGAGCCCAGTCTACTGCGTTTAGCAACCAAATATATACTGGATCAAACAAGAATTTTCGAAATTTTCACCACGTAAAACCCTAAATTCGTTTTTCTATTTCCAAACTTACAGACGGCTGTTGGCGCGCGAAGCGCACCGACAGCCGTCTGCTTCTTTACATTGTTTTTAAAGGTTCGCCCCTTAATTAAATCCCGCCTTCTCTACTGGTCCAGGCCCCGAACAAGTCGCGTCGGGGCTAAACAAATAAAAAAGAAACACAGTGGACAAAAAAAACTAGCCGCGGGTCCAGATATATCGCGCTGGGCCCCGCCTAAACGTCGCGCTCGGGCCCAATTATTATAGTCGGAACCTCAAACCTTGAAGTCGAGGGCTCCAACTAAGCACAGCGGGCCACCGAGAAATCGCGCCCGGGCCCGACGATCGCACCGGGCCCTCAACAATTGCTGTGGAACCAAAAAAAAATGCGCCACAAAATTCACGTCGGGGCCCCACAAATTCGCCTCGGGGTCCCAAATATATAGTAAGTACTCGAAGCTCCCGCAATGGCCCGGTACCTCAAATCTGGGCCTCAAACATTCGAGAATAAACCTGAAAAATCGCGCCGGACCGAAAAAAATATCACTGGGGCTACCAAATTATTGTCGTAGACCCCCAAATAAAATCAGCGTGACCTAAAAAAGTCCCCGTGGAGATCCCAAAATCGCACAAGAGGCCCCCAAAATCGAGTAGAACCAAGAAAAACGAACAGCAGCTCGAAGAATCGCGACGGGGCACACAAATTTGGCGCCAGGAATCCGAAAAAGCACGCCAAAACTTAGGCATAGAAAATTTAGGGAAGCTCCGGAAAAATGACGTCAAGCCCAGAAAACCTGTGTCGGGGTGATAGAGCCATGCACCCAGGCCTGATAAATCGCGCCAGAACACCGAAAAATCGCGGCAGAACCCCCCGAAAATCGCGCTGTGCCCTAAAACTTGCGTCGGAGCCCCAAATATACACAGCGGTGCGGCAAAAGCACAACTGACTTCAGAAAACGAACCTGGGCTCTCCAAAGCACACCGTGTCTCACAAAGAGAGGAAAGGACATTAAAAGATGCGCTGTGACCCTAAGAAAACACATCAGAAGATCTAAAAAAACACACTGGAGACCCTTAAAGCACACTGGCGTCGCAAGGGCAGTATGGGGGTCTAAAAACAGGCTGAGGCCCGCAAAGAACGACATGGTCCTAAAAGGAACAAGAAAAGTCATTTTTCGGTCTTGGTTTTTGCTGTTCTTTTCGTTTGGCCCAGTACTAAATAAACACATCGGGATTTGACGTGCCGATCCCTCAAAAACACAGTAGGATAACAAAAAGCAACAAAGCCTTAAAAAGCGCCATAGTCTGAAAAACGTGCCAGGTCCCTAAGAAAAGCAGCGCATTCCTAAGAAGAATGCGCTGGGCCCAAACACGCAACAGTAGACGAATCAAAATATGAAGGGTCCAAGACACCAGACACCTGATACTAGACGCACCCAACCATCAACCGGCCGAGACACCAGACACTCCCCACCGTCAGCCGACCGAGATACCTGACACTCCCCACCATCAGCCGGCCGAGACACCTGACACTCCCCACCGTCAGCCGGCCGAGATACCTGACACTCCCCCACCGTCAGTCGGCCGAGATACCTGACACTCCCCACCATCAGCCGGCCGAGACACCTGACACTCCCCCACCATCAGCCGGCCGAGACACCAGACGCTCCCCACCATCAGCCGGCCGAGACACCACACACTTCCCACCATCAGCCGGCCGAGACACCAGACACTCCCCCACCGTCAGTCGGCCGAGATACCTGACACTCCCCACCATCAGCCGGCCGAGACACCTGACACTCCCCACCATCAGCCGGCCGAGACACTCCCCACCATCAGCCGGCCGAGACACCAGACGCTCCCCACCATCAGCCGGCCGAGACACCTGACGTTCCCCACCGTCAGCCGACCGAGATACCTGACACTCCCCACCATCAGCCGGCCGAGATACCTGACACTCCCCACCATCAGCCGGCCGAGACACCTGACACTCCCCCACCATCAGCCGGCCGAGACACCAGACGCTCCCCACCATCAGCCGGCCGAGACACCACACACTTCCCACCATCAGCCGGCCGAGACACCAGACACTCCCCCACCGTCAGTCGGCCGAGATACCTGACACTCCCCCACCATCAGCCGGCCGAGACACCTGACACTCCCCACCATCAGCCGGCCGAGACACTCCCCACCATCAGCCGGCCGAGACACCAGACGCTCCCCACCATCAGCCGGCCGAGACACCTGACGTTCCCCACCGTCAGCCGACCGAGATACCTGACACTCCCCACCATCAGCCGGCCGAGATACCTGACACTCCCCCACCGTCAGTCGGCCGAGATACCTGACACTCCCCACCATCAGCCGGCCGAGACACCTGACACTCCCCACCATCAGCCGGCCGAGACACCAGACACTCCCCACCATCAGCCGGCCGAGATACCTGACACTCCCCACCATCAGCCGGCCGAGACACCTGACACTCCCCACCATCAGCCGGCCGAGACACCAGACACTCCCCACCATCAGCCGGCCGAGACACCTGACACTCCCCACCATCAGCCGGCCGAGACACCACACACTCCCCACCATCAGCCGGCCGAGACACCACACACTTCCCACCATCAGCCGGCCGAGACACCAGACACTCCCCACCATCAGTCGGCCGAGATACCTGACACTCCCCACCATCAGCCGGCCGAGACACCTGACACTCCCCACCATCAGCCGGCCGAGACACCAGACACTCCCCACCATCAGTCGGCCGAGATACCTGACACTCCCCACCATCAGCCGGCCGAGATACCTGACACTCCCCACCATCAGCCGGCCGAGACACCACACACTCCCCACCATCAGCCGGTCGAGACACCAGGCGCTCCCTACCGTCAGCCGGCCGAAACACCAGACGTTCCCCACCGTCAGCCGACCGAGACACCAGACATTCCCCCATCGGCGGGAGGCCGAGACACCAGACGCTCCCCACCGTCAGCCGACCGAGACACCAGACATTCCCCCATCGGCGGGAGGCACCCAGTAACAGTAACAGTAACACCCAGTAACACCCGCCATTAGGTGTCCAGGGAACCTCAGAAGTTCCTGTTTGGTATTTCATGGAGCGCATGACAGACGTAGCGTGACTAGCGATGCATCAAAATGAAGGCAGGGAATGTAGAATAAGATACCCTGAGAGCTTGGGGAAAACACTGGAGTCACGGATGGTAGAAACATGTGTGGGTAAAACCCTTGTCGCTCAAATATGCTGAGTACTATCGGTGATTAGACACACCAAACGAAGTTGCAATGGTCTGGGTAATCCTTGATAGATAGGGACATCGGAGGCGCCACGACAGATAACGTGGGACGGGTGCTCCCCAAACGCCGTGAAGTTCAACTTTACGCCATGGCGTTGTCTGGGAAATTGACTGAGAATTTGACGAGGGGCCCTCTCGTCCCGCTTCATACCAAATCCATCGCGACACCCATAGGCAGGGACCATAAGTTTGGCTCAAGTATGTTAGTAGATAATCTATGTATTGCCATGTATATTTTGTTTCACATCTTGAGGAAAATTCATTCAGAATGGATGTTTCATGTCCAGCGTGAATATTCCGAAGGGCAAAATTCATGGCACACGCATCCAACCAACCCATACGGTTCCACACAAGTAAGGACAGATATCGAACATATATGCAGTATCCACAATGTAGTCAGATGTCATTTCGTCGTCGACGTTGTAAGAGGTGCTTCTTCGACTCCTTCTTCAAGTGCACTTGGTCTAGCTCGCGCAAGGTACACTTGGTCTAGCTTGGTCTAGCTCGGAAGCGTATTATTTGGGCTTTAGGTCGTGTTGACTGCCATGGTCATATTCCGAAAGTTCATTAAAAGCTCTCACAGTCGAGTAGGTAAATAGGCGCCTCCCGAATTCCGTATTCATGGCGGGCACATAGAGACCATAGGACTATTGAGTGGTTCGGTGGTTCACGTCCCGTCACGACACAATACTTCTGGCGAGTAAATCTGGAAGCGATGTAAAACTCTCTTCAACACTTTCAGAGAAAGGCACACGTGCGTGCTGTCGGCAGAGAACCAGTCTAGTTAGGCTAAGACATCACTGATATGGCCAAACTTTCTCCATCCGTATATGGCACGGGTGGAAAGATGAGGGATCTTTTGAATTTTCTGATCTGCGCGGTGTTGCTAGCTCCGTAGACACTGATGCAGTACCGAATCACACTTATGATCAAGTCTTGAACTAATCCCACAATCACAGACTGAGGAGGGCCATGCTTGCCGTGACTCAGGTCACAGAGTATACGGGTGCACCGCCAAACTACGCCATCGATGTCAGCTGAGGCCACATTTCGGTTAAAAAACCACACCGAGCTTGTTCGCAGTGTGCGATCCGGCGATAGTAGCTCCCATGAATGCCATGGTAACCGGAGGAAGCTTTGGCATGTTTTGACGAGGGCCGGAAACAATCCGCTGAGTTTTTGTGCGATGATTTTAATCCAATTCTTGTCAAACCAGTGAGAGAGACATGACAGACTGTGTTCCATGGGCGTCACAAGAGAACCAACATCGTCGGGTCAGCCGGATAACCTCACCTGTGTGACGCCTTAAAATTGAATTATTTCTGCATCATCTACATATGACGGCAGGTCGTTAGCATATATAAAGAACAGCAATGGCCCTAATGGCGCTCGACCTTTGACAGGCTCCGGTGGGATTTGGCATCGGTTTTGACACAGCTTGGCCGCCGGAGAGGGCCTGAACCTGAACTTAATCGTTTCAGTGAAAGACGCTGAGCTACAAAGAATGGTCCAAATACAATGATCTGATCTGCTGCTGGTGGAACATGGAGCTGCTGTCGAACTGATTCGACATTCGCATCGATCGGTGATTAAGCGGCTGCGGGTGAAGTTCGAGTGACCTAGCCCGAGGTGTGTCAGAACAACCTGACGCGAGAACTAAGTTTAGATTCGGAGACGGTGATAGTGTGGCGCATGTCCAAGTAGTGGTCAATGTCGGACGGCATGAACACGCCACAAATGCAGTGTGATTAGTTGGAAAAAATATCTGAACACAACACGAATGAAGCATCACCATTTCCTGCCAGTGAACTCTGGCATCCTCCCGCGTCACGTGGGCCGCCACAGAGCACACACAATTCTCTGTAGCCACTCTGGAAACTCGCTTTGCAATATCCCTATCTCACAAGCAATGTCACGGCTTCCGATTTCACACGCTGTCAGGACTTCCGATCTCACAAGCTATGTCAGGTCTTCCGATATCACAGCTTATATCAGGGCTTCCAATCGCACAAGCTATTCCTAGGCTTTCGATCTGACAAGATATGTCAAGGCTTCCGATCTCACAAGTTATGATAGAGCTTACTATCTCACAAACTATGTCAGAGCTTCCGATCTCACAGGCTATTTCGGGGCTTCCGATCTCACGAGCTTTGTCAGGGCTTTCGATCTCATCCGCTATGTCAGGGCTTCCGGTCTCACAGGTTATGTCAAGCACACAGTAGCAGTCAGAGAACGCGTCGCATCCAATGAGCTAGTGGCGTATATTACGTAACCAAGTTCCTGCGCAGACCGATCCTATCTGCAGAGGCGTGACATGATTTTTACTGCGCGCTCGGCTCCTCGGAGGAAGTTCCACGTGCTTCTCGATTGCAGGCAGCCGTTGGCATCGTTGGCATCGATACTCAGAAAGACGTGGAGGGCGTGCCGGATCTGATCGGATAGGGCGCGTCGGATAGGCACGTTGAGACGTGCCGATCAGGTACAGAAGGTGTGTCGGACATGTATAGAAGGCGTGCCGGACAGGTATAGAAGGCGTGCCGGTCAGGTATAGAAGGTGTACCGGTCAGGTATAGAAGGCGTGCCGGTCAGGTATAGAAGGTGTGCCGGTCAGGTATAGAAGGCGTGCCGGCCAGGTATAGAAGGCGTGCCGGCCAGGTATAGAAGGTGTGCCGGTCAGGTATAGAAGGCGTGCCGGTCAGGTATAGAAGGCGTGCCGGTCAGGTATAGAAGGCGTGCCGGTCGGGTATAGAAGGCGTGCCGGCCAGGTATAGAAGGCGTGCCGGCCGGGTATAGAAGGCGTGCCGGTCAGGTATAGAAGGCGTGCCGGTCGGGTATAGAAGGCGTGCCGGCCAGGTATAGAAGGCGTGCCGGCCAGGTATAGAAGGCGTGCCGGCAAGGTATAGAAGGCGTGCCGGTCAGGTATAGGTGTGACCAAATTGTCCAGTTGCCCATCAACTTGACAGATTTGGTGGGCAACTGGTTGAGTGTACAGAGTGCAACCAAGAAGGACCCTTGTGGCTCATAGTTGCGCTAATCTTTCATGTCTTTATGTCTTTATGTGTGCCGGCAAGGTATAGAAGGTGTGCCGGTCAGGTTTAGAAGGCATGTCGGTCGGGTATAGAATGCATGCTGGTCAGGTGTGGAAGGCATATCGGCTCGGTGTGTAGGGTACATACCTTGAGTCGCGATTTCTTGGGAAATGCCAGGGATCATGTTCGATTCCTGAATGCGGTTACTGTCGGCTAAGAATATGTCCATCTCTGTACGATGCTTTGGAACACGGAAACAGTCACGCGACAGCTGGCCATGTCCAGTTGTCAGCATTGGCATAACTGTCAATGCGTTGGTATAGTCATGTGCTTGACAAATGGGGAGGGGGAGTAGGAGTTTGCCTGAGGTTATACATCCATACTAAATATCCTAGCCAAGCCTACAATGTTTACGCTTTCCCATTCATATTATGTGCAACAAACATAGATTTGCACGTACCACCCACCCAAGTTCCCAAGACGCTGCTGCACCCATTGGTGCTGCCAAAATATACGAAGGCACACAAAAAGGCATACACGAGCCGCTGCCGAACACGACATGTGGTAGCCGACGACACCTACAGAGAGCCGACGTGGCCGGGCGCGATCTGCCGCCTGCCCAGCACGGAGGCGGCCCGCCGGGGTGCACGGACGCGCTGCGACAGGAAGCGCTCCCGAGTACCGGCCACGGCGACTGTGCTCGGCTGCGACAGGAAGCGCTCCCGAGTACCGGCCACGGCGACTGTGCTCGGCTGCGACAGGAAGCGCTCCCGAGTACCGGCCACGGCGACTGTGCTCGGCTGCGACAGGAAGCGCTCCCGAGTACCGGCCACGGCCACTGTGCTCGGCTGCGACAGGAAGCGCTCCCGAGTACCGGCCACGGCGACTGTGCTCGGCTGCGACAGGAAGCGCTCCCGAGTACCGGCCACGGCCACTGTGCTCGGCTGCGACAGGAAGCGCTCCCGAGTACCGGCCACGGCCACTGTGCTCGGCTGCGACAGGAAGCGCTCCCGGTACCGGCCACGGCCACTGTGCTCGGCTGCGACAGGAAGCGCTCCCGAGTACCGGCCACGGCACTGTGCTCGGCTGCGACAGGAAGCGCTCCCAGTACCGGCCACGGCGACTGTGCTCGGCTGCGACGGAAGCGCTCCCAGTACCGGCCACGGCACTGTGCTCGGCCCCCCCCCCGGCCCCGGCGCGACAGGAAGCGCTCCCGAGTACCGGCCACGGCCACTGTGCTCGGCTGCGACAGGAAGCGCTCCCGAGTACCGGCCACGGCCACTGTGCTCGGCTGCGACAGGAAGCGCTCCCGAGTACCGGCCACGGCGACTGTGCTCGGCTGCGACAGGAAGCGCTCCCGAGTACCGGCCACGGCCACTGTGCTCGGCTGCGACAGGAAGCGCTCCCGAGTACCGGCCACGGCGACTGTGCTCGGCTGCGACAGGAAGCGCTCCCGAGTACCGGCCACGGCGACTGTGCTCGGCTGCGACAGGAAGCGCTCCCGAGTACCGGCCACGGCGACTGTGCTCGGCTGCGACAGGAAGCGCTCCCGAGTACCGGCCACGGCCACTGTGCTCGGCGAGCGACACGTTAAAACCCATGACGCACGCCGGCGCACCGCATTCCCGAGAACTGTTTTGAAGACCGATATCTTGAGATCCAGCGAGCTCAGCACAGCCCCTGCTCCCTCGGAAGGGCCGCCCATCGACCTGATTGGTTCAAGGACTTTTCTGCAGCGGTGCACTAGTGGTCAAGAGTTTGTGGATAGACGGACCAGTTATCATGAGCCGAAGAACATGACACAGCCGATACAAAGATAGCGTCTCAATGAGCGGAAATGCTCGTGGTATAGTGGGAGATAAGAGTACGTCGTCAAAAGTATTTTTTTCTTTCTAAATGCCGGTTTTCTATTTTAGCTGCGAACGTTTCGGTAAAAGATCACATCTTGGGCGTGGAGACTGGTTCCTAGAATAAAAAGGGCACCTAGCAGCAATGTAGCAGAAGAGCAGCGAAAATAACAGTATTCAAAATACGGAAATTATTACCAGCAGCCAGTGAAGCAGTCAGAATTTTCTCAGGGAGGGCGACCAAACAAAACACCAATAAATACAAAACGCTTTCGGGGCATGTGGAAACCGTGCTGTGGAACACTATGAAACGCTGTGGAAATCGTGCTCCGTGATATGTGTAGCTTCCTTCTTCCACAGGGCTGTCTTCGAAGATGTCGGGGACAGGAATAGAAAAGGTAGTGGCTCACCATTCGCCCGCAGCCTCGGTCGGCTCGGTAGACGGGTAAGGCCGATAGATATTCGTAGCCACTCCGCATCTCAGAAAATCGAGATGAGGGATGGAGGTCAATGCATGGGACGAACATACAATGACTCACAACCACCCTGTCCATGTATGGGATATGGAGGGGCAGGCAGAAGTGAGGGATGGTGGGCAGAACAATTCGGTGGGGACTGGCTGACCGTCCACAGCACCGCCGACTCAAGCGATACGAGAGGGGAGCGGAAATACCCCGCGGAGGCGACTACTGGCTGACCGCCCAGAGCCTGACCGACTCAGAGGGTGAGAGATGGGAGCGGAAGTGTCCCGCGGTGACTGGCTGACCGTTCACAGCCCCACCGACTCAGAGGGTGAGAGATGGGAGCGGAAGTGTCCCGCGGTGACTGGCTGGCCGTTCACAGCCCGTCGGCCAGGCCCGGCTCGGCCCGGCCCGCCACCCTGTCTGGTGCGGCTGACCGTCCACAGCCCGACGGCCAGGCCCGGCCCGGCCCGGCCCGCCACCCTGTCTGGTGAGGCTGACCGTCCGCAGCCCGACGGCCAGACCAGGCCAGGCCCGGCCCGCCACCCTGTCTGGTGAGGCTGACCGTCCACAGTCAGACGGCCAGGCTAGGCCCGGCCCGGTCCGCCACCCTGTCTGGTGAGGCTGACCGTCCGCAGCCCGACGGCCAGACCAGGCCAGGCCCGGCCCGCCACCCTGTCTGGTGAGGCTGACCGTCCACAGTCCGACGGCCAGGCCAGGCCCGGCTGGGCCCGCCACCCTGTCTGGTGAGGCTGACCGTCCGCTGCCCGACGGCCAGGCCAGGCCCGGCCCGGCCCGCCACCCTGTCTGGTGCGGCTGACCGTCCACAGCCCGACGGCCAGGCCCGGCCCGGCCCGGCCCGCCACCCTGTCTGGTGAGGCTGACCGTCCACAGCCCGACGGCCAGGCCCGGCTCGGCCCGCCACCCTGTCTGGTGAGGCTGACCGTCCACAGCCCGACGGCCAGGCCAGGCCCGGCCCGGCCCGCCACCCTGTCTGGTGAGGCTGACCGTCCACAGTCCGACGGCCAGGCCAGGCCCGGCTGGGCCCGCCACCCTGTCTGGTGAGGCTGACCGTCCGCTGCCCGACGGCCAGGCCAGGCCCGGCCCGGCCCGCCACCCTGTCTGGTGAGGCTGACCGTCCACAGCCCGACGGCCAGGCCAGGCCCGGCCCGGCCCGCCACCCTGTCTGGTGAGGCTGACCGTCCACAGTCCGACGGCCAGGCCAGGCCCGGCCCGGCCCGCCACCCTGTCTGGTGAGGCTGACCGTCCACAGCCCGACGGCCAGAACAGGCCCGGCCCGGCCCGCCACCCTGTCTGGTGAGGCTGACCGTCCACAGCCCGACGGCCAGGCCAGGCCCGGCCCGGCCCGGCCCGGCCCGCCACCCTGTCTGGTGAGGCTGACCGTCCACAGCCCGACGGCCAGAACAGGCCCGGCCCGGCCCGCCACCCTGTCTGCTGAAGCTGGCCGGAGGCCTGGCACACGGCCGCGGGAAGTCGTAACTAGCAGGTGTCGGCCGGTGCACAAATTTAAAACAATCCCGCAGCGCGTGCGATGAGTTATTCTGGACATTTGTCAGCGTCACCTATTGCAAACGACATCCCGCTGGTAGGCCCTGGCTGGCACATGACCGCGACGCCGCGTCTTCAGTTCGCTGCGCCGGCGGAAACAGCCGCCTAATTTAGGGAGCCATGATGCAACTGTCTGGAGAACGAGCACAGACTGGTGGTTACGGTTTGTGCCAGGTCCAGACCACCCGCAGAGAACAGGGACAGAGCGGAAGCTGTGGACCATGCCAGAGCCATACCACTCATGGGGAACTAGGAGAGGCTGGTGGCTATGGACCATGCCAGACCCAGACCACCCACGGAGAACAGGGATAGAACGGTAGGTACGGACCATGCCGGAACCAGACAAACCAGGGGAACTAGGGCAGATAGTGGCTATGGACCATGCCAAAACCAGACCACCCGCGGCGAAGTCATCGAAAACGCCGCTATCGTGTCGCAACTTTTATTTTACACCTCGGAGAACATCCATAACAGTGCAATGCCATCACATCACAAGTACTCGGGCAGCTCGAAGTTCAGTCGATTTTGTACTTTGCAGCAGCACACAGACGCGAACGTCTGGTGCTCAAGATCACGGCTTGGGAAAGAGCGGTGGAAGCCCGTCATCGACCGCTGCGACGACGCAGCACATCGAAGGCGTCAACATCGGCAGGTCGGTGTGTCGTCAGCGATAACCCCCTCCATGGCACAACGCTATGACGCGCAGAGCTTCCGCGGCGAAAATGCCGCAAATAGCTTCCGTGGTACGCCGGGGTTTCAGTACAAACAAGCGGGAAATAGGATGGCTTACCTACAGCTATTGCCATCTAGCGAGCGAGGTGTAGTGTTACAGTTTCCCAACTGTTGTAAGATGGCGTGAAGATATGCCGCTCGCCGCCTGTACTGTCGGTCTATTTCGTCGAGCTTCGCTTCGATGGAGTGTATATGTGTTGCATCCTGGAAGGCACACGAACAATGAGATGTGATGCACGCACACAGCAATTTAAATATATTAACATATTCATACTATCAGTATTTCTATTCTGGTCACAAAATCGTACCATGGGTGCACTAGAAAGTTTTTTTGTTTGTTTGGTGGCAGACATTTATTTCACCGATGAGATCCGCTTTATCACATGGTAGTCAAATGATCAGCCTCTTAGGGGCTGAAACAACTTGAAAGTACACCGACCGTATATTGGTTTGATAGACAAACTGAACGCAATAGTACTCTAGAGAATTGACCATCACAATCCATTAGTTTCTATTTCGAATTGAACAGCATTTCGAATTTCAACGCCTTTCGAAACGAACAAACTGGACGTGATTCTCTGCTCCTGCTGGCCCTGTAGTCCGCAACTTCCTCCACACATTAATCAGTCCACACTTTTACTCCATATTCTGCTTCGGAAAAGTCTGGCAACGTCCAGGGCTGTCCAACTAATTTGTAATACTAATACCACACAAGGGATAATTATTGGGAATCGCTACCAGCAGGCAACGCGCATTGACTCACAATATCGGTGGAGGAAACCTACCGGGGAGATTATTCCAAAATTTTGAGGCTACACTGAAATCTAAAATCTACACTGTCTAAAATAGTCTAAAAATCTACACTGTCTGACCTCGTGATGAACTAGTCTTACCGAGCCGGAATCATGGTGATGCCTCTGCTTCGCCACCTGCCAGTGAAGTGACTCGACTGTCTCGCGCAGCGTCTGGTTCTCTCCCTCGAGCTCACTGATCAGCCGGGTCTGCTCCTGAAACCTGCCTCCAACGTCAAAACCTCTAACCTGCTTAAAATATTCAAGGCATATAAAGACATAACATATAAATATTCCACAAACCCTTGGTCACTCGATATCATTATCCGACCAAAGGCAGCGAACCATGTCACCGCAATGCTGACTGCTCACCGCCACATTGCCAGTTCCTGAGAAACGCAAAATCCACGGCAGTAGCTCAGCAGCTCATCAGGTCGGCGCATATCACCGTAAGCGGGCCGTTCGGTGCAGCAGCCCATCAGGTCGGCACATATCACCACAAGCGGGCCGTTCGGTGCAGCGCCCCATCAGGTCGGCACATATCACCACAAGCGGGCCGTTCGGTGCAGCAGCACATCAGGTCGGCACATACCACCACAAGCGGGCCGTTCGGTGCAGCACCCCATCAGGTCGGCACATATCACCACAAGCGGGCCGTTCGGTGCAGCGCCCCATCAGGTCGGCACATATCACCACAAGCGGGCCGTTCGGTGCAGCAGCCCATCAGGTCGGCGCATATCATCGTAAGCGGGCCGTTCGGTGCAGCGCCCCATCAGGTCGGCACATATCACCACAAGCGGGCCGTTCGGTGCAGCGCCCCATCAGGTCGGCACATATCACCACAAGCGGGCCGTTCGGTGCAGCGCCCCATCAGGTCGGCACATATCATCGTAAGCGGGCCGTTCGGTGCAGCGCCCCATCAGGTCGGCACATATCACCACAAGCGGGCCGTTCGATGCAGCAGCACATCAGGTCGGCACATACCACCACAAGCGGGCCGTTCGGTGCAGCACCCCATCAGGTCGGCACACATCACTGTAAGCGGGGCGTCCGCCGTACTGCTGTCAGCAGCAGGTCGCTGCCAGCCTCACCTTCTGATGGTCTCGCGCAGGTGGTTGATGACCTCCTCCTGCTGCTCCATCTGAGAGCGCACCTCCTCCATCAGGGTGTCGCTACGCGCGGACAGCAGCTCGGGCTCCTCTTCAGCCGGCGCCGCCACCCCTGCAGAGAGCTGCCGCCACACCGCACCGACGTCAGGGGTGTAATCGGTCGGGGTTAGAGCAGGGGATCAGGATCACGGCCAACAGTCAGCGTCGGGGTACGCGGTCGGGTCTGGATCAACCGTCGAGGTCACAGTCATGACTAGGGTCAGCTGTCATGGTCTGGCTCAGGGTCAGGACTGACGATCACGGCCACGTTCATGGGAGGTTACGCAATTCGTAGTAGTGAACATTTATCCGTTGTCATAATTGCTTCAGGTAAAAAATAGCATCTGTTTCACCTAGTCCACGGTCTATCACTGTCCCAGTCGAAAGAATCCTTAGCAACCACCAGAATCCACATCTACCGGGTGCCACTGTCGGTCGGTGTGATACCTTTGAGCGGATCTCGTAGTTCTCCTGTCTGAGGGAGGCTATTTGCCGGTCGCGACGTGACACCTCCTCGTCCTTGTGCACAGTCAGCTGCTGCAGCTGCGACTTCAGCTGGACGTTCTCCTCTGGTGAAACGGCGACAACACCTATCAGCCACAGCCGCGGGCACACAAATACCTGAACACGGCAGTAACACCTGTCAGCCACAGCCGCGGACACACAAATACCTGAACACGGCAGTAACACCTGTCAGCCACAGCCGGGGGCACACAAATACCCGGACAGGGCAGTACACATGTCAGCCACAGCCGCGGGCACACAAATACCCGGACAGGGCAGTACACATGTCAGCCACCGCCGCGGGCATACAAATACCCGGACACTGCAGTAACACCTGTCAGCCACGGCCACGGACACACAAATACCTGAACACGGCAGTAACACCTGTCAGCCACGGCCACGGACACACAAATACCCGGACACTGCAGTAACACCTGTCAGCCACGGCCACGGACACACAAATACCCGGACACTGCAGCAACACCTGTCAGCCACAGCCGCGGACACACATATACCCGGACACTGCAGTAACACCTGTCAGCCACGGCCACGGACACACAAATACCTGAACACGGCAGTAACACCTGTCAGCCACAGCCGCGGACACACAAATACCTGAACACGGCAGTAACACCTGTCAGCCACAGCCGGGGACACACAAATACCCGGACAGGACAGTACACCTGTCAGCCACGGCCGCGGACGCATCCACACATGCTGCAAATACCCCCGCAGACTTCAACCAAGGCTCAATGCCTCAAGAGGATAAGCAGCACTTGTCTAAGGCCATGTCTTCCGCCGGCGTCTGCTTAATACAGCATGGCGCAGTGTCGCTCAACAGTACTGCGGTTTTGTCTAGAGATGGCTGCATAGAACAATGCATGCTTGCGGTGAGACTCAAGAAAATACAACTCCATCGGGAAAAAAACATAACTACTCAGCATTCTTAGTGGGAATACAGCTAAGGGGACACAAAGCTCGAACATTCCCAGAAAGCTGGTTTAATAGTGGCAAAAAGGATGGATTCTAATACATCTCCACAGAGACTGCCAAATGGATAATTAATACAGTACACAAGGTTTTATTGAAAACAGATTATGAATCAATCCAAAAGAGTAAAATAAATGTAAAATTCAAGAGTTAATGAACAACACTACATACTTTTCACTGCCAGATGCATTCTTTTTACCTCAGCCATGATCGTTGCTTCCGTTTCAAAGCTTAAGACAGCCAATTCACTGAGCAATATAATGCAATAATCCAACAAATAAAATGTTAGTAATGCGACCATTATTGTTACTAAACAATACCATTATCAATAAGTATTCAATTCAATGATTGAGAGGTTGTGAGGCTGCGTGTATTCGAGGCCCAGTCCGAGTGGCGGCCGGTTGGCGTGCCGCCAGCTCGTACCCTCGACAGCCGCGATGGCCGTCTGCAGCTCGGCCAGCAGGGCGTCGTCCACACGGTGTCCGCCGCTCCTGCCGCCCCTCACTGGACTGCAGCGGTCGTCCCGCACTGGGCTGCAGTCGCCGCCGCGCACACGGCTCGGCTCGTGGCCCCGGACAGGGCTGCAGTGGTGGCCGTCCTCCTGGACGGGACTGGAGCGACGCGAGCGGGAGCCTCGCCGAGAGCCTGCCCGACACACACCGTGTACGGCAGTTCAGCACGGGTGTATGATGACCACACAAACCGTGTACAGCAGTTGAACACGGGCGTCTGGTCGAGTACACGGGACGGTATGCAGACCAGTACACGGGACGGTGTACAGACCAGTACACGGGACGGCACACAGACCAGTACACTGGACGGTACATGAGATGGTACACAGACCAGTACACGGGACGGTACACGGACCAGTACACGTGACGGTACACAGACCAGTACACGGGACGGTACACGAGACGGTATGCAGACCAGTACACGGGACGGTACACTAGACGGTACACAGAGCAGTACACGGGACGGTACACGAGACGGTACACAGACCAGTACACGGGACGGTACACGAGACGGTATGCAGACCAGTACACGAGACGGTACACAGACCAGTACACGGGACGGTACACGAGACGGTACACAGACCAGTACACGGGACGGTACACAGACCAGTACACGGGACGGTACACGAGACGGTATGCAGACCAGTACACGGGACGGTACACGAGACGGTACACAGACCAGTACACGGGACGGTACACAGACCAGTACACGGGACGGTACACGAGACGGTATGCAGACCAGTACACGGGACGGTACACGGGACGGTACACGAGACGGTATGCAGACCAGTACACGGGACGGTACACAGATCAGTACACGGGACGGTACACGAGACGGTATGCAGACCAGTACACGGGACGGTATGCAGACCAGTACACGAGACGGTATGCAGACCAGTACACAGACCAGTATACGGGACGGTATGCAGACCAGTACACGGGACGGTACACGAGACGGTGTGCAGACCAGTACACGGGAAGGTACATGAGACAGTACACAGACCAGTATACGGGACGGTACACGAGACGGTATGCAGACCAGTACACAGACCAGTACACGGGACGGTACACAGACCAATACACTGGACGGTACACGGGATGGTACACAGACCAGTACACGGGACGGTACACAGACCAGTACACGGGACGGTACACAGACCAGTACACGGGACGGTACACGAGACGGTATGCAGACCAGTACACGGGACGGTACACGGGACGGTATGCAGACCAGTACACGGGACGGTACACGGGACGGTACACAGACCAGTACACGGGACGGTACACGGACTACACATGGGACGGACCGGCCATACCGTTCTTCTCCGGAGTACGGGAGGCGGCGGCCAGCAGCAGCTTCTCTCGCTCGCGCTGCAGGCCGGTGACGGTGCGCTGGCTCTTCTCCAGCTGGCGCCGTGTCTGCGTCACCAGCCGCTCTTTCTCCGTCAGCTCCGCCTTCACCTGTGACAGCGGTCGATGTGACGTCACCACATCCATAGTCACAGTCGACCTGACGCAGAAGAAGGATACAGCGGGGCGATGACCGGGCAGGGATGGCCACGGACAGGCCATGCGGAACACCGTCAGTTCTATACAGACAACAGCTATTCAACATCCTCCGACAATCGCCCATAGTCTCAGCGCTCACCATTATCTAGTCTCTACATCAGTCTCCCGGTATTTACCCAAGAACTCCACAATACGGTTGAGCAATGCGGCTCGACAACGGTGTGGTGCAACGTTATTTAACACGCGCACCGGAGGGCCTCTCTAACAACACTCGGGGGGGGGGAGGGTGATATCGCGCCCCCTGATATCTCTGAAACTACTGAAGCTAAAAACACAACATTTGTATGGGAGATGACAGTTACAGTTAACACTGCAGCATACACTTAATGACCTTATGTCAATGCTCTCAGGGTCAATGAGGTCGAGATCGGCCAGCATGCCACGCCGCCGCACCGACGAAATCCTTGTGACCTTGAGCCCCAGGAGGACGGTCCGCGGCCAGTGGCGGATCGATGCAATTTGCACCTCGCAGTTCATATATTTGTCAACAGACTTTAAAATGTGCATGTGATGCGCGTATCAATTTGAAACACAGTCACAATATTTAATTGCATTTCCCTGTCAATATGTGATATATTGTCGAAAAGGAGGAGTGGGTGGAATGCGCCCTCCCGCTAGTTTTAGTCCCTTTTGGGTGTTATCAAACTTGTCTAAGCCTATGGGTTTCTGAAGCATGCTTTCATTCCCGCTTCAATACGAAGCATAGTTATCGAAGAAAACTAGGGCTACATCGCCCCTTCGAATAGTTTTGTTCCATTTGACATTCCTAATCACATTATTCGGTAATGATAAACAAAAACTAACTACAGCAAAGTGAAAAGGTACATCGAGTTTGGGACGCCGAAAAGAAACTAAATGACTTTTTACAACTTTCATGGGATAATTATGCTCTCCAGGCCTGCGATTGCAAGAAAAACTCCAGTCCTGTTCGATACTGGCCGAAGTTCTGCCGACACCCACCCAAGGTCGCCGCACTCACCTGGTAGATACCAATGACCTCACACACACCTGGTAGACACCAAAGTCCCCCCACTCACCCGGCGGAGAGCTGCCATCAACGCGGCGTCACCCCGCGCCGGAGAGCCGGCGGCCACACGGCGCAACTTTCCCTCCAGCGCCCGCACCCTGACGTCGAAGGCCTTCTGCGGGCAACAGACGGGGGCGTCAGTGTACCCAGTGACGCTACGGCCGCCCCGGCCGCCACCACACGGCCACCAGTCGCGGCCTGACCCTGGCGTCGCAGGCCTTCTGCGGGCAACAGACGGGGGCGTCAGTGTACCCAGTGACGCCACGGCCGCCCCGGCCGCCACCCAAGCCGCAGTCGCGGCCGACCCGACGTCGCAGGCCTTCTGCGGGCAACAGACGGGGGCGTCAGGACCCAGTGACGCTACGGCCGCCCCGGCCGCCACCACACGGCCACCAGTCGCGGCCTGACCCTGGCGTCGCAGGCCTTCTGCGGGCAACAGACGGGAGCGTCAGTGTACCCAGTGACGCCACGGCCGCCACCTCACAGCCGCCAGTCGCGGCCTGACCCTGGCGTCGCAGGCCTTCTGCGGGCAACAGACGGGGGCGTCAGTGTACCCAGTGACGCCACGGCCGCCCCGGCCGCCACCACACGGCCACCAGTCGCGGCCTGACCCTGGCGTCGCAGGCCTTCTGCGGGCAACAGACGGGGAGTCAGTGTACCCAGTGACGCCACGGCCGCCACCTCACAGCCGCCAGTCGCGGCCTGACCCTGGCGTCGCAGGCCTTCTGCGGGCAACAGACGGGGGCGTCAGTGTACCCAGTGACGCCACGGCCGCCACCTCACAGCCGCCAGTCGCGGCCTGACCCTGGCGTCGCAGGCCTTCTGCGGGCAACAGACGGGGGCGTCAGTGTACCCAGTGACGCCACGGCCGCCCCGGGCACCACCACACAGCCGCCAGTCGCGGCCTGACCTCCTGCTGCAACACAGTCACGACGTGGGCGGCCGATGCCGAGATGCCTGGAGCGACACTGGCCTGGCCACGTCTAGTGGCGTGCGAGCGTCTCAGCCACCGCTGGCTCGGGGGAATCCTGCCACGAGTGGAGCTGCTCTCAATCTCCACAGACACGCAGGAGGTACGTTGTCGGCACTAGCCGCCACACCCAGAGGGCAAATATGCCCAGCAAACTCCCCTCCCCCAGTAAAAACGTGACGGCTACGCCAAAGTGAATGGCATTGCATGACAGTGGGTAATATGCACGGACACCATCGACCTTTGAGTTATCAAACTCCGTTTGCATTTATATTCAGGTCAATATTATCGTGCAGGAACCATTCGCCTCCATCATTGCCTGTTTGAAGAATTTCCACTCCAAATATCACCTTACCTTGACACCTTCCGTGATAACGACCTATCTGGAACATTTTTCAGCCCATCCTCCTCCCGAACACATGACCTTGACCTATTCTCTGATGGCAGCCTCTGGGAAGTAATTTCTGCGCCAGGGCCACCACGCATTGATATCTTCCCCTGCCAACAACCTGACTGGGACAATTCTCACTCTCCCATCTTTTCTCCCAGGGAACACCTAACAAGTTAACCTCCCCTATCCCTCACAACCTGTCTGAAATAATTACCATCTCCAAGGCTCACATCACCTTGACCTCTAACTCCCGTCAAATGCCTGCTTGAAAGTATTCCCACCTCGAGGACCATCTCACCCTGACGTCCGTTCTCCTTCGTGGCAGCCTCCTACCCAAAATAACTGTCAACCCCTCCCGACGACGGCCTGCGAACGGCACCCCACAGCGCACCTCCGCTCTCTGGAGCTACGTCTCTCCCCATCCCTAGCAGCCTGCTCGCAATCACCTTCACCCCTGAGGATCTGCCCCTTCATATCTCCAACACGTCACCACGGTGATGGGAGCGTCCTCACCTTGACCTCGGCCTCTCGGACGACAGCCTGCCGGTCGACGTCCCGCAGCGTGGCCTCCGCCTCCAACAGGGAGGCATTGAGGGCGCGGATCTCGGCGGCGGCGGCTGCTGCCACGTGCTCAGGTGAGCGGGCTGAGCGGGGGGAGCGGGGCTGAGGCGATGGCGGCGGCACCGTCTGACACCCAATGGAGACCGTGCTGCAGCAGTCAGCCTGTCGTCGCAGCACCTGACCACACGGACGCTTATCACAGACCGGGTACACACCTTGGTCACCTGGTCAGAGGAACACCCATCACAGACACGGCACACACCTGGGTCACCTGGTCAGAGGAACACCCATCACAGACACGGAACACACCCGGGTCACCTGGTCAGAGGAACACTCACCACAGACACGGTTGGTTATTAGCTTTACGACACATCGACCGTTGAGTCATGTAGCGTCGCCAATCTGCCACGCCGATTGGTCGAGAGGGAAAAGAGCAGCGACAGGTAAGGCTCGAACCCACGATCTATCGATTGTGAGAGAAGCAACCTTCCCGTAGACCACTCGTCCCCTCATCACGGACACGGTACACACTTGGGTCTCCTGGTCAGAGACACAGTACACACCTTGGCCACCTGACCGAAGGTGACAGAGAAAGACACGACACTGCACACCTACGGGCGAGTATCGGCCCAAGTGTGGCACCTGGGTCATCTGGTCAGAGGTCACTAAGCGCACACGAGACGATCATCGCTGTCAAACTGGGGCGTGCACGTGCGGTGGTTAAGCATTAACAAGACCTTAGTGCAGTCAAGCCCCACGCCCCTCTCGGCCAGGAGTAAACCTGAGGGAGATGCATAGGCTCATAATGCCTCGTTGGCAGTCGGAACTTTTGACGAGCGTTCTCCGAGAACTTCAGAGAACAATCTGAAATTATCGGTCTTTCTTCTATTGAAGGAAGACCGAGATGTACTTCCTTGGTTGTATTCGCATGGGTGGAGGCCTCACCGGTCTGGAACCATACGCGGTGGAAGCCTCACCCGTCTGGAACCATACGCGGTGGAAGCCTTACCCGTCGGGAACCATACGCGGTGGAAGCCTCACCCGTCGGGAACCATACGCGGTGGAAGCATCACCAGTCGGGAACCATACGCGGTGGAAGCATCACCAGTCGGGAACCATACGCGGTGGAGGCCTCACCCATTGGGAACCATACACGGTAGAGGCCTCACCCATTGGGAACCATACACGGTAAAGGCCTCACCCATTGATAATTCTACTCGATGCACTCATCTCAACTCCTTCCTTTGTCAAAATTCCAGATTTGCGTCTACTCCAGACACATACAAATGTGCGGGGAATGTCATGACACGGGCATCGCGCTTACCCGGGTCCTGAGTACCGAGCAGCCTGCAAAAATCCACGCCCGGTCATCGTCACGTCTGAGTATTGTGTCATGGCTACTTTATATAATTATTTCAACTCCTTGCGAATATTTTGAAATGGGGAAAGGGCACGCATCAACACGCCTCCAGAAAATGTCATTGGGCATCCATCTGTCTGAAAGACACGTGTACGTTCCATATAGTTTGCGTTTCCAAGATTGTATATAATGTCCTACAAGTGATCATTTCCATGCGTCTACGATTGTTTAAAAAGAGGTGTGAACAAAGAAATTGCCGTCGAACTTGACACATTATGCTCAAATCATCAACAGATCTGACAACTACGATGCAGCCCAGTGGCCTTCCAGAGGACACCGGAGAACACAGCAGATACAGGAGCATGCATCTCATAAACCCCCTAGTGACAGGTGCCAGAATTATCACGGATGGACGGATGGACACAAAACAGGAAACTCCGTACACTGCTGCTCGTACATTTCCAGACGCCCACTTCGGTAACACGACTCACCAGTCTGTGCCAGAGGATAATTCCACATGACAATCCACCCCCCCCCCACCCTAGAAGATCAACATTCGGACGGAGCGTCCTGCCATGTTGCCGACTTAACGTGTCGCATCGGCGACCTGACCCGCCGTGTCGGCGAGCCAGCCGGCCGTATCGGGAGCCCACCTTGTCATGCAGCCTGGCTACCTCCTGGCCGGCCTGCTGCAGCTGCTGCCAGCGCAGCTCCAGCTGCTGCTCGCGCAGGTTCAGCTGCCGCTCCAGCGACGGCTGCCGCGACGTCCGTTGGCTGGCCTGCAGACGCGCCTCCAGCAGACGCTTATCGCACTGCAGGTCCTCGATGGCGGTCTCCAGCTCGCCCCGCTCAACCTGAGGCAGATACGGAGTTTCGCAGTTTTCTCAGAACTGGAGACAACACAAGAAATTGAAACGTTTCTCGGCCCATTTCCTTTGACTTGCGCCATTTCCCACCAAACGCAGGAATTATATCCAGGCATTGAACTAACATTGTCTATGCCATGACACCGCACACACTTTCCACCGAGTCGGCAACAACTTTCATCCCACCACACCATATTATCTCACATTTTTATCTCGCATCGCAAGGGAATTGGCGGGAATATAGCAAGCATAATGCTCATATTCCTTGCAGCTGATGATGTACGGTGTTTTGTATGTGGATGTATATACGTTTGGACAGATTTTGCTACCGTACGTTAATTTCAAGTGCTTTGTAATGGTTCCAGCATACCTTATTACTTTACTTCGTTTGACCTAAACTGACTTGACCTATTGGTATGATGGATATAATAGAATACATTAGTCCGTGATTCGAGGGCAAATCGTAGTTACCCATCGACAGCGCAGACGGCTTGATTCCTTCAGAGCGGCCGGGTGGGAAGCTGGCTAGCTTCCCTTATCATTTAATATAGCCCAGCCAATAAAGCTGGTCGAGAAAATAAGCATATTATCATCCCCTGTCCACATCAGTATTTCTTCACGACGCCGCTCAGTGGCAGCGAGTACCAGCGAACACGACCGGTAACGAGCCTCACCACCGAGCGCCAACAACGCCACTCGCAGTACAAACATGCCGGCCTGCTGAAGAACACACCAATGGGCGCCCGACACTACTCTGGTGCGACTGTGCACGTCTGTGCGCGACATTAACACCGGACGATCGCACACTTGCCGCCACAACAGGGCCTGGCAGATAGCGAACGCTGCCTGGACCGTGCCGACATCGTCAGCCATCCAACTCCGCCGATCACACCTATATCAGAGCGTCGGCACCAGCGTCCTGGGGAACCGACACCGCGCTTCCTGTGTCCCTCGCTAGTCAGCAGCCGCGGCGGCCACAGCGCACGTAACGTCACCCGGTGGGCGGTCACTACCGGCGGCCACAGCGCCGCTGCGCCGACAGTGCGCCGCGGGGCATTGTCGGGACATTAGTGTAGATGGGGCAGGAGGACCAGACCCTGACTGCACACTCAACTGCTGCGCTGCTTATTTCAGGTAGGATGGCACGAAGGGATGGACTCGTATGTGAGATTTTGAGTGGGGAGTGGGGGAGGGGCGTGCCCAATGGTTACTGCGAGGGGCCATCGTCACCGTCCGGGTCACTCTGGCCCCCACAGTAATGCCGAACAATGGGAAATGTTCCGGTACTGCGGGCGCGAAGGCCAGGGCCGTGACCGCCACGGCAGAGGCCCTGCAGCTCACATACTAACCAGAGTCCCCGCAGGCAGGTGTCTTGCCCTCCATGGTTTTTCCTTCATGCTCGAGTACGTTCAGTGTAGCGAATAGCACTGTTCGTGGTGCGGGAAAGTGGAGTGTGCTTTTTCCAGACAGTTGGCTGGTTATACTGTGAGGTGTAATTCTCAAAAAATACTTTGGATGCACGTTATATAATTTTTACCACCCGTCGTACGCACGCGCGCACATCTTGATCTTCGTTGTGACCCATTTTTATATTTGCACTCAGGATGCATCCAATATAAGATGCAATATAAGATGCAGGGTGCACCCAAGATGCACACATCTTTACATTTTCAGAGGAGCATCTAGGTCTAGGACGTAGGGGCACTGCTTTAAGATGGGGAATTATAGGTCAAGACTTCACTAAACCGTTAGCATGACAATAATGTTGTACAATACGACGATACGTACAGACAGCTCACGCTTGTGTTCGTATTTAGATTGGCAACGAAGTGGCCAAGATCACACTAAACACCAACTGGAAGTATGAAGATAGATCAGCGGGGAACATTTGTATGGGGTGATGTCAAGGGAGGGCAACCGGCGAACACCAAGATCTTTCGAATTTCATCACATGGATTATTACACACGAATAGATATTTAAGTAGCACTGCTTTCAAACACCAATAACTGATGCAGGAAATGAGGGAACCTTTCGTCTGGAGTGGGTAGTGAAGACTAGGCATTCGTATGAATGATTGAGCTGTCATTGCGTATCCTGAACTGCATTGTTAAATAGTTTGCGAATTTGACTGCAATTCTTTGCGATCTAGGCGATTCAGGATTGGATTGCAATCGCTTAATACGGATGATTGTGATTTTTTTAGTAATTACTCTCAAGGGCGTCCTTCGTGTGCTGGACCAGCTGAGGGTGCCCTTAGTGTGCTGGACCAGCTGAGGGCGCCCTTGGTGCGCTGGACCAGCTGGGGGTGCCCTTAGTGTGCTGGACCAGCTGAGGGTGCCCTTGGTGTGCTGGACCAGCTGAGGGTGCCCTTAGTGTGCTGGACCAGCTGAGGGCGCCCTTGGTGTGCTGGACCAGCTGAGGGCGCCCTTAGTGTGTTGGACCAGCTGGTGTAGCAGCCAGCTGAGGGCGCCCTTGGTGTGCTGGACCAGCTGAGGGTGCCCTTAGTGTGCTGGACCAGCTGAGGGTGCCCTTAGTGTGCTGGACCAGGTGAGGGCGTCCTTCGTGTGCTGGACCAGCTGAGGGTGCCCTTAGTGTGCTGGACCAGCTGAGGGCGCCCTTGGTGTGCTGGACCAGCTGAGGGTGCCCTTAGTGTGCTGGACCAGCTGGGGGTGCCCTTAGTGTGCTGGACCAGCTGAGGGCGCCCTTGGTGCGCTGGACCAGCTGGGGGTGCCCTTAGTGTGCTGGACCAGCTGAGGGCGCCCTTAGTGTGCTGGACCAGCTGGGGGTGCCCTTAGTGTGCTGGACCAGCTGGGGGGTGCCCTTAGTGTGCTGGACCAGCTGGTGTAGCAGCCAGCTGAGGGCGCCCTTGGTGTGCTGGACCAGCTGAGGGCGCCCTTAGTGTGTTGGACCAGCTGGTGTAGCAGCCAGCTGAGGGCGCCCTTGGTGTGCTGGACCAGCTGAGGGTGCCCTTGGTGTGCTAGACCAGCTGGTGCAGCAGCCAGCTGAGGGCGCCCTTAGTGTGCTGGACCAGCTGGCGGGTGCCCTTGGTGTGCTGGACCAGCTGAGGGTGCCCTTGGTGTGCTAGACCAGCTGGTGTAGCAGCCAGCTGAGGGCGCCTTTAGTGTGCTGGACCAGCTGGTGGGTGTGTAGATAACGCAATGTCGTCGGTTGGTTGGTTATTTGGGCTTACGGACGCATCGACTGCGTTGGCAATACAGCGCCCATAACAGAATGCTGTCGATTGCATCCCCACGCATTTCAGTCATTTCATGTCCATCAGATCGTTGCATTTTGTGTTTCTATAGTCACACCTCTTGAAATATGTATGTAGAGGTACGACAGACTGTTTCCTATTCTTTTTGAAAACGGCTGAAGCCTGGCTTCATAATTCATATCCTCAGTACGAGTGCATTTTTTGGTGGAAGCTGGCAGGCAATTTCCCCTTCAACATTTCAGAAATGCGTGTGGCTACCGTTGCATTTCGTGGCAAGTGCACATTTGCACTTCTTCCACTGAAATGTCATTCCCTTTGCTCATATTTGTTTTCTCCGGATTGGCTCCATTTCCAGTTTGAAAGTGAAGATACACCAAAGTTTCCACTCATCATCCTGCATTACCTGGGTGAATTATCGACGGTCGCAAACGATGCTTCGCTGGAGGAGTGCTTTGTATGCAGGATCCCCAACCACTGCAAACAATTAATTGGCAAATTCCGACCTTAAATCCATTCCTTCCATACTGGTGTCTTATATTTTTGAAGACATGGGCTGCAGTGCTTTGCTTCATCCAATCTTAATCGTAGGCATGGCTTACGGTGCTTATGATTCCAAAAACTTAAAGTGACTTTATCCTCGTGGGTGCCCGAGGCTACCCCCAACATGCAATGTTCTACCGTATAATTTTATCCCACGTGGGGCCGTGCCCGGCGTAATTTTCACATTGTGACTGGTGGCGCCTCTAGCCGCATGTGACGCCACCTGCCGGCTGTTTCTAACACCACAGCGGAATCGTCGGGAGGAACCCTTCCCGCGATCCCATCGGACCCCGGACGAGCGAGTCAGCCACGCTGCATACATTGTACAGTCTCTGACAACCTCGCACAGTCGTCTCAGGGGAGCTGACTCGCCGGGTCGCCCACCCAGCACAGTCTCTGACATTACACAGCGCCTGTCTGGACAGTCGCGAAGTAGCCGGCCAGACGTCTGAAGGTCGTGCGGTACTTACTCCTAGCCTTGGGTCACGCCGAGCGAGCTTACCGCAGTGTTCGGGTGCGGGTCAAGATAACCAAAAAATAAAGCAGATGGCCGGACACCGACCAAGTCCACTAGCGTTCGTCACCATACCTTTGGGACCAGAGGCGCAATCAGGGGTGGTATTGGGGCGTCCGTCCCACAGCAACCAAAAATACACTAGATGAAAGGAGACTAAAAAAAGATATTACCAGGCAAAACCTGAAATTTTCGACGCGCGAAGCACGCCGACAGCATACTCTTCTGTTTTCCTTCTGTTTTTTGTCCGCCCCTCAGGAAATTCTGGCTGCACCACTGTCCGGGGCGGAATGAGGGCTTCGTCTCCAACTCTTTGGGGAGAGAGGAATGCACTTTTTTCGTGAGCTTTTCACGGAGTAGCATGCTTAGTAGCATAGTTGCGACTGTCATGGTGGTTGTAAAACGAGTACCTGTAGACATGATCCATGACACTTCTAGGCTGGGACAAATCTCTACTTATAGGCAGACTTCTCAGCAAGTACCTGGTGATGTACGAAAACAAACCTACCTTAAAAGTTGATTCGGGAACGCACAAATCATTTCTGGAATCGCACACAAATTCACTATCAAGGACAAGATTGGGACGCATGACGAACATCTCCAGCATAGCGTCATGAAAAAAATAAATCCGCCCCATACCACGTGTGCATGGCTAACCAGTGGTCGAAAATCGCAATGCCTACGTCATAGCTACGACTGGAGATCCCGTGAGCTATCGTCTGAGGGATCTCGTGTTCTCACCCTGGCTTGGTGATATGCCTCCGGCCCTGGCCATAGCTATTGTCTTGCCATGGCGGAGTCTCTACCCGTTGCCTGAATCCCAAGAACAACCAGGCTTGATTAGGAAACATTAAAAAATGTGTTTGTTCATCGTTTAGTTTTGGGGCATCGACTAGTCGTGCCTCATAACACGACAAATATGTGTTATGGACGAATCCATTGCCTTTGACGAAATAGGACGAATAAGCATGAAATCCTAGCTGTGCAAATGTTGCTGCCACGACATTACTAATGTGCATAAAATGGGTGTCAAGTCACGTCAGCATGCCCCCATTCATATTTGGAGTTTCCAGATGTACGATCCCTGCCAAAGTCGCACATGGGTAGGGGTGTCGTTTTGATAAAACGATTGGATTGGCACATCACGTCAATTTCAGAAAAGCCCAGACTTAGCCAAGCCATTGGAAGACGTTGCATGTCATTCGAGGAAAATTATGTCGAGTGGCGGCGAGATGTGCCTTGAATGTTTCCCACTCAACTTAGGGTGGACACAATTTAGCATTGGGGGCAGAATTCAGCCTGGGGGCGGGGTGGGGAACATACCCCTCCAAAAGCATACAAAACGACGCCCCTGCTCTCTGCCCGATTCGCGAAACACACTCGTGCCGCTGAGAATCCGAGCGGCCGGACGATCGCTGACGTCACCGCGCAGGTACACTCCACGCGGCATCGCGGAACGGCGTGAACGCGCCACGTCGCGGCCGGCTGTGCCTGGTACGTGTGTCCGAGGCTGTACAGCGGGCGGCGCAAGAACCGGTCGCGGCTGGCCGCGTTGGTGTGCGAGCCGGGGCGCGCGCTGGGTTCGGCCCGCTGGATCTGCGATTCATAGTGCGAAAAACCGGTGCCATTGACCCGCGTGCGCACGTTGTTTGGTGGAGTGGTTGCTTCAAGGTTGCGGATCTACCGCAAGGCACCTGCTATGGCGCTCAAATATGAAGATCTCACGTACAAGTAAGTCTGTCTGCGACGCTTGTATGCCAGTTGGAGCACAAAGAGGTACCCGTGCCGAGACCTTGGCTGCCTCAGTCTTCGGCTGGTAGCCACGCGGAGGCCGTCTCCACTAACCTCCCTCGCACCAATGACGACAAACCAAAATCTGAATATATACCTGGAAAACCAGGCACTTTTCAGCTGGCAACGAACTATTTGCGCCATACCTTACCAGTGTTAAATTAATAGTTTTTCGTCTCATGTGAGATGTACAAACGAGCACAGTGGGATGTCCATAACTCAATGGAAACTATGTCATTTAGCTTAGCTCATAAGTTCTTAAAAAATAACTGATCCAACAGCATTATCATACTTGCACCTTTCCCTTCGTGTTGAAATGCTTAACTTAGGGGTAAGATTTATTAGGGGTATGCTTGCGATAACGATACCACATACATATCTTGGTCGACTGGTATTGATAGGGAATCTTCTTGCCTGAAATTGTGCTTAAAGATGCTCGCGCAACACAATCCACAGTGGTGACTATCAGCATGATATTTGTCGACAATATACTGTGAGAAATGTGATATCAAGACTGCATAACGACTCATCACAAAGCACGATGTCGATACTCTGTTGGGATGAATTTTAAGTCAGTATCTAGAAAGTGATATATTCCACCATATTGCGCGAATAATTTATCACTGTACCTTACTTACCTAGTATAGCCTAACCCAACCTACCTTTTTCTTTTTCTAAGCCTACTCTCGCATGCTTCTTCAGAAACAATTTGTTTTTATTAAAACATGTTTCATAAAATAATTCCACAAAAACAGAGACAGACTTCTAGTTGAGTCTTCCGCGGGGACGAATCATCGCATCATTTTAACCACGTTCCGAAACGTCTTTGTACAATATTTAAAAAATCAACCTCATGAAACTTGAAGCATTGTTCCGGTCAGTCGGGTCGACTGGGCTTTCCAGCGAGAGAGATTCTACCTCAAGCAGTAGCGACAATCGCCGACAGCGGCATTTACTACATGTGCCTTGTTGTCGAGGCCGTGCCGGATTTTGCCATCATTGACTGACTGGCTAGGGCTAGTTAGCATGGGAGCAGGCAGGAGAACGCCACACATGGACAGGCCATTACGGCTCAATATATACGTCACGTGCAAGTATGATTCCTTGTGCTGCTCGTAACCATAGGACGAACCGTGAGAAATTTGTGCGTAAGGAATATGCATCAACGTGCCCCGTCAAATGGAGCCGCTTTCCTTCGAGAGACTCTCCTCCCTGGAGCACCTGGTGACGTCTCAAGTTAGTTCAAAGCGTCTTCGGGCTGCATGACCGACGCAGTCCATGCTCCCCTAAGCTCCAAAGCGTCTTAGGCATGACTTCACGCTCTAATTGCACCACACGCTGACAGTCCCCTCTGTCCGCAGCCAGCGCTCGGTGCAGTATGAGGGGCGGGGGAGGAGTGGTGCTGCTGTAACGGGCCTGCCGCCGCCCATTCCGTCCATGGCATGGCAGGACATCTCTCACTCATAAACACTCATCAGCCTGCAGAGCTGGAGCCGGGCTAACGTCGCAGAAGTACACCGGGCTGTAGTGGTCACCCCGTGGACTGTAGCGGAGAATACTGGCCACCGTATCACCGTACCTACTGTACTGTGGGCTGTAGCGGAGAATACTGGCCACCGTATCACCGTACCTACTGTACCGTGGGCTGTAGCGGAGAATACTGGCCACCGTATCACCGTACCTACTGTACCGTGGGCTGTAGCGGAGAATACTGGCCACCGTATCACTGTACCTACTGTACCGTGGGCTGTAGCGGAGAATACTGGCCACCGTATCACCGTACCTACTGTACCGTGGGCTGTAGCGGAGAATACTGGCCACCGTATCACTGTACCTACTGTACCGTGGGCTGTAGCGGAGAATACTGGCCACCGTATCACCGTACCTACTGTACCGTGGGCTGTAGCGGAGAATACTGGCCACCGTATCACCGTACCTACTGTACTGTGGGCTGTAGCGGAGAATACTGGCCACCGTATCACTGTACCTACTGTACCGTGGGCTGTAGCGGAGAATACTGGCCACCGTATCACCGTACCTACTGTACCGTGGGCTGTAGCGGAGAATACTGGCCACCGTATCACCGTACCTACTGTACCGTGGGCTGTAGCGCAGAACACAGGCCGCCGCGGGATGCAGTAGATAGTACTGACTACCGTGGGCTGTAATGGGGAGGGAGTACTGGTCACAGTAAGCTGTACCGTTAGTTATTAGGGCTTTAGGGCGCATCGACTACATTGGTCATGCAGCGCCCATTAAGCTGTAGTGGATAGCACTGGCCACCATAGGCTGTAACCGGGAATAATGGGGAGCACTGGCAACTGTGTGGGCTACAGACAGACAGACATACAGATAGCGATATATATATATATATATATATATATATATATATATATATATATATATATATATATATATATATATATATATATGGAGAGAGAGAGAGAGAGAGAGAGAGAGAGAGACAGAGAGACAGAGAGACAGAGAGACAGAGAGACAGAGAGACAGAGAGACAGAGAGACAGAGAGACAGAGAGACAGAGAGACAGAGAGACAGAGAGACAGAGAGACAGAGAGACAGAGAGACAGAGAGACAGAGAGACAGAGAGACAGAGAGACAGAGAGACAGAGAGACAGAGAGACAGAGAGACAGAGAGACAGAGAGACAGAGAGACAGAGAGACAGAGAGACAGAGAGACAGAGAGACAGAGAGAGAGAGAGACAGAGAGACAGAGAGAGAGAGAGAGAGAGAGAGAGAGAGAGAGAGAGAGAGAGAGAGAGAGAGAAAAAAAAAAAAAAAAAAAAAAAAAAAAAAAAAAAAAAAGAGAGAAGAGAGAGAGAGAGAGAGAGAGAGAGAGAGAGAGAGAGAGAGAGAGAGAGAGAGAGAGAGAGAAGCTTGTTGCCGGTGCGGCTTCCCGCAGCGTGATAATCTTGTTGTTTTTCGGCGGCTGCGCAGGTGGCCGGCATCATGTTCCTAGGGACGATAAACACCCACCACGGACCGCCTTGACCTTCCGTCAAGATAGTGTCTGGAAGGAAGGTGTCGCCACCTACTTCGACTGCGGGATCCCGATGGATGCAGCAGTGCCCACTTCGCTGGCACAAGCTCCCCACGTTGTGGTGGAGCCAATTGTGGCGATTAATGTAGACACACCGCAATTCACGGCGCTCATCTAGGGCGTGTGGCTGGGTTTCTGCATTGGCGCCACACCTGCGGCAGGACCTCACCGGTCGATTTCGTCCAGGATTTTATTCCAATTTGATTTAATTTTAAACATCCCTTGCCCTTTAACTTTTTGACAGCCGAGAGTAGAAAGTTCCAGGGCAAATGGTCCAGAAGCATTTAGCCACCTCCCCGACGCCCCTGTTGGTGATATGGGCGCCGTTAAAATTGATTTTGATTGGGGAAGATGGAATCTGAACTCACCTGCGGCAGTACTATGACAAATCCAGCCACCTGAACTGACCTGTGGAGGTAGGGATGGAAAACGGCCTCGCCATGAATTGTTGTCTTCCGGAGCAATGCCCTCTCCAGAAAACTTTCATTTCTTCATCCTGGTAGAATAGCGAATGATGCAGTTCCACTAAGAAACATAGGAAGCGCAGCTCGTAATTTTGGACTCGCTTTGCTCCAATTATCATTGTCCATCAGATAATCTCTTCACGATCAACCAAAATTCGGTACTACGAAGTAGTAGCCGCAGACATTTCACATTCATTCGCATTCGCACATTCATCAACATTTCACATTCAATTCGCAGTGGGGAAGAGGAGTCAAGATTGCCTTAGGGAATTCCTTGATGGTGAAGTTTCCTTACGGGTTTGACGTTAGGAATTATTCCGTGAAAAATTACAATTTCTCGGTCATTCTTTTATACATGAAGCCAAAAGTCTGAGGACGACAAATCGAAATATTTTATCCATTTTCCCATCAGTTCCTCCGCTATTCACATGAAAAAGCCAGCGCTGTTAATGTAATGGTTCAAATCCGGGTAGTATATGACAACCATACTAATTTGTATCACCAAAAACAAATGATAATGTAGTTATGGAGTGATGGAATAATGTCTGAGATAGAGGTGGAAGACGACTTTGACCCCTTAATTTTAAGAGGAATGTCGACGGATCCTCTGCCCACCATAATCCGACGCCCCTGACGCGAGGTCCGTAAGTAGAATCAAGAGTGTTTGAACACAAAACCAGAACGAAATTATTTTCCCCGAATGTGATTACCTGAAAATTATTATCTTCTCCAAATCCAGTGTCCATAATGTAACTACTGCTTCATGTCACGATACCACGGAACACTCGGCCCCGTGAGCTGACCTTTCACAGTACCATGACACACCCAGCCATGTGAGCTGACATGCCTTCTGCTTTCATTGGCAGTTTTCAGAACATGTCGGTGGCGGTGGAGACATGCTCGACCGAACACGTCAACGGCACCCTGTCCTACTACCGCTGCTTCTGCGCCGGACTGAGAAACGAGCGGTTCATCCGCGCCAAATACCACTTCTGCAAGAAGGCCGCCAGTCTGGAGGCGGAGGTGAGTGGCGCCAGGTGGCTGGCGCAGGCCAGACGCTGCCAGTCCGGGGGAGGCGGAGGTGAGTGGCACCAGGTGGCTGGCGCAGGCCAGACGCCGCCAGTCTGGAGAAGGAGGAGGTGAGTGGCGCCAGGTGGCTGACGCAGGCCAGACGCTGCCAGTCCGGGGGAGGCGGAGGTGAGTGGCACCAGGTGGCTGGCGCAGGCCAGACGCCGCCAGTCTGGAGGAGGATGATGAGAAAGAGGTGAGTGGCACCAGGTGGCTGGCGCAGGCCAGACGCCGTCAGTCCGGGGGAGGAGGGGATGAGTGGCACCAGGTGGCTGGCGCAGGCCAGACGCCGCCAGTATGGAGGAGGTGAGTGGCGCCGGGTAGCTGGCGCAGGCCAGACGCCGCCAGTATGGAGGAGGTGAGTGGCGCCGGGTAGCTGGCGCAGGCCAGACGCCGCCAGTCTGGAGGAGGAGGTGAGTGGCCCCAGGTAGCTGGCACAGGCCACACGCAGTCGGTGTAATATCGGTGTAATTTATCAGCCAAATGTTGCCCATCACCAGACGACATGAAGCAGTTGGTGCTCGTTCCAACTACACTAGGTCGGGCCAGCCAGTGACACTCCATGCTAGGCTAAGTTAGTAAATCACTTATTGGAGTTTAGGGGCGTATCGACTGCATGGGTCATGCAGCATCCATAGGCAAAGTTAGTTATTGGGGTTTATAGGCGCACCGACTACAGATAGCATGCAGCGCTCTCTCCATGTCATGCTAAAGGCAAGCATTTGGGGAAGGTTATATAGCAATATGAATGATCTGGACACACTGACAAGACCAAAATTTGCCTTGACCGATAATTGGTTAAGGCCTTCAAACTTTACGCCGCAGTTATCTGGCCGACCATCAGCTAACCATTGTCTGAAACATGACTCTGTACCTCGGTGACCCGGTGACCTGACATGAACCAAGGAACGACCATGTTTTCAAACTACAAAAGATGACTACAAAGCTCGTTACCAGACATGAACTGACTACTGATAAACCAAAAGGTCCACAAAGGATGTGCCAGGGGTCGCAGTGTCTCAGTCGGTAGGACCGATTCTTGATCGTAAGATCCTTGGTTCGAATCCCCCAGCCGGTGGGATTGTCGAATCCATCCGCGATCAATCGGCGTGAAAGGTTGACGACGCTATAAGACTCAGCAGTCGGGTGCGTCGTAAAAGAAGAACCTTGCGCCGTCGGTCTACTGAAAGGCGTCGTGGTGATGACAACTGCTGACGCAGTGGTGCCCACTATTCCACAGGCCTCTGCAGAGACCATGGCTCAGGTCGGCCAGGTCATCGCCATCGTGCTGGGCGTGTGCGCGCTGCTGGCCATTTGCATCATGCTCTACAGGAGGTTCAAAGCGCAGGTGAGGCGACGGCTGGCGCCGTAAGAGAGTCGCGTTACGCTGCTGAAGCGCCCCAGCAGCCGCATAAGGCCAGTGGCAGCTGTGATCACGGCTGTCAGACCTGCATGGCTGCCGCTGTCAGACCTGCATGGCAGTCGCTGTCAGACCTGTATGACAGCCGCTGTCAGACCTGCATGGCAGCCGCTGTCAGACCTGCATGGCAGCCGCTGTCAGACCTGCATGGCTGCCGCTGTCAGACCTGTATAGCAGCCGCTGCCAGACCTGTATGGCAGCCGCTGTCAGACCTGTATGGCTGCCGCTGCCAGACCTGTATGGCAGCCGCTGTCAGACCTGCATGGCAGCCGCTGTCAGACCTGCATGGCAGCCGCTGTCAGACCTGCATGGCAGCCGCTGTCAGACCTGCATGGCGGCCGCTGTCAGACCTGCATGGCAGCCGCTGTCAGACCTGTATGGCAGCCGCTGTCAGACCTGCATGGCAGCCGCTGTCAGACCTGCATGGCAGTCGCTGTCAGACCTGCATGGCAGCCGCTGTCAGACCTGCATGGCAGCCGCTGTCAGACCTGCATGGCAGCCGCTGTCAGACCTGCATGGCAGCCGCTGTCAGACCTGCATGGCAGCCGCTGTCAGACCTGCATGGCAGCCGCTGTCAGACCTGCATGGCTGCCGCTGTCAGACCTGCATGGCAGCCGCTGTCAGACCTGCATGGCAGCCGCTGTCAGACCTGCATGGCAGCCGCTGTCAGACCTGTATGGCAGCCGCTGTCAGACCTGCATGGCGGCCGCTGTCAGACCTGTATGGCAGCCGCTGCCAGACCTGCATGGCTGCCGCTGTCAGACCTGTATAGCAGCCGCTGCCAGACCTGTATGGCAGCCGCTGTCAGACCTGTATGGCAGCCGCTGCCAGACCTGTATAGCAGCCGCTGTCAGACCTGTATGGCAGCCGCTGTCAGACCTGAATGGCGGCCGCTGTCAGACCTGCATGGCGGCCGCTGTCAGACCTGTATGGCAGCCGCTGTCAGACCTGTATGGCAGCCGCTGTCAGACCTGCATGGCGGCCGCTGTCAGACCTGTATGGCAGCCGCTGTCAGACCTGATGGCGGCCGCTGTGAGACCTGTATGGCAGCCGCTGTGAGACCTGTATGGCAGCCGCTGTCAGACCTGTATGGCGGCCGCTGTCAGACCTGTAATGCAGTCGTGGTCACGGCTATGGCTGCCGCGCAGGCATCGGGCTCCGTTTTGTAGCCGTACGAGTATGGTTGTTTTGTCGCCGAACGAGCACGACTCCGCTTTGCCGCCGTACGAGTATGACTCAATTTTATCACTGCTTGTTTCTTGAGAATGCTGCGGTGCAGGTGGATGCAGTAGTTCCCCATTGGGAACCACAAAGGTGTCCTCTACAGCTGGTAACGGAAGTATGTCTGCATTCTTTGGAACAGGCATATTTTTGGTGTCATCAATTGTGATCGACGCTTGTGCGATGCACGCGGTCTTCTATATCTGATACGTGGCGACCAACCGGGGTGACCCCGTGCCCCAGTCGCCTGCTGCCAGACACAGTAGCCAGACTTCGCCCCTCTGTCTACAGCGGGAGTAGATGGGGCATCCCCGACACAACACCAAGGTGGCTGCCCCAGGTCCATGGTTGGAAAAATATGCCGTTTATTAATTGTTGTTTGCATCCAGAACGTCCTATTTCTTCCCTGAAAATCATCCCCTTTTTCATTTCGAGGTTGAATGGTACTGGTTCATAATTAACTGCTTTTTGACACAGTGCTCGACATTTCACAGGGAAGTCCAAACTGAGATTCCCATGCCACTGGTTTGATGAAAACTCCCCTTCGTATTTGCTGACCCAAAACATTTCCTCTCCACATGTAGGATTGCACAAACCCAACCCAACCCAGCCCAGCTCACCATTGTCGATGGCATTCGTCAGCTTCGGCGAAGGAACGAGCATACAGCAGGTTCACCGCGCATTCACTAGTGGCTGCGCTATTTAGGGTCTTCCCATGCTTCCCAGCGATTGGCTGGGAGTGACGGATGACCTTTCTAGCAGCAGCTGGATCCCGGACCAGCAGCCCTTCGGTTGACATACATCATCCCTGGGCTCACTTCGCCTCATACTGTTTGGCTTGGAGTTTCACATTGTCCACGGGCACATCCTTGTGTCTGATGCCGTTGTTACTGCCTCGTGTCGCAGCTATTTCCTAGACCCGGCTCATGTGCTGGTCTGTGTATCTGGCTATCTCACCGGCTACCCCGGGCTCGGGTGTATCTGGCTGTTGTGACGTTGTGAGATCCGCCTGCCAGGTCGGACAGTTCCGACGGCCATGCCACTGGCGACCGTGCCGCGTACCCCGACAGGTCGGAACATCACACCGACAGCAATGCCACTGGCGACCGTGCTGCGTACCCCGATAGGTCGGAACATCACACCGACAGCAATGCCACTGGCGACCGTGCCGCGTACCCCGACAGGTCGGAACATCACACCGACAGCAATGCCACTGGCGACCGTGCCGCGTACCCCGACAGGTCGGAACGTCGCACCGACAGCACCCACCCGCGCACCTGTTTCAGATCCGGTCTGCTTTTGCGCATCTGGGCATGAAACAACACTTCGACACCTGTACACGCATGTTCTGCGTCTGCTGCCAGAAGATGCCCAGCCAGAAGTTAGGTGAGCGCTGTTTGGGCGGATGTGCACGTGCCCGCTGGCAGCATTAGCTGTTCAGCTCACTGTTTTATGGTCAGCTATTTGAGCTTTAGGGCGCATCGACCACGTTTACCATAAAGCGTACATAAGTAATGATCACATCTCTCTCATCGCCATCACATCTCACATCACATTCCATCATATATGACAACGCACGTGGTTAGTGGTGGCTAACTGACTGGAAGAAGATAACTATTCACCTTAGTACAAGGTACCTACACACGTATAATAGTTAAACCATATATTCACCAGTTGGCTTCCTGCAGGTTACGACTTAGCTAACTGTCCGTGCAAATGTTTTTGCTGTGCATTTACTAAATAAATAACATTAATAGTTCACGAACAAGGCTATCAGAACTCAATGGAGTTCACAGAACCATTAGTTTTTAGGCCATGTTAGGATCCATATACTGGTAAACACTAATTGGACGGGTCCCCACATGCCCAGCTGGTCCCTGGAAACAATAGGGCACGTAGCCCCTCTTCATTCCTTTAAGATCGGCTGCACCGACCAGAGCTGCTCGGCGCCCAACCGAGCCCGTGCTCCCAACCGAGCCCGTGCTCCCAACCGAGCCCGTGCTCCCAACCGAGCCCGTGCTCCCAACCGAGCCCGTGCTCCCAACCGAGCCCGTGCGCCATGTTATGCCGCCGTCCGCCGCACGCTGTGTTTGTGTGTGACCGCGCGCTGTATTTGTGTGTGGCCACACGCTGTGTTTGTGTGTGTGTGGCCATACGCTGTGTTTCTGTGGCCGTGTGCTGTGTGTGTGGCCGTGTGGCCGCAGCCGCCTGTGTGACCCGGTGACGTTCTACAGACGAGCTGCCGGCCAACTCCAACATCGCTGGCCGACCGACGTCTCGCTGCGGCCGCTGCTGCTACGGCGACACCTTCCTCGGCATCATGGAGTTCATCTGCGACTGCGACTGCTTCCGCGCGCGGCGCACGCCAAAGTACATGGTGCCCATTGTCGGGTGAGTCTGTAGCGCTGCTACATTGGTGCGAGGTGCAGCCGTGTGGCACCGTCACTGGGCACGGCTGGCTGCTCCAGGTGCAGCCGTGTGGCACCGTCACTGGGCACGGCTGGCTGCTCCAGGTGCAGTGTGGCACCGTCACTGGGCACGGCTGGCTGCTCCAGGTGTATTGTGGCACCGTCACTGGGCACGGCTGGCTGCTCCAGGTGTATTGTGGCACCGTCACTGGGCACGGCTGGCTGCTCCAGGTGCAGTGTGGCACTGTCACTGGGCACGGCTGTCTGCTCCAGGTACAGTGTGGCACTGTCACTGGGCACGGCTGGCTGCTCCAGGTGTATTGTGGCACCGTCACTGGGCACGGCTGGCTGCTCCAGGTGCAGTGTGGCACCGTCACTGGGCACGGCTGGCTGCTCCAGGTGCAGTGTGGCACCGTCACTGGGCACGGCTGGCTGCTCCAGGTGCAGTGTGGCACTGTCACTGGGCACGGCTGGCTGCTCCAGGTGTATTGTGGCACCGTCACTGGGCACGATGGCTGCTCCAGGTGTAGTGTGGCGCTGTCACGGCACGGCTGGCTGCTCCAGGTGCAGCCGTGTGGCACCGTCACTGGGCACGGCTGGCTGCTCCAGGTGCAGTGTGGCACCGTCACTGGGCACGGCTGGCTGCTCCAGGTGCAGTGTGGCACCGTCACTGGGCACGGCTGTCTGCTCCAGGTGTATTGTGGCACCGTCACTGGGCACGGCTGGCTGCTCCAGGTGCAGTGTGGCACCGTCACTGGGCACGGCTGGCTGCTCCAGGTGTATTGTGGCACCGTCACTGGGCACGGCTGTGTGCTCCAGGTGTATTGTGGCACCGTCACTGGGCACGGCTGGCTGCTCCAGGCGTATTGTGGCACCGTCACTGGGCACGGCTGGCTGCCCTAGGACGTTGCGATTCACCTGTCGATGCGAAGTGTCTGAGAGGCGTCGGTCCATTAGTTTTTTTTTTTCAATTGGCGATCCGTGGGCGCCTTCAAACACGTCTGCCTTTTATAAAGATAATGCTGATGAATGAGTCCGTATGCCATAATACTTCCTCTTGGACAGGGTTGGGGAAAATAATGTTCTGAACTCCTTTTTTGCATTCATAACATTATCTCTGCAGATCCTTTCATTTTTTCCATTTGTAGATTAGTGCTGTTTAACAATGAACTGCTATCTGATAGTGCTTTAGATTCATTGGAAGGTAAAAAACTGAGGTTTTTACGTCACAGGCTGAATACAAATATTTTCTTGTTCTCTCCACATCCAGGATTACAGAGCACAAAGAGAACCTTTCACCTGGATGTAAGCTAACCCTAAAACGCCACTCCCCCCCCCCCACATCATCTCGCCCCTTGGCTCAACTAACCGAGGTTTATTCACCGCACCTCCTTTACACCCACAGAAGGGCCAGATCGAAAGGCAACACTGCGAGCTCTTCCACCTCGGAGGAGCCCATGGTGGAGATGCACCAGCCGCGGCGAATGCGCAGCGTACGGAGAGCGCCGCCGCCGCCCTGTCAGCCGTCCACACCGCTGAAAATGCCCGACGCTCCCGCCTTCAACCCCGAACTGCACCCCGCGATGGAGAAGAGGCGAGCGCCGGTGGCTCCGGCCGGGCAGGTCGGTCAGCCGTGGCAGCAGGCTGGCCAGGCGGCGGCGGTCGTCGGCCAGCCGCCACACCAGAAGGCGGGCGAGCCGCCGTACCGGCCGCCCGGCTACGGCCGCCCCGTGGCCAGCCAGCCGCCGCCGTACCAGCAGCTGTACCAGCCGGCGCCGGCGCCGGCGCCGCAGCACCAGCCGTTCGGCCGGGCCGACCCGCTGCGCGTCTCCAGCGAGTTCACCGCGCAGCTGAACCAGGCCATGGCCGGCAGGAGGGTACCGTCCGAGAGCGACCTCTAGGGCTCGCCGGACCGGAAGGCCGCGAGCCACCACGGCCGGCACGGGTCACGGCGCACATCACGCGCGGTCCGATTGGTAAAGCTCCAGTGTGAGCTTCATCAGCCGGGAAGAAATAAGCCCTGTCAAAGGTCCGGTGTATCCGCTCCCTGGAATTTGCCGCCTGCAGCCGTGCATAGCTGCAACTCTGAAGATTGTGGAATTGTAGCTTGTACATACGTGATGAATCTCGCCCGCCATGGTGCTTTGCTTTCGATGTTAATTAACCGCAGCTACTTAATAGCCACTTACCTTGGCAGCCAAGGCAGTCTGCCTGTAAGCACCCATGACACGTGGTTGTCCAACATATTATGTTCCAACCAGACAATACTGGGGGGAAAGTACCGAAGATGATCAAGTGGGCGAGACGTGGAACGGGGTCAGAACAGATATTGGTGGACGGATGAATACAGAGCTCGACCACGCCCCACCACACCTATTCCGAATCAATATCCGGTGAGAAACTGATGGTCACACTGAAGTTGAGCATCGAACTGCCGATGTATGATAATTATGAACGGCTTCAACGGGAACAAGCCACGCATGCAATATCGCTGGCTTGTCGGGCAACTGGTGCCATCTTCGGAGCGTGTATGGACCTATCGTGTCTCGTTTTTACTGTGCTGTGACTCGTTTACGACGGCGGGAACCGCCGAGCAGGGACCTTTGGGGCAGAGTGGCAGCTTGTCGCGAAACAAGTGATAGTCAGCAGAATATACACGCACTGTGTGCCTGGAATATTGCTCATTTTCATACTGCGCCATGGTCGTGACGTGTGTATTGTAACTACAACACTGATTTTCAACAATTTGTTTTCTGGGATTATCTGTGTGATCATCCTGAAAGTATGAGTGTTTTGTGAGAAAGAGTAGCCAAGGGGCGGGATATTGAGTCTTTATTCCGTGGTGTATCTGTAGCGTTAAATCCATGTTAAACGGGGGAGCAGCCGACATCTGAAGCTGTTTTCGCACAGTTAACGACACGAGGTTAATGTCAGTGTTGCAGGGATGAGGAGCACAGCACTCCACTGTCGTACATACCGAGCATTTGGACTTCACCTGCATACTGCTAATGCTGTACCGTAATATTGCTAAACGGAAGGGGAGCACAGTGCCCTCTGAGTACTTGGAGGTCCTGAGTTTTCCTTAGCGTTTGCTTTTTGAGATCCACAACTGGTATGGGATCAAACCTTCCAACCCATACCTCGAAGGAAACCGAAGCTGTCATCGGTGCGCGAGTAAGTGCCCCGCGGCGTGATATGGTGGGCAAGCTGTAGCACGTGACGATCCGCTACTGTACACGAGCATAACCGCCCCAAGCTGCTGGGCTTCAGGCACACCTTTCAGCAGTTGCGCCGTTTTGGGTTTTTACTTGGGCGTCGAAGAGTTTTTGTATGACTATCGAAAAGGTTTTTGCACGTATGTTGTTAGCCTGTCTTCCTTCGTGTTGAATCTCCAGCGGCGGGATCGGAGGCCGCCGTTGCAAGAGGTCGGGCTCCTCTTCATGACCAGTAACTGCAACTTGATGTCAAAGTAAGGCTTGCTTTGATGATATGTGGCTGTCGCTGATGTTTCTGTTCCATGTGCAAACAATGAGCATGAAGAAGCTTGTATTCTATGAAGTTGCCAGTGTGGCGCCGACTGGTCGCGGGGGAGGCCTATCCCGGACTTGTTTTCTGCTTTCTCTTAGACGTGGGCTTTCATGCAATATATGCTTCTCTCTGACTGGTATTGCACGGACAGTGAGGATTTAGGTGGCAGGTAGCAATGAGCGCGAAAGTGATTTTGGCAGTCGACGCATCCCTAAACCATAGCAAACAAGCAAACTAAGACCGCCGGTTTCGGGATTTGAACTCGCGACCTTGTGATAAGAAGTCGAATGCCATACTCACTGAGGTACCACGATGAATACATTGGGTTCCCTGGCGCTATCAAGTTACATTTTACATGACACATATACCAAGAACGTTACCCATCTTTAAATTCGAGTATTGTACGCTCTGTGCTGACGCTGTGCGTGTGAATATGGTCCAGAACTCGAGCAGCAGATCTCGTTCTTAGATCTAATTAGCTTTTTAGGCAGCTTGATTATGCAATGCGTAGTTAGTTATTGGTTTAACGACACATCGACCGTTGAGTCATGTAGCGTCGCCAATCTCTCACGCCAATTGGTCACGGGCGAAGAGTAGCGACAGGTGAGACTCTAACCCACAACCTTTCGATTGTGAGATGAGCAACTTACCCCTAGACTACTCGTTCCCGGGGTAATGTTTCAGAAAATCAGAAGCGTATCTGGGAAGTCAAAACTCAGGGGTGTTTTCAATGATACATTCACCGGCCAAAGGGTACATTGCGCATCTGGGGCCCAGAAACATTGCAGTTGAACATTGCAGCTGAATTTTATGAGTGCGAGGGATTTCCTAGGGACAGTAGACATCCCTGCTGTCGCCGAAAGTTCCCTGGATACACCCGATTTGTCATATGTGCAGACTGTACATTTCGCAAACTCGTGGTGACCAATCTTTATCAATGGCGGTTCCAGGAGGAAGCTGGAGTATGCTATAACATATGCCCTGGAATGAAATCAAATGCAGCAAGCTCCAAAGGGCCTGAGCGCAGCTTTACCAATCATCTTTCCAATTTTCGTGGCTGATTACGCCATGAAAATAGAGCACCCTGCATTGGAAAGCATTGCCACACGATGCCAATGTTACTTTCAGCGCTAGAGATGAAATGATGGTGGGCTGTCCTAGCTCCTGGTTTCGGCAGGCTCTAGCCGGTATGACCAACAAGTATTTCAGCACTGGGTTTAAAGGCTTCGAGATCGGCACTGTCTCGATACCATTTCGCAGCACAGAAGCATGGACGTACATAATGAGGTTGGGCGGCTGAACCCAGTCCCCACTTTCCGGAAACCTCAAACCCAGACCTCAACCTCATGAACTTGGATGCACTTTCATGAACACAAGTGACTTTAGAAACATCTGCCCAGCCTCCCAGTCACTTCTTATGCTTCCTCACGCATGCTAGAAGTACAAGTAAAATATCCAAATTAAGCGAGCTTCCGTATTTAAGCTTCAGATAAATAAAAGCGAACCGGCAAGCAAGACGTAAAAATACTTTATCACAACCACCCGAAAAGTATCAGATTACAGTGTCGAGCTCCTTCCTCGAAAAAAACATGATAGAACATTTTGGCCTTGCTGAAGCTGAAGAATCTCGAATGATGTATCTGGATATATTTTTACTGCTTTCACGTGCACGTACACGTGCCCACACGAGCATGGTTCACCCACGCACATACACAACGTGCCATACTCCAGGGAACGGCTTCTTTGGTTACACCTGACAGTCACTGCGTGTGTGGAGTAGGTCGGACTGCATGGACGATGCATGGTCAGAAAACCTTCTGTAGGATGTCATGCAGATGGACTGCTGGATGACATGACCAAGCATATCATCACATAGTGTACGTGCTCGGCACAAAACTACAAACCAGAACTGGAGATCTTCCCGACCGGTGAAAGCACACCATTGACTTAGGGAGCCTTTCGCTTTGCAAACCAGGGCATTACCGACGGAACAGTTGGGGCCACCACTTTCTCTCATGCGAGCTACTGATCTGGCTCGCATAACCAGCCTGACCTGGCTCGCGCAGCCACTCTGAATCGCAACAGGACAAGGGAAGCACGGAACTAGCAGTCATCAGCTGGCGATCACGCGACGGCACGGCGAGGTGCACTGAGATGGACCCGATGCCGGTGGGTGCGGCGGGGTGAGCACGGGCGGAGGAGCGCGCTACATCCGGCATTTCACCACCGACGACCGGTTAGCCGCCGTTGGACGCACCGGCTCCTCCCGACGAAAGTGAAACCAACTAGCGGCGCGCGCCGGTCGTGAATCGGCCGGCGCGCAGGTGCGCCGCTGCTCAGTGCACGCTGGCGAGTCGCGCCGTCACCATGGCCGCTGCACTGCTGCTGCTGCTGCTGCTGACGGCCGCCTCGGCACAGGCGCGCCGCTCACCGGTGCACGTGCAGAGCACGCGCGGCGATACGGGAGACGTGACGCCGTCACAGGCGGGCGGCGTCAGCCGGGAGGCGCCGTATGCCGGCCACCAGGTGCTGCGCGTGTTCGTGACCAACAGCAGCACCATCGACCTGCTGCGACGATACGAGGACACGCCCGGTAAGACGTGCGCGCTGTCCGCAGCATGACCACAGGTGCCGACCGCCGGCCCCGACACAGCCACAGGTATGGACTGCCGGTCCCGACACAGCCAAAGGTATGGACTGCCGGTCCCGACACAGCCACAGGTATGGACTGTCGGTCCCGACACAGCCACAGGTATGGACTGTCGGTCCCGACACAGCCACAGGTATGGACTGCCGGTCCCGACACAGCCACAGGTATGGACTGCCGGTCCCGACACAGCCAAAGGTATGGACTGCCGGTCCCGACACAGCCACAGGTATGGACTGCCGGTCCCGACACAGCCACAGGTATGGACTGCCTGTCCCGACACAGCCACCGGTATGGACTGCCTGTCCCGACACAGCCACAGGTATGGACTGTCGGTCCCGACACAGCCACAGGTATGGACTGCCGGTCCCGACACAGCCACAGGTATGGACTGCCGGTCCCGACACAGCCACAGGTATGGACTGCCGTAAGGACGGGTCCCGGCACAGCCACATATATACTGCCATAAGGACGGGTCTAGCACAACCACATATATCCACTGCCATAAGGACGGGTCCAGCACAGCCACATATATACACTGCCATACGGACGGGTCTAGCACAACCACATGTAACCACTGCCATACGGACGGGTCTAGCACAACCACATGTAACCACTGCCATAAGGACGGGTCCAGCACAGCCACAGATATGCACTGCCATACGGACGGGTTCCGGCACAGGCACAAATATCGACTACCATTAGGATGTCAGGGACGTGGGTATCAGTTTGATCCCCACTATTGTGTGCGTGTATGATTAGGGTTTTATGGCGCATCGACCATGGTAGATCATTTAGCGCCACAAAATAGGTCATCCACTCACTTGTCGTCTTAGCTAGATGGAGAAATGTGCTGAATCGCATGATGTAACGTCATGCTTGAGCTTTCAGTTACGCATAAGATTTGTGTTGCTCTTGCTTGACTTTCCGGGTCAGATAAAATTGGTCAGTCTGGACTACAGTTAAGCACTCGGTCGCTAGCTGTCGGATCCTGGCCACGAAACAGATGTGATGTCGTGTTCCGATATTAATGCGAGCAAACTAAAGACTAACACCATGGCACACAAAGTTCAAGGCCATAGACCAGGTCAGAGCCAAGCGGGACGAAATATGTGATGAGCTGACGAAATATGTGAAGGAAGGTATGTTATGTGATGTAAAGTGTGTAGTGTGTCTGAATGTGTGTGGAGTGTATGAATGTGTGTGGTGTGTTTGAATGTGTGTGTGCATGCATGTGTGTGTGCATGCATGTGTACGTTTGTGTATGTATGCGTGTGGAAATGAGTGCGACAGCCTTCATCTATAAATGTGATGAAACTGACCATTTTCGAAACAGATTGTGTTCGGAAATACGTGTGTGATATACGAACGGAAAGTTAAATGCGTTCCCCTTTTTGAAGTGGAGAGTCCTAACTTCTAAAAGTATATTACAAAAACACAATTTTGCAACTATATCACAATCCTATTCACATCAGAAACGAAATCCATGTGAAAAATTACTGTTCTATATCATGGGCTAGCCATTTGTAGTACGCAATAGTGGGTAGTTTTACCCCCGAAGTACCAGCGTGAACTCGCGGGACATTTCAGATCATAAACCTCCCAGTCCTTTCTTTCCAGTCATATCTTAACACCCTGTCTGAGGGGGGGGGGGTCATCGGAAAGCGCTCGATGAGTACAGCCAAACGCCACCCCAACAATTTTATCCTCGAAAAATGACGTCACTAGGGGCCTACAATTTTCAAGACTTACATCATGAGGAGGCTCTGAGGAGTTAATTTTGTGGAAAATTTGAGAAAAATATGGAATCAGAAGAGGAAGGCGAAATCGACCAGGGCCCTAACACTTTTACCGAACAAAAATAAAAATGCCATCTTTTTCTTAAATTTCAAAATTCTGAGAAATAAATTTGTATTCCATTTGCATTTTTCTAATGGGTAGAGCGGACCGAAAAACGTCGTTCTAACTCAACTTGCTCCCATAAAAATGCTCACTTTACCCAGAATCGTCGATTTTAGCTCTAATGGGCAAATATGCATCACTAATAAGCAATCAAAAAGTGGAGAATAAATCCTCTGGTGCGTTTGGCTTCGTCCCTAAAGATAAGTAAACGCTAAAAGTTTCATTAAAACATCTTTACCCGTTAAAGCGCGACGACTGGTTCAACTTTTTTTTAAGGTGACCTCACTTGACCTTGACTAACTCGGTGACCCTAGATGACGTGACCTCAATTTTTTTTAAACACAACATGACAAATTGATGTGCGAAAAGGTACGCATAATTTCCAAATTTCTTTCACTATCCGCCGAAAACCTTAGTGTGTGTGTATGTGGGGGGGGGGTGAAGACTCCGAGACGGCGCGGGTTAGCACAATGACCTAACAAGCGGCTTAGTTGACACCTGAAACATTATTAGACGAAGTGATTCACCACTATATATTTCTCCGTGATAGACGTCTCAGGGATGTTCGAACACCGCACATTGACGTAGTGGTGTCCTGTCTACAAAATGCCATATCATCGTAATGGCAACACAGTGGGCCCACGTGCCATTGACGAGGTCGTGACCTGGCTTTAACATGTGGTATCCCCGTAACGGTAACATACCGGACTTCCATGTTATTGACTAAGTCATTACCTGGTTTTAACATGCTCTATCCCCGTAATGGTAACATACTGGTGGTGGTGGTGGATTGGAGTTTAGGGGCGCGTCGACATCTAGGGCCATTTTGCGCCCATGGGTAACATACTGGACTCCCATGCTATTGACTAAGTCATTACATGCTGTATCTGGAACGGACTGGACCTCCGTGCTTTTGACTAAGCCGTGACCTGACTTCAGCATGTTATATCCCCGTAACAGCAACAGACTAAATACCTATGCTTTTGGTTAAGTCGTGACCTGACTTCAACATACTCTACCCTCATAAACGCAACAGACTTGACCGCCATGTTTTTGACACAACATGAGCTTACTAATTATGGTAAAGTACGCGCCAAATTTATAAACGATGTATTCAACGGTTAAATAGTTATCTTTGGAAATCCATTAGAGGCGGTCGAATTCACCCCAACCTTCGTATTGCGAAACTGGAAAATTGAATCAGATATTGTTTCTCCTTGTTATCTAAAGATCAAGCTACCCAATTAAATGCCTTACCATGTTGCTGACGTTCGTAGTATATTCAATGTAATCATGAGATGGACGCATCCTGGTTTCCTGGGCTTATCAACTACGCCGTGCCGTATACATTCATGAAGTGATGTGAAGTGTGACGAGTACGCGAAATACATGCGGTCAGGAGTAGCACACATTGGCTCTACATTAGCATACAGTGGAGTCAAGTGCTACTCTAGTTCATGTGTGGGCATACGAACATGCCGCAGCTCCAACTCGCCAACTGGATTTCTGCGACGCTTTCTTGAGACAATGTGCAGAATTGATGGTCGGAGGGCACTGAAAGTTTGACCCAAGCGCTATGCTTAGCTGTCGAATTGTTTGGAAAACGAACAGGGGCGCTAAGCGCTCCCTCCCCCTCTCGTAGTTAATGCCGGGTTAAATCTGTGTCAATAATGGGCACAGAGGGTGCCCATTATTGACACTGTGGCACACAGGGTGAGGGTGAGGGGATGGGGATGGGGATGGCTCTCGGCACGCCAGGAGCTGACGACTGACAGGCAGCGGTGTTGGCCAGGTGTGGACTTCTGGACACCGGCCACCACGTTGGCACACAGCGTGGACATCATGGTGTCGCCAGAGGCGCGCGCCTCCCTCACCCGCCAGCTGGTCAGCAACGGCATCCGCTACCGCGTCAACATCAACGACGTCCGGGTGAGTACGCCACACAACTTGCAATTGCAGGCGGTGTTGCATACGGACAAAATGCATGCGCACTGATTCCGGTGGTGTTCTCGTTAGTTATGTTCTAGACTAGTGTTCACATTAGTCGATGCCTTAGGGCGCATCGACTAATGTGGTGTTCTCGTGATAAAAGCTTTGCGCAAAAATTGAGTTCCTGTGTCAAGGCCCTGAGTCGTACATGCTTTCCTGCCAACGTGAGAACTTTCTTGAAATATCTGCCATGAGTTAACGTGTGCAGATTGGAAAAAATAACCTGTTCAACACACAGTTAGACCGTTGATGACTACTAAATGCCTTCCAGTTCTGATATTCTTAAGCATCTCACGACAACTGATATGGCCGCACCAGGGTGGTTGGCAAACTGTGTGGTCAATATTATGGCATGCATACGCCCACAACCCGTAATCCCTCCCCACTCCCTATCTCACGTATACATAACCACGTCGAGATGCCTCTTTTGTCGGAACATGTCTGACTCGAGGCGCCGAGCAGGTATCGGCCGACACATCCTACCGGCATCGACTGTCACATCCCACCGGCAATGATTGTCACATCCCGCCGGCAATGATTGTCACATCCCGCCGGTATAGACTGCCACATCCCACCGGCAATGATTGTCACATCCCGCCGGCAATGATTGTCACATCCCGCCGGTATAGACTGTCACATCCCACCGGCAATGATTGTCACATCCCGCCGGCAATGATTGTCACATCCCGCCGTTATAAACTGTCACATCCCACCGGCAATGATTGTCACATCCCGCCGGCAATGATTGTCACATCCCGCCGGTATAGACTGATATTGTCACATCCCGCCGGCAATGATTGTCACATCCCGCCGGCATAGACCGGCAGTCACATCCCGCCGGCAATGATTGTCACATCCCGCCGGTATAGACTGTCACATCCCACCGGCAATGATTGTCACATCCCGCCGGCAATGATTGTCACATCCCGCCGGCACCGACCGTCACATCCCGCCGACAGGACGCCATCAGAAAAGAGAATCCGACGCCGTCCAGCTCTGAGCTGGACTTGCTGGAGGTCCGGCTGGGGCACCGACTCACGTGGACCGCCTACTACCGGGTGGCGGAGCACCACCAGTACCTGGACCACATCGGCAAAAACTACCACGGCCTCTGCAACACCTTCAGCATCGGCACCAGCAGCGAGGGACGCGACCTCAAGACAATCAAGTGTGGGCTGGGAAAGCGAGAGATCTGGATCGACGGAGGTAAGTGGACGCGAGGCGTAACGTATGGAGGCCACCCTCGCTCTTTTTGAGGACCCTGGATGTGTGCTACGAAACTCCATGCGATGTCCTTAAACAGTTGGCCTCAGACAGGGTCAGAAATGATGTTAATTCAGTCCAGCGTGCAGTTCTGGTCACCTCTGCCAAGCGCACAACGCATGATCAGATAACACAAGAAACGACGTGTGACTACTCCGAGCACGAAGCTAGTTAGTTGGTTATTGGAGTTTAAGGGCGCATCGACTGCGTCGGTCATGCAGCGCCTATAACATCGTCAGTGAAACAGTGAGATTCCAGGCACGAAGCGCAAATATACATTTCGGGCACCATGCGATCAACCATCATGCCTTGTTGATGATATTGAATGAGTAGTTTCAACGCCAAGAAACGGGCAGAAGACGCCATTACTGGACAAGCGGCGGCATCAGCCTGATTATGGTGTTCATGTGGCGCAACCAAGTAAGGAATATATACGGAAATCCTCCCATAACCAATTGTTATAATTTGCCTCATTTTTCTACTGGGAGCTGGCCGGCACAAGAATTTTATAGACAGACGTGCAACATGTTCCTTCAAAGGCGGCGCAAATGACCTTTATGGGTCGGCACGCCTAAAACATCAACCAATCACCCCCCCCCCCCCCGGCACCAGGACTTGGACTTGGCTTACTCATTTAACGTTGGATTACTCCCCATGAGAACAGTTTTCAAGTTTCAAAATCTTCGGAAATAGTGGGTTCAACTTCGGAATAAGCGCACCACGAACCAAGTGTTTCATACGACCTTCCATCATCACTTCACCAGTCAGTAAGTTATTAGGGTTTTAGGGCGCCACTTCACCAGTCGAAATTACCTGCACTCTTGTCGGAATTAGGGTTCTCTACCGAACATGGTGCATACAAACGCAACATGCCGAATGTGCATGCAGATGCAACATGGCGAATCCTCGAAGTAACACAAGTGCCACGATGGGTCACGGGGATTGTCCTCACGGTGGTCTCCGATCAGTTTGTGACGTGTAAACATTTTGCGCGTCTTTCGGACGAGGCGCCCTTAAACTCAGATAACGGACAAACGTTTAGCACGGCAAATGGCATCAAGCTAGCAACAAGCCGGCCGGCTGACTGCCCCGCAGCACGAACGTAACGTGTCAGACACAGCTACGCCACCGGCCGAGCACGCATGTCACGTGACCAAAGGCCCACCCCGCAGCATGAACGTAACGTGTCAGACACAGTTACGTCACCGGCCGAGCACGCATGTCACGTGTCAGACGCAGCCACGTGACCGGCCGAGCACGCATGTCACGTGTCAGACACAGCTACGTCACCGGCCGAGCACGCATATAATAGTACTCAGAATGTTATCGTGAATCTCGCTACTGGAGCCTTTCGCACTTCACCGGCTCAAAGTGTAAGGGCAGAAGCAGACGAACCACCTCTTGCGTTGCGCCGTAAGTTATTGGGCGCGAGATACGCGTGCAATGTTGCTCAAAACCGGAATCATCCAGCCTATCGGTGGATATTCTCGAGAACATCAGGAGCATGTCGCAGAGCCCATCAGGGTGGATTACCGTTTTCTATTCGCATGGCTTCGATCCTTCGTGACTGCAATATCAGGCCGCGTTGTTTAGCACGTGTTACTACGCCGAGCATTCTCCCATGGCACGCTGTCACAGTGCAGACTGATGTGACTTTATCGTGATCAAGGAAAGGACATGTACACCCGGAGGAACTCCGAATACTGGCTTTGGAAAAAATACATGAATATCACGACTTCTCGCGAATCTACATAGACGGTTCAAAGTCAGTATCTGGTGTTGGATGTGCCTACGTCAGTCGACACAGTGTAAGATCTTTCTGTTTACCAACGCAAGCATCGATTTTACCGCCGAATTGTATGCGATTCTCCAAGCCCTCTATTTTATACAGGAAGACCGGTCCACAAAGCACGTGGTTTTCACAGACTCCTTGAGCAGTCTCCTCGAATTGACAACTTCTAACCAGGATACCCGGCTTGTTCGTAGGATCATGAAACTCGTGAAATCCCTACGTGACATCGGCAGAAATATCGTTTTCTGTTGGATTCCTAGCCATGTCGGACTCGCGGTAAATGAAGCTGTTGACATAACCGCCAATCACGCCATCAACAATGACCGTGTGGTCCATCTACGGCTCCCTCCAAGGGACCTATACCCTACTATACTGTCAAATATACGGTCAGAATGGCAACGAGCCTGGAACTCGAAGTGTACCTCAGGGTTCTAAAACCGACACTAGGAAAGTAGCAATCCTCGCACCGAACCAAACGACAGGAAGAGGTAGTACTCTGCCTTTTGAGAATAGGTCATACCTTTGCAACACACAGTTACATGCTGACTGGTGATGACCGACCTCTATGCCCAGGCTGTTCTAATACGCTTACTGTGTACCATGTTTAGTAGGCCGTACAATGTTAGAACCACTACGACGCCATATTTTAGGACTGCTGAACGCCGACACTTCTTTACGTATGCTAATTGGGAACGACTCTGATGTCGTGGCGTCTGGGGAAATATTTTTACCTTCCTTCGACAAGCTCGCCTAGAGGTCATATACTCCTACCCGTGAATATTAATAAGCCATGATAGTAGCACCGTTGATTGAGCATAATACAGTTATGGGCGCAAAATGGCCCTGGATGTCGACGCACCCCTAAGCTCCAATCCACCATATCGTGAGTCGGTCACTCGTACCATTCAATAAGCCATTTTTGGATAATTCAGCGGTACACCACACCGAAATCTGATTCTCGTTTTGACAGCGCAATTACTGTGCATCTGTTTCGCAGGTATCCACGCGCGTGAGTGGATCTCGCCAGCAGTCGTTTCATACCTCGTCAAGGAATTCTCCGAGAACTCGTTCAACTACATCGACATTCTGAAGGAGTTCACCATCTACCTGATCCCCGTGTTGAACCCGGACGGCTACGAGCACACTCACAACGGTACGTCAGTGGGTACCGAGATCACAACGGTACGTCAGTGGGTACCGAGATCACAACGGTACGTCAGTGGGTACCGAGATCACAACGGTACGTCAGTGGGTACCGAGATCACAACGGTATCTCAGTGAGTACCGAGATCACAACGGTACGTCAGTGGGTACCGAGATCACAACGGTACGTCAGTGAGTACCGAGATCACAACGGTACGTCATTGGGTACCGAGATCACAACGGTACGACAGTGGGTACCGAGATCACAACGGTACATCAGTGGGTACCGAGATCACAACGGTACGTCAGTGGGTACCGAGATCACAACGGTACCTCAGTGGGTACCGAGATCACAACGGTACGTCAGTGGGTACCGAGATCACAACGGTACCTCAGTGGGTACCGAGATCACAACGGTTCGTCAGTGGGTACCTAGATCACAACGGTACCTCAGTGGGTACCGAGATCACAACGGTACGTCAGTGGGTACCGAGATCACAACGGTACGTCAGTGGGTACCGAGATCACAACGGTACCTCAGTGGGTACCGAGATCACAACGGTACCTCAGTGGGTACCGAGATCACAACGGTACCTCAGTGGGTACCGAGATCACAACGGTACCTCAGTGGGTACCGAGATCACAACGGTACGTCAGTGAGTACCGAGATCACAACGGTACGTCAGTGGGTACCGAGATCACAACGGTTCATCAATGAGTACCGAGATCACAACGGTACGTCAGTGAGTACCGAGATCACAACGGTACGTCAGTGGGTATCGAGATCATAACGGTTCGTCAGTGAGTACCGAGATCACAACGGTACGTCAGTGGGTACCGAGATCACAACGGTACGTCAGTGGGTACCGAGATCACAACGGTACCTCAGTGGGTACCGAGATCACAACGGTACGTCAGTGGGTACCGAGATCACAACGGTACGTCAGTGGGTACCGAGATCACAACGGTACGTCAGTGGGTACCGAGATCACAACGGTACGACAGTGGGTACCGAGATCACAACGGTACGTCAGTGGGTACCGAGATCATAACGGTACGTCAGTGGGCACCGAGATCACAACGGTTCGTCAGTGGGCACCAGTGATAAATTATTTGCGAAATAGGGTGGAATATACCACTTAATGAATGCTGAATCGACATCCTTCCACAATAAGTATAGATATCGTGTATTTGGTGTATGTTTATGACGTCTTCATTACTCGTTTCCCTTCATTCCTCAACTGAATCCCGTTTACAGGTATCATGCTTAAGCTCACCATAACGGATCCGGGATTGTGATAATGAACATCCCGTAGCGCAATTCCAGGTAAATGGATTACTTGTCATGTGCTGTGTTACGATGCCAGTTTGTAGCATGGGTGTTTGTATCGCTACCGTTGATGTCGGTGTCCCAAATTAGGAACCTCTCAAAGCACGCAAAGCGGGAAGTGATATGTGCGCAATTATCTCAGAACTGGGTTCACCGGGCTTTACATATTTTTAATAACGTTATTTCCGTGGCGATTTCGACATCCTGCTGTACTTGCTTCAACATCTCACACCTAACAAGAAATCATTATTTCAACACTGGTGGGCACCGAGATCACAACTGTACTATAGTGGACACCGAGATCACAACGGCACGACAGTGGGCACTGAAATCACAACGGTACGACAGTGGGTACCGATATCACAACGGTACGACAGTGAGTACTGAAATCACAACGGTACGACAGTGGGTACCGATATCACAACGGTACGACAGTGGGCACTGAAATCACAACGGTACGACAGTGGGTACCGAAATCACAACGGTACGTCAGTGGGTACCGAGATCACAACGGTATTACAGTAGGTACCGAAATCCATTTTGAGCCAGGCCGTTCGAAGGGCGAAAATTAGCATTGTAAATATTGCAGAAAAATTGAAATATTTGAGCAAACCCCCAAGAGCAGCGGAATTTCTGAATGTAATGCAGCACAATTGTGTGGAACACAGTTCCAGATGCGTGGTAGGTGATCGTGGCTTAATGGTGCGCTTAGAATGAACAGAAATCGATCTGCCTGTTTATAGCTGTGTTTGTGCTATTAACAGTTCGTAAAATTCGCCGGCTTTCTACCTAGTTGTGACCTCGAACTTACATTAAAGAAACAGAACAGTGCTTAGCAAGCATCAAAACAGTCTTAATCCAATTCCGTCTGCGGCCCGATTATGTGATACCTTCGACGGACAGAAAATGTTTTATCCTCAGCACATAGCAAAATACGCCGGCTCGGCTCTCGAGTATTATGGCAGCTGCCGCCCCCTCCCTCCACACACATCACAGACAGCACATGGGAGCACACCATTTGATAGTCCTTCACATGAGTGTCAGAAAAAAACAACCAGCGGAGCCAGCTTGGCGCGTGGTGACACTGCACTGTTCACGGCATAGAGCAGCAGTTATTGACCTTTGTCGCACCATCCACGGTGCAGCATCTCAATCCTTCACTCAGCGCACAACAGCCAGCAACATACACTAAATATCGTTATTCCTTCATTTTCACGGGCCTCCGTCTATTTCTCCTTGGAAGCCCCGAATCCTTCCAGTGGAAATATCTCCAGTTCAAGGTGTTGAGGGTTATTGTCGGCGATGCCAGTGAGGATGATTGCGAGGCGTGCGTTTGACATGCAAGTGGGAGTTGAGCGCCCGTCCGCCCGTGCCAGGACACACCCCTGTCGCACTGTTGACCAGCTGGCGGCACCGGCCACTTCGCAGGTGACCGCATGTGGCGCAAGACCCGCTCCAAGAACGCGAACTCGCGCTGTATCGGCACCGACCCGAATCGCAACTTCGACATCCACTGGCAAGAGGTAGGGCGGCTCGTGCCTCCAGGCGTGGCGCTCGCGTCTCAACCGCCACAGGCGCACTGGTCTCTTGACCACTTTGTCTCCTCGGCAAGGGAGATCGCAACAATGGCGGATAAATATTTACATTAACTGTAAAAGACTACAGTCATCGACAAGGTCCATGGGAGCCATATTAACTTACTTGTCCTTACATTGAAACACGATTGTAAATATGCTGGATGTCTTCAAGGGTTTTTCTTCTGCATATGGAGGAACGGAAAATTCTCCGTTTTAGGTGGGTTCGTTTTACAGTAAAGTGAAATGAAGTCAGTTCGCTAATGAGCATTGAATCATGTTCAAGATATAATTAGCATGATCGTCTTCTCAAAAGCAGCACAAGCTGGGACACACCGTACTGCCAAGTTCTCACCAGTAACGGCGCATCAAAACCTAAACCGACAGATGCGAGAATTCAGGAATATTCAGAGAATACATTTCAATTGGAACTGATACACATCCAGTTGTGATCCAAAAACAAAATAAAAGCATCCATGTACCCGCAAAACGTATAAATGTGAGCATGCGATACCACCCATGACTGAGCTAACTCAATACGCATACTGGGCAGGAGCCGGCCGCAACTTCGATCGTTATTTTCTATGGTCATATGATGGCCACGGCCGTGACGTTCAGACACGTGCCGCGTCCGGGTGATGTCGGCTCGGCCGACATCTCCCGGAGTCCCCTCACTGTGCAACGTGCGTACGTGTGTGTGCATATTCCAGACTGGTTCGTCCACAAACCCGTGCAGCAACGTATACGCCGGACCACGGCCGTTCTCCGAGCCAGAAACCAGGGCCGTTAAGGACTTCCTGCTCAGCCACGCCGCCAACATGGAGATGTACATCTCCTTCCACAGGTGAGTCACGCGCCACTGGTACTGCACTGCATTCCACAGGTTGGTTGGTTATTTGGGCTTACAGGCGCATCGACTGCGTTGGTCATACAGCGCCGACGTACGTCACTGGGTACTGTGCCGCAGTATACAGGTGAGACGCACGTCACTGGGTACTATGCCGCAGTCTACAGGTGAGACGCACGTCACTGGGTACTGTACCGCAGTCCACAGGTGAGACGCACGTCACTGGGTTCTGTACCGCAGTCTACAGGTGAGACGCACGTCACTGGGTACTGTACCGCAGTCTACAGGTGAGACGCACGTCACTGGGCACTGTGCAGCAGTCTACAGGTGAGACGCACGTCACCAGGTACTGTGCCGCAGTCCACAGGTAAGACGCACGTCACTGGATACTGTGCCGCAGTCCACAGATGAGACGCACGTCACTGGGCACTGTGCCGCAGTCCACAGGTGAGACGCACGTCACTGGGTACTGTGTCGCAGTCCACAGGTGTGACGCACGTCACTGGGTACTGTGCCGCAGTCCACAGGTGAGACGCACGTCACTGGGTAATGTGCCGCAGTCTACAGGTGAGACGCACGTCACTGGATACTGTGCCGCAGTCTACAGGTGAGACGCACGTCACCAGGTACTGTGCCGCAGTCTACAGGTGAGACGCACGTCACCAGGTACTGTGCCGCAGTCCACAGGTGAGGCGCACGTCACCGGGTACTGTGCCGCAGTCTACAGGTGAGACGCACGTCACCGGGTACTGTACCGCAGTCTACAGGTGAGACGCACGTCACTGGATACTGTGCCGCAGTCTACAGGTGAGACGCACGTCACCGGGTACTGTGCCGCAGTCTACAGGTGAGACGCACGTCACTGGATACTGTGCCGCAGTCTACAGGTGAGACGCACGTCACTGGGTACTGCACCACAGTTACATTTTATGTTCAGCATCAACGTACAGCAAACTGATCAGTTGATTCCGTGGTGGAATAAAAATGCCCTAGACTTCTGCGATGTAATGCCTGCTGCATGACCAATGTAGTCGATGCGCCCTGAAGACCGACGCAATGACTGACCGCAAATGACCCCAGACATTAGGGCAAAGATAAATGTGAAACATTGCACTTCCCAGTCCTGGTTCAATCAATCTGCGTTAACACAATTATCGGTTCAGCTTCTAGAGCATCTCTGATCAAATGTTTAACGAGCGTTTCACGCATCTTCTTCGCTTGCCCTGGTAGCGAATCGACATTTGGAGCATCATTACATAATGCTATTCTCACCGACGCACGCTTTGGAGTTTGCTACAAAGTAAACTCCAAAGAGTGCTTTGGAGTTCGCTACATGACGCAACGGGGGCGTGACCCGACTTGTTCCAGCTGAATAGGCTTCAAGCCACACCTCGTATCAAGGCCATGCAACCGACCTGATCTAGTTACACGACCTTGATAGACTGGAATTAAACTTTCTGACACAAGGTATGCTGATTAATTGTGAAAAGGTAAATTACTTTCAGAGCGATATTAAAAATAGTTTCGGGTAATCTAAACAATAAAACGTCGGGGTTCAATTGACTTCGACGTCGTGATGCTGCTGACGAAACTGCCGGACGCATTCAACGTGGTTCAATATGGCTTAAGAATGCTTGGTGGTGGTCGTCGTCTTGGTGGTGGATGTATGTTTTCGGATATGTCAACCAAGTTGGTCGTGTTGCGCCAATTTCCGAATGCTTGTTTCTTAAAATATGATGCCAATGCCCTGCATATTTAACACTGTCTTGGCTAACTATCACTTTGTTTTACCTCAACTGTCATTATGTGCAAAGTTGCACACGACGGCCACTCTTGGATTGTGAGTCCATGGAAAGTTGGCTGGCAGCATGGTCTAAAAATACAACTCAGTCGTGTCCAAGAACAGGAAAGCCATAAAAAATTGGCTCGCCCATCGTTTGAGTTCAGTCAGCTGTGGCCTAATCCGTTTAACAATGACGGCGGACCGGGTTGCGAAACTCGACTTCGACAAACCCCACCAGCACACTTTCCGACGCCCCCCCCGCTGCAGTAACAGCCGCCTCCGTACCGTTGCAGCTACTCCCAGTACCTGTTCGTGCCCTACGCGTACACGACGTCGCGGCCGGACGACTACGCACAGCTGGAGAAGGTGGCGCGCAAGGGCGTGCAGGCGCTGACCGCCGCTGGCGGGCCGCTCTTCGACGTCGGCCAGGCGTCCGCTCTGCTCTACACGGCCGCCGGCGGCTCAGACGACTGGGCCAAAGAGGTGGCCGACATCAAGTACTCGTACACGTTCGAGCTGCGAGACAAGGGCGCCCACGGCTTCCTGCTGCCACAGAACATGATCAAACAGAGCGGCCGCGAAACGTCCGCCGCCGTCGCCGCCATGATACGCGCCATCCTGTGAGCTGCTCATGGCCATGACCCGCGACCCGCGACATCTTGTGACCCGCTCACGGTCATGGCCTGTGACCTGCGCCATCCTGTGACCCGGTCACGGCTATGACCTGCGCCATCCTGTGACCCGGTCACGGCTATGACCTGCGCCATCCTGTGACCCGGTCATGGCTATGACCTGCGCCATCCTGTGACCCGGTCACGGGCGTGGCCTGCACCATCCTGACCCAGTCCCTGACGCGCTGGCACATCACGGCCAACCGGCCCACAACCGGTACCTGGCGACGAACCCATCGTCCGCGTAACTTCCACAGTGCTGCACAAACTCTGCTCTCAACTACAGCGAGAATACTCCGACGGTTCACGTGCCAAGTGATCGGCTGGTGTACTCCACTCTGACGATGTCGAGCTGGACGTCAGAGAGCCACAACAAATCAACTAACACTCTTAGTGAGGGGCTCGTCACATACAAGAGCGTTGGCACCGCTCATCCCGGGTGAGAAAGGCTTGGAGTTGAAAAGGCGTGTCGGCCGTCACTGGGTGGAGGACAATGTCCCAGTGGATTAGATGCTGACATCAGTGCATGCAACAGATCGGAAGGGATGCCTCAGTGGATCGGGTGCCGATCTCAGTGCACCCAACATATTGAGAGGGACGGCTCAGTTGATCAGATGCAGACTTCAGTCATGCAACAGATCGAGAGGGATGTCTCAGTGGATCGGATGCCGATCTCAGTGTATACAGCAGGTGGAGAGGAAGGGGAAGGTAACTGTGACGTTCGAGGGATCTTCGTCAGCGCGAGGCCACTGACCGTGTCGTCTGCTGGTATGTGCATCATGTCATCTGCGCGCCTCTTCCCGGCAGAAATGAGGAAGTTACAGGTGCGATGCTAGCCAACGTCTTGGAAGGCTCCAAATGAAAATGACGAGTACCGCACTTGATTGTTATTTTCCTAAACTCGTCGAGAAAAATGCGCATTATCGTCAGACGTTACGGGTGAAAGGAGGGACAAAAACTGTTGTTTGAGTTGACCGCATTGTTACGCATTCCGATGCATTCACACCTGTGTGCAATACACATCGATAATACAAAAGTTGACACGCAGTGATAAGGTGGATGGATCACTATATTGGGTGTGATGCATTATTCACATGCGGACCAGTGCACGGTCTTGCAGTGCTGGACATTGGATTGGATTGGATTGTGGCTTTACGACGCCCTCAGCAGCTGAGGCCATACAGCGTCGCCTGCCTCTCACCCTGGCAGGAAGGGCGGGCATCGCGGGGAATCGAACCCCGTACCTTTGGCTTGCCAGACGCTCAGCTTAACCACTGTCGAGTCCAGCCTCACTGCTGTTAGACATGCCTTGACCTCACGGATAAAAACTTAACCGGAACCTGAACGAGATTAGTGTAGATGACAATGGAATTTGGGCTCCCAGCACCAGTGCCATTCCTGAGTAATGAGCATGATCATGATTACCGATAAAGCACACATCACCTTACCGATAAAACTGCATTCAGATAATGACCATACCAAATCTTGGTAGAGAAAAGCTTTTTTTCAGCATCGAATAGGACATGAAATAATATCAAAATGGAATTTGAAATAGTACCTCAAATAGGCTTCGAGGAACATTACAACAAAATTATGTACACGTTCAAAGCAAATCGTCATGACATCACCATACAAGTTTTAAGCATGTTCATGGGGTTGCTCCATAATGCAGTTGGTTGGTTATTGGTTTGTACGACACGTCGGCCGTTGACTCATCTGGCGTCGCCAATCTCTCACACCGATTGGTCGCGGGCGAAGAGTAGCGACAGGTGAGACTCGTTAGTTAGTTATTAGGGCTTTAGGGCGCATCGACTACACTGGTCATGTAGCGCCCATTACAGGTGAGACTTGAACCCACAATCTTTCGATTGTGGGACGGGCAACTTACCCCTAGACTATACGTTCCATGCTCCATAATGTCACCTACTTATAAAAGTTCGCACATATCTGGTTGCAAGCACAGTTTCTTGTATTCTTTTGGAGCTCCCCGTGGATCCCATCTGGACTGTCTGTCCTGGTATCTGAACCAAGAAGATCCCATCCTGGGCGTCGTCCGTGTGGAGTTCGGTAAAGCCTACCTTGGTGTCAGTACCTTGCTCCGGTTAGTCGTAGCCCGGCAGAACCTACCTTGACTTGCTTCAGCTGGCGGTACAGCCGGGCGTTCTCGGCGTTGAACCCGTCCAGGAGTCGCTCCTGCTCCTCGAACTTGCGGTCCCGGACGCGGCCCCGGTCCCGGCCCCGGTCCCGGTCCCGGTCCTGGTCCTGTCCCGGCTCGTCTCCCTCTATGTGTCGCCGTGTCTGCAGCTGCTCCACCTGCACCGATACCGGGTCACCACTTATTCACTGTCAGGTCACCATGCGGTCACTGCCAAGCCACCATGTGGCCACTGTCAGGTCACCATGCGGTCACTGCCAAGCCACCATGTGGCCACCGTCAGGGCGCCATGTGGCCACTTTCAGGCCACCATGTGGTTACGGTCAGGTCACTACGTGGTCACTGCCAAGCCACCATGCGGCCACTGTCAGGGCACCATGTGGTCACAGTCAGGTCACCATGTGGTTATGGTCAGGCCACCATGTGGTCACAGTCAGATCACCATGTGGCCAGTCAGGCTGTGTCGTCATTGTCAGGCCACCATGTGGTTATGGTCAGGCCATCATGTGATCACTGTCTGGCCACCATGTGGTTACAGTCAGGTCACTACGTGGTCACGGTCAGGTCATCACGTGGCCACTTTCAGGCCACCATGTGGCTATGGTCAGGTCACTACGTGGTCACGGTCAGGTCAACTACCTCGTGCTGATGGCGCCACTCGTTCGCCACCGAATCACCGCAGGTCATCAGAAGTCATAATCAATAGGTCGCCACTGTCAGCAATAGTCGGAACAAGGCCACCACAGGTCGCCACTGAGTAGCCATCTGTGGCAGTTGCGCATGCCCTTGTCTTCCAGACACCACAGATGAGTGTACGAGAGATGATGACATGTCCGTTGTGGCGGGCGCAGGCCAAGTCAGAGGCTGATAACCACATGCAGTTATCAGACAGAGTATGAGGGATGGTGACATTCCCAGTGCTGTAGGCGCAGGCCTAGTACCAGTCTGATAGCTGTATACAGATATCAAGCAGTGCACAATGGATGGTGACATGCCTGGTGTGGCAGGTGCAGGTCAAGTCAGAATCTGATAACTGTATACAGTTATCAAACAGAGTACGAGGGATGGTGACATTCTCAGTGCGGCAGGCGCAGACCAAACCGGAGTCTGAAAACCACATACACAGTGATACATCATAAAATCGGGCATGTTCAATAGTTTTTATTTTTAATGGGGACTTGCTAGGACAACATTGTGCACTAACGTACTACGATGTACTGCTATGAGCTGCTACACTGTACACAATATAGAACTTAGTGATCATTGTTCTGAATTCAGATTGTCTTGACCTACACAAAGGGAAGACATATGTCACAGAAGACAGGACAAGAGTGCACTTTGCTCAAGAACTAAAAAATTGTATTATAACAAATGCATTCCGATATTTAAAATTAACTTTACCGGATCAAGTAGCACTCTGCTTAGCATATGCTGAACAGAGCTCATTGTGCGTGCTCTTAAGCCCCATTCGGAAGGATCAGCTGATATGCGACATCAAAAATGAATGGCATGCGACACAATCACACATCCTTACCGCTAACGCCTCCATACCTGTATCTTTAGCGAGGCGTTTTCAGTCACAAGTCTTCGCATGCGGTCGTCCCATTCGGTTTTCAATTGAATTTCGTTCTCTAGATTGCTTTGCTTCAAGAGTATCACGTCGGCTGTAAAAGAAAATGTTACTGGGACCAAGCATTAATGCAAAACAACATGAGGATCTTTTTTTGTTACTTCTTTGACCCACTCACATCACTTGGATACTTTAATTAAAGAAATGCATGTCGATATAACGAAATGCATCGACAATACCTGATGTCATACATATCGTGGTTCCACTCAACCATGTACTGTTACTGCCCGTACGGAGGAGCACGGTTTTGACTGAAGGATTTGCAACCCTGGATTGTGATCTTTTCGACGAATGCAGAAGAGATGCACTTTCTATAAAGAGGGTTTGGTCAGTCAACGGATTGCATTTTCCTGGGCAATCTTTTTCACAATCATTCATAGCATGGCGAATGCAGCAATTCGTTACGACGGTGCTTCGTGACAGCGCACGCTGATCGGACAGACCAGTTCTGATCAGACAGACCAACTATGAGCGCAATGCCAGACTTGCACAAATCGCTCGCTATATTTGAAGGCTACGCACCGGGCCAGCGAACAGTCCGACACGGCTCAGGCGATACGCTAGGCGGTTTTCTTAATTGTTCTTGAGTTGCTGGGTTCATAGTAAACGAAACTTACCGCGCAGCGTGCTCGCAGCTTGCTTTTCATATTGTTGAAATGACTGCTAGCCCTTGCCCGTTGTTACACCCTCTTCCCAGATCAGTTGGTGACCACGAAAAAGGCGCACGTCAGCAGGCCGACACTTTACATGGGTTATGGACCATCCTTTGTGAACCTTATGGTGCAACACATTGAAGGTATAATGATAGGTCATTAACCTGTGCCGTCATAAGCGAGGACATGCCAGTCCGTTTTCATAACAGACCCACATAATCATCAACAAATATCACTAATGCCCACAAATGTCCAAGGTTATTTGGCATGTCAAGATGACTGATCACTCAGCTAACTCGCCTATACACGCCCTCAACTTCTCCAAGATGATCCCAGGTCACTAATCTAACATGACTACAAATGCTCTTTTGTAAGTTATGAGACACTCAGATGAGTCAGTTCCGGATACTACAGCTGATTTCTGGTGTCTAATTTTACTACTGAGATAGTGTTCTTAGTGAATCTAATAGAAAACAGTGTTCTTGGGCCCTATTTCAGAAGCCTCTAAAACGGAGTCAATACTTTCAATTTCTCACCTTGCCTATGGGTCAAAATGTAACAAATCTTACAAGGTTAACATCTAGACACTGATGCACACTATTGTGAACATGTGAAGCGCGTATCTACTGTTTTAATTGAACGATTAAACGGAATTTAAATAGGAACAAGTGACCCAAGTCGTCACCCAGGACCCAAAATATAAAATCAATCATCAAACGCGGAATCTCGCAACATGCAACACGCCGGTTTTATTGCACGTTGCTGGCTCTCCGCTTATAAATGCCAGGGAAACCGAAACTTCTCCCAATCCCTTCTTTACACCCGGCGAATGTCACAAAATATCGTGCGCGGGCGGTGATTAACTATGAGCGTAGATGCGAACTGGAAGACTGCCTGGAAGACTGGATAATTACACCATGTACTAGCCACCCACTTGTGGATTGTGGCTGTGTTTGTGTCTTGGGCTGCACACGAACACCAGAATGGTTGCGATTGCATTACACTGACCATCCTGGTATACATATTATAAGCAGCTCTTTTAAACAGAGGCATTAGGCAATACATGAGGCAGCCACACAGCGTGAGAGGGCAACACAACATGGTGCACACTTGGAATGGATCAGCCAATATCAAGTTTTCTGAAGAAAAAAGAACCATACTTTCGACTTATAGTCATTTTTAATGATTATAATTATAATTATTTAATTATTTTTTAAATATTGATATTGGGGATTGGATGGCATACCTCTTAATAGCAGATGGTGGATTGGATTTCAATCCCTGTAAGAATGATTTTGACTAACGCTCCTTTGTAAGAGATGGGCATAGATGTTCTTGCAGCCGGTGTGCTCTAAAAACTGGGAGAGCAAGCTGGGATACTGGAATACTGGGAGAGCAATAAGGCTTGATGGGCATCCCGATCGCACAGTCGATGGAAAGGTATGGGACGGAAACCGTGCCATATACAGATGAAGATGCATAAGGTGACAACATAAAAGGGCAAACTGATATTGTCTGTTTAGCATTGTGTTCTTACACTGTGAGTTCAAGCAAATGACATAGATGGCAATGATTATTTTTTTTTAATATTAGATTGTCAGAAATGAATTTGCATGCACCAGCAATGCATATTCTATTACGTATTATGAACACTGTTGCAAATGCTCCCCTGGACAACCAACAGCTGAAATGCATACTCAGGGGACATACCTGTAAGGTTCAAATTTTTTCGCTTCTCCGCAGACAGAAGGCCATGAAATGAAGACCCTCGGGCCCCTATCGCTGGCTCGGAGAGACTGAGCTTCCCATCGGCGGCGCCGAGTGGCGCTGACGATAAGCCGACTGCAGAGTCGTCGCAGCGCAGCCGTTGCTGTGAGAAGCGCACATGCCGTTCAGCAAAGTTGCCAAGCAGGGCTGACTCGGAGGCGGCACCGGAGGCGGCACCACCAGAGACGGTGCCAGGAGCGGTGCCGGAACACGTCGCCGGCTGCGAGCCGCGGCCGCGGGGACTGGGCGGCGGCCGGCCGGTGGAGGAGGCGGGCCCCGGCAGAGAGCCAGAGGAGAGCGTGCGACGGCCCAGGTCGTCCACCTCTCGCAGTATGGCCGCCATATCGCGGCCCACAGGGCGGCCGCCCGACACTGCCAGCACGTGATGACGTCACACACAGACACACACATGCAGACATCACAACACTGTCGCTCTCCACGTCACCAACGGACGACTTTACCCGCTGGGCCGCTCGGGACTTGTGTGCATGTATGTCAAATGAAAGGACTCCAGTGACGTTACTGCACTATCCAGTACGATAAAACGGTTATGGTTGTCCGACCTCGTATTGAGGGGTCCTCCACTAAGGTAAATGAGCATCCTGCCAATGTCAGGACCCCTGTTCACTTTTCGATCAACAGCAGTATTCAGGATGTTGAAAACCAACAATCATTACGTGTTACAAGTGGCGCCGAGAACAAGACGACGGTGGGTCGGGCTACTGTAAACCAAAGCCAAGCAGCCCCTTACACTGGAAGGTGGTGGTTATTGGTTTGTACGACACGTCGACCATCGAGTCATGTAGCGTCGCCGATCTCTCACGCCGATTGGTCGCGGGCGAAGGGTACCGACAGGTGAAACCCGAACCCACAACCTTTCGATTGTGAGACGGGAAACTTACACCTAAACCACTCGTCCCCAACCTACAGTGGATGCTTTACTTGCCTCGCTCTATGCGCTGTGGCCGTCGTGATTTGGTGATGCCATCCAGAAACTTCTCTATTTCATCCAGGTCGACCGGCTTGGGAGAGCCGGCCTTCCTGTCGACTCCGGCGTCTGTTGAAAGGCGACCAGCACAAAGGCACAGATGAGTTGCACGGCGATGGGAAAACGCCTACTACCACAGGCGACGTTTTATGAAACTGATCGACTGCAGCGGGGTGGAGGCAATGCGCGCATCGACTCACACAGTCTCCTGACGCGAGGCAGTAGATCCTCAGAATTATAGCAGAAAGCAGACGTTGCAAATCCGATATCATAGGATGTTAAATATGCATAGTCTCGCGAATTAGTCAGGAAGGACCAGCATCGGCATCACGAAATATCAGTGCGATCACTGAAGACAAAAAAAAAGTGACTGCACTAAACCAGTATTTGGCAGTGTTGGCCCAGGAGTCGTGAAAGAGACCGTGGAAAGGGAGGAACTCTCAAGTTTCTTCCATCATGTCCCAAAGTGGGTGCATGCATCTTTTCTGTTCCGCCTGTCATCCTGAAGAATCAACTGACACGCCTTTGTGTGTCAAAATCTAGAGTCTGGTTAGACGAATTTTGTATCCAAATCATACAAAATTGCTTTCCTTCCATTGGCCATGCCGTCCATCACATAGTCAAATTTTGTTTGACTTCACATCAGTATGAGACTATATAGAATCAGACTATTCCATCATTCATTTAATCCACAAATCCGGTGACTCATTTCGTGTATCCGATTCTTTGTCCATCCAAATTTGCTCCGCCGTAGCGAATCCTTTGGTTGGTTGGTTGGTTACTTGGGCTTAGGGGCGCTTCGACTGCTTCGGTCACACAGCGCCCATAACAACGGCGAAACCTTTGGAGAAGGCTGTCAACGGCCATTGTCCTTTAAACTCAGTCCTTTAAACTGTATGGATGTATGGCCCCAGGACGCTTGTTTGCCACATCACAGTGTCAGCGTCGTATTTTTCTTCCGCAGAAAAGCCAGTGAAGGGTAAATTATGCAAATCGCTCCAGAGCAACACACAGTTGGCTCTGCAGAGTACGAAACTCGGGGGTGGTAATAGATGCTTTCCTTAGGATATATATATATATATATATATATATATATATATATATATATATATATATATTATATTTATAACAAGTTGAGGGTAGATGCTAAAACACCACCTCCAGTCCCTTTTAGACCTGGCATTTTAATCTCTACTAATTGGCGAGGATATTTTGCCCAGCCCACGAATACAAAGACATACATGTGTGCATTAAAATTCAAGTAAACATCAACATATAACAACATAACAACAGTAAACATCAGGGCATTACCGAGTTATAGCTATCCAAAGGTTCCGATTTGTCGGACATCAGAGGGTGGGCGGTCGCCGACACGGCCCCAATTCGCATCGCTACTCGCTGGGTGTTGCTCATACGCAAGGTGGCGGTCAAATAGCATATCACCATGCTGCACACTTGCATAATTTTAAGAGAAAAACCTGTCCTGTGATGTTGTGTTCCTTGGTGGGTACTAGCATGCATTACAATGACGTTCAGGAAATGTACCTCCCTTATGTATCCTACGTTGATCTATGATATTATTCATCTTACATGAACAAACTTTAGATGTCCTGAGATTACCGACATAGAGCTATTGACTACTTTTTTTTTAACATTCAGGTCGGCCAAGCAGTTTTTGATATATCAATACTTCACTAGCTTGACATCAGTTGACCTTGACCTTAAAGGAAAAATGTAAAATACCAGCTCCCAAACTTAATATTGGGAGCTGATATTTTACATTTTTCCACTTGACTTAATATCGTCATCTTCAGATTACTTCGTGCTATTGGATTCCGTGCCAATACCACAGCGGTCAGGACAAGGTAACCCATAGGTGCTTGGTCTTGACCTGTGGCCTTATTTTTATCTGAAACATAAAATGTTGTGTGTCCTGAGGTCACGCTGAATTGGACAATCAATTGCGATTTGAATTGCACACATTAGCCCGGAGGTTTAAGTGATGGGTGTGGGGAAGCCCTCGCCGGTCGATGGTACCGCCGTTGGAGGTCCCAGTCAATACTGGGTTATATCTCATATGCATTGATGACTTTGTGCTAATTATTTGACAAATTGTACAGGTCACGGCAAACGTATGCATCGCGGATAACACATTTTTATTAGTTACCTTTGTTCCGGGATAATAACTGGAATAGCTCACGTATTTGCTTTACCAGTTTTAGACGTGCCTGCTGGACAACTATATTCTTTGGAGTCATTTTTAGTGTAAATGTATCCAGGTAGAACTGTTCAAGTGGAATGATATTCACAATGTAGTTTCCTCACATTGAATCTTTTAAGGACATTTTGAGTAAAATCGATCATTTTATTTAAATTGGCAATCCACGTGCTTCTGAGGGAAGGTGATACGATATGAAATCTGGAGTCATAAATAGAGGGCACTATATCTCCTTCAACAATCATGAACCATGCCACAATAACATGTGTGTTGCTTTGTATTCGTTTGGAGGTTTTGAACCATGGTATCAATTTGAACTCCCCTTCAAATTCGAAGTTTTACCCACCCAATGTTGAGTCAGAAACATTCAGAGAGCAGCCCCCCTCCATTGAACGATATTTTTCCTGTGCAACTACGACCAGTGCAACTAAGACCCTTCAATATCCTGTCAGCCAACTTTTTCATGAGCATGTCCCCCTTTTCCTCCAGTCATCTTCATAAAATGGAACTCATGGGCAACAAATATGGTAAGCAACCATTATGTGCACGACAGCACATGGGGATATGCTTGCTAGGAATCAATGCTGTCTTAGGAACTCCAGGCTGGATAATTTCATGTAGCATATGCGCATGCAGGTGCATCAAAAACAAAACCAGACCAATCTTACCAGATTTTTCCTCATCATACTCCTGTTCCTCGTCCTCCAGTTCATCAGAGCAGCTCTGAGAGGTCTCATCCGAGTCAGCTGTTGACTGGTCCTGGTCCGAGCCAGCCTGCTCAGCTGACCAGTTCCTCAGATGGCGTGCAGTCTGATCCGATCCACGGTTCAGCAGCTCGGGCAACAGCTGCAGCAGGCTGCTGGAGTTCATGCTGCCAGTTCTCTGCACCTGTTCAATCATGGAAAAAGTGTCCATGCACAAAGGAATGACTTGTCCAACAGACAGGTGGGATAAAAATAAGACGTTCTGACTGATGTGGGCTATGCTGAGGTTGATGCAATCTATTTGATAGGGTCATTTGTAAGTTTGTACCAGGCTCCATATACGGCTGGGTTAACCCGCCATACATTGAGTTTCTCTGGTCAGATCCTCACACCCTGTTTTTGGTGGTGGGGGGGGGGGTGGGGGGCAGGAGGTAGTAACCCCCTCTAAAATCCAAACTAAACATTGCATGAAAACAAGAGGTGTCATCAGAAAGCACTCTACTGGTAGGGCCCGGGTCCACCCCCAAAACAATTTCCACAAAAGTGACGTCACTGGAGGGGGTAGATTTTCACAACTTTTCATGACTTACATTATATTTTTGGCTCTGGGGGTTCATTTTGGGGATATTAAAGATTATTTGGAATCAGAAAAGGACAATGAAATCGATCAGGGCCATAAAGTCTTTGGCCTCCCAGAAATCAAAATATTGTTTTTGAGATTTCAAAACTTTCGAGTTTTCAAGTTTTTGTTAATTTTCCTTTTCTAATGGGTAGAGTAGACCAAGAAACGTTGTTGGAAGTCAACTTTCACTAATAAACAATGCTTACTTTAGTCAGAATCTTCTAGTTGAACTCTATTAGGCAAATATGCAAAATTTATAGTAAAAGTAAAACAAAAAATGAAAAATTCATCTCATATGTTTTGTTGCATCCCTAAAGATAAGCAAACACTGAACGTTTCATTAAAATATATGTATCTGTTAAAGTGTGATGGCTGATTTAACTTTTTGGAGGTGACCTCACTTTACCTAGATTAACTTGTTGACCCTAGAAGACCTGACTTCAAAAGTTTGGCATAGCATGCCAAATTGATGTGGGAAAAGGTATTCCAAATTTTGGCACCCTGCTGCATGCCATTCGTTCAGTACCCGCGGAAAAACCTGAGGGGAGGGGCGGTTGAAGACCCCCCTCTCGGTGCAGAGCAGGTTAAGACATAAAACTGGAAATACATTGAGGTCTATAGTTTCAAAAAATGAACACCAGAGCACAAGCTAGAAAAATAAGTTTAACTACTCCTACACATCCTAACACCAAGGAGAAGGGTAGCAGCCTAATGGTACACATGAGAGGAGACAGTGAGTACTTCGAGGCTGAGGACTGAGGCGGCTGCGGACACCAACGGGAGCGGGCCGAGGACAAGCTAAGACCGATCAAGTGCAAGTTGCTGCTGGTGCAAGCTGACATCATCGCCAAGGAAGACTGGACAGGACTGAACTGGACACCTGCACCACTTGTAGCCTGGTTGGTAAACCCAAATTGCCTGAGTAAACATGTCCAGAGGACAGAGGAGACGTGGACGAGGTGGTGGTGCCTGTGGTGCAGCCCGGTCATCCCAGAGCAGTGTCCTAAAATTACTTCACCATTAACTGTGTGGATGAAGAAAGAAGTTGCATGGGAATAGTGAAAGATTGTAAGAAAATAAAGAATCTCTACTTAAGGATTAAAAAGCAGAATACCTTTCACTTCACAGTCACATGCATTTTACATTATTTAGCAGTTGTGTGATGACTGCCCACACATCATGTGGCAAAATGGTAGAAACCTATGACAAGGATGAAATAGCACAATTCCATTAACTGTGAATTTCCAGGTCACATTGTCAATTATTTTACAATGTCCCAGAGTAGTAGTGGTGACCATTCTACTAATGCTGTGACAACCTATGCAAATGTGGTGACATGTGGCAGTGATTCAGCTGGCACGAAAGCTACCTGTGATGCCACAGTTGCTCTGGATGCCATAGGATGTGACAGGTGTAGCTGCTGGTTTCACCCTTCAACAATGTGCCTTGGTTTAGCTGATGAAATGGTCCAAGCAATTGTCGAACATGGAGGTAATAGCATTGCATTTATATGCACTGACTGCCAAGCTTCCAGTTCCTCAAGAGGGAATGGTGTAAGTCCTGGAGCATTTGGGCAGCTGCACCAGACTGTCAAAATGTTGTGTAAGGCTGTTGAGGCACTTACTGCTCAGATACAGGCATTGATGTCTGGGGGGTCTGGGGAGGTAACTCCGAATATCTCCAAACCCAGACCTGAAAAGCTCAGAGTGGAAATTTGAGAGGAGCTGAGAGAGATGGAGGAGCAGAAGAAAATAAGGGACTCCAGCACAAAAAATCATGGGAGCTGAGGTTGTCCTGACAGATATAGTATGCATTAGTCAGGAGAAGGATATTTATAGAGCTAAAATAGCTGAGTGATGTAGAGAAACTGCTTCTTGAAAGGGCAAGGGAATTGGCAAAACACAAGGAATTAAAGTCTCTTTATATTCATAGGGACAAACATTAACTCAACAACAAGAGTTCTACAGATGCAGGCATGCTAGGATGGGGAGCAAAAACCTTTAAACTAACAAGTAAGGTAACCTTTAATACTTTCTAGCAAGTTTTGTTATTCTAAAAACTTAAAACATCTTTAGTGAATCTTAATTGTATACAAAACAAGATTATGTATACATGTACTTTCCTCTCAGACATAAAAATTTACATACTGGAGGTTAACAAAACTTGGTTGTTACCATCAGTTCCTAGCTCATTTGTATATATAGCAAGTTATGAGATAGTGAGAACTGACACAATTGGTCTTACTCCCAAGCATGGTGTTTGTCTTTATGTGAAGCATGGCATCAAGTTTGGATCAATCAAAGTCTCCACTCCCAATGTTCATGTTGTTTTTCTGAAGGATTTCTGCCTTTACATAGTGTATGTTTACCACCCTCCATCAAACTCTGAGGGCCAGAACCAGGCACTTGTAACTTTTTTTGACTGATTTTTGTGATGGCAAAGAAATAGTTATCTCAGGAGATTTTAATTTATCATCAGTGCATTAGTCTGATGGTGTTCCTAACATAGTGAGCAGTACTCCTACAGATAGATCTTTCATTGACTGTTTTCAGATGCTTGGTCTAACTCAGTGGATTCACCAGCCTACCCTTGTAATTTCCGGAAACACACAGGATCTAATTTTAACTTCTGAAGTAGATAGGGCTGGGGTGGTAGAAATATTGCCCCCCTTTCCCCAATGCCAACACTGTCCTGTTTTAATTGACTATTATTTCCTGTAAAAAATAACTATATCTAGCAATAGCACACTGAAAAGGTCTTGGTACAGAGGAAACTACAGAGCCATTAAGGAACATCTGGCTGAATATGACTGGAGCCTTGCGTTTCAGTATTTAGACACTAGTGGAAAGTACAATAGGTTCCTAGAAATATTATCAGCTCTTGTAAATTTGTATATACCCATTGTTGTAACAAGGGGGCATCCTCCATGGCCAACCAGACCTTCTCAAAGTTTACTAAGCAGGAGAAAGGATGCATGGACAAAGTACAAACAGGACAGAAACCAATTTGGGAGACAGTCTACACAGGCAGATCATTCACTGAGATCTTTTCAAGATTTAAATATGCTGACTAGTAGTAGTGTCTCAGGCTAGGTATGTCTTGTGTGGGGGTGGGTGGGTGGGGGGTCATTGAGCTGATGGTGAACCAGATACATTGTTGATATAAAGGAAGTGTGATGGGTAATACTTGAAGGTTACCGTACCTTGCTTTCAACTGGAAGGAAAGCATTTACAGAGAAAATAAATGGTCACATCACCTTAATCACATCAATAAATGTTGCATTGGAAAAAATGATCAAAAAATTCAGAAATAGGTAGGTACCTACATTAAAACGCAAATTTACATTTTCACAGTTATTCTGTCGTGGTTATTTTGGTTGAGAGGCGCATCGACTGAGTTGATCATACAGCTTATTTTATCGTGAAAATTCTCCATTCATAATGCATTTCACAGTAACGTATATATCATGGCTGTAATTTTGTAAAGCCCTGACTAAATCCCCAACGTCCGAGCATATACCAATACGCTTCGCAAGTTTCGAAGCGATCAGATTGTAGGTAAACAATTGATCTCTCGACACAGCGTACCAATCCCGTTCTCAATTTTCAAAACTGAAGGCTCTGGGGCTGGGCCAATACCTAAATGTTCAAAGTAGCAAACAGCTGACTAGGTACAAGAGCAGCCGAAGTGTAAATATCAATGACCTTGAAAAAGTTCCGTTGCCTAAGCACAGAACGAGTGAGGTGGTGTGATGCAAAATAAAGTTAAAAAGTGCAAACCTTGAGTTAAAACAAAAATTAATTAAGTTAAAACGCTCCCACCCAACCCATATCCTAAATCTGCGGTGACGCCCACGCTCGTGATAACAGACGATGCTACTTCCGCCCTAACCTCTCATCTCTCTAGAAATGTGACCAATATTTCACATTGTGGAATAGGTGGAAAAGGTTCGTACAACTGCATGAGAGAGTCCAGATTAGGGCGTAACCCACCAGTGCGCAAAGGGGTTAAAAAAGGAGCTCCTCTGGTAGAGCGAAGTGTGCCGTCGAGATGATCGGGGCCATCTCCGGATCATCTCCGGATAAATGTGTGCGTCTCTCCGGATAAATAATGCCTCATTGACGAAATTATAAAGCCGTAAGTGATGCGGTGTATGAGAAAGAGGGCTGTACCCTGTTACATGGAAGGTAACAGGGCTTTCTTTCCTTTCCCCATGCATGGATCAGGGCTGTATCCTGTTCCACGGAGGGTACAGCCGTCTCCCCAATGCACCACATCACTGACGACTTTATAATTTCCCCAATGAGGCACACCCGGAGAGGTGTGCCTCATTACCCGGAGAGGCGCCCGGATTTATCAGGAAATGATCCGGAGATGGTCCCGAACATCTTGACGGGCACGCTTCGCTCTACCAGAGTAGCTCGTTTTTTTCATTTGACAAATTCGACGGGTGCCTTCGTACCTCCCAGAGGTTCTTTTGTTCATAGGCAGAAGAGCGCATTGATTTCCGATATAATATTCTACATTCGTCCCATGAGGCCTATGGAACCCGGTGGAAGATGGTAAATGACGTCATCAAACTTATACTATAAAGTTTACCGAATGTTCTTGTACCCAAGGGGTGTACCATCAAGTTTTAATATCCTTGATTGCAATTGCTGTTCTCTGGGCAGAGTCGCGAGGTGAGGTGAGTGCTGTGTGACTGGTAGTTGCGTATTCCGTAGTTGAATGCGTTTTACTAGTTATTAGATTGATCCCATCGTATCTTCTGGGGTATCTAGCTATTTAGCAGGCAGGTCGGTCTGGGCACTACAATCAACGCTGTAGTGCTGCTTGCTTGGCTTGATACTAACTTGGCGCACGGTGAGTACCAACTACCGGTCATTGGTCGGTATTATTGCAGGTCAAGGTAATTATTGATTCTTCGGATTTTTTAAATCGAATACAATGTTTTTCTAACATAATTAAGACTAGGCCACCACTAATTTTCTCAGCAAATGGTTACTATTCAGTTGGCAAAGAAGTAGGTACCTACATGCTCATAATCTTCACTACAAATATAGCCAATTGCAAGTATCCATACTTGGTGTGCCACAGACGTCACATAGAAGTTCAACAGTTCATGCACTCAATTTAATGTTTTCACATTAGGCAGTTTTACAGCGACATCACTCAAAGGTCAGATGGCACTGTATAACCACTGCAGTTGATAGTGCCTGCAATGCCCTAAAACCCAAATAACTAACTAACTAACACTCAAAGGTCAGGTACAAGATGAGGGACAGGGTTAAAATAATGTTTTTTTTGTTAGGTGTGAGACATTGACATGAACACAGTAAGATATTAAAGTTTGCCATGAGATTAGTGTCATTTCAAATGCCTTTGATACTTCAAACTCAAATTCAAGCTGATGGTGTAGGTTCCAAGGAACAGGATGTCAATACTTCTTGGAGAATGATGTCAATTGAATGTTCAGAAAGTTGTATATTCCACCATATTTCATGAATGATTTATAACTAGAAGAAGATCTAGCATAATCATTTCATGAATTAAAAGCAACCACCAGATCTAATTCTCACAGCAGTTTTAATAACAAAATAGGTTTTACTATGGATGCTGCTGAAATAAGTACAATAAATTTGATGCAATCTTTATTAACCTTCATCTGTGGTAAATGGTCTAACTTGAATTTGAAATGCAAATTAGCATTCACTTACTCGTCATCCAAGTTGTTTGTGGCATGCCAAACAGGGTGATTGTTCAGAATCACAGGTTGCTTACACTGGTGCAATATTTTTAGTATCGGACCATCCGATTATACCATGTATTGTCTGGTGATGCCCAACCATGTTTGATAATACCTGATGTGATTTAATTATTGGTAATTATGGAATTTAAGCATAATACTAATAGATTGAAGGCTTTGCTAAGGGGTGAATGGACAATTTTGAGAGTGCTATTTCATTGAAGGGGTGCCATCAGCTTACAATTTGCTGCATAGGGTGGGTGTACTTGCAGTTCTTTTTTACAGGGATGCATTTTATAACCAGAGGGCTGCCCCTGGCCAAAAAAGTTATGAGCTGTGGAATAAGTGTACTCCAGGGATGGTTCTTTATTTAGGGTTGGATTCGTTCTTTGGAATCCTGGATTTAGGAAGGAAAATAGTGTGGCTATTTATATAGAGATTATATTTATCTTCAAACATGTGAAGAATAGTGTTAAGTAACAAAAAGCCTAACACCAACTTAATGTGAACAACTAATGTTGGCTTACCTAAAACCTCTTTCAGCCCAAAACATGTCCAGTGCATGCATTTTTCTCGAAGTTTCTCAAATACAACTCCAAGTTCTGCATCAATAATGTTTTAATAACAACCAATAACAATGAAAATAATGTTTTAAACATTTTTTTTGTAGCATAGTCCAATCATGCATGTAAAAAGGAAATTTATAAGGAATAATCTCAAACATTTTTTGCTTAAAAATGTGCATTAAGAAGCAGTGTAGGATTTCCTTTTTTTTTCTTGGTAGTGGAGTACAAAGTTTTATCTGAAGTACGAATTTTTTTGCTGGATTCCACAAGACAGCTATGCACCTGCTGATAATTAACCTTGTTTTAGTGGGACTGAAAACCAATGTTAGCATTTTTGTATGCATAAACATCTTATAAACAATCTTATAAACATCATCGTAAACAAACTAAGCCATGTAAAAAATTTTGCTGCACTAAAAAATGTGTTCTCCATAACCAGGTAGTATTGCTTTAATGGGATTAAAAATAAATGTTAGCATTTCATGCTGTATGTACCATACAAACATATATGTACATATAGCTAACTGCTAAGTCAGCAATATGTCAGCAAGCTAAATCATGAATAGGTGCAATTGTGCCAAGGAATGCAACCTAGTGGGAAATGCCCTCAGTAGACAAAGTACTAAAAAAAATATACCCATGATATCTGCGAAGTGTATAGATATTGCCTGAGTGTAGGTGTGTGATGTATTCCCAAAGTTCACAAACAAATATTTATGATAAATATGCATGATTTGATGTGAATACACCAATAACATTTCTCCAGGCAGAGCTCAGGATGAATCACACTCACTCATCTTGGGTGGACCACACCACCAGGATCATCCTTCAACAAACACTTCCGAAGGACTAGTCCTACAATTAATGAGCTGAGTTCACCCGCAATTAATTTCAATTATTGCTAACTTCCGTTGTTGTCCAAAATCTCAAGCACCCCAAAATGCATTTCATGGCCTCGATCAACCTTTGAGCCATTCTGAGTTTGTTCGTACGATTCGCCACCAACGCATGATACACAGCTCTGCCTCAGACCCCAAAATTGGCTGTGGTTAAATTATTAGTGAAGGATGAGGTTATAAGCCAACTTCATGAGCAATGGTAGAGAAAATGGTAACAAAAGTATACTTAACCGATGTCAACGAAGTTCACAAATGCACACCTGACACCACGAACCTGCTAACGCACACCTGGCACAGCAAACACCACGTGACTATTGGATATAGATGGACTATTGTTTTGGAATACATGATGGTTTAATAAAAATTATACTAAAACAATCCGTCAAAAATAGTTTTATTATCACCACCAAGAAAGTTATTTTGCATGGAAAAGCTGAAAAAAAATTATTGAAAACGATTCTTATGAATATTAAAAGTTCCTTTATGTACTTGTTTAGTTCATGTCTGGAATGTTTAGTTGAAGCAAGGATCGAGTTAGGAGTATCTAGAGCTGCTGGATGGGAGTACAAATTGTCCCTGTAAAACCACTCACAGGCGGTTTTATTTTTCCTCTTAGATAGAGCTGGTCGGATTCGCTACCCCAGCCCTAGAAGTACAACTGATCATGGGGTGGGGGAACAGGGAATGGGTCGGAGTAAATTTCGGAACATGTATTACGGACCCTTCACTGACACCGATGAACCCAAAATGCGGTTATATTTCAAGGCGCATGTTTATCTTCGCACACATTTACAAAAAAATATGCGACAGTCATGCAAAAGTGCACAAATGACATTGGTTTCTTCATGTAATCGCCTCAGAGAACTTGCTTGCTCCGGGGCGGATTTGAGGAAATTTGAAGTGATTTTCTTGCATTGAACAGGCTCATTGTGTCTAAAAAAAAGTCTTCCCTTTAACAAAACGACCCTTGATTGCGCATTCAAAGCTCTTACTGGGAAAACCAGGCCTCAAATATTTACTCCGGCGATACCAAGTACCCCCAGATTTACCAAATAGGGATTTCTGGTACTTCTTGGCAAGGACTCCAGCACAAGTATCCAAAAATTAATATGAAAGATATTCATTAATCTAAATATATCATATATCAGATTAAATATTGATAAATATTGAATCAATATTGAATAACTATTGAATCAATATTGAATAACTATTGAATCAATATTGAATAACTATTGAATCAATATTGAATAACTATTGAATCAATATTAAATTAATTATTGACTTTATTCACACAAATGTAGCGTCTTCACATGTGAAGCGCCCTAACCTCTACTTACGCGGAAGTAGCGGAAGCGGAAATGTGTAAAACTTCACTCATAAATAGCTTGAGGAACAATAACACCCAATTTACAAAAGCAAACAATCAATTAATTGTTTTTAATATCAAGAAATTCAATAGGGTAATTTACATTTCCAGCATGAATGGATGAGTACATGTCCTTATTCATGTTTTGAAACATGTTTCTAGGATATTGTTTCCTTGAAATGCCATACCAGACTGGAAGTGCAAAAATGCCATTAATACTGGAAACATTTCACAAATGTATGAGAAATGGTCCTGGTGGTGTACCATTTGTGTCCTCATCATTTGAGTCATCAGGTAGGATACCAACCCCAGACAATGGGTGATTACTGTTATCCATCCAAGTCACACAATCATACCAAGTACAAGGGGTATGGCTAACATGTATAATTTTGCACCTCCCAAAGCCAAAGGCTCAGGATTGGTTTTTATGCATCACAACACCAAAATACAGAGTGCAGACATTGCTTTTTCGAGTCTTAAATGGTGATTCAAATGACTCATGCTTCACCACCCCTCAAGTGCTTTGGTGCACACATCAAAACTGAACTTGAGGGTTAAAACAGTTAACAAAATAATTATTTTGACATTGTGACTTCAACTGGTCTGGAGAACACCTTGTTTATTCCAAGGAAACCACTTTAGAATGGCTCATTCATTGCCTTTTTGTACCCAGAACCCACAGAGTACATTTTCCTAGCAAACCTGGAATTATTGTCATGATTTATTGTCCCAAGTACCTGGGCTATAACGAACAAATGAGGATGCAAGAGATCATCAATTTTTAATTTATCTTGAAGTGTTATCCCAGCTTTCAGGAAAGTAAATAGCTTCAAGTATGCTTCGTTTTACTATCATCCCATCTTGCTGATGCTCCTACATCCTTCCTGTGTGTCATCTTGAATAGGAACTTATCTATGCCTGCATGAAGCTCCTGTATCTTGAAAAACATTCCACCAGCTGAGCTTTGGGTGTGCAGGTGACTATGTCAAAGCAGGCGGTCGTTACAGCCTGCAAGTGGGCGAGGCGAGCGGGTGTCGCGTGGCTGGTCGGTGCCGCTGACACTGGCGTCCGTTGCCCGGCAGACGGCTGGTCCACTGTCGCCGGTCTGGTCTGGTCTCGACGCGTCACCAGCACGGTACGACCCTGACCTGCCGGCGACACAGACTGGCCACGCAAGGTCGCCGTGCCGCGACCCCGACGACCGGCCGAGGCAGGCGGTGATCGTGTCTGGGCGGGCGACGAGGATCTCCCGGCTCTTGTCCGCACTGAGTCTGAACAGTCGATTGGTGCAATAGCAGTCGTTCACCTCTTGTGTGATCTGAATTCGGTCTGGTGCGTGCAATTTGAATTGATTTCTCGTTTGTTGGGCTGGATATCGGCCGGAACTGTGTCGTCTGACACATCTCGGGGCACCGTTTCGACCGGTCAGAAGAGCACCGTTTCGGCCGTTTGTTGAGGCGACCAGAGAACTGCACCGACGGTCGAAGTGCTGCTGTTCGTGCTGTAGCCATGGCCGAGACACCTCGCGTCGACGGTCGACTGGACCTGAGCCGACCGCGCTGGGATCAGTCTGCGTTCGCCGGTCGGCTGCGCCACTTCCTCGGCATCACGTCGCCCCTGCTGAGCCTCACCAGCACCGAGGAGCTGCTGGCGGCGCGCGAATTGGTGCGGCAGTACGGCGAGGGTCGCGAGCCGGCCGGCACCACCGACGAGGCGGTGTGGCGTGCCAAGACGCTGTGCGACTCGGCCTTCCACCCGGACACGGGCGACATCCAGAACGTGGCCGGTCGCATGTCGTTCCAGGTGCCGGGCGGCATGGTGCTGATCGGCGGCATGATCACGTTCTACCGCAGCACGGCGGCGGTCGTGTTCTGGCAGTGGGCTAACCAGTCGTTCAACGCCCTCGTCAACTTCACCAACCGCAATGCCAAGAGCCCGCTGACGCCGGCGCAGCTGGGCGTGGCGTACATATCGGCCACGACGTCGGCGCTGGTGACGGCGCTCGGTCTGAAGCGGGTGCTGGCGACACGCGCCTCGCCGTTCCTGCAGCGCTTCGTGCCACTGGCGGCCGTAGTGGCGGCCAACTGCGTCAACGTCCCGCTGATGCGCCAGGGCGAGCTGCTGCAGGGCGTGCCCGTGCAGGACGCGGCCGGCCGGCAGGCGTGCGTGTCGCGCACTGCCGCCGTCAAGGGCATCTCGCAGGTGACGCTCAGCAGGAACACGATCGTGGCGCCCAGCATGCTGCTGCTGCCCGTGCTGATGGCGCGGCTGGACCGCGTCGGCTGGTACATGCGCCTGCCGCGCCTGCACGCTCCCGTGCAGATCCTGCTGTCGGGCGTCATCTTGGTGGCCATGGTGCCCGTCGGCTGCGCGCTCTACCCGCAGACGTGTAGCATCCGCTCGGCTTCGCTGTCGCGCTTCGAGCCGGCCGCCTTCGAGCAGCTGCTGGAGCGCTACAAACCGCAGCCGCCGCCAGACACGCTCTACTTCAACAAGGGCCTGTAGGCGGTCGTCGACCTGCCGGCTCCCGGTCGGCGGTGTGTGGCGTGGGTGGGGCTCAAGATGCCGCCCCGTAATTTTCCGTCTCCTGTTGCATTCGATGAAGGAAAGCGTCGCGTAAGGGCGCCCGTTGTGCTGCTGTGCGGTTCGACCGGGGGCGGTTGAGATAGAGGTGGGAAGGCAGGTGGCCGGCGAGACGAATGGCGATCAATGCGCCTTAAGTTCCAACTAGCCAACAACGAAGGGTGCAAGCATAATGGAGATGGGACAAAGGTCATGGCGCCGACAAGCAGGTGGTTTACTGGGGAATGCGATCGTGGTCTCGCTAGTATCAAGATAAGCTTATCCCAAAATTACGATCGGCGATCATCCAACCATCAGGCGTACAATCGAGCGTTTTTTTTTTCGCCGGGGAGTAGGAGTGGGATGCACGGCTTTTTATTTGTGGTCGCATACATTCAGTTTCGGGGAACATGTCGGGTATTGCATTTACTTTTATTTTTACTTTCGTACTTTCCTTCGCACTGCCGTTATAATATTGTTTAATGTTGTTACGGGAGAATAATCATTTTTCAATGATGGGTGTTGAGTTGTTCGCTGGCGGTTGCCTGCCACCTTCACTTCCAGAACACGGAAGCGGTGCGTGGAGTTATATTTTGTTTCTTGGAAGGTCACGCTCGCAACTCGGCCGATGTTGATATTTATGTTGGACAAATGTGCAATGCGGCAATTCCGGGGGCTAGCTGCGTAGGAAGTCGGGAGGACGGGTTCAATTTTGCTGTTTTACTTGGCATATCATACTCAGGGTGGGTAGTATCGTAGGTCTTCCATTCGTGAACTGTTTCATGTACGCGTTTAAGGTGATAAATGTTGCTCCAACAGAACAAAAACAAATCGGTAGAGTAGTTGGTGTAGATTGGTGGAGACAACTAGACGCAACCGGTTGGTGTTGATAAGAATGAAGCAGGACTAGACGCGACCGGCTGGTGTTGCCAAGCATGAATCAGAGCTGTTCGGGACCGTGTTAGCCTTACTGATGTCTTCCATAGGAGCATGGACGTCGCTACGGCGGGGGCCGGTGAGGGAGACGCTTCCCCTAAACTTCATGAAGTTGGGCATTGCTCCTACGGCATCGCAAAATCAGCCAAAAACCGTTGGTTACCCCCTCCCCTATCCAAAATCCGTGGCGACGCCCTGTGTGCTTACACCTCTGTATGTGGGCGTCGCTGATACACAGCAGTGCGCACGTCATTGTGGTTTACATGTGTTCAGTGGTAGATTGTGTCGGTGGAACGTCGTGGATGGTCATTTATCAGCTAGGCCGTGGTGAATTCTACTTATGCTGAATGTGTTACGTTTGACAAATACATACCCACCCTAGTCTCAACGTCAGAAAATGTCGTTTCGAGTCGAATTTGAGATATCGTTTCCATGGCTGGCTGTACATTATTCGTTTTCACACACAAAGTGTGAGGACTCATTGGTCGTTTTACCACTCATGCTGTTCGGACACAATCCGATCGTGGGCGTGGATCAGTTGATAAATGCTGATCTTTGTAACTGCTGATAGGTAAGGGATGCGTCATTCTTCGCAAGCAACACCTGTAACCTGTAACTGTGGTGACTATTTGACAAATGGTTTAGAGACGACTTCACGTTTCATGGTGGTAAACTTTCTTGGACAGTTTGGATGTAACCACCCATGATGTATTAGTGTTCGTATTGGCCGCAACACAATGTTAACGTCGTCCGTACAGGGAATTTTGTCCCTTTCCCAGTGCGGGGTGATTTTGCCACCTTCCTCAGTGCGGGGGCTCCGCAACCTCCCCCCTTGCGCTTTCAAACTGACTGCTATGAAACAAAAACTAGCGCGTAACACGTGCCATGGTTTTACGATTGGCATCAGATATTTATGCTAGAGGGCCGCGGAATGAACCTCGAGATTAGTTTAAACGTCAATGTTGTGTAGAAAACGTCGATAATTTTCACGCTTAATCGTTATCTGGATTAGACCAATAACAAATCAATGTTCAATGTTCCGCATAGTATTCCTCATTATGCTGGGATACTAAAAATGTTCAATTTGTGTTTTTGCAATGCATGGGTCAGATGACGTCGGGCTGGGATCTTAAAAGTATTCAAAATAGTAGCCAAATTACTATTTTCTGGCACTCGGAGGTACAAATGGGTGCCAAATCTAGTTTCAGCACTCAAAGTACCCAACGATGAGCCAACCACAAAAGGTCATACGAGGCCAAGTTGGGTCGATGAACCCTACCACACCCTAGGCTAGCCATACGGAAGGAATGGGGGTGGATAGTTGTTGAGAGCTCGCGATTTCGGCGGAAGAACGGTCCAGCAATGTGTTCTCTTGTGATGTCATGGATCGCAAACATTGTGCGGCATTTCCGAATTTTGTAGGTACATCATGAGGACAAAGGATGCGAGATTAGACATTAATGGCGGCGGTGCGCCCGCCGTTTGTTTCCGTGGTCGCGGACTACATTGGTAAATTATAACTGGTTCAGGATGTCCATATAAGACAGGATTAGGAGCATGGTATCCCTGAATGTTAGGCATATATAGCATTCCATCTCATCAAATGTTTATAGAATTCAGGAAAATGTCATCTTAGTGCACACTTTCAGGAAACATCGGTATCTTCCTGGGCATGGTCCCTGTGCCCCTCCTCCCCGCACAAGATCTGCCAGTGGTCACATCCACCATATATTTGTCTGTGGACGGGGAGGGCTGGAGATCCTGCGCCATATCTGGTCGAATCTCGACATCTGGTGCACACTTGTGAACCAGACGTCCAGCGAAAGTTCAGCGCGACTGACCTTGCTCGGTTGTTTGCTGTAGCGGATTCATGCGAGGCGCCGCAGCGTCTGAAATTGTCTAAGGATGCGAGAACTGCACACATCGCGGAAACTTCGTCAATCAATCCCCACACATTTGGATATCTGCCCCCCCCCCCCTCACTTAGCGTCCGCTTCCCATTGGCATGTCATTACTGGGGGTGTGGGTGGGAGGCGGTGACTCCTACGATCTTGACAAGATCGTACGATCCAGTACCTACCGCACTTGAAACCTCTTAGACCAGTCTCTGATCAGGTTATGAATGGTTGCCTAGAGAGCCTGGATGCGTGAGGAATCGGGATCTTAAAGGTCGGGACAGGCGTCCGTGCGATATATGGGACTGGCCCAACGATACGATAAATGTTCTGGTTTCTCCACGGGGTTTTGTTTATCTCAATGGGATTTTCTTTTTTCATGATACAATCAAGGTTTTCCTCCATGGGACATATGGGATCCCACACGTTCCATGGAGAATTAATGCCAATCCCATGTGTTTTTTTTCTCACTTGGGACCCAGGAGTGCGCTATATTTTTGAGGGGCAAGTGACCCCTCGTTGTAGGCTTTGCTGCCCAACCCCAAATAATTCGAACATTTAACATGGAACCCTATGAAGTGTGCCCCGCAATCCATTTAGGGCTGCCAATTGGCTTCATATAGGCACTTTGCCCCACCAATAATTTTAATAAATCAGCACTCCTGCTCGCACCTACCGAAAAACCATTATTTTAACATTGTGGGGTGCCCCTACCACGACTGGAGTGTCCAGCTCTGCAGACTGAACGTATATCTCATCAGCTGGGGTGCCCCAAAAATCCGCGCTGCCAAGCCCCTTCACCATGGTGGGAAAAGTTCTTGAAACTTCGGGAATCTTGAGAGGGGACAGTGCCCCGTTCCCCCACCCCTCATCCCTTGACTACGACACTGCTAGCAGTGAAACATATGCATGTTCCCAGGAGAGTTACTGTGTATGTTCCATAGCCCTAATTATCTAGTGCATGGGTGGATCCAGAAAAAAATGTGCGGGGGACTCTTCTGAAGGTTCGCCATTTCCTCAACTTCGACTGAAAATTCGTTCAGGAAATGTGAAAGGTGTATTCAAACAAACTGAAGGGGTATTTCCCTCTCAAAGGAGCGTTGACCTTTGGCCTTTGGTTAAACGATCCGTTGAGCGGGGTGGGGGCTAGTGCATGTGAGCCTCCCAGGAGATGCGCTACGATTCCATCGGGAGTCACATGCCCCTCCCCACCCCTGACCGGTATCCGCCCCTGATCTGGTGTGATGAGTTCTGCCCTTGGCAACGCGGAATGCTCTGAAGCGAGTTTCTCCGCAACGGCGGTACCGCACAATGTACTCGTGCTGTAATAATGCTATATTGGTAAACAAATCCGACAAGACAGGGTGTTCGCGTCGTTACGGGGATCTCCGGGATTGGTTTCTGAGTTCTGCCAATTGGGAACACTGCCCCGTAAAATTTTACGTTTTAGCCGTTTTGGCTTACCTGACTGGACCAAAGGTGTAAAGGTGCAATTTTTAGCTATGGTTCGTCGCAAGCGTTGTCTAACTGTGCGAACAGAGCGCTTGAAGAAACGAGAGAAGGAAAGGGGTCGCCGTCTTACGAGACGCCTGAAGCGCGAGAAAGACCTACTTGCAGTCGAAAAGTGCCTGTCTGCTGAGTTTATCCAACGTCCTGCAGAAGCTGGCTGTAGTGGTGATATCCCCAAAAGCCATCCACATGGACGGGTAATCGTCGGCTCGACCACGGGAAAGGTAAAACAATGCAGCGGATGCGGTATTATTGCAGTTTAAGGCAACCACGGGACACATGTTACATACATTTTACCTTTATGAAGCATACAAAGTAATTAGGTGTGGTTACGTTGGGTTAGAAGCTAACATAACCTATAGGTTCTTTTGTTGCAAATGATAAAATAAATCATTAAATATATTGCGATTTTATCCTTGAAAAACAGTTGAAGCTAGGATCGTTAGCCTAGGTTAGGTTATGCTACAGTTTTTCCTTCAAGAACATCACGTTTTCTTCTATATTACCCAACGCCAAGTTCCTTTTTTGGTGATATTTTGCCTTTCAACTGAAGATAGCATTTGCAGAAGAAGTGAGTGGTCCCATTGCGCTAAGCACATCCATAAACATTGCATTGAAAAAGAAGTTACAAGAAATATAAAATACATTATGCTGCAAAGTTACCGCGGAGGCGAGGCGTGCCGAGGCGCACATGTGGTTGAGGGTTTCGTGCTCCCTCCCCCCCCCCTCCCACAGGATCGGGAAGTCACGTTAAGAAATGATATGCAAAAAATGTCAATTTTTCAAACTCACTTTATTCTCCTTACTTTATATCTATTGCTTAAGGTACTTGCCTACTTACAGAAGACCCTTGGGCAGCTACGGTGGGCCCTCTGACAGTTACTGCGGACAAGAGGGACTATGCAAAGAAAACTTCCGGATGCATGGGGACATAGGCCCCCATTGGCGCATCCAAGGACGTTGGCCAAGACATGTGCCCAAACCTTTCTTCGTTAGGGTTTGGATTCTTTTTCATATCCTGAAAACCTGAAAATAAAGGTCAACCCTGGAACCCCATCCTTGCTCAACAACTTCGTTTCTTTAAAAAAGGTCATCTGAAAATATAGACGATACTGCCCTATCTACCCCTCAACAACTAAACAATACGAGATCTTCGCTCATGTCAACCCATCCCTGCAAAAATCCTGATTGGGCCCTTGGGGGGCCTGTGGTAGCGAGGGAACGGCGGCGAGTCGACCGAAATGTATCTCCTGAGCCACTACACCAGTAAAACAGCGAACTTTTAATGTCAGGTCGATTACGTCACTGCAGAATGCGCACACAAGCAACACGGTAGATAGACGTAGCATAATGTGAAGAGAAAATGCTGAACTATCAGGCTATGGAAGTCTGAGGCCCGTAACAGCCAGGGAGGTTCACTTCGCGAAGATCGCCGACAGAAAAATGTTGCTTTCCCTCACGAGTCACGTGACGTCCGGACTACTACGTCGAAGTCTGCATCAATAACGAAGGCGGTGGTGGCCCATATCATTGAAGTACACAATCCCATTTTGTGAAAACCATGGTTGAGAGCGGGCATCTGGAAAAATTGGAACATCTCGGACATCTCGGTTGTTCCTGGCCAGATAGTGTTCAGACCACACAACTGCTTGAGCACTTCTAATTGTTTACAAAGACACCCGTGAATATCCAGTTACACAACTTGAGGTCCCCAACCATTTAAGTCTTGGAAGAAACACCGGCTATTTGTTAAAGTCTGTTCAGTCGATTGGATTCCGCCGCCAGCCAATTTTCACCAATTTTCAAAATCTCGATCGAGGAGTTTTCAACCATGGGACTTTACGGACCCAGGTCATCCCCTTGCAAAAGCTGTGTGTGCCTCCTTGCCCGCAATGCAAGATTTACGCGGTGGAAAACTGGCTGTGCAATACAGGCGACCACCAATGAGAATGCGAATACTCGGATTCTAATAAATCGTTTCAGCAAGTGGCATCATGCAGGAGGGGCAATGACTCGTCTACTTGCGTGATTCAATCTTGCCTTGTAGTAACCCCTCATCTATATTCATGCATGCTTTCTAAATTATGGCTTCATTTGGGTTCATTGTTGCAAAACAAAATGGGGACGAGCGGTGTAGGGGTAAGTTGCTCGCTTCACAATCGAAAGGTTGTGGGTTCGAGTCTCACCTGTAGCTACTCTTCGCCCGCGACCAATCGGCGTGAGAGTTTGACGACGCTACATGACTCAACGGTCGGTGTGTCGTAAAACCAATAACCAACCGTTGTTGGAAAGGCCACGCTTCCTCGGGTCTCTCCACGGCCAGCCTCTGACAACCGTTTCTCTGCAGCCGCCGCCAGAGGGCACCATGGATGACGACCGGTCGGCGTCCGGCTCGCCGGCGTTCAACAAGCCAGGCACGCCCAACCAGTCGGCGTACGACCCGGTGACGGCCGTCACCGCCCAGTACCGTCAGCCGTCCCAGTCCAAGTACTCGCAGCTGCTGGCCGTCATCGAGGACATGGGCCGCGACATCCGGCCCACCTACTCCGGCAGCAAGAGCAGCGCCGAGCGACTCAAGCGCGGCATTGGACACGCGCGCATCCTGGTGCGCGAGTGTCTGATCGAGACGGAGCGCAGCGCCAAGTCGTAGAGTCGCGCAGCCAGCGATCGCGAGGCTGCGCACAGAAAAGCTGTGCGTGGAGTGGGCAGACAAGCTGCCCACTCCGAGGGGACGACGGTGGACGAACGGCGGTGTGCCGACTGGCTGACCAGGCCGGACCGGACTCGTGCTGCGCGTGCTGGTCAGTGGTGCGCCCAGCTGGCACGTGGCGGGATGGATGCGGGCCGTCGTGCGCCCAGTGTGCTGTGGCGGTGGGACACCGAGTGGCCGGCGGACACGGTCGAGTTCTGCCCGCTGCCGCCCTACCGGCACCTGCTGCTCTGCGGCACCTACCGGCTGGTGGATGGCCAGCCGGCTGACGTGGCGCCGGAAGGTGCGCTCCTGGTCCATTGTCAGCGCGGCCGCTGACGCTCACTGGTGCTCACTGAGGCCTACTGACGCCCACTGACTCCCACTGACTCCCACTAACTCCCACTGAAGGTCAATGACGCTTACTGACACTGACGCCCGCTGATGCATTGGCACACGTTGAAATAACGATACACACGGATACACTGGCACACGCTGAGGTAACGATACACACGGATACACTGGCACACGCTGAGGTAACGATACACACGGATACACTGGCACACGCTGAGGTAACGATACACACGGATACACTGGCACACGCTGAGGTAACGATACACACGGATACACTGGCACACGCTGAAATACCAACACGCTGAGGTAACGATACACTGCACACGCTGAACGCTGAGGTAACGATACACACGGATACACTGGCACACGCTGAGGTAACGATACACACGGATACACCGGCACACGCTGAGGTAACGGTACTGAGACGGATACGCTGATACAGACTGATATAACAATACACGCGGATACAATGGAGCACACTGACGTACAGGAGTGCACACTAAGTTACATATCTAATCTGCCCTTTTGCGCGCCTTTTCTACACAGCAGTTGTGGCATAAACCCAAATAATCAAACAACCTGTCAATGGACTCCACCGACTTTGACAGGACCAACTAAAGTACTGACAGACCGGAGAGACATACTCATAGACCAGAGCGGTATACTGACAGATCCGAGCGGTATACTAACAGACCCGAGCGACATACTCACAGACCCGAGCGGTATACTGACAAACCCAAGCGACATGCTGACATGGCTTCGTTACACCACTCATGGTTTCGTTACACCACTGTGTGCCGCGAACCGCTGCCTGATCTTTACACGACGTACCTCGTATTGAGATCGTGCTCAGTGTGTTGTAATATGTGATCTTCATTTTTATCCCCGCGCTTTGTACACCTCAAATACATTCTGCATCCCGGACCTTAGTTTTCGATTAATGATACGGTTATTAGCAGGATAAGCATGTCCAATGCCATGGGTTTCCATATGTTTCAATGGAGTTTTAATTCTGATAGATTTCCCACGAACTCTTGTCGCATATATTCTCGAAAGATGTGTCAGCCATCACTGGTGGTTTCGCTCCGTATAACATTCGTAGGAGTGCACTGCATTCTAAAAATTGTTACGATATGCCGAAACGTTTCCGAATAGTGAACAATGTATGGCTGGCTTGGCTGCGTGGACAACACTATACCATGTCGCGGTCCGCAGGGAGGATATTCATGCGCAGCATGCATAAGGTAGGTATGCTCCACCTGTGCTATGGTAACTCAGGCCGACCTGTCAGACAGTCAGACAGTCGTGTTGGTAATCAGTATGCACATTGCACGTCCTGGTCCCGACTGACACCTTGGCACTAAACGAGAGTTGTCAGTATGTGCATTGCACCGCCCGGGCCACACTGGTCCGGACAACGGCTGAAAATTTCAGTTTGGACTTCTGGGATTAGGGTGTAAAATTTTACTTTAAAAGATGGGGCCAAGCGCAGTTATAAGGAGCATGCTTACAATATACACTTAATTGATGTTCATTAGCACTACACATCGTTACCAGGTCATAATACTATGCGATCGGTAGCTAGGTTTCCGTTCAGAACAGAGCACGTATATTATTACTCAGTGTGTATCTTCTGAGTGCAGACAACTCCGGAGGATCACTGTTCTGTCTGCACTGACTCTGGCCGACCCGCCCGACAGACTGCAGACGGGACGGCCGCCTGCACCTGCTGGATGTCCGGCGACGTGGCGAGCTGCAGCGGATCACCACCAACGCGCTGCTGGACGTCAAGTGGAGTCCGGCGCGCGTCTCTGGCCGCGTGATGGCCGCCGCCGTGGACGCGCGCTGCCAGCTGCAGCTGTTCAGCCTGCTGGAGCAGCGGCCGCCTCAGCTGCAGCGGCTGGCTGCTCGGCCGGTGGGCGGCGCCGGCCTGCTGGCGCTGGCGCTCGATTGGTGGATGCCGTCGGCTGGGGCGGGGCCTGTGCGGCTGGCGGTCAGCGACAGTTCGGGATCTGTCTCGGTGCTGGAGCTGGCTGACCAGCAGCTGACGGTGTTATGGACAGCTATCTGTCACTCCCACGAAGCGTGGACGTGCGGGTTCAATTGCACCGACAGCAATATCGTCTTCACTGGTAATAATCCAGCGACAAATAGTTACGTGGCGAATGGTGGTAAATTGACGTGTTAAATAGTGGTGAATTGGCATAGAAAATAGGGATGTTGCTTCGAGCGTCGGAACACATGATCCATGTTCACCTGTGTATGTATCCAGATGGCATATCACTTCGGAACATATCCCTTAACATCCAAATATCTTCGCTTTTTACTCGGAGACGGAGCCGAAGTTGGCAGGACCATGGTTGGATTTGAGCCTTGGCGATCCTGGATGCGAAGATGAGAATGTGGGGTATCTAAGTTGAAAATAATGTCGATGTCCCTTCCCCCGGTGCTACTCTAGACGCCGCTCTATCTGCCTCCTGTGTGCGATTATCTTCTGAACATTTGTGTGATATTGAAATTGAGTCCTTCATCTTGACTGAGCACAGCTTATTATTGGTGCATATTGTCTATGTCATCAAGATTGCTGGCTGCCAGGATATTACCCACCACAATTATTTTCCAGTGTCGGAACTAAAAATGTGGTATGAACACGTATTAAAAACGAGATTGGTATAGATACCTCGTAATTTTATATTGGACCACAGGGCGTGGGTAGCCACGTGTGTATTTAGTGGTTAAGCTGAACGTCTGACATGCCGCAGGTACGGGGTTCGATTCCCCGCGATGCTCGCCTTTCTTGCCAGAGTGAGAGGCAGGCGACGCCATATGACCTCAGTTACTGAGTGCGTCGTAAAGCCATGATCCAATTTATACGAAGTCACAGCGTAAGACACCTTGTTACGCTGTTGTGAACCGCGATTAATGTTTTTTTTTTTTTTAAAGGTCATTGTAATCGCGGTGTTGACCCTTTGTCCGGTATTGACCATTCTAAGATGACAAATTTTGTGATGATATGTTATGGAATTATTTGACCAAGCTTGGCCATCTTTGTTTCGAACAGGAAAAAAACAATTTGTCCAGTTACCATTTGTAAAAAGGACATTGCTAGGTTCAGGAGCCGTGGATGTCAGCCAGCAGGACTCTCGTGCCGCTGAACGCTGCTGACGCCCGGCAGCCGGCTGCCAGTAGTGGTGCAATGGCCGGCTTGGTGGTGCTGCCACAGGTGGCGATGATATGCTGTTCCGCTGCTACGACGTTCGCCAGCCGCCGGAGCTGGCCGTGTTCACCAATCGCAGTCACGAGGCGGGTGTCACCGCTGTGCTGAGTGAACCGACGGTGAACAACACACTCCGCACGGGCAGGTCAGTTGTGACACCTGTGTCCTGCCTGTCCGCAGGCTGTCTGGTACAGTTATGACGGATAGCGCAACCACAGCAGCTAGTAGCGCTTAGAGGTGCAGCAAGATGGGCCCGGATCCTATAGCCTCCAAAAATACACTGGATTTAAGAAGAAATATTGAGATTACAACCATCTGAAGCCCTGCGTTGTCGATGCGCCTCGCGTGACGAAGGCTGTCTTTTCATTGTTTTCTTTTTGTGGGGGGGGGAGGGAGAGGTCTGCCCTCCCTTAGGAAAATCCTGGCTGTGCTACTCGTAGCACCTCATCCAGTCTCAGTTTCAACGAACTCGTTTCGATGTTGGTGTTGAAGTCTTGAACCTTCATTCATCGTTCAACACAACCCATGACAAATTTTGCACGTACCCCTGATGATATGTCCCTCCGGATAACATCCATGCCATATGGGAGGGTTTATATCTGTAAATATATGGCGCGATGACATGTCATCAGGAGGGTTTCTGAAGTGGGTGCTGCCCTTTTGCGAGTCACCACCAGTTACCCCGGCTCCGATCGGCCATGGTCGTCAAGATGCTGGCATAAACTTGTTAACGCCAGGGGCCTGGGAAGCCGTTTGCTGCCAAGACACATCGAACTTGTGTAGGAGACTACGACAGGACTGTGTTTCTAGACAGGAAGTTCTCAAAATCCCCGAGGTCTGGATTTTCTCCGTACGATATTTGCCACTTTGTGAACGTTCAATAACTTTTGACGTTTTTCTTAAACACCTCTGTTTCATCATCTATTTTGTTGGGTCACTTGGAGCTGAATCGTGACGTCAACTGGTTCCCGTTTGGTACCTGTGCAGACATTATTTCTGTAATTACTCTCATGATGACGTGTGTGACATTTCGTCTGCCTTTAGCTTCTATGTTGGTTGGTTTCCCCAGACATCTAGGTCTGCTGCTAGATTGCCATTTGTTCCACAATTGTTGTTGTTGCTGATGTCGCTGACATGACAAAAACTAATTGCCGTCAGCATTTTGCCAACCGTGCGGTGGACCGTAGACCGATTTGTGTGTCGATAGCGCGCCATGCTCACTTGTTACTAACGGCAGCCTGTGCACATCTTGCCTGCGCACAGCTACGACGAGCACCTGTACACGTGGGACCCGCGCTGTCCGCGGCGTCCCCTGCAGTGCCATCGGCTGGACGGCGGCGTGTGGCGCATCAAGTGCCACCCGCGCCGCGCCGACCGCCTGCTGACGGCCTGCATGTACGGCGGCAGTCACGTGACGGACGCCGGTGGCGCCACCGTCGCCAGCTTCGGCCAGCACAAGAGCATCGTGTACGGGGCCGACTGGTGCCGGGATGAGGAGAGCGTCACCGGGGACGGCACCGGGCCGCTGGACGGGGACGCGGTGGTGACGCACGAGGCGGATGTGGACGGCGCGGCGAGTGAAGAGTGCAGCGGAGCAACAGGTGAAGAGGGGCGTGAAGAGGACGTGACGATAGAACGCGCCGGTGACGTGGCGGCGACATGCTCCTTCTATGACAATCTGTTGTGCGTTTGGCGGATGTGAAGGCTCGTTGTCGCTCGCTGATGACGTAGCAGCGATATGCTCCTTCTATGACAGCCTGTTGTGCGTTTGGCGGACGTGAAGGTGCCGTTTGGCGGACGTGAAGACGCCGTTTGGCGGACGTGAAGACGCTGTTGGGCGGACGTGAAGGCGCCGTTTGGCGGACGTGAAGACCCCTCACACACACCACTGGTGTGCGATAATAATGTACTTGTGAGGGCGCCGAGTAGATTACCTGCGTACGATCTTTGTCACCGCGAACGCTCTATAATTTTTGACGTTTTTCTTAGACTTCCGTCTCATAATGCCCTGTTGTGTGTGGTCACTTGGAGCTCAATCGTTGCATCAACTGTTTGCCGTTTGGTATCTGTGCGGGCATATTTTCTGTAGTTTAACTTGTGGCGTATGGAACATCTCTGCTTTTAGCTGGCTTGGTTGTTTCTTCTTCTCGGGGCGTGGTAAATGTAGTTGCGAAAGATAACACGATTAATTGAACTGTAGATCCTTGCTGTAGTAGAACTTACTCAATACAAGATGGATGCAAGTAGGCGTCGCTTGCAATTTCGGAATTCTGGATAAAAAGGACTTATGCCTAGTAAGAATTTTACAATCCATGTTCAGTTGGATATTTTGCGCTGGGGAATACCATGGCAACAATACAAAATGAAATATCTTACAACGTGAAGACAATAGGACACACTACTTCACATGTCTCACTTTGGACATCGTCAGTCTACTTGCTGGTGGAACTGACAGCGTTAGACATAGTCTTAGACCGTGCTTTTTATTTGCGAATTACGATTGATGCAGCTTGATGAAACTGGGCCCGGATGCCAATACTAGAAAACATGCAACACTCGAACGGAAAGGAATCCGGCCGTACAATGTTGATTTGCTGACTGAATATTATACGTGAACTTGCGCAGCGGCGCCCGCAGTGGGGCCGGCCTCGTTACACGGCTGGCTAGGGAAATGGCGCTCCCTCGGGTCACCACAGCCACCTCTCTTCCTTCCATCCATGCGCTCCTATTCCCATTCCCATATCATCCCAACATCCATATCCTTCATCTGGCCCTGCAACACCCACTATCCCTACTATGAGCAGGCAGGGCAACTTCCCCGGCCCTGCCCACCAGCTCAGTTTTATCGGGGTAGCCGCGCCCCCTTGGCCCGTCCCCCGGGGTTGACGGAGTCCTGGAGGTTGAGGTCCCCCGTCGCACGGTGCTAGTTGTGACGGGGGACCAACACACCTCTTCGGTCCCGATATCCCGGAGGGGCGGGCGGGCCCGTGGGGCCTCACACGGGTCAAGCGACTGGTCGCCTCGGTTTGGGGGCCTAGGTCTCGGCCTGGTGCTTGCCGGACCGGCCGGCTGGGGTCAAGGGGTGGGCGGTGCTGGATCCCGGTCGGGGTGGTGAGTATCTCTCTCCCGGCCGGGCGAAGGCGCCGCTTGCCCCGTATAGCTCCTCGGGCGCCTGGCGACCTCCCGTCCGCGGGACCCAGGCGTCCCCTCAGTAGGGCCCTATGCGGTGGGGCGCCCGGGGAGTGGAAACAAAACAACAACGCATGGCATCCACCAACAAAAAAACACTCTCCTGGTCCCTCTCGTAGGGGCCAGACCAATGGTCCCCGTATCCTTATTTTCAGAGGACAGACTAAGTCCCTCGCCTCGCTGTCGCCCTTTCAGCGACGCGATGGGTGTGACCGATTTGGTAAGGTTTTGCGATGCGAGAAGTTGAGGGACGGTTCCTTGGAGGTGGAATTCGCTCTGACAGGAGAGGCGGAGAGTGCACTGCGGGTATCCAAATTCGTATACAGTGTTAGAAAAGGTGACGAAAAAGTCGACGAGACCATATCAATTAGCATAGAACCGCACAAAACAAAGAACACTTCACGAGGCGTGATCAACTGTTTTGACCTGAGAGATGTGCCGGAGGAAGAGATCGTAGACGGACTATCTGAATATGGGGTAACTGGGGCAAGGAAGATGAAGGTGAGGAGAGGTGCAGATATGATTCCAACCAACAATGTCATCTTAACATTTAGCACTACTGATCATCCTACAGAAATTCGGGTAGGTTACATCCGTGTCAAGGTACGCACGTTTCTCCCCAATCCAATGAGATGCTTCAAATGTCAGAGGTTTGGCCATACTAATCAGTACTGCCGAAATCGCCCCGTATGTGGTAGATGTGCTTCCTATGACCATACCAGCGAAACCTGCAACTCTGAGGTGGCCTTCTGCACGAACTGTGGTAGGGGACAAAATCCACACCCTTCGTTTGATCGAACGTGCCCAAGCTATATGAAGGAGAAGGAGATAATATGCATAAAGCACACCCAGAAAATCACATTCCGAGAGGCAAGAGAAATTTATGAAATGTCGCACCCCATAGTCTCGTACGCAGCGAAAGTTAAAAACACTGTGCTGGCTCCACAGCGCACTGACATGAGAAACACAAGTGACCTCATCGAGCAGCTCAGCATTTTACTTCGGAACTTTGGTGTACCTATTCTCCCACCAACAAAGCAAACGCCAACACCCCATCCACTGGAAACGGATGACAACCCATCACCGCCGCCCGAAGTTACCGGACCACAAAAGGAGCCGGTCTGCACCACCTCGGCGGAGACGCCGATGCCGTCGAGTGTTTCCTCACACACCACCTTGCCCATCGAACAGGAGGGGGAAACATGGCATGTGGCACAAGGGAGGAAACGCCCTAGCAAGTCCTCGCTGCCCTCATCTTCAATCCTTCCATCCAGCAATGCCCAACCTTTCTCAACCCACTCCATTTTCGCGTCCGCCTCCGACACCACATCCCTAAAAACCACAACACCATCCAGCGTACCCATGTCCTTGCCATCTACCTACACACACCCCGTCTCCAACAGCACGACCACTACAACAACGTCCTACCCAACTTCAGCATCCCCTTCCACTACTCGCTCTCTCCCACAGACTTCTAGGGACCTCATGGCAGCTGTGCCAGGCATCCGAGGCGTCGGGGTGCGCCCTGGAGATCCGGACTTGGGGGCCCGGGGGCGCACGGCCCGACGTCCGTACGTCCCCTCGGGCTCGGAGTCCGGGTGCCGGCACCCAGCGGTGACGCCTCCGCCGTCGCCGCTTCCTTCACCCTCCCCACGTAGGCGAGTGGAGGGCCCGTCTAGTCCTCCTGCATCACAGAGGCCAGAGATGGGTCCGCCACCGCCACCGCCTCGGTTGACTACCGATTCTGAGGGAATAGTGCGCGCCGAGAAGCGCGTGCTGCCATGGACGGCGTCACCCCCTGAGGCGGTTACGCCGCGGTCACGCCCGAGGACGTCGTCGCTCGGTGCACACCCGGGCAGCCAGCCGAGACAGAAAGTGGTCGGCAATCACTGAAGCTGATTTTACCCACAGACATACACACGTACTAATATAGACAGTCCTAGTCAACCACCGAAATGGCCCCTTTAGTTTTACAGTGGAACATGCGTGGTTTTAGAGCCAATCTTACCGATCTTCAGGTCGTTTTATCTCAACGAAAACCCGCCGTTGTCTGCCTACAAGAAACGAAACTGTCCCCCGGATCGTACTGCTCGCTGAATGGCTATTCAGTCTTCCGCAAAGACATACCGACTTTCACAGTAGCACATGGCGGAACCATGCTGGCGGTGCACCATAGCGTACCCGCGCATCAGGTCACGCTGTGCACATCGCTCCAGGCAGTTGCTGCCCGTGTGATGTTTAGTGATTGCCCTGTAACCATTTGTTCGTTGTACTTGCCACCTGGGCTTCCTCTCCCCTCTGCAGAGCTTAGGCGTTTGATGTCGGAGCTCCCTTCGCCAGTCTTGCTCCTGGGGGATTTTAACTGTCATCATACGGCATGGGGCTGTGACTCGACTAATGTTCGCGGAAGACTCCTGGAACGTTTTATCCACGCCGAATCGCTATTCCTTTTAAATACAGGCTCGCCCACACATTTTACTACACCGAGCGGGAGCACATCGGTTTTAGATTTGAGCCTCTGTTCCCCGAAACTAGCTGAGCATTTTACCTGGTCTGTCGACAACGATCCGCTAGGAAGCGATCACTTCCCTGTGTGGTTGGACTACCGCACTGGAGTTGTCCTCGGCATGAGGCCTCGGAGGTGGAACCTCCGAAAAGCAGACTGGGGGGAATTTGAGGCCAGAATTGAGGAAAGGTTTACTTCTGAAAATGACATTCCACCTTCAGTGGCTACCTTTACAGCGGCAGTCCTCGAGGCAGCTACTATGTGTGTCCCAATGACCTCTGGGAAACCCCGTCGTGCCCCAGTTCCATGGTGGACCCCGGAGTGCCGGGACGCGATCCGCGCCCGGAAGCGAGCCTTCAGAGTTTTTGACCGCGAAAGCTCAATGGCCAACATGATCGCCTTCATGAAAGCCAGAGCTCATGCTCGTAGAACCGTGAAGGAGGCGAAACGAAAATCCTGGCAGAAGTACGTCGGGGGCCTCAGCTCATCCACACCCTCAACGGAGGTGTGGTCGCGCATAAAGCGCATATCCGGAAAATTCTGCTCCGCTCCGCTACCTGTCCTACAAGTTGCAGGACGCCGCATTATGCATCCAGGTGAAGTAGCGAGGGAACTTGGCCGCGCGTTATACAAACGCAGCAGGTCCGGAAATGAGCACCCAGATTTCCAGCGTCATCGCTCCCAGAGCGAGAAAGTAAGGCTGGACTTCTCCACATCAAAACGGCTGGTCTATAACGACCCATTCACGAATGCAGAGCTAACCTCGGCAGTACTTTCATTACGGGATGTGTCGGAAGGTCCCGATAAAATTCACAACGAAATGTTGCGTCATTTACCTCCATGCGCTCAAGTCGCTTTGTTATCGGTGTTCAATTTACTGTGGAAAAGAGGTAATTTTCCGGAAGCCTGGAGAGAGGCAACTATAGTTCCTCTTCTCAAACCAGGCAAGGATGGGCATGATCCACTCCACTATCGCCCGATTTCGCTGACATCCTCACTATGTAAACTAATGGAGAAAATGGTTAATGTTCGCCTGTCATGGTACTTGGAAGACAGAAAGATTTTAGCAAATTCGCAGTGTGCTTTTAGGAAGAATCGCGGTACGATAGACCATCTTATTACCCTCGACACTGCCATACGTGCTGCTTTTATAAAGAAACGACATGTTGGAGCTGTGTTTTTTTACATTGAGGGCGCGTTCGATACGGCATGGCGTTATGGCATACTTCTAAAAATACATCAATGCGGCCTCCGTGGCCCGCTTGCTCTCTTTCTCCAAAACTACTTAAAAGATCGTCGGTTTCGAGTCCGCATCGGCAACCATTTTTCAGAATGGTTCCGGCAGGTAAATGGGGTGCCGCAGGGCGGCGTGCTTAGCGTGCCTCTGTTTGCCCTCTTGATCAATGACATCGGCAGTGCGTTGCCGCCGTCTATCTGTAGCTCGCTTTTTGCCGACGACTTCGCTATTTGGACGTCGAGCACCTCAGCACCGGCCATGCAAAGGCAGCTACAACTTGCTGTCTCCCGCCTGGAGCGATGGGCAAACGTGAGTGGTTTCCGATTTTCAACAGGCAAGACTGTGGCCACTCATTTCTGTCGGCGTCAAGGCTGTCGAAACCTGGAAGTCAGGCTGTATCGGTCGCAAATCCCTACGAGACCGGTGGTTAGATTCCTTGGTGTTCTCCTCGACTCTCGCTTAACATATCGGGACCACTTTAAAATGCTTCGTGACAAGTGTTTTAAAACTCTGAATATTCTTAAGGTGGTTTCACGTACCTCATATGGTGCCGACAGGCCCACATTGCTGCTTTTATACCGATCTTTAATCCGGTCTAAGCTCGACTATGCGTGTTTTGTGTATGACGGTGCGTGTGCAACAGTGAAGCGAACGCTAGACACCATTCACCACACTTCGCTACGTATTGTTACCGGTGCTTTTCGTACGTCACCAGCAGTGAGTCTTTTAGCAGAAGCCAACGAGCCTAGTCTTGCTATGCGTCGCGAATTACTTGGGATGCGCTATGCATGCAAGCTGCGCCAGTTTCCCGAACACCCCACATATCGGTCCGTGTTTTCCCGACGTATCCTTGCTCTGTTCAGGGGGATGCGCCGGGGAACATCTGTTCCTTTCTGTGTTAGGATCCGCGCCCTGTTCGAGAACAGTGGCATACGCTTGAGTGGAGTAGTGCGTCTGGATACTTTAAAAACTCCTCCCTGGAGACTGGTCGCCCCAGATATTGATTTATCGCTGGCATGCACGAGAAAAGGTGATGTCGTTCCTGCAGAACTCAAATCCAGAGCACTGGAACTGATTACGTCATACGGAGACCACACGTCGACATATACGGATGGTTCTAAAACGGGCACCGGTGTTGGCAGCGCCTTTGTGACAGACAATGCAACTCGAACGTTTTCGCTTCCAGCAAATGCATCAGTCTACACCTCAGAGTTGGTTGCAATCAATAAAGCTCTGTGTTTTATTGAGGTTGGGCATGCTACACTACATGCGATATACAGCGACTCGCTCAGCAGCCTATTGGCGCTCAAAGGGTTTTACCCACAAAACCCAGTAGCACAAGACATTTTATCTAGGCTCACGTTGCTCAACACTATAGGTAAGAAAGTAGTATTCTGTTGGCTCCCAAGCCACGTGGGAATCGTCGGAAATGAGGCTGCGGATGTCGCAGCGAAGCGCGCCGCTGAATGTCCACGCACTCGACGTCTACCTCTCCCTGCGAGGGACTTTTTCCCAGACATTAAGAGTTCGGTTATAAAGAAATGGGAAGCCAGCTGGGAGTGCATGACTCATAATAAGTTGAAGAGAGTCAAACATCGTCTCGGTGAGTGGCCATCATCATCACATAACATCAGACGCAACGAGGTGGTGCTATGTCGCTTACGAATAGGCCACACATTCGACACTCACAGTTACCTTCTTAGCGGTGACGAAAGGCCATTATGTCAGAGGTGTCATGCTTTACTATCAGTACAACACATATTGGTTGCGTGCCCCAGACTTGCACATGCGCGGAGACGCCACTTCGGTCGCACTACACTATCGCTACGGGAAGTATTGGAGGATGAATCTCCGTTTATACAATCGGGACAGTTATTCCGTTTCCTCTCAGAGGTTAGGTTTTCTGTGGTATATACGCCCCATTAATGCGATGACATACGTTGTAAAACCATGATGGATGGGATGTACGTCGTGGCAATGGATTATGTGTCGCATCTAGTAGCCTTCGTCAGTTTCGCCTTTAAAAACTTGATATGACTGACGCTGTTATGGGCGCTGCATGACCTCTGCAGTCGATGCGCCCCTAAACCCCAATAACTAACTAACTAACTAACTAACTTGCGCAGCGGAACTGAGCCGGATCAAAGACGCCGAACGGGGTACCGAAGGTGGTGTGGACGAAGTGCAGGTTCGCTTTGCGAACCTGCACTTCGTCCGGCAAATCACTTCAAGACGGCTTGAAGTGATTTGCCGTGTAGGACGGGGGATCCAAGGATCCCTGTCCTCGAAGGGTGCACTTGTCTGGAGAGGAGTGACTTACTCCGAGGCGCCCCGGTTCCCAGTAAGAGAGACGAACTTTTCCATAGGGATGGAGCACGTGTCTGCTGTCGTAGTACCCCCACCCTATAAGGAGTATCCCCACCCTATATCTGCCAATGGAAGTCGACCTTCCCATTAATCATAATCGTACGCGCCTGATCCAAATATGAACCTACAATAGAAGCACTACCTTTAATGAGTGGCAATAGCCTGGTTTAGGAGGGAAATTTGGCCGATTAGCACACCGATCAAGATCAAGGAATACAGCGCCGCAGAAAGAAATAGCAGCACATGTAAAATAGCAAAATGTCCAATGCTGGAACCACGTCGGATTTGATCACGAAATATTTTATTGTAGGTGAAGCCCACCGAAGCTACCGAACCGAAGTATTTTCCAGTGGTTTCCGCATGCGATAGGATGAGCGATAAACGATAAACGATAATTATCGCTGTTAAGTAAATCGGTTATCGTTATCGTTTATCGCTAAATTTTCAAAATTATCGCTCATCCACTTATCGCAAGTTCCAAAAATTATGAACGATAAACGATAAAATGTAAAACGGGATGATGGAAAAATGGAAGACGATCGACAGTGTATGCCGCGCGACAGTGTGTGTGCGCAACCTGTTGCCATCTGCTAAGTGTACAGATCTGTCAGACGGCCGACGGGTGGTATAAATTTGCGCGGCGGGCCGGGCAGAGGTCAGTCACAGGGGGGTCCACTCCCGCATATCTGGCAACTATCCAAATCTTCAGGTTAAAATAAGCCTATTTTCAAAGTTAATCGTCATTGAGATAATTGGATTATTTCATTATCATTTGAAAATAGCATTCTGTACTCAGTGTAAAGAACTTGAAATAACATGTAGTTATTGATTGATGCTTATTTTCAAAAAACCTTTAAGAACTGGCATTGTTCTACACTCCCGCATATCTGGCAACTATGCAAATCTTCAAGTTAATATTAGCCTATCTTCAAAGTTAATCATAATTGAGATAATTTTACTATTTCATTATCGTTTGAAAATAAAATTGTTTACTCAGTATAAAGAATTTGAAATAAGATTTTGTAGTTATTGATTGAGGCTTATTTACATAAAACCTTTAAGAACTGGTAGGGACGATGGGCATACGAGGGTTTGTCAAAAGCATATTCCTCGCGCCGCAAGACAGACGACGTTACGCATGACGTACGAGGGTTTATCGAAAGTGGTTGCGTCGAAAATATAATTACTTCTGCCGGTATGTCGGTACTTACGGAGTGACAGAATATATGTACTTCCACTGTGCTAAGCGTTGTCTTGGACATTGGCGAATATTGGGATATACAATAAGTAGGTACCTATTGAAGACAATGTGTTAAAGTAGCATATAATTGGTCTGTAGCTGGGCCAGATGTCTCAAGCACCGAACCATCATCCAACAAAGCGGCGGACTGAATGCGTCCACGGCGCTGAGTGTACAAGCGGCCGCTGAGTGTACTGCGCTTATCGTTTTATCGTTTATCGTTTCGTTAGCGCTGTTAAAAAAAAACAATTATCGTTATCGTTTTATCGCTGTCGCTGTTAATTTTGTGAAAATTTTTTTTATCGTTTATCGTTTATCGTTATCGCAAACCTTTCTTATCGTTTTATCGTTATCGCAGGTCCGAAAATTAGTTATCGCGGAAAGCACTGGTATTTTCGCAGTATAGGTACCAAAATCAGTTGATTCTTCATTCATCTTGCGGGAGCAATGTTTCATTCAGTATGAACGAGGGCGTGCAAGTGCATTTGTCGACAACAGGTGGTCATTTTGAGTGGCGGAGTGAACCACACACCTTTCGCCCATTACCCGATATTAAGGGCTAGGAGTGATTAAAATGATACCACGCCTCGATCGGACCGGCAAAGCATATTTCCTTCATCGGGACTATTCCACAGATATCGCTAAGCATTCGGCTCACCGCCGATACAGCCTGCCTGCGTTAGCTCGTGTATTGCGGCGGCGTTGAAGCTCGTACGGTGACTGGCCAAATCCTGCTGATGGTCCGCGGCGCTTCCGCCGAAAACCCGCCACAGCGGATCAATATCAGGCGCTCGTCGCGGACGTATACAGCACAGACAGTGGGGACTGCGATGCTCGGCGACGCACCCATCGCATCCACCGACACACGGCGCCGAGAGCGGTGGCCGACGCAGCTGACTAGACAACGCAACGAGGACTCCAATGCAGTCCTGGCACCCTGAGCACAATCTAACCCGATGGTCGCCGCGGCGCCCGTCCGGTGCAGCCGACGGCGGTGAAAGTCGCGCCAGCACTAGGCCAGGTCAGTCAGCCACCCACCCAGACGTGCCAGCACGGCCAGCGCGTGCCTGGCGTGCTGTATAACGCGTCACCCGGCAGACGTGCCGGCACGGCCAGCGCGTGCCTGGCGTGCGGTCTGACGCGTCACCTAGCAAACCGGCACGGCCAGCGCGTGCCTGGCGTGCGGTCTGACGCGTCACCAAACACGCAGCTGCTAGCGGGGTGGAGTCCGACGCGTCACCTAGCAAACCGGCACGGCCAGCGCGTGCCTGGCGTGCGGTCTGACGCGTCACCTAGCAAACCGGCACGGCCAGCGCGTGCCTGGCGTGCGGTCTGACGCGTCACCTAGCAAACCGGCACGGCCAGCGCGTGCCTGGATCTACCGTCACCTGGCCGGCCAGCGCGTGCCTGGCGTGCGGTCTGACGCGTCACCTAACAAACCGGCACGGCCAGCGCGTGCCCGGCGTGCGGTCTGACGCGTCACCTAGCAAACCGGCACGGGCAGGCCACGCCACCTGCGCCGACGATTGACAAGGCCGAGCACGCCATAAACACAACGCGGTCGTGTCTGCCACTGGTGGCGCCACCAGCAGTGCGGCGAGGTCCGAACGAAAGCGACGAAGCGTGAAGACATCGGCACTCGGTGCAATCGATTGACAAGCATTGCATAGCATAACACCGTAAGTCTAATCAGCCGACATTTTGCTGAGCCCGAACTGAACCTCCTTTGTTGTGGCAAAGCAATGAATTGGCCGGTATCACGGCTGAACATGGCCAGGTCCTTATCTAAGTCGCACGAATGTTTCAGTCGTTGAACAACAGCTGGGGAGACAAAGTTTTCCCGGAATCGCGCCGAACACAACCGTTGCATCGATTATACCTACACATACACATACACACACACACACACACACACACATGCACACACACAACAGACACGGAAAGTTTGACAATCCATGGTTCGCCAGCACCCTGGCAAGTGGCCAATGCATTAAGAGTTTTGATAATGTCTCACCAGGTGGTGAACCCCGCGATCCCAAGGTGGCAGCGATTCAACCAAGGCTGGTGTCAATGCAATGTTAATCACCAGTTCACATTTCAAACTCTGTTCATCATTTGTGCATTATCAGCTCAAGCTCTTGGTAGTCGAGAAGACGTCGGACATCCTTGTCTCGAACCAGCAGTGTGTTGGGCAGCTTCAGGATCTCCTTCACCGCCTAGAACAAAAGTCAGGTTGCTTACAATTGGGTATAAGTTTGGCTTCATACACCATCTACATACCATACTCCACCCTACACCCTATCACGGTTAGCTTTCTCTCTACACCATCTTTCCAGTCTCCTCCATCTCGAAATAGTCCAGTCTCGAAATAGCCCGAGCTGGCCGAAGACGTTAATAAATATAAATATGGGCCCTGACCACAAATGCTATTCTTATTCTTTGGGATTTGGGGTTTAGTCTTATTCACATAGTACGGCAAGGCTGAATGACCTTGTTGAGAAGCTTGGAAGGCATACAGAATTTCAAACCAATTATGAACTATCCGCCACCGGATAATTGAGATTCAATATATGATAATGTATGGCTCACATGATCAGCACCGTATGACCAGAGGCCAATCCAAGCTGAACCTTTGCCTTCTTAAATTCATGGACACCTTGAGGTGAGGTATCCAGGGTCAGTGGTCCGCAAACGACCCGGTTATTATCCGGACTGAAAACTCGGAAAAGGACGTGATTACCATGCCAAGCCTTGCGGCATATGTCAAGAACTCCTCACGCTACCGAAACTATACGACGTGACAAAAAGCATAACTTATGGAAAACAAACAATCCTTGCAAGTATGCCGAGTAAGACGCTTGAACAACACTGTGCCAACTTGGTGACATGAGGTGACCTATATGTTAGCGTTAATACTCGGATATTTATGGGAGGAGGCAGCTGCACGCTAAATCCTCATGCCAAATCTGAGAGACATGGCAGTAATAACTCACTCGAAGTGCCTCCATAAAACGACAGCCTCGACATGATCAGGGACAGGTGCACAGCGACAGAGCACTCGGATCACGTACGTCAGTGGAAGTCTGACCTGAGTGGTGACCCCCAGCGCAGTGCAGCTGGCGGACATCAGCCTGGGTAGTGTCAGGTCACTGGTTGGCACGTCCACAAATACAAAATGGCGGACAGCAGCGTCGGCCTCCCGCACCTTAACCACCAGTTCTGCCGGTGGACACAGGAAATCGTCAGTGACACCGGCATTCTGTACTAAGCACTGGCGTCGGTACACGCTTTGTTAACAAGACAGAAGGGCAGAACACCAATGTATGTCCAAATGCAGCAATATACCAGAAAACAAATGTAACTCCAGCACCAGTTAAGATAAAATAATAAATAAAACAGATAGCATGGCGCGGGCTCTTTACATTCGAGTGACAACGAAAGGACAATGTAGCTTTTATTGCTTAGTCAAAATGAGAACCTCATCCACACCGAACGTGGACTGGGTTGCAAGTCGATTATTTAGAATAGATAGTACCGTGAGCGAATAGGCAACTCGTTCAAGAAATGCACTAGTCTGGCAACCAAGCAAGCAAGCAAATTGTTGAGAAAAAAGCACAGCCCACCCAGTACTGCCCATTCCTCATGAGTACTCCATTAACGACCTACGAGATGGGAGCACAAAGTACATATTTGAGTATAAGGTTTTCCAGGTCGGCTGTGTTATGCAACGTCAAATTTATGTAACTTCAAGTGCAAAAAAATGCTGGGAACGCATTCCTGTCACCTCCCACCGAGTAGTCGGTGGTGTCCCGGACGGTAGCGTACGCTTCACACCTCCATAAACGCCTGCCCACCATTAGGGAAGATGTTGCCTTCGCGGTGTGAGCAGGTGCAGTGGCAGCAGCAGCGGCGCTCTCCGCTCTCCCCGCCACACGTGCCGGCAGGGCTGCTGCGACCATCGGCCAGCTGCGCCTCGCACAGCGACGAGGCCACGCCCTCAGCCATCAGCAGCGACATCTGGCTCAGCGCCGCAGGACCGTGTCCGTTAAAGAGGGCGCTCCAGTCGGGGGCCCGCAGCGGCGCGTCTTCGGCGAGCGGGTCCGGCTTCATGGCTGCCGGCGGAACAGCGAGGGTGTGAACGGTGGGTTGCCGACAACTGTGTGGACGCTAGGCGACGTTTTCTTGCAGCTTCTTGTCGACTGACTTTCTTCGCACACCTCTGATGTAATTTGGTAGCAAGTGATTTTGTTTGGGTCGAGAACACAAGCTGAAAGCTGAAGACAACAGCGCAAAATGAAAAATGTGAGGACGAAAACCATCACAGAAATCGATCAACTAACTCAAATGCCAAACCCAAGGACCAGTCATTTGGGCCAAATAATGAGAGGAAAAAAACGGCACGTATTTCAGCAATATACCAGTCAGATGTAGGCCATTCTGCATGGTGGTGGTGCATTGCAGGGTGAGACATGTGCATTATGGTACGCATGGCACTATACTCGTATGGTGTAACTCACGACAGACCAGCCGTTCAATAGAAGTACGGTCAGATGCAAACACAAATATTATTCAGTTTTCCAGTCTACGCGCGTCTGTCGGCTTCAGTCTGTTGACCCTATTGTTTTGCAGTGCTAGATGCTGGGTACAGCAACCAAGACTCCAGATGGCTGAGCTGAAGCTCTTCCAAGTTCCAACCCGAGAAAATTGACCCCAGCCCTATGACATGGAAAGATAATACTTCAAGGCGGCTCTGGCAGGATTAGCTTCCGCGTATATCGTACCGGTTGAATACACTGCAGGTATCCCAAACTCTACTGGCATTCTTCATTAATCATCGATAAAACCGAACCCACAGGAGAAAAAATACTTAGTTGGTATGTGGATTGAGTACTTCATTAAGTCCAGATATTCAGTTTTTCGCAATCAAACCCATAGCTCATATTAGTTCACACGTCCGTCTACATCGGACACCGAGAGTGCATGGGTTTTAAGGGCGTAAAAGGAATACAAACGATATAAATGACCGCGATTAATGATCGTGCCGATCGTGATATGAGGGAGCCACGGACTTAGTGTAAAGCATTGCTCGTTCTATTGACGTATTGGTCACAATAGGAATGGAATTATTCACTGCGTAGGATAAAATGCTAATATTCCCCAGCACGCGGTCAGCATATGGTTGTGGCAGACCACAAGTACCAGAAGCCGTGTCAGATAAATCACCAGTGCCATACAACAGATACCAGACTAAACACACCATTGGTGCCAGATCACAGAGTAACATTGCAATTAACAAGTAGCACGCCAAACCAGGGAAAAAAAACATTACAATTGCCAGATCATAGTGACCATACCAGAGACACCACTAGTGTCAGACCATAGGGACCAAGAAAGAAACACTACAATTGCCAGACCATAAAGACCATATCAGAGACATGGCTGGCGCCAAACCACAGAAATCAGGCAAGACACCAACAGGGCCAGGATAAGGTGGTGATTCTTCGTTTTACGATACGTCCGACTGTTGAGTCATGTTGCGTCACCAATCTCTCACACAGATTGGTCGCGGGCGAAGGGTAGCGACAGGCGAGACTCGAAACCGAGATCTTTCCATTGCGACACAGGTAACTTACCCCTAGACTAATCGTCCACGGCCAGGATAAGAAAGGCAACACCACTGGTTTCAGACCATAGGTACTGGTCCTCGGGGTAGTGGTTATTCGTGTCCTCAATACTGATTTTGAGGAGGATAGTTTTCGGCCCATTAAATTTGCAAATAGTACTTTATTTTGATATAAGAAGCTTCTTTCAGTCCCTTCAGCCTTGGGCGAACATAAGCTTGATTACATTTGAAATGGCGAGATAATAACAAAAAGGCCTAAACAAATCTAGGAATGCGAAAATTAGCCACAGTTACGAGCATAACTATGTCATGTATTGTTACTTTTTTGCCGCAATGAAAGCCAAAGTCTAAGAACCCACAATCTTTGACACGGACACTGTCCAAGGTTACAAAAGTTGCACCATTTTATTGTCAAATTACAAATTCATTGGCCATAAAGAATGAAAATTAATGTTACTTCATGACCGACTTCGAGGGAATTTGTGGGGCTCTCAAGGCGGTCGCGTAGAGGACACCTTCATATGCTCCAGGGACGGCTGCACCCTTTGCGCCCCTACCCTCTTACGCCACTGTCAATGAATGAGCAATGACGAGCGACGATAATTATCGACTGAAGGTTTGATCTACCAGGTCATTTTTGCGACATAAATAATGTTTCATGGAAAAAAGAAACTAGTCCAGAAATAGTTCCCGATTAGGGCAATATATTCGCTTCCAAAGAGGCAGACTCTTATCCTATACGGTATAAGATGCAAATGATGTTCGAAATTAAAGTGGTGTTCCGATAACTTACTTGATATGAACTCCAATTACACCAACTTCGAACCCCACGCGTCTGCACAATATAACCTGTGAAAAGTTCCATTACACTAACTTCCAACCCCATGTGTCTGCAACTGCGTGGTGATTTGGTCAATTTCGTACCAAATAGGCATAAAAGAGCTCAAGCTATCTCAATGAAGATGAAGCATTCTATCCTCGATATCGCACAAATGTAACGACGAACATGAAAGCACGCGATGTCATCGCCAGTGTCCTGTTGGCGTCGGGGTCAACCGCTCTCCGTCAGATCCAATCCCCCGTAAATATCCGCACTCCTTGTTGCAGCCGCTTCGTCTGGATCTCTTTCCGCCGCATGTCCGCTACAGTTGCACGAGACAGTTGTTGCAGTGGTCAGCCAAGGTACGGTCCAAGGCCCAACAGTGACCCACCAGTCAACACAAAACCAGCAGTCACACCGCTGCAAAACACACCACTGCAAAACAAACTCCGGGTGCACCTCACCGACGAGCACTGTGCTCCACCGACCCGGTCGCAACACTGGCTCTTGTGCTCGTGTGGTGCGTGTCATGAACTTTGACCCACAGTGCCGAACTCCAGCCAATGAGACGCGAGTACGGCGCATTGGCGTCGGCACCGCCGGTTGGTGGAGCATAAGAATAGTAGTTTGAGACCATTTTTCTAATTCGTTGCCGAGAGACGTGACGCCAGTGTTTTCAGAGACCGACCTCCTCTCCGGTCCCGCACGCCTGGATTGCGTCTACAACTGCACTGCTTTTCACTGAACCTGCGCCAGGTCGAAGCGGTCTCTATTACAGCAGGAGTAATTTAACGACCACATTGGGAAGTCTACTTCATTGATTTTGAGGAGGCTGCCGAGTACAGCGCCCGGGGAGACTACGATTCTGTCCAAGGATGGACAACCGGGTGGTGGGCGTAAATCGAGGATAGACAAACGGATAGTCGACAGAAACCGAGAATAGACGATCGAGCAGTCGGCAGAAACCGAAGATAGATGGTCGGATGGTAGGATGGTCGGCATAAACTGAAGATAGGCAACTGGGTAGTTGTCTGAAAACGGGGCAAACGAAGTAACACCGATAACCAGCATTATTACATACGACTGCATGGTATTAGATTACTGGAGTCATGCACCCGGATACATGACATCAGTTCGTACCATATTAGCCACAAATTTATGGTTGATGGCTGATGCAACCGTTTCCAATATTGCATGACGTGTCTCCGGTTCGACTCTTCGTTTCAATCGCATCCACCAATTCAGTCCCGCCTCAACACCGCACTCAAGTTGCCGTTCTCTCTAGAGTCAGGACGGTCGTCTTCACTTCTTTACCCGTAGCCTGCAAATGGTCAGAGCTGGCCGACGAAGTTTACTCCAACCAACAACCAGGTGCAAGGCCGAGGAGCTGCACTCATTTGGCTAACTTAGAGCACCATCTCGCGACTGTTTTGTTACGAGACTGAGAAACAGATGAGGAGCTGGTCAGAAGCGACCAGCGCTGAAGAAATGTCGATCACTTGATCGCGTTCCCGTCCATTACTACTAGTTACCCATCAGGACACACGCCACCAGAAATGTGGCCTAAGGTAGGTCATGGGCGCAGCCACCATGGGCGCAGCCATGATTTTCTCGGGGGTGGGGGATGGACCAAAAGAAAATGCTATGAAACAGAGAACGCTCTCGGCACACGAAGCGCGCCGACAAACTATGGTCTGGGCGGTGAAAATCCGCAAAATTATTTCTTGATCTGATGCATTTCCGTTTCTCAGGTGGCCCGCCCCCTGGCTGTGCCTCTGGTCATCATGAGCGCTTAAGTTATAGGCATGGTTATCTCCACCGTTCGGGGATTTCATTGTATGGCAAAGCATACAAGAGTACCAAGCTCATATCGATGAGATCAAGAGTTCGGTGGCCTTTTCTGAGTTATGAATTCATGGCTTCACGTCTCCGAGACTACCTAGGCTCGGCAGACATAATCAACGGAGAACTCCAAACCATTGCTTTAATTATATTATGCCTAATCATTAGCTCAGCTGAGATTTCATCCAGATTTTGTGCAAACATAATTCGCAAAAAGTGGTTCTTACCATGAAACGTTGGTGGGTGAAAAAAAGATGGACTTGACCCAAAAAGGACTTCGGCACCTTTTCAGTTTGTCAAGAATCAGAACAACCACCAGACGGTTATTCTCCGACGAGCCTCACTGCGTCTGATGCACCACCAAAAGGCCACAAGAAAAATGCATGTGGTCAGCCCGCGACTATGATGCCTGGCTAGAATGATGGTTTTTATTGGCAAGCGTGGATATACTACGCTCTATGCACTGGCGGATCCAAGCGACTTTTAAGGGGAAGGAGGAGAGAGCAGCTGACAGTCAGTCGGCTTTTGGTAAACTTCGACAAGTTGCCGTATCTTGGCGGGTGTATTGTGAAACAAAGTTGCTGAGAGGAGATGGAGGTGCTCCGCGGAAGTATAGGTAACACACATTTCTCTTCAGATGGGAGAGCAAAAGACACATTGACTGCATTTTGTGAGGATACTCATCCCGCCTCCAAAAATGGGAGCTAAATGACTATTGGTACCCCTTTCACCAACAAGGCGGGTGAGGGGAGAATGGTCGTAATGTCCTCCTCCCTAGATGCACTCGTGGCTGCATACTGCGCTCTCTCTTTCTTTCTTTCTTTCTTTCTCTCTCTCTCTCTCTCTCTCTCTCTCTCTCTCTCTCTCTCTCTCTCTCTTTCGCACACACACTTTGCTCTTAACTTGACATGGCCGGTGATATACTAACCTTCGCTGGTGCAGCGGTTGATGCAATCCCGTGCAGGATGCTTTTCGCGACCACAGAATAACAGCGTGAGGCAACGTGCCACTGCTTGGCATGGCAGATGGAACACTCTCTGCCGACCTTACGGTATGCAAATTCAAAGATGCGATATGTCAGGCCACCGACCTACGAGGTCATGAGAGCGCATGTGTCAGAACGTTTTGCGCCGAAATCACGAATCATTGGAAATTAACCAAATTGCTAATGTTAGACGTGGTGGGGCGATTGCTAACTCAGCTAACCCGTTTACATCGGTCATTGCTCTGCCAAGCATGTTCGAAGCTAAATAGAACCTGGTTTACTTTTGCAGGTTTAAGAGTCCCTTTAGTGACTCATAAGCCTAACAAGCCTGGGTCCTTTGGACATTGGGACTAACTTGCGACTACCTGTACCTCAGTATGCCGGAAAGTAGTGTTTCGGTCACTGTCTCGGAAGCGTCCAAAAGGAGGTCAACATAATATCATGTACACGTTTACGTATGAATTGAATTTAACAAATTGCACATAGCTGGTGCCCCCAAGATACTGAGATGCACTATGCAGAAATACCATCTGTATTCATTTGTACACAGGTAGCAACTGAACATGAAATTCCCCTTCTTGGCGATAAACCATTTCAACGGACCTGAAAATCAACTATGAACCCGAAGAAAAACATTGGTTGTCAGTCGTGAGCTCTCAATGCATGCAACGCGCAGGTTGTGGTCATGTCGACAACACTTCATTTAAAAACTGTAGGGGACAGTACCCCTTTATTCCGTATTCCACAGCTTGCGACTAACAGGCATATCACCAGCCATGATGTCGGGCCAGAAAACATGACTGCGACTGGAGTTAGCAGCAGTACAGTTTTCTGATGAAATTAAGCGTTCGTATCTGGTTTCAGCTCATCCACACCAGGGGCAGCGATTTGCACGGCCAGCTTTGGGTGCAGCCTGGTTGTTGGCCGCGCGGTTTTATAACAGAGGCTGGTCCGCAGTGCCACATAAATTGCTCCCAGATATCTTAAATTGCTCCCAGATATCTTAAATTGCTCCCAGATATCTTAAATTGCTCCCAGATATCTTAAATTAGGCAATGGTCAAGGCATCTTCCGTAGTTGTAGCCAAGCAACCAAATGCTGAATTGGTTTAATCAACAAACGTTCGGCCAACAGTATATTCTTATTAATGCATACAATCAACAAACATCGAGGGTCATATATCTCTGAGAGAAATTGTTGCCCCCTGGACTCAACAGTCCCTACAACGACCAGAATGTCTGGATGCACCCTGGGTAAATTTGACCCTGAATAGGCAATGTGGTCATTAGACCGTATAGGCAAGGTGGTCACAATACCCTGAATAGGTACTGTATAATGCGGTCACCAGCCAGTGCAGTGGGCAGCTTTGAGCCGTCAATGACATGATGTTGGTGGCATGTAACACTGACAAATATCGGGTTTGCTAAAGTAGACATACGACGCCATGGGCACAGTCTGGCTGGCTGCTCTGGCTGTACTGCTCTGGTGTCAGACCAACACTTCTGACCACTTCTCTGAACCCATTCGTCACGTTGTAGTTTTCGGAAGACGTGCTGTCGGTATGATGTGGCACAAATCTGCCCACGGTGGGAGACGGTGGGAGACGGTGGGAGACGGTGGGAGACGGTGGGAGACGGTGGGAGACGGTGGGAGACGGTGGGAGACGGTGCGCGGAGCTACGGTCTCGTGCTGTTTTCAATATTCGTGCACAGGTAAGCGACCAGGTGAGAAGGGGACGATTTCGTTCCGACTGTCGCTGCCGCTACCGGCGGCTTATCAAGTTTTTCTCCACTCTTAGTCCCGCCAGACAAAGTCTAGCTACAATACAATAATCTTCTTAATGCTTCCACGAAGTCGCAAGGCGTTCGCCATAGGTACCCAGACATTTTCCGCCCATGACCAATTGTAAGCTCCGCCAATGAGCTTGAGTTACAGAAAACAGAAAAGGTGAAGTTTACATGCGAGGTTAAGTATCTAAGCAACGTTTGAGACGATATTTTGGATTAGTTGAGGATGCCATTTCATAAAACGATGCCCATTGCTAAGCTAAAGCACATCAGCTTAACACAACTGCCGCCGGACATGGTGCGACTTTTCATGATCATGACGGTCACGTGTCCTTTATGGTCATGATGATGGAACCATGTCAGGTCAAGATCTTCCCAATCTCTCTCTCTCTCCCTCCCTCCCTCCCTCCTTCCCCCTCTCTCTTCATCCCCTCCCTCCCCTAACGGTCTACCTTCAATGTGCTCTTCCTCTCGATTTCCCACTTGATCTGTGGCGTTTTGTGTGAACCACATCGTCTGTTCTAGCTCGATCTCCGGCCTGAAATGGTTGTCCTGGACACTTACTCATCTCCGCCGTGCTGCAGCTCGATTTTCCGTCTGAAATGGTTGTCCTGAACACTTCCTCACCTCCGCTGTGCTCCAGCTCGATCTCCCACCTGAAATGGCTGCTGAATCTCCCGCCTGAAATGGTTCAAATGAGCACCGCCTCACCTCCGCCGAGCCGCAGCACAATCTACGGCCCGAACTGTGCGTGCCCAGCGTTGGCTTACCTCCGCCGTGCTCCAGCATGAGCGTGTTGGGCGCGTCGTCCGTGGGGCTGGCCTCGGCGGCGGTCGGCTGGAGACCGTCCGAACTGTGCGGGCTGCCGCGGCCGTCTGTCAGGCAGCGCACCTTGCGCTGGTGCGAGAAACTCTTGAGGTGGTACTCGATCGAGCTGCGGCGGCGCGGGTCGACCGGCTTGTCGCAGAACTGGCAGAGCAGCAGGTCGCCGCTGCTGCGGAACAGCTCGGTGCCGTACTCGAGCACGCGGTCGTCGGCCGTCTTGTTGGAGAGGTGGCTGCGGCCGCGCGGGTCCGTCGAGTCGAGGCCGACGGGCCGGCGTCGGGCGCGCCGCCGCCGGCGGCTCTGCACCTGCACCACCTGGAAGGCGGGCCGGTTGTTGTGCAGGATGGGCACCACCTCCATGGGCGAACGGTCGGCGGCCGGCGGCCCGCGCTCAGCGGACGCGCTGGCGCGCGCTCGGGGCGGCCCGGGCGTGCTGGCGGGGGCGGGGGCGGGGTAGCGGCGCGGCGGTGGCGGCGCGGCGGCGGCTGCGCGGCACGCCGCGACGTGCGGCTCCAGACGGACCGAGGTCAGCTGGGCCGGCAGCGCCGATCGTTGGCTGGCGGCGGGCGACACCCGAGGCGGCGGGCCGGCCGCGCCGCGCCGCGACAACACGACCACACGCCGCCGACGATCAGCCCCGGAGCCGACCAGCCCTCAGGCTACCTCCCGGGATCGAACCGGCGTCGGCGACCACCACAGCCGTGGCGTCCGCCTCGGATTATTCGACAGGTCACTGCAACTCGTTGCCAAGCTTAAATGAGACGCAAAAAAAATAAGCGTAGCCCCACTACCGGGTTATTCCATCTGAGTGGATCGCAAGCTAGGTCAAACGGCTAGCACAAGTGACGATCACGGGCACGGATGACTCAATCAGGTCGAAAATAAAATTCCAATACGCGTCACGGCCGCACTGAAATGTCAGGTCACGACAGAGTGTCCAAGTGAACGACAGACTAAAGTCGGACTAGTCCGGGTAAGCACACAGTCCGGCTGCGGATCGCACGGCTCACAGTCACTCGACGAAATCACACCTCCGCGCAGGTTTCGAACCTATCGGACCGGCTGGAGTCAGACGGCGCGCTCGCGCCGGTCGGGTCACACCGCCATGTCACACACTGTCCGCAAAATGTCCGCAGCGCGCACTCGCGGCGACACGTCTCGCGAAGCCAGCGGGCCGCAGTGCGGTGTCGCCGCTCGCCGCACGGCCGGCCGGCAGGTCACGCGGAGCGACGCCACTGCGCGCGGCGCTGGCTCGCGACTGTCGGCGCCAGGCGGCCGCCGCATTCCGGCGCTGGGCGCTCGCGAGCGCGCGCCTGCAGCCGGCCACGCAGCCGCGGACCGCGCGCGGCCGCCGCTTTATCGACTCGGCGGCGCGCGAGCCGGCCGGTCACGTGGTGGCGGGGCCGCACGAGACGCGAACCGCGCCAAGGCCGCACAGCGCCGAGCGGCCCCGATCGATGCGTGTCGCGCCGCGAGCTCGCCGCGGCTGGGGAGGGCAGGGGAGGGGGGCGAGGGGGTGGCGGCCGGCGCCAGGCCGACCGACCGCCCGGCAACTCACCGACGCCGTCTGCCGGCCGCGCGCCGAGCGGCCGCCGCGCAACTGCGGCCCAGCCATGCTGGACGGCCACAGGCCACGACTCCCTACTGCGCATTTGCCAGTCGCTTGCGCTGACGGGGAAGTGCAGGCTTTTGAGGCACTTGTTGGCACCCACAATGTGGTATCGCAGCGATTAAATGTCATGAATCATTGAATATTATGAGGATACTGTGAGAGGACGGCGACAATAATTTGTCGCTTTTGCATCCTGTTGCGATTCACTTATCTCTTCACTCGATGCACTGCCCAAATAGCTGGCGTCCACAATCCAGTCGTATCGGCATGTCCATGCGCTTAGCACAGATATTGCTCATGACGAACATGAATACCACTATCGAGTAATTTTGCGGTAACTTCATTTTGCCGCACAACGCAATTGTGACCTTACGACACCTCCTTAAACAATGCATCCAGGCATCAGTTGTGCATCACGAAATTGATCTGGGAACGCATTTATATCCGAAAGTTGTAAAGGATGTGCTAGATAGAGAAATATCATAAATATTTATATTTCACGAGCAGCTGATAAGGGAGTTTTGTATTCTTTAGAAATCGCGAAGGTCTGAATTGATAGCCATCTTGAAAAAGGTACTACAATGTTCAGAACGAAGGCAATGTCAAGGCAGATTTTTCATGAAAAGGGTTATTCACGCATTGAAAAGCTCTGGTTGCAGAAGTAGCAAAGCTAACTGTAATAGTTACAAAAGCACTTCACAACTACATTGGAAACTGAGGTGGACTACGTTAGAAACTAAGGTGTACTACATAGGAGAGCAAGGTCGACAACATTGCGGACATGTGGTGCGGTTTTTCCTGCCAATCACGGGTAACACAGCATCAATCAGCTGACCTCGAAAGGTCACTTGCAATAATTAAAAAAAAATGGATTGATCGGAAGGATTGAATGCATTCTTAACTTGAGAACATCATCAATGCCTCTGATTTGCTGTCCGAGGACGAGGAGTAAAAACTCGCTGAATTTTGAGCTCGTACATAAGAACCTGTGGATTACCCCACAAGTAGAACGTCGCTCGCCGGGAAACGGAGTCAAAACATGCGCCATTGGGGTCAGTTCAGAGATCCAAGCACAAGAAAGCGCCGAGCACGAGTCTTCTTCCGACCTCCAGTACCCTCCATGGATCTCCCGCTCGGTCGAAATGAGTCAGAACAACTCATATTCATATTCGCATTCAGATTCGAGAGCACGTCGCACCAAACTGAACACCAATTCATTTTAAGCACAAAATTGAACCGCAACAGGTCACCAGGGTCATTGAGCTACGGTACCTTACGTTTTATTCCTATAATTTTGACACTGAGTGGGATAAAGAGTGCTGAATGCGAATCCAAAATTGGAAATTATCGTAGAAGTCAATTGAGCGCAAAATGAGAATCAACTTAGGGCAACCAGTCACCCGAGTGATTAATCGAGAATGGCCTTAAATTTGGTGCAAACAGTGAAATGCACGCTGAAAACATTTTCACTCACGGATAAGTGTATGCCATTGTTAAACATTACAATCAATGGCAAGTCGACAATTCATCATTTGTGCGGGAGAGGGGTACAGGTGCACATTTAGGGTCATATATCCGTGATCGAACCGTGACCTGACACTTTGCAAACTCATCGAAAACAGTACACTTCATGATATATTTCTGCTTTACGTTCTATGCTTATGTTCTTCAGCTGGATACTCAGAGCGGGGACGAGTGGTCTAGGGGTGAGTTGCTCGTCTCACAATCGAAAGATTGTGGGTTCGAGTTTCACCAGTCTTTACTCTTCACCCGCGACCGATCGGCTTGAAATATTGGCGACGCTACACTACTCAACGGTCGAAGTGTCGCAAAACCAATAACCACCAATAGAAACTCTGAATACGGTAAAGAACATTCGGTTTTGACCTAGACCCGACGTCATCATGCAGTCTGAAGTCACTGAAATAATGTGTGTGCGTTTCTTTGGAAACATACCTAAACATCGATGTGCAAAATGTTTAAGCACATTTCAAGTCGTATTTGTGACAGTTCCTGAAAAGCATTAAAATATAATACTTGAAACCGGTAGCCTGATTTGCCCAAGTATAGCTCGATGACCTCCGATAATCACACACAAATTCGAACATGAAGATATCTGCTATTCATTTGTTAGAAGGCATGCCCAATTTGAGCACGATATCCATGCATATTCAGTGGCTATTACGATTTTTTTTAAAGAGGAGGAATTGGTCTCTTCCGTAGTTCTAGGCTTCGTTAACAGTTACATTTCACACCAGCTGACACCATGGGAAAAGAAATGTGATTCTCCGCGTTAACTAAACTCGTGACACGATCTAAGATGCGCTACCGCGCAGCTCAAGCAGGAGGCTGAATTGTATCGCATATATTTGCTGTGTGCTTACCTTATATTACAATACGCATTGGAACACCACATTTACAGCTTACAAATTATATTTACGTGCATAAAATATTGTTATATATAACAAAAAGTGACATCGCCGAGCCTGCCGAATGAGTTCCGTAGTGTGTAGAACCCGACGACGAATTGGGCACTAGTTCCTTCGCTATTTAAGCTGCATGGCGTATCGGTTACCATGACCATGTAGTTAGCGCCCATTAGCTTCACTAGTTATGCAGGTTGTCACTATTCGAATTTTTTTTACCACCTCAGAGCGACTGGTATAAGCCTTAGCGCACGCAATAATATCATGCTACCGAAGCAGGTCATTTGCAAGTGAAAGATCACAAGAAAGTACATATACGACAGAAAATCGAAGAGCCGTTCCGATGCAACAATGAGAGAGTCATCACCCAGAACATCTTGAATCTAAAGCGAGACATCACGTCTGGAAATCCATCTGCGCCGTCGACATGCCACGACCGGAAGATCAGAATGCGTGGCACAGTTAGTACAGAACTTCGTCTGGGGCAGCGTCATCTACCTTTACCACTTAGGAGGAGGTAGGAGATAGGTAGGAGTGGGTGTAGCGCTATGAAGAAGGCCAGAAGGCACATAACTTGTAACTCGAAGAGTTAGACTTCACTTCTAACTCGAAAAGTAAATGTCGGTGACACATTTCCGTTGTGTAAGCTCAGAAAGCAAATACAACAACTTGAAGGTACTTTAACTATGTATAGTACTGCCAACGTGGCAACTTGGCTTTCTGCATGACTCTTGAAGTACGGTTTTACGATCCGACAGGTGGAGTGCATACGCTGGGGTCACGGAGAGCACAAGGAAGTCGTCCAGTCAGCACCTATCCTTAGCAGAGTATTGGCGATTTAGAGATAGAGCGCTTAGTTTTCAGTCGGTAGTTGATGTCAAAGTCAGTATGTGAGACTTAGGTCCGCAGCTCCTACCGAGGTTAGCGCATCTGGCAAAAATCAGAAACATCGGTGACCCAAGCCATCGTCTGAGGCCAAAGGCAGCAACTGAAATATTCAAACAAAAACTGACTGGTTGGTTGGTTGGTTATTTGGGCTTAGGGGCGCATCGACTGGTAAAAACTGACTGGAAAAAGACTACATGGGAAAGGCAGCCATGGCTCATGCAACTCGTTCCACTACTCGAGTACATCAGAATACCCGCATTGTCGTATTGACGTCGATTCCACGTGCTCCTCAGTTACTCCACAGTTCTGTCCGGCTGATGGTATTCACACTCTAGTGCGCCGCGACACACAGTCCTCACATCCTGCCACTGTCCCGACACACAGACTTCACATCCCGCCATACCCAGACACAGAGTCCTCACATCCTACCGTACCCAGACACACAGTCCTCACATCCCGCCATATCCCGACACACAGCAGGTTATCTGGTGGTGGTGCCTGGGGTGTTGGCTGCGGGCGGAAGAGACAGTAGGCTCTCTGATGGTGCTGGCTGTGAGAGGAGACAGCAGGTACCCCGACACCCAATCCCCATACCCCGCCGTACATCGACTCCCAGTCCTCGCGCCCCGCCGTACCCTGCTGATCGGAGAGCAGGCCGCGCAGTCCGGCCAGCTTGAGCGCCTCGGCCAGCACGGTGAACCTGGCCAGGGGGTCCATGAGCAGCGCGCTGACCAGGTCGGCCGGCGGCGGCGCCAGCACGCCGTCCATCATGTGCACCACGCCGTTGTCGGCGGCCAGATCTGACGTCACCAGCGGCTCGCCGTTGACGGTGGTCACGTTGACAGGGCCGCCGGCGTTGCTGTAGGTGGCGTAGCGGCTGATGCGCAGTCGGCTGCCCTCCGGCGTCTTGCCCACAAGTCCTCGAAGAGCCCCCGCACATGGGTTATTCGTGGGCTGAGAGAGCGCTGCACCGGTCCTCATGCTGGTTAACCTTTCCCAACCATCAGATCCTTAAATACTCATATACCACAGACAACAAGAACTCCGGGCTCACACTAACGCCTCCCGAAGAGAGCCTAGCTCACGGAGCGTGCAATTCCTCCGCCAGAAGAATGAAACCCATCGATGGGTATCACGTTGCATATACTAAGGGAGCGGGGCTACTGGCTCCCTCCACCATTGATTTGCCTACCCCCACCCCTCCCCATAAAAGAAACAGACTGAAGCTTAGCCATTGGGTCTCTGAGCACACCCTAGACAAAAAAGGCCTTCGGGGAGACTTTGGCCATCAATAAGGTCATTCCCCATCCACAATAAATTTCACAAAGTGGCTCGCGTGAACCCATCTGTACAATGTAACCATGCACGGGCTAGACTTAACGAGAGGACATGTTGTGAACACGAACAGAGGACCCGATAACCCCCAATGCTTTTCATACATCGAAACTCCCCACCATCTCCTCTCACGTCGGTGCTGAAGTGTGTGTGGTAAAAGTGTTCTGGTAGAACCTTTTTATAATAAGCGGACGTACACGGAATTTTACCATATCAGGTACACCTATTCCTATCCCAGCAATGATCGTCCTCCGAACAGTTATTGCTAACAAAGCACAAGTTAAGATTGATGAAGCACTAACTATGACATAGGCTCACAGAAAACTGGATCCACGCGTGCCCACAACTTTATTGCACGTCTTTAAGTTATGCGAGGTTTCCATTGGAACCAGAAGAAAATCTAAGTTTTGTTTTCAATTTTGGTTCAGCATGGTATTACTCTACAGAGATATTCGTCGCTTTTATGCACCGATCACTTTGGTCTGCTTTAGCGTGATCGAGTGAAAAGAATCGGAAAATAAAACTAATAAAGCCCTTAGGATAACGACGATCTATGAACACGAAGAGGAGATGGGCCTTACGCCAAACACCCAGCCGCTTGATTTTCGCTTCTTGCCGTAAACCAGACACGATGAGACAAGTTGAACGCTTCCTTCCTGGTTTGAACACCTAGCGGAAATATTTAGTGCTGCTGGAGGTTAGTGAGGTGATCCACAAGTCAAGACCACCCCAAAGTGCATATCATCCCGGCTGGCAGCTGCCGACGGCTATGGCGGGGCCGCTCAGCCTTGTGTCGGAGCGTGCCACTATGGTCTGCAGTGGGCCGACAGCTATGGCGGGGCCGCTCAGCCTTGTGTCGGAGTGCGCCACTATGGTCTGCAGTGGGCCGACAGCTATGGCGGGGCCCCTCAGCCTTGTGTCGGAGTGCGCCACTATGGTCTGGGCCCTTGTGGGTATGGGCGTGGCCGCAGCTGCTATGGCGGGCGCGCGACGCGGCGTCAGCCTTGTGTCGGAGCGTGCCACTATGGTCTGCAGTGGGCCGACAGCTATGGCGGGGCCGCTCAGCCTCCACTATGGTCTGCAGTGGGCCGACAGCTATGGCGGGGCCGCTCAGCCTTGTGTCGGAGCGTGCCACTATGGTCTGCAGTGGGCCGACAGCTATGGCGGGGCCCCTCAGCCTTGTGTCGGAGCGTGCCACTATGGTCTGCAGTGGGCCGACAGCTATGGCGGGGCCGCTCCCTTAGGCGTTGTGTCGGAGCGTGCCACTATGGTCTGCAGTGGGCCGACAGCTATGGCGGGGCCGCTCAGCCTTGTGTCGGAGTGCGCCACTATGGTCTGCAGTGGGCCGACAGCTATGGCGGGACCGCTCAGCCTTGTGTCGGAGTGCGCCACTATGGTCTGCAGTGGGCCGACAGCTATGGCGGGGCCGCTCAGCCTTGTGTCGGAGCCGTGCCACTATGGACTGCAGTGGGCCGACAGCTATGGCGGGGCCGCTCAGCCTTGTGTCGGAGTGCGCCACTATGGTCTGCAGTGGGCCGACAGCTATGGCGGGGCCGCTCAGCCTTGTGTCGGAGCGTGCCACTATGGTCTGCAGTGGGCCGACAGCTATGGCGGGGCCGCTCAGTCTTGTGTCGGAGTGCGCCACTATGGTCTGCAGTGGGCCGACAGCTATGTCGGGGTCGCTCAGCCTTGTGTCGGAGCGTGCCACTATGGTCTGCAGTGGGCCGACAGCTATGGCGGGACCGCTCAGCCTTGTGTCGGAGTGCGCCACTATGGTCTGCAGTGGGCCGACAGCTATGGCGGGGCCGCTCAGCCTTGTGTCGGAGCGTGCCACTATGGTCTGCAGTGGGCCGACAGCTATGGCGGGACCGCTCAGCCTTGTGTCGGAGCGTGCCACTATGGTCTGCAGTGGGCCGACAGCTATGGCGGGACCGCTCAGCTTTGTGTCGGAGCGTGCCACTATGGTTTGCAGTGGGTGGTTGGCACAGTGTGCGCCTGGTGTCCGGACCGCGCCGGCTGGCCTAGGCAGAGCTCGCCTCGATTGACTTCCCCGCAGGCCGACCCTCTCACTAGACCATTAAAGCAAGCTGCGTCATCGATCGAAACGGAAGTAAATCAAGCGGATCGCGCAGCATGCCCACCCGGTACGGCAAAATAAACCACCCGGGGTTTGGCTTTGTGCACTTGCGCCGAAACGCAAGGAATAGAAAAGAGAGGGTGTAAAGTTATACCGCAGGGGTTTGCGAAATGGTTGGAACATTATGCGGGTATTTTTCATCAAGATACACAAGGCCGAAACACCAATCGAAGAATCGCCCAGAAATAGTACATTCTGGTCATGGCTCATTATAGGCATAGCTAATCACTGTAGAGCGCAGAACAAAGCTGCTGTAGCGCTGTATGGTCTGTAACATGCAAATTCCTGCAGCAGTGGCGTAAACATATTTGATTCAGGGGAAGTGATCATTTGGGGAGGTTCTCTACATAGGAACCACGCCCATTACCCTTTTAGAAGTCATTATATGACCATATATACATATATAATACCCTTCCTGAAAACGCAGGTGTGGTAAATGGATCTGGTGGCCAGAACAATTACATAGATCATGAGATCTGCATTAGGACAAGGTAAATTGTCGGAGCTCAACGTATCGTTATATTTCGTAGCATCTTCAGAAACAGAAAACAGCAACAACAAAACCGACACAAGAACACATAATTTTACGAGTTTCACATAATGTACAGTGACTTGAAAATACACGGATGGAAGACAAAGTATGACGATGCTGTTTCCTTACTCCCTCTGTCCGACCAGCTAAAGCCTACGATACGATTTGCAACTAAAACAATGAGACCATAGTGTTTAAATTCGGACGCTGTTAATGTGTAAATATACACTCAAAGATACGGAAGTCGATAGCCTAATTACATCTAAGCAAAATTGAAAAATTGTCATTGGTGAAGCATGTATCAAATGCAAGAGTGGTCTCTGACTGGTGAAGGTTCGAGGTCGCAGAGCATACATCGAATGTGGTCAGATCTTCCTAAATGCTGTATGTACCCTGCGGCATAGATTGAGCAGGTTAGATTACACGTTCGATGCATCACACAAGGCACGACTGAAGCGATATACTATTAAAGATAAACAACATCTAGAAATCCCTCCCTAAATCAGCCAATGGTGAGATAATTAACTATATTGGTATCGGCTCCGTGTATGGGTAAAGCTTTGCCAGCACTGACAAAGCTTTGCCCACACACGGAGTACCCCACTTAACTTCGACCACTTGATCGAAGAAGTTCAGATTTCAGCCTATCAGGCTGCTGTGGGAATAACGGCGGAGCGAAGTATTTAGGCAGCGTTGGAACTGTGAGCATTACGGGGGGTTTCCTACTGAATTCAGAGCCAAAGAACGTTGATGCATTAGTTTACCAGGTGAGCAGGGAAACCATTGCGCTCGACAGATTTCCTGAGAAACTGCAGCTTCATGTCGAAGAGGGTCAAAGCCTACTTAGGTGGAGTGCTCTGAAGATGACAGAGTAGATGGTGCGGTTTTCTACAGAGTGAGGGATGAGGCTAACAAAGGATACTCAAAATAGTTCCCAGTCCAGAGAAAGAGGCTCACGATCAACAGATGTAGAAAGGTAGGCATACCATTTAGTGACTCCAAGTCCCAAGAAGGGTAGATTTACGTAGCTGTCTTCTTCTTTCGTGAATTTGATGCTGTTCAGGAATTGTTGAAATTGTCGACATGCACTCGCACACCAAATAGTCTGAAACAGTTATCGACATGCCAACAGCTTAAATTCAGGGGCATGAATCTGACCACCTACTTAAACGGAAATACATGAAGATATTGACAAAGGTGGGACCTGTAGGCAAGTTCATGCCAGCTCCTTCTTTCTGTTTGTACAGGTTTTGGTCAAATATGAAAAACGAATAAAAACAAAGAGCTCAATGAGAAAACGGAAATACTTCACCACAAATCACACGATAACTTGAACAATGTCAGCCATAGTACGGCTACAAATATACATTTTCTAAACGCTAATGTAAGGAAGTATTTTTTCCTCAAAGCTGGCCATAAAGGTCTTGTCATCCATGTCAACATGGGTAATCTCTTTGGCGAACTCAAGCGAGTTCTGATATCATGAGAAATGATCATGCTGTTCAGAACCTGTTTTAACCTAGACAACACCCTTATACGCTGTGTTTTTGACAGTCACCCTCCAGCTCGAAACCCACGAGCACGTGCAGGCCAAGCTGTTCACAGGAACGTGATCCGACGGCTCTGCGTGTCCAAAGGAATACGTACCAGAAAAGTTGGAGAAATCATAGCGGCAAGGTGCATTACCATGACAGCATACATTTACGCACTCATCTTAGGCACAACAGTTAAATGGAGAGCGTCAGTAACACCGCTATGTCTAAGCTGGCAGCTGAAGCCATCCTGTAGGAGTGCATGCGGAAGCCCACAAAGTCAAAGATGCATAATTGAACATACATATATATATATGTATATTATATATATATATATATATATATATATATATATACATATATATATATGAATATGCGCACAGAACACAATTATGAATTTGTCAGACTCCCACAGAGTATGCACGTAGCCTCGGTGTAGATGAAATGCATACCTCATGTTAAAATGGTGGTTCGTGTTGATGTGGCTTGGGTGGACAGCTTGTGAATTTTACAACACGAGCACCGCATCAGATGTTAACGTGATGATTTAATAACGCTGTTGTAATCAACGTATTCCGTCTAGCAAACATGTGTCGCTTTCAGCTGTGTTTTTAGTGAAACATGAATGCATGCAAGGAACTGAGCAGATGTGTGGTAGAAAGAAGAGATTTAAGGGGACAAATATCTACAAACATATATAACTAATTCGGCCTCTCACGAAGGGGCCGAAACCTAGTATTCGTGCGTCAGAATGTCAAAGTGGAAAGAGAGAAGGTTATGATGCGGCACATATGCTCCATATGAGGTGTTTATGCCGACTTCACAGTTGCCACACTATGGCCGCTCAGCCCAGCCGCACTAGCCCGTCTCCAAATACCGGGCTGGAGTGTGCTAAGGTACATGTCTGCGGGCGACTACGGGCCAGCTCAGAAAAGCCACTTTACTTGAAACAAACGCTTCTAGTTGAAACGTGTACTATTCCACTCCTCGCTTGGACAATTCTAGAGGAACTAGTCCAATTGAGACGTTATGTGGATGGTCGATGGCAAATATTTTAAAGACTGCAAATCTCTTGTGCAGCTTAATTCCAAATAATCGTTGTCATTTGTGCAACACTGTTCACAGCGGGAGGATTTTTAGAGGCGTATGTGTTTTATACACAAATATAGAACACACACGCCGGACCATAAAGGCCATTTGCGCCGCCTTTAAAGCGAGTGTGTTTTATACGCAAAGCTAAGGGAATTGTATATTTATGTTACGGGAGTTTTAGGTTATAAAATGTTACGTCAATGTGCTGGAAGCGGGAGTTGGGCGGAGGTCATCCTTAGGATGTCTGCCTAAATGATATACATTTTATTTTACTCCTCCGTAACATAAGTTGTAGCTGGAGTGAGAGAGGATGATTTTGAGAGTGACGAGAAGTCGATTTTGCTAGTGTACCGATATTAGCCTACTCTTGTCGAGGAGCACGAGGGGTCCTTACCGTGCGGACGGGAAGGTAATTGTCCACACCGTCTGTCACGCCGGCCACTCTGTGTTGGTTGTTAGTAGTGCGTTAGTCGAAGCATGCTTTCATCCAGGGTTGTCAGCGGAGTTAGTGCGGTGTTTGGCAGTTCGGCTCATATACGTGCACTTTACCCCTGGGTAGCCGTTTTACGGTATGAACTGCAAGATAAATCGGCTCATCTACGTCCGATGGTCCCTCTGGGCAGTCGTTTTACGCTATGTGAAGCCTTTAAAAGCAAGTCGGCTCATTTACGTCTGACGGTACCGCTAGATAACCATTAATTACAACTAGGTAAAGCTTTTCGGCTCATGAATGTCCGGTACCATTCGGGATGGCTATTTACGTTATTTCTACCAATGCGGTGTTGCGGTTGTCGCAGTGAGGTGTTGTATGTTGATCACCCTTTAGTTGAGGCTGTGTTAGTTTAGTGTAACCAGTTCCAAGTCCAGAGAAGACGACTTCCACCGCCAGCATGCATTGCGGGTTAAATTAAGTGTTAGTGGTGTGGTGTCCACAGCGCTCATGCTAGTTATGTGGCGTGCAGGTATTCAAACAGCAACTGAACGAGTTCTGAGTGCTTGTCACCCAGAAGCGATAGAAGCGACAGGGCGATCCCCTTAAGCCCAAATAATCAATCAATCAATCCCTCCCTTTTGCAGAAGACCTTCAGTGGTTGTCTGAGCGCTAAAGTGTCTACAGTCTAGCAGGATGTGGCATATGCTTAGTGCGTGTTGCAGTTGTCGCAGTGAGGTGTTGTATATTGGTCACTCTTTAGTTGAGGCCGTGTTAGTTTAGTGCAACCAGTTCGAAGTCCAGAGAAGATGACTTCCTTTTGGTGGCTATATTGATTTGATGTGCTCCATGTGCCTGCCGTCAGCTTGATGTTGTGGGTGTGGTTGTGTAGTTGGTGGTGGGTTGGAGTTTAGGGGCGCGTTGACATCCAGGGTCATTTTGCGCCCATGTGGTCGCGTAGATGTGTTGTGTAGAGATCACAATGCCTGCTTACCATTATGCAGCGCGCCACTTTTAGCTCCGATATTTCACGACGTACGTGTCAATTTCATTGATTCCATACCGCATGCACGGCTGTAAAGATGGTGGGCTAGGTAGTCGCTCTGCGGCTTTTGGACGAGCTACTGGGTGAAGCAGCGGTGGTGGTGAGGGACGGGTAGATTTAAAAAACGCAGCCACTGTAGCTAATATCCATGTCGGTGGCATCCAGCAGCGAACACGCGATAATCAATAGGCAAATGTTTAGCTTCCGTGCTGAGTAAATAGTTCACATACATCGATGGCGGTGCCAGGAATATTATATTAGCATTTGTTTTCTACCTGGGTAGCCTTTATCTCATGTCCGGGGGCTTGATAGTGGCAAGTAATTTTCTCCATTTATTTATAGAAGAAAACTTACGAATAGAAAAGCGGCGGCAGAAGGTTAATGAAGGTTAATATGCAGCTGCCTCTTCTCCAGTTTTCGTCAGATTTAACATGAACTTATGCATATGGGCGTCAACTGTAAGAAAAGGTCCCGAAAACTGCTCTTGCTCACCCCCCCCCTCTCCTACCCCAAGCTCGGCTGGGGTTCCCGCACCCGTCATACATGCGCCATGAAGGAAGACCTCGCCTCCCCCTCACCTCACCAAGTTCGGGGCGTTGCTGCTCCCATGGGTGGTACGACCAGGATGGTGGCATAGCAGGAACATTAGGTCGAGTCCCACGGCTCACAATGCTCGTAGAAGTAACCCATAGTATGGCGCTGGGTGTTTTAGAGGACAACCAACCCAATGCTTCCACCACTAGAGGCGAACTTTTACAGACGGATCTGAAGGCAAGGCATTACAAGATAATTGAAGAGGAAAACATGGCTGACCCATGCTATTAGGACACGTATTGATGAAGCTGAGACATTGAACTTAATTTCAGGTGCAGAGACTGCTTCCATTTCATCCGTATGCGAACATGTCTAAACTCAATAATTTGTTTCCGGCCGATAGTAGGAGTAGATTTCAATTCATGTCGTAGCAATCACCCAAATTCATCCATCTTACGTAAGGAAATTGGTCACCCGCATCGCCCATTCCCATCTAGCAGAACGAGACGCGAGCCCGCCGCGACTTGACACTTAGCCAATACTTCGCTTCATCGACGAGAAAGCATTGGCGTTGCATGGTGATCAAGCAGTCGATGCGTTGCTCTTCCCCGCTGATATTTTCCGGCCGCGGCCGTCAATACTGCCACAAGTGGTACGGGGTTGTCACAAGTGGTACCGCTGTCAAGGCTGCCACAAGTAGTGCGGCTGTCGAGGCTGCCACAAGTGGTAACGCTGTCAAGGATGCCACAAGTGGTACGGCTGTCAAGGCTGCCACAAGTGGCACCGCTGTCGAGGCTACCATAAGTGGTACGGGGTTGTCACAAGTTGCACCGCTGTCGAGGCTACCATAAGTGGTACGGCTGTCAAGGATGCCACAAATGGTACGGCTGTCAAGGCTGCCACAAGTGGCAGGGCTGCCGAGGCTGCCATAAGCGGTACGGCTGTCAGGGATGCCACAAATGGTTCGGCTGTCGAGGCTGCCACAAGTGCCTCGACAAGTGTACAATGTCACACATGTCACACATGTCACACATGTCGCATGTGGTTGAATTGACGGCTCATTGTCTTGTCGAACGGCTCATCGAATGCAGTCGAGAGCCTCTGTTGCCCATCATTTGGTGAGCATATTGCATTGGACATGGCCAACGTCCACCTCATACCGTGCAACACTGAGCCACAAGGCACCACACCGTCAGCGATGCCACCAGCCCAGGACACAAGCAAAGCAGATGAGTCGATACTCGAGCAGGAGAGGCGATATGCCACGCCGCCCGGTAACCCGGCCCACGATTGGCACCTGATTGATTGATTATTGGTGACGGCAGGGACGGAGCCGGTTCCCTCAGAGCGGTCCATGCAGCATTGCTTTTCGTTCCCGAGGCTCTTGTACGACGCAGTCGGCTGCTGTGACATACAACACTGCCAACTTCTCATGCTGATTGATCGCGGGTGGACTTGGTAATCCTGTCGGTTGTCGGATTCGAGCCCACGATCTTGCGATCAGGAGGCACACACCGTGTCGACTGAACTACCGCGAGCCTCCAGCAGTACGCGAGTGTCGGCAGATCGTGACCACACTCTGGAAGCTGGACTACACGGCTGTAGTGCCAGGCTGTGGCTGAGTTCGATTGGTGGCGGGTGGTTGGAGCGACATTACCCAAAGCTCAGTCTGAAGACCATGACAGTCCATGAACCTATCTCGCGAATGATCAATTCTCGTCAAAGCGCCCTAAAGCCCAAATAACTAGCTAACATGAACCTATCTCCTACGGATTCGGGCAAATTTAATCTTTTTATAGACCATTGATTCGTCTCCAGAGTTATTTTCTTGTCACGCCCTTCGTTTATTTGCTCATTTATGCAGAATGCTCGTTTTAATCCGAGTAGCCCCCTCCGAATTGAATAATCAACCACATATTGGTGAAACAAATTCACAAAACTAAAGCTATCTAGTAAGCTGACTTAAGAATGGGTTTTCAGCAAGCATTGGGGGTTTAGCAATCCTAATCTCGATTAATCCATCACGCATTGAAGGGGCTGATCGACAAGGCATCGATGCCGACATTTATAGTTACTTCAGGAACTCAACTGAAGATTGTATGATACCGCCCCTCTCCAAATAAACTCAAAACTCCACCGTGCCTGTCAGGCTGACGCATGCAGCATGCATTCCTATTCAACCATTGCACTTATGAGTGATGCAACGTTTTTGCATGGCAACAGAAATGAAAGTGAACTCGATTTCAATATATAAAAATAATGAAGACCACGGATGAATATTGCACGACAGCAAGACATTCCTGGCTCAGCATCGGACCCTGGTGACGTAAAACACGTCATGAATGACATGACGGCTGTTTGATGCATTTCCTATCCAGGTTCCTTCCCAATTTCAAACTTGATTTCCATTTTCACTCCATTTGGTTGGGAAAGAATATCGAGGAACCTTGTTCATCCGGGAGGGCACGTGTGACGGCCTACAAGTGAGTTATTAGTGAATTTTCTAGAAAAGGTGTGACACTGTAACCAGCATGCTTTTCTCCGAAAAAATCCAAACTGCATTTCAACTGGGAAACCATTTAGATAATTTATCTTGCGGCCTTTCTCGTTGCTTAATCGGCAACGAGTGCATCGTACAGATACGTGATTAGATACTCACGCGCTGATCACATTGTGCGACGACACCAAGCATATCGAGCGTGGCCGCACTTCTCAAAGAACATGTCAATCATCGAGTCATGTCCAGATGCAACACTTGCAGGCTTGGGACATCACACGAACATGAACCATCGTTCGACAAGCACATGGCACTCGAAAATGCATTATAATTGGAGAGCTACCCAGAAAATATGGCGAAGAAGATAGGCAGATATGCATTATGCATAGGTAGGCTGTGTTTTGAAAACCTGCCATGGTGGATTTAATACAATTGTATTATCCTGGCATTGGAATGCTGCAGGGAATCGAGACTGCTTCCATGAATGATCCTCTAAAACAAAAATTCAAGCAAAGGTCTATGCGAGGCAGTGTCATCAGTGCATTTTGTCATAGACTCAAGGTGGAGATCACCGAAGCTACTAGCACTGCGAATTCCTGAGATATAAGCAGAGATATAAGTGAGATATAACAGCTGATTGAAGTCAGTGGTTTACCTATAATTTTTCTTCTGGGGGGATTTGGAGGACTCAACCAACCACCATCTATAGAAGTATGATTTTGATCACTACTTCTTCAAATTGGCTCTTTTTAACTTCAAACAATTCGTGACAATTTATTTCCTGTGAAGGGGGCCCACCTACTACCATCGTTTAGAAGTCTGCCCTCAAGCCCCTCCACCTGTCCAAAAACATTTTTTTCCGGCTTCCTCTTCTTTTCCTTTCAATATACTCCTCGATTTGCTGCCGAACCCAGGCTCTGGTTCGGTGTTCTTCTTCTGCGTCCCTGCAGCTCGGTGTCCCTCTGCATCGCGCTTTTTTGCGGTCCCGGTGTCCTTTGAGGGCCTCCGTTGTGTTTTGAGGGCTCGCTATATGTATATTTAGGGCCCAAGTCTGTATTTTCTGGTCCCATCGCTTTTTGCTAGAATAGGTGCGTTTTTGATCTCCCGGTGCGGATTTAGGCCCCGGTGTTTTTTTTTGAGACGCCGGCGCAAAATTTGTAAGCCCAACGCGGGCTTTTGGGAGCTCCGGCGCAATTTCCCGTGGTGCCAGCGCATTTGTTCGGGTCTAGGCTTGAGGTTTCGGGGTCCAGACACAAGTTCTCTGGGCTCGAAAATATTTTTTGGGACTTCTTCTAAATTGTTCGGAGCCCGGGTCGCTTTTCAGGGTTCCGACGTGAAATGTCAGATACCTGGCGCCATATTTGGGTGCCTAGCCACGATTGTTCGACCCCCAGCAAGTTTTCGTGGTCTAGGTGATTTGTGTGGCTTCAGCGCGAATTCCGAGTTCCGATGAGATTTTATGGGCCCTCCATGCATTTATTTGGGCTCTCCACGATAAGCTTTGGTGTCCCGGTGCAATTTTTCAGGTTCCGGTGGAATCTTTTCTCTATTGTACATGCCTCTAAATAATCTTCAGAAATTCAAGCCAGTGATTGTGCTTGAAACGCCCTGCAGGCTATGTCAATCGGTGATTTAAGTTTTAATTTACTGAACGAATCGACGAAAACCATACAATCAATAGTGATTTCGCATAATTATTGAGGTCGCAATCATGTAATTCACCCACTTTGCTTTCATGTACCGGCGTAAACTGAATACTAAAAATCATGCGAATTATTTGTGTTGCATCCGCAAAACCAAATGTATAGGCGTTTCCTTCAATGATAAAGGCCTACCGTACATACTCTGACATGCGCTTGCACAGAGCCCCCCGGGCCCCTCCCCCCAGCGCGGAAGCACAAGCGTCCACGCTGTGACCACGAAGCCGCCGTTTTCCTCGCAGCAACGTGAGACCGAAGGCGGACTGTGTGCGAGATGAAGCCAGACACAGGGGTGCAACCGGAGCTGCCGCCGACACGACAGCGGCGCGGCCGTGTCCACCTGCGGCCGGCGGGCGGCCCGCAGAGGTCGTGTTTGGTCGTGCGGCGCCGGCCAGGCCATGACCGGCCCGCCGAGCGACCCGGCCGCAGCAGGGGAGGGGAGGGGAGCTGGGAGGGGGGGGGGGAACGCCCCGGCCGGTCCCGTCCGCGTCCGCTCATTAGGCCGTCGCCAAGGCGGCGCGCGAGGCGGCCGACAATGGTGGCCGCACGAGGGGCCGCGCCGGACGCCGCCGTCCAGTAACAGGCGGGCGCCGCATGGGGTCACAGCCGCCAACTAATGACCACACCAAGCACGTTTTGTCGACACACAGTTCGGCACAATCGGTCGCCGTTTGTGTGCGGAAGGCGACTACATTTCGCATCCATGAAATAACGATAGAAAAGACACATGCGGATTTTCAGCGATATAAATGACTATGCGGAGGTGGGGGATACCATCTATTACATTTTGTCCGCCAGCAACATAGAACAAAAGGCGTTGTTTTATCGGTTGCACCCTAACTGTCGGCGTTGCCATCGGAAAGAGCGGACGTCACCTACCAAGCGGTATTCTCACGACCAGCGGAAGACGACGTGTCTCAGCACGTCGCTTGGCATGACTGATTACAGGTCCTTTGAAGGTGAGCTTTTGATAATATAAAAGTCAGTCACTGGTGTGAATTAGCATTTGCATTCGTTTAATTATTGGTGGGTTAGGCCAGATTGCTAATATGTAGGAACCTTGACATTACCGAAATATGCCGTCATTCTTGGGCATATATGTATGTATACAATCATGCATACATTTATACACCGACAGTTATGCAATCACAGCGTTGCTACATAACCTAGAACCAAAAGTGAAAAATGTCATGTGATCGTAATAGCCATTGCCACAGAACTTCTCATAATATCCACAAATGGCGCAGATGTAATATCGGCGCAACACATCCAATAGCGCGATGCCTTGAACAAAGACACAGTTCTATAAAAAGGGATGACATCACTGAAGAAAATATGATGGATGCAACACGTGAATTTCACCACCACTGGAGTCGAGGGAGATTGCCACTCACATATTTTAACGTTTGACGTCACACCTACGAACTTAACCACATATATTCATCACAAGCAATCAAATTGCTGTCACAGTCATACAAGAACCAATAAATGAACTAGAATCGTTAGGCGTCAGACGCAATGATAATGTGGGCATCGGGATCTCTAGCACACAAGGAAGACAAGTGGGTGCTTGATGCCATTCAATAACTATGAAATCTGCTCCCGCGACAAGCTCACCCGGATGCTCACTAGTGTATGCGCAAAGAATATAGTTATAATTTATGAAACCCTGTCTCAATAAAATATCATGCGTAGTGCATTTATGTAAGTTAACCTGCTTTCAGACGTCAATTTCATTGCCACTTACAGTGAAATATTACGCATATTGTTACTTTGCGTATAGTCTTCTGGAATTATTTTCCACCACAGACGGCGGGCTGTGCGCCGGAGACGTATCATAACCTCCACAGGTCGTAACCTCCACAGGTCACAACCTCCACAAATTCAACACATCGCAGCGGTCGTAACCTCCACAGGTCATAACCTCCACAAGTCCGCAGCGGTCATAACCTCCACAGGTCGTAACCTCCACAAGTCCGCAGCGGTCATAACCTCCACAGGTCGTAACCTCCACAGGTCGTAACCTCCACAACTCCGAAGCGGTCATAACATCCACAGGTCATAACCTCCACAGGTCGTAATCCCCACAGGTTGCAACCTCCACAAGTACGAAGCGGTCATAACCTCCAGAACTCAGCAGCGGTCGTAACCTCCACAGGTTGAAACCTCCACAGATTCAAGAACTTTTTTTAATTTTCTAGAAGCATCACTTCAGATAGCTATCGCTAGGTAGCAGCACGGTCTAAGTATTATAGCAACGGATATTGAATGAATGTCATGCGATTGAACGTTGAAGCATAGATAACAATATTTCTCACTAGATGGCAGGATGTGTCGTTGAATACGCTTTTTTCTGTGTGCGCACATTGTTAACTTTTCAGACGTCGGGAACCGGCCGTCGCCCCGTGGGAAGCTGATATGCGGCGCAGTGGCGGATGCAGAGAACGAACACCCTGCTCAGACCTGTTTGTATCAGATTTGATGGCTACCTAAAATGTTGAATACATTGTGATTATCGCGCAATATTTGCATTGTCCGCCCTGAATATGCCGACTAGTCGTACCCTGGTGACGCCATTGATCAGCTGTCTTGGGAAGGAACGGAGAAAGCGCAGCGTCTGTGGCGCGAAAGTGGACGGTTCACGTCGCGAACCAGTCACGGTGTCGCTGATGAAAAGTTATGGAAGCCGAAGTGGGTGATTAGGAGTCGACTTGGCGCTTTTGCCAGGAGTGGGTGATTCGGCGTTTCGTTTGGAAAATCGCTGACCGATTTTTTTTGGCTGAATATGGGATCAGGGGTCGTGGGCCACTTAGGAATTCTCACAGTTTTGGGAATTTTTCCCCAATTTTTTCTTCCACAAATTGTGATTTCTGCTGAGTCGGTGAAGTAGGGTGATTTGACGGTATTTTCTTACCTTCCGAGTGGTTGCGATGCCCATTATAATACCATAAGCATGTAATTCAAGCCGGTGATTCGGAGTTCGCGTCTCGGAAAGAACATTTTGCCATAGCAAATATTGATATTAATATCCAAATATCCTAAAATACCGGCGGAGAAAGCCCCCATGTCGCATCTTTTGTGCAACTTTTTAAACTTTTTGTTGAAAACTTTTCTTTCAGATTAACAATTATATTCAAATAACGTAGGTAATTGTAGAGTGTACTGGACGAATGTAGATCATTCAAAAGTACATATTTTCTTCATTTTTTATTATGGGATGCACAGCTCCCGTGGAAACACATTTTGTCTAAATGGAAACTTCATCTTGAGTACAAACCTATCCGCTGTAGTGTTTCCGCTATAATTGTATGCTTCTGTGGGTGTTTTGCTTTAAAATCCGCTGGCAGTCCAATGTTTGTTGGACCAGAATTTCCTCCGATAAAGCATTTTTTCTTTCGATTAAAATCCGATGATTGTTCGCATCGCGAAACCGTCACGGTGTCGCTGGTGAAAATGTGCATTAACCTGCGAGAACGGGTTACCCATAGTTCATTATAGCCTCCTGCCTCTTGTGCACTCGAGGTTCATTACGAGTTGGCTCTCTTTTACTTGCACGGTGTTGGAATTTTGTATGTCGCAATAGCGCTTGCTGGACGAAGCAACTGCTTTTTGTAGGTAAGCGACCACCAGGCTAGACCACCGTTCCAAATCCTCAAGGAAAGAATTACTCATGTATTACTCATCATGTACGATTGTATTTGCGTACATCTAAAGCACCTCGGCTTAATCAGTTAAACAGTGGTAAAGTTCTACAGAATGCACCGACACTGTATATCTTGTTAAAATTTATGCGATGAAGTGATTTTTGGGGGCTATTTTTGTATAGCATCATTTGATTTTGCGGTTGGAAATTGCAGCTGAATTTAAGATTTCTCCTGTCTTAATCTTGTCTTATAGTTATGTTATCGGAACATACGTGTGTGATTCGGTAAGAATTTGGCTAATTCCTTCCGTGTTTACTAGCTCTTCCAAACAGCTACTGTTCCGTTAAGAAGCAGAATGGAAGATTCCAACCATCATATAATTGGTCGGTATGCGTTGTATCGCAAAGTGTGTGCAAGTTTTGTAGCAGCTGGCATGTGTTCGCAGCCTTCATTTTGTTTCAACGGACCTCTGGCGATTCTATTCCCGTTCAAGAAATAAAACATCACAGAGTCCGATGCGCAGTCAATTATGCGAAAAATGCAGACTTCCTAAATCTGATACTTCCAATTTGTGTCCATCAATTCCAACGACTTCCGAATGGCCATAAAATACTCCCGAATGTAATGATAAGAAAATACATATTCACTAAATCATTGAAATATATCTCAATCGCCCCAAAATAGATGACGGTGTGCATAATCGTGATATGCCGTACCATTGGTTAACATGACCTCCCAGCATGCTATGACACGGGTCTGTCTAGGCCAATGCGCCCTCATGTAGTATCCATCCCCGGCGTGTGACATATGAAATGTCCGCTAAGCTTTAGATTGTGATATCTTGCAAACGTAATAGAATCGGGCCCTCTGGATCGGCCAATCGAGCTAAAAACTCCATGACGTGCAACAGTGCATGCAACCGTACGTTAGAGCACAGGCGTGCTCAGAATATTGTTAAAATGTAGTTGTATTAAGAAGACCAGAGGTGTCTGTGGATTCATTACATTTACTAAAGTGGGGCTCGTTTAGGCCTGAATCTATGGGGTGGATCCCCCCATCTATCCCCTCCATCTCGAAATCTATTGGACACATATCGAAACTGGACAGCTCAGGTTCGTCTAATATACACTTTAAGAATGTCGAAATGTCAACCTTCCCAGTGGAGAGGCCAGGAGGTAAAACGATTGGTGGATTGATAAAGGCTATTTGGGCTTGCGTTTAAATTTTACGTCGACAAAATTGTCATAGCTCGGAACAAATTATTTTTAATGGTGTAAAGCACTAGATGTCCATACATGCACATGCAAAACATCCAATGGTGCAGCCAGAAGCCTGAAGAAGGGAAGGTATCATTCGTTCCTTGCTCCTGATCTTCAGTCAGTGCCACAAACTTGGACGTAGCTAAGAGGGTGACTGGATCGGGCACCCCATTCTTGGGATTCTACGGGTCCATGACACGGCCCGGGGGCCATGCTAGTGGCCCATTCGCACTCCTCTACGCTATTGTCTTGGTGGAGACAGAAAATTCAACATAACTTTTTTAGGTGTTGTTTGGAGCCTAAGAACGCCTCCAAGCCCTTGCAAATAATAACGGGCCCTTTGAGATGTCTACGATGTACACAAGTGGTGGGGAAGGAGGTAGATTGGGACGCTGGAATCCCTCCCACACATCTATGATTATCTACAATTATACAATTAGTTGTGGGTACATGAATAGGGAACAATTATTGAATCAGCAACACATCCCTGACATCGAAACTATTCCTTTTATAAGCAACTGTATTCGTGATCCATGCTTCTGCAACAGTATTTTGGCCAGTTGGCCAACAGTTGGACTTCTCATACTCGCACAAAAAAGACAATGAAATCAAAACATAAGTAAACCCAAATGTAAACCTAGACGAGATCATTGTTTTCGAACAAAGTCTCTTGTCGAAACCCAGCGTATTCAGATACAATCACTTCAGTCAATATGGAAGATGGCTCATAAAATGGCCATACAAGAGATATCGAACGAGAGCCATGCGGGGAGCAGCAGCATCGTGGAGGCGGCGGACAGCTTCAGTGTTTACTGACATTCGGTTGTGAACACATAGCAAATATTCATCAGCAAATATACATGGCTTTGTATTATCGGGGATCGATATTGCATGTCCATTATGGCACCAACCCCGCCGGTCGGGTTCAGTGTGACCCGGCGAAGTAGCTGATGACTAGCGATTGCAATAGAATCCCACAACTTGTGGTCGACCACGAGTCGCTAAAGTCACGGCGCCAGCCTACCCCAAGGCTCCGTGCCGTCTGGCGCGAGCCGTTCCGTGGCGGCGGCACCTAGTTGTCGACGTGGTCAGCCAACACACTGACACGCACATGACGGCGCACACGTGGCCGGCTGGACCTAGCTGCCGACGTGGTCAGCCAACACACTGACAGACACACGTGGCCGGCTGGACCTAGTTGTCGACGTGGTCAACCAACACACTGACACGCACATGACGGCGTACACGTGGCCGGCTGGACCTAGCTGCCGACGTGGTCAGCCAACATTCTGACATGCACATGACAGCACACACGTGGCCGGCTGGACATAACAAAACTTTGGATTTCAGCCACTTCCTTTTCAATGCCATTTTCAGACACTTCAATTCATTTTCAATTCCAGTGTATTTCAATTTTTCATATTCACCATTGCTAAAAATGATATTTTGGTGACTTGTGTTGGACCTGATTCACCATCACCATAGTGAATCAGGTCCAACAATGTTAGAGCAATGTTTTAAGTATGTTTAAAGTTGCCCTCTTGTAGCAGGAAAAACATATATTATCGGACGATGGTTTTATGGTAGCAAAGATGAGCATGGAATTTCATTTCCCATGCTATCCTGTTTTATGGGGACACATTCCCCCAGGCCGGGAAATGCGTCCCTCTGAAAAGGTTCCAGTGTTCCCGCTCTCATTTTTTCAGCTTGAGGCGCCTCTATTAAATAAAAAGGCTCCCCTTAGAAGAAAATGCGCCCCTTGCGGAAGAGCCGAGTGCATCCCTCCCCTTCGAATTTTGCAGGGAGAGGCGCCACTTCAGGCGCTTTCACAGTGGAGCCGATCCAAAGAAATGGCGCCTCTCCAGACAGGTGCCCACATGAAAATTCCTGGGTTCTTCACCTGATTACAACATTACTCTCTCGCGGTTATGAACTCGGGCTAGTTATAAAATTGTGCGCATTCACGTGTGGCTTCTCTTGCAAATTTGACAACTACAGTTGAGTCATTAAAAGGAAAGCGGTCAAACTGAAAAGAAAGTTACATGTTTTGTATGTCCGTAACAGCAATGTGGCAGCGTAAATTAAAAACCGGCGATGAGAGCACCGTCCGAATAGGTTACGACGGATTTCTTGGGGAGCCCCTAGTCATATAGGATGCGAGTGACTGCTATCACAAAGGCTGCAAACAAACATAGATCTGACCGTCCTATTCCTACTACACTCAATAATTGTAAACACGCCGGACCTTCGACATTTTTGAAATTACTTCGATATTTCAACATTCTGATACCGTACGGCAAGCCACGTCAAGTGATACCCACGTGATGCAAATTGAAGCCATAACCACGAAACGCAAGGACTCTGAAAATTAACACACGCCCTGGACGGGGGGGGGGTGGCGAAATCCGCCTATCCCTCCCGTTTTTCGTACATCACTCCAGATAGTTACTGGCAGATAAACACCATTGTTTGCGTACCTGCTTAAAATTAACAGGCGCGTTGCTTAAAGCATGAAAAACGGAAATTGGACAACAAAATTCGAATTAGGGGCCGTTAAAGTCCGAAAATCTCGCAGCGCCAATCCACAAAAATCGGCGCTGATGCGCTTCCCATAGATTGACAAAAGGGAAATGTTCTTGGCAACACTAGCGACTTGCTTCATGTATATTATTATGCCATATAGTTTCAAAGTTATGTTAGATCACCGAGGTCAAGTTAGGTCCAGTTCATGACAGGTTAATGGAACCAAACTTGGTCAACTGGAATGCTGTCATAAATGCAAATGACTGTCATGCGGTTGATGTCACTTTGTGTGTTATTCCCTACACATCTTGAAAACTGCTGTTTGTCATTGTGTACCTAAGCGCTTCCATACTTTATTCATGTACTTCGCTCCATTTTTTGCGAAGCCGATTGCGACGAGCCGCCCAACGGAGATGTCAGGGGGCGGCCCGGTTACAGTAACCGCAGCAGGTAATGGCCCGATAAATTGCTGCTACATAGATGACCTGAGGTCAAATGTCAGACACCACCCACACCCACAGACTCAGAGGAAGAAGATGTTAGCTCAGATAGCGCAGGAACCACTCTACAAACCACCCAATCACCGACAACACGAGCAACCAACAAACCAAGCACTACATCCACGAACAAATCAACCACAACACCCATGAAAACCAAAACACGTAATAAACCTACTCGACACTAGACAGCATAGGAACAAACATCCGAACAACTCCTCAACCCAGTCTCTCCCAACTCTGCCCATGACATGTGTTTATATTTTTTTTAATCGAAAGAAGCTTGCCAGACCGACATCAGAACCTCAAACAAACGTAAAGAGGAATTGGAAAAAAAACAGAAAAACAAAACAAAAACTAAAACTAAAACAAACAAACAAAAAGAAAGGAAAAAAGTTAAAAAAAAGAACCGAAAGAAAACAACAACAAAGAACTAGACAAAAGACAAAAAGAGATTGTAAGAGACAACTAACAGTGTATGACCATGTATGTTTGCAATGTTAATACCAAAAGCGATGACCCCCCAACCCCCTCCACCAACTACTACCAGGCACCGTCCGGACCACCACCTCCAACCGACTTCAAAGTTGTAAACAGCCGAAATCACCACACGGTGGCAGGCTGTTATAATTCACTTACACACACACACTCTTAGCTGGATGCTGCATGCGAGCAGAATGATTTCAAGGTTAAAAAGCCATACATTTGACATATCGTTAAACACCTTGCACTATGCATATGTGTATCGACCTTAAACCAGTCAACCACGTCGGCCATTGAATAAGCCAGACCGTCCGCTGGTGTCAGTTCCCTGTAGCCCGTCCCAAGCCTGCGTTGGAAGACCACGCATCAACTACCCCTCCCCTCCCCCCAGATGACCGCAAGATATAATGCCTCACCCTCGCCGTATCCAGTGACATGTGCAAGTTGCCAGTGGCGTCTTCAGCTTAATCTCCAAGGATACCTCCACATGACTGACAGGGAAAAGATGATGCGCCAATAGCACAACAGCATATAGATCTGAAGATACTGTACATGTTGACAAAATGATGAATAGTTCAACAACTGTGCCCGCCACTGCAGTCGTCAGATTCCCAGCCTGCGTGGCTGGGCGCTCGAAGCAGCAGCCCGGCTCGGATTTCCCCGAAGAGGCGAGCTGGCCGCGATCTGAACCGCCAGCCTGCTTCAAAAGCAGAGCTGATCTAGAAACGGCTAACTGATGGCGATCTTGCAATTTCTAATGGAGCACTGAATCGGTACAAAGTAAATGAGAGTACTCCATATAGGCTCACAATTACCTCTGGTATTCTCATCATCAATCAACAAACATAGAGATGTGTCATTTGTGAAGGTATTACTGAAGAAAAAAAACACTAGGTGGTCATGAATATTGCGGAGGATCGAGGAGGGACGCTCTGACTTATTTATGTCTCCTGGTAGATCTAGAGAACCAGGGGATAAGCAGCATATTTTGCGCCGTCGCAACAGACTAGATGACAGCCTGCCCCAGCTCTGCTGTTAACGGACCAAAAGGTGACTGAGCCACAGCCGAGCTCGACACCTAGTAATATGCAGCGTGAGTGTAAATGTGTGTGTGTATGTGTGTGTGTAGGTATGTGTGTATGTATGTGTGTGTGTGTATTTGTGTGTATGTGCATTTGTGTGTTTGTGGCAGGAGGTGGCTTGATCACTAGAAGTCACTATGATCACTAGCTATCCGCTCTTCGGCGAGGGGTGACGTCGCGAAACACGAGTCTCTGGGATGGCTGCCGGGCGTCCAGCGCTGAAACAAACGCTTGCGAGTCCTGCAAAACTATCGTGAATTTAACGTCGGCGAACACAAGGCACAAGAACAACTGAAGGCGCGGCATATACCTAATCTATACATTTATATCGAAATACAGGTCCATGTCTTCACCTACAAAGATATATATATATATATATATATATATATATATATATATATATATATATATATATATATATATATATATATATATATATATATTCATATATATATGCATATAAATACATTGATATCTATATCCATATATTCTTCTCCCTCTCTCCCTTCTCCCTCTCTCCCTTCTCCCTCTCTCCCTTCTCCATCACTCTTTTCATCTCTTGATCTTTGTATCTCTTGATCTCTATATATCTTGATCTATATATCTCTTGATATCTGCATCTCTTGATCCCTGTATCTCTTGATCTCTGCACATTTGTATCTCTGCATACATATTTGTATCTAAGCCTCTCTGTATCTCTGCATCTCTGTATCTCTCTTTCTTTCTATCTCTCTATCTATCTCTCTCTCGCTCTCTCTCTCTCTCTCTCTCTCTCTCTCTCTCTCTCTCTCTCTCTCTCTCTCTCTCTCTCTCTCTCTCTCTCTCTCTCTCTCTCTCTCTCTGCATTTTCGAAGTGGTGTCCTTCGGACATGGCCGCCGTGTGACAATGTCTGGGTCTGCACCTGGCCAAAATAGAATGAAATTCTTAAAAAGTTAATTTCATACTATGCACTATTTCATTCAGTGATTCAATCTTGCTATTCGGGGCAGTATCGTGACTCGGGACTGTCTAAAGTAGAAGAGCGGGCATCTGAAGTCGAAGGAGTGGTAGGTTATAGAGGGTTCATCTAAGGTCAGAGTGACGACCTAGCGGTGATATCGGACGTAAATGAGCAGACTTCATTTGAATCCTGTCACCCAGAGGTACCATCGAACGAAATATGAAACATCATGCGAACCTCAACACATCTCCGCATTATATCACCCAGAAGCCAATATACGGCACAATACTAAGTATGACTAACCTTGGGTGTAGCCCATAAAATACTTATTTCCATAATGTATTATGGTAGCATAGGTACAACAATGAAGTCTACACCTTACTACATCAACTTCAAGTGCGGGAATGCCACAAAAATTGCGTCAAAGACCCCAAACAGATGTCGGGCCCCGGAAGGAAGTGCGTTGGAGCACGGAAAAAATGCACCAGGAGCCCGAAGAATCGCACCGGGGCTCACAAATATCGCGCAGGAGGCTTACAAAAATAGAAGTCGATCCCAATAAATCACAAAGGGATTCTATCGAGTTCACCCGAGTACCGGACAATTCAGAAGAGGTCACGAAAGGAAAGTATTCTGAGGGCCTTTCTACTCTGAATGGTGCCATCCGCTGGAAAAAAAACTCGTTGAGCAGCCGCAGTGACATGCTAAAGAGGAAAATCTCCCTCCGTCCTAGCAAGGCGGGCTCCGAAGAACCCAAGAATCGCACCTGGGTCCACAAAAAAAGGTTCTAGGGCAAGATACATTCGCTTCGGGCCCCCATAATTAAGGGTTTTAAATAAATACAGCGGACACCAAAAAACTTGCTTCGGGCTCTAACATTTGCGCCGGGGAACGTTAAAATTAGTCTGGGCCTGGGGTCGGATTAGCACAACGCGACCTGTGAACTGGCGCCAACACCACCACCACCAAATGTCGCGCATGGGACCCAAAATTCCCGTCGGTAGTCGCGTAAGTTCTGGCCGAGGCATCAATAATTCCCTCGGGGCTCACAAAAATTGGCGTTGATGTCCCCAAATAAGCACAGCGTGGTCCCAAAGTCACAACGCAACCCGACAAGAATCAAGCCAGAACCCAAAAAATAAAGGGAGGTACCGAAAAATAAATGTTCCGACCATAAAAATAACCCCTTAGTCCAAACATACTACGAGATGCCTTAACAAATCGCATACGACACCGAAAAACATTCCGGAGCTCGACAAATCCCGGCGGGACATAAAAATACAGAAATGTCGCCGAGGGCCTGAAAAATCAGGCCTTGGCTGGGACTTTACATAATTCAGAATCAGTCACTAAAAACTGTCAAGCCCAGAAAAGTGACGTCCGATTCTCCCCGGAACCACGCCACTGGGCCAGAAACGTCGAGACCGGATCCAAAGAAATTATACCGGGCCCTTAATAATGTGCCGAAGTCCGACAAACATGAGGAAAAAACACAGCGGGACTCAAAGAGCATAACTTGAGTACGAAAATGCACCGAGCGCTTCAAAGCTTTCCGAGTCTGGAATAAAACGGCATTGCCTTAAGACATTCTGCTGCTCTAAGTATACACACCGGAGCTAAAAATCAAGACACAACGGTCCCTCAAAGCACAGCGGGGTTTGATACAGCATAGGGCCTCAAAAACAGGCTAGGTCCCTAAAAAATCGACATGGTCCTAGAAAAGGAATGAAAAGACAGTGCACTAAATGAACACTGCGGGGCCTACGAAAACGCACCGATGCTTACAAATTATCGTCGGTACACAAAAATAAGTAACAAAACTTTACTTTTGTTTAAAAAGCCGGTATCGCATAAATTGCTCGCAACGTGTCGAGCCCCAAGCAAAAAATTGCTGGTGCCTTAAAACACATCCGAAGACAAAGAAAATCGGAAAGGTTAAAAAGAACACCTAACTGGAGTCTCAGTTCGGTACCCAATCTGGAAGCGTTGTTATTTAATCAGAAATGAGGTGCGTCAAAGCTAAGCGGTTATCCGGATTTCTTAGCCACTAGAAAACGTGGGAAGGAGAGTCATCGAAGTGAATTCAGGATGGGCCCTTGCGGCCCTAAGTCTGAACACGTTATGACTTTATGAGGTGTCGTGTGTTGTCACCTATCAGCTGTTTTCCACTGCTTTGTTGGTCCTCAACATATGCGCTTTCATTCCGCTTCAGCCGGGTGTTACGTGATGCAGTTGTAGCATTTCCTTTCAAGTGGCAAATATTATATAGTGCACGATGTGCACTGCACAAATGTTTGAGGTGACTGATGAGGCCCTGAGGACGAACACAATACCATATGTTATTATTTATAGAGCTTTTCTTTTCCCCATTCTGTCAGCTTGCAAATCATGGCCTCCCACAAACCGGATCAAAGCATCTTCAACCAGCGATCACACGTCTTTCTTTTTCTCACCATCTCCAACAATAATCATGATAATTTCTTCATCGGCCAGCAAGTAGGTTTCGTTCTTACTAGCAGCCAGTGCAAACTTGTAAGGTGAACACTGCCTCAGAAACGTCTGTGGGCCAATAAGTACTAAGTATGGCTATATCTGGCAATCTTAATAAAATCAAACCCTTTCTCACCTTCACATTCAAGTAACATGCCATGAAAATATGAACGTGTGAAGAATGTCTAAGGGGAAAAACTCAACTCAATGAACAACAATCTGAATTGTGCAAAAGCATAGATCAGTGAACTCATAATGACCCCCTGCAGCTTTTGGCCATTTCAAAATGTTCGTTTACGGGATAAGTTGGACTGGCGGTCTATTCTTTCTCCCCATGAACATCAGTGAACAACGGATGTTCTTTAGCGGTCCCCATCCTAGTGGTAAAAGTTGTGTGTTTACAATTAAAATTATCGGGTTATCGACCCAAAAGTGCTCAACCATGGTATTTTGCGAAATTCTTTGATGCGTCCCTGCTGTTCACCCTGGCCCACTCACTTTTGGGGACGTTCCTACGCCTGACCAGGCCATGAAAAGGCATCGTTGCATTTCATGGCCTGGTCATTGCATGGCATATTGCAGACAGATAACATGCAAATGTCTTGCCATCATCCGCCACTGCGTGTCGCATTATTTTCCCACGCGTCGACGCATTGCAGGCAAAAATCGTGTGAATGTTATACGATCATCGGCCACTGCGCAACGCATTACTTTCCCACGCGTCGATGCGCGGGCTACCGAGCTCTCGAACAATAGGACAGCTGCACGCATAGACCACGTACTCAATTGTATCATCCTGCCATCTGGCGAGAAATATTGTTACCTATGATTCAGCATTCAATCTCATTAGTGTAATACGTAGACCGTGCTGCTACCTAGCGATAGCTATCTGAAGTGATGCTTCTAGAAAATTAAAAAAGTTCTTGAATCTGTGGAGGTTGCAACCTGTGGAGGTTACGACCGCTGCTGAGTTGTGGAGGTTATGACCGCTTCGTACTTGTGGAGGTTGCAACCTGTGGGGATTACGACCTGTGGAGGTTATGACCTGTGGAGGTTATGACCGCTTCGGAGTTGTGGAGGTTACGACCTGTGGAGGTTATGACCGCTGCGGGCTTGTGGAGGTTACGACCTGTGGAGGTTATGACCGCTGCGTACTTGTGGAGGTTATGACCTGTGGAGGTTACGACCGCTGCGATGTGTTGAATTTGTGGAGGTTGTGACCTGTGGAGGTTATGATACGCTGTCGTTTAAAGCAAGACAAATGAAAATCGGCCGAGAAGTTTTCAAGTTAAGGGCCGTTAAATTGAAAACAATTCGCAGCGCCAGACCACAAAAATCGGCGCTGATGCGCCTCTCGTATATTGGCAATAGGGAAGTGTTCTTGAAAACATTAGCGACTTATTTGATGCATATTGTCATGCTATATAATTTAAAAGTCATGTTAGGTCGCCGAGGTCAAGTCAGTTCAAGTTCATGATAGGCTAATGGAACCAAACTTGGTCAACTGTAATGTGTCATAAATCCAAATGACTGTCATGCGATTGATGTCACTTTACATGTTACTCCCTATACATCCCGAAATCTACTGTTTGTCATTGTGTGCCTAAGCGTTTCCAAACTTTATTAATGTATTTCACTCCTTTCTTTGCGAAGCCGATTGTGCCGAGCCGCCCAACGGAGCAGTCGGGATGGGAGCCAAGTTCCGGTAGTTGGAGCAGGTAATGACCTAATAAAGTGCTCCTATATAGGTGACCTGAGGTCAAATGGCGGATCTGACATCTGTACTGCATCATTAGTAATGTCCAATACATCATTAATGCCAATTTTGGAGCATTTAAACACAACCACAGCGATCCATAACAATGGCAAGCCAAGCCACGCAAAACCAGGACATTTTGCAATTTTGACCTCATTTGACCTTAAAGATATTGACCTAAGGTCATGAACTTTGCACACAACAGAGTTCACTATCGTACCCATCCACCCTGTGAATTTCGTTGCTCTAGCCTTCATAGGAGCTGAGATCTTAGGGGGGCGGAATCCGTCCCCCCTCCAGTGCGCGTTATTTTCAGAGGCCCTCCAGGGCGCGTGTTAAAATGAGTTTGCTGTTTTTCAGATCATGGGAGTGAAATGACCCTGTAGTCAACATGTCCTTAAACCCAAGTAATCAATCGATGTCTTCCAAACTGAAATTTGATGGTGCACTTGTGAATGGTGCTCGTGTTTTCTCGTGAACGACACTGTCCACGTGGATGTGGACGACATTGTCCATACTGGCCATGCGGACGAACATTCGCCACGCGAGACGACACTGGCCACGTGACGTGACACTGGCCACGTGACGTGACACTGGCCACGTGACGTGACACTGGTCACGTGATGTGACACTGGCCACGTGACGTGACACTGGTCACGTGACGTGACGCTGGCCACGTGATGTGACACTGGCCACGTGACCGGACACTGGCCACGTGACGTGACACTGGTCACGTGATGTGACACTGGCCACGTGACGTGACACTGGCCACGTTATCGGGACATCAACCATATGACCGGCCACTGACCACGTGGCCCGACAGCGGCCACGTGGCCCGACAGTGGGCACGGGACCCGACACCGGCCACGACCAGAACGCTGTCGGACGGCCGGAGACATGAAGACGGCCAACGCAGCACCGTGCTATACTTACATGGCGGTGCCGAAGCGCATTTTCATATCCTTCAGAATTTGAACACACGCGACACCATGCCGTGCCTGTGATCTGCGGTACGAGGCGTGCAGCTGGTCTATGGTGGCTGGCTCCATTTATGGTGAATGTCTTATGTTCTGGCTGGGCGTGCATTTGGCACCACAATGACTGTCCTCAAACTCGGCTCCGATCAACATAATCTTTACGTTGAATCACGGGCATAGCCATGGGTGAAGCCGTAAATGGCAAGCACCAGTGTTAAACATTTAGCACACACACACACACACACCCACACACACACACCTACACCCGCACAGCGTATATCACGCATGGATAAAATGCGTAGGCTGAATCAATATATTATGTCGAATTATTTCGCTCATTCTGCATACCATATATAGCATGGTCTACCGTGCGCAGATTTATGCCGAAAAAATTGCTAGACCAGTCTTCTGATGCACCTCAAAGGCCAAGCTGTGGGTAACAAATGTATATTAAGCAATAGGCAGTACGTTGTGACTAGATGAGGCATACATGTAGTATTCCAATTGGACATCGCATGGTGAAGACCTATCTACTGAAAAGTGCTACATCTAGCACCTGACCGACGGACAAGATTGCTGAATCTCCACACTGCACTCGTGATACCTCCATACCGCGCTCATGGCACCTCCATACCGCACTCGTGGTACCTCCATACCGCGCTCATGGTACCTTCATACCGCACTCGTGGTACCTCCATACCGCGCTCATGGTACCTCCATACCGCACTCGTGGTACCTTCATACCGCACTCGTGCTACCTCCATACCGTACTCGTGGTACTGTGTCACAGCCAACGCAATTCATATACGACACTATAGACAACCGGCCACTGGGTGTGCATATAAAACACCACCACCTCTGTCAGGCACAGACGATCGGTAGCAGAACCGGCTACATCTTTGGACTGACGGGCCATGGGGGGCCGCTACCATCCCGTTTCTAATCTCTCCGAGAACCGTTCCTTTTCGGCCAGAGCGTGCATGTTGGCGTAACGGGCGCACGGCGGACCTGCGTCGTCTCCACCGAACACAAACCTGACGAACGTGAGCCATCGCCAGGCCACCTACACCTGAGTCACGTTCCGCCGCCTCCTGTCGGCGGCGACGGACGCCCTGGAGCCGCGCTGCTCGGCGCCGTCGAGCTCGTTGATGCGCGGCTTGGGCAGCGTCGGCGGCGGCACACGAGCGTGCGACGCGCGCTGCGTCTGCACCAGCGAGTCCTTGTCGCTGTGCCAGCCAGTCGGCTCCGGCTGGCACAGGGCGCCGTTGCTGCGCTGTCGCGGGTCGGACGTGAGCGACACGAACGAGTCGGACGGCTGGGTGCTGACCAGCGAGTTGCCGTCGTACGGCATGTCCTCCACGTACGGCGTCTGGTAGCTGTTGTAGCGCGCGCGGCCCACGGCCAGCTGGGCGGCGTTGAGCGGCTGAGTGCTGCCGTACTGACTGTTGTCGCGGTCAAGATTGGGCAGCTGGAGGTCGCGCCGGTCGCCGCCGCCGCCGCCGCCGCCTACCGGACTGTGGCGCCTCTTCTGCGTGTCCAGGATGTCAGAGGCGGTCCACATGCTCGGCGTCCGGCCGTTCGAGATGGTCGGCACCGCCTCCTCGTGGTCCATCTCGTAGGCGACTTTGACGGGCGTCGGCTCGCGGCTCTGCACGGGCGGCACTGTCACGGTGGTGATGCGCCGCTGCGGACCGACGTCCGGCGCCGGCTTCCTGCGTCGGTAGCACAGGAAGAAGTACAGCGCGAGCATCACCACCAGCATGATCAGTCCGGCCACACACAGCAGGATGATGAGCAGCAGACTGGAGTCGCCTGACGGCGGCGTCGGCTGCACAGGCGCTGTAGTGCCCGTGGGCGGTGGTGGAGACGGCGTCTGTGGCGGCGGCATCACCAGCGACACGATGTTGGAGAGCGGCGCCACGTTGCCGGCCTCGTCCACACCACGGATGGCGAAGAAGAGCAGGGTGTCGGCGATGTCGAAGTCGATGACTGCGAGGCTGGGTGTGCCGGCAGGCTCCGGCTGGCTCCAGTGCGTCACACTAGTGCAGTCGGAGAAGTGCTGTCGCAGTCGGGACCGACTCTCGCAGAAACGCACCTCGTAGTGCGACACTGGAAACGAAACCGATGGTCAGTTACGGTGTCTCGCCTCGTAGTGCGAACTGGAAACAGAGCCGATAGTCAGTTACGGTGTCTCACCTTGTAGTGCGGCACTGGAAACAGAGCCGATAGTCAGTTACGGTGTCTCACCTCGTAGTGCGACACTGTAAACAGAGCCGATAGTCAGTTACGGTGTCTCACCTTGTAGTGCGACACTGGAAACAGAGCCGATAGTCAGTTACGGTGTCTCACCTTGTAGTGCGACACTGGAAACAGAGCCGATAGTCAGTTACGGTGTCTCACCTCGTAGTGCGACACTGGAAACAGAGCCGATAGTCAGTTACGGTGTCTCACCTTGTAGTGCGACACTGGAAACAGAGCCGATAGTCAGTTACGGTGTCTCACCTCGTAGTGCGACACTGGAAACAGAGCCGATAGTCAGTTACGGTGTCTCACCTTGTAGTGCAACACTGGACAGCAGTCGACATTGAGTGACACCACCTCGTCTCCTACGTTGACAATACACCATGATCCAGAAAATCACACCTAGCACCTTCAAACTGGAAGCACATCACAATGAACTTAGGGTGGACGACACAATGCAATATGCAGGGAAATTTCCTTGTGATCAGTACTTGCGATCTAAGGCTAGATTTCTACCCGAAGAATGCTACCATGAAAAAATGTATGTGAATGCCTGCCTGCATGCATCAATCAGATAGTTCAGCTTGATCCATAGGACATCAATGCAGAACGAGTTATAGTGAAAGAAAATGCACTTTCTAAACACAACACCGAGAGCAGTCACAACCAGGGAATGAACTTTGCCAAAACTGTTGACTGGTTGCTATTTCGCAAACTTAAGCTCTCATTCGAAACATTTAATGTACTGTATGTCCCTCGCCTAGTTCATGACAAATCCCAACCCCACGGAGATATCTTCGCGATGGGCAAACCGTTTTGATATTAGCAAACTTAGAACCCATGCAATAGTGAAACTAGTCAACATAGTATGAATGTTGCACTAGAATACAGCATGCATTGAGCTACGCTGCGAACAACCTGGTCAACGAGTCAACGATATAATCATCTGAAATAAAGATAACTGGCTTGCGGTCGTCAAAGTTCTGAGGAAATCCGTAAAATTGTATCGTAAGATGTATAAGGACTGAGCACATTGTACTTGTATATATAGATTAAAAGTGTGCTCTGGGAAGTTCCATTTTCACTCTTTTGATTCGCCAGCAGGTTTGGTGGGTATGCTCAAGTTTGGAGCGAGGGGGAAGGGGGTGGAGCGGCATGGCTCCCATCCATAAAACATTGCTAGACCCACGGCCGATTCGGGTGGATCAAGATCTTACCTCTGGTGTCTGGCTTGTCGAAGTCGTCCCCGGGCGCTGACCAGCTGAAGGTGACGGTTTGCTGAGTCGGGTCCACCTCCGACTTCAGGTCAGTCACCCGGCCCGGTGGGTAAATGTCGACTTGTTGATCAGCACCTCCTGTCACGAGGATGCCGCCGCCCGACGCCGACCGCTTCAGGTCATGCACAGGCACCGACGTGACGCTGCCGATGGTGGAGCCGCAGCACGGTACACCACCGCTGACCGGCACAGCCCGAGGCTGAGCCAGGTCACGACCGGTCACCACGCGCGCGTGCGATCCGCCGCCCACCTCGACCCGGATGTTGAACAGCTGATTGGCGGACGAGAGCGGGCCGAAGTCGGTGAAGTATCGCGAGTAGATGCCGTCCCCGTGCAGGATGTCGGGCACTGAAGCAGACGAGGCAACGTCACGTACATGGGTCAACAAAATATTGTGAACGTTGCACTACAATGCGACATGCACTGAGCTACGCTGCGCACAACCTGGTCAACGACAAATCAGCCGACAAAAACTTCTAGAATCGAAGCTTTTCGTTCTCAAAGGTATATTTAAGATCAATGTTTATTTTACTGGAAACCAATCACGGAATTCATGTTAAGATGCAGAGTACTATGACAATGTTAAAGAGACCGAACAACGCCCTCAACGGTTAAACATGAAATATATGTATAGCAATGACAATCAATGCGCGGCTCAGAGCAATACCAAAGACACCGAGGAATCTCAATTTCTTTTAACTCCAAATGTCCAGCCGTGCAAACCGGTGCTGAATCTCCGCTCGAGCAATAACCAATGCGAATATTACGTTGGCATTTGTAAACGAAGGCATTATTGAATATTCGAGCACGTCCACCCATAATGAATTGAAGATAAAAACTCTCAAACTGGCGTAAATATTATGGAGGTAAGCAATTATATCGGCTTATTTCTGCTGTGGGATGGCATATGTGTGCATCTCTTCCGTGTCAGATGACGTTCCTATCATTAAAAACAAAAAACAAATGGATGTGTTGCAATGTGCACACGGAGGAAATACGGTACTTAGCTTGAATTAGTCTGCAAAAATCAAAACTGCTGAAAACATGCATATCAGCTGAAGTACTTGCTTCATTCGTTAATTCACATTCACGTTCGACACTGTATGCCTTCAACACGCTTGTCCCTTTGTAACAAGGTTAACTTAAGGCGGTAGCTTTAGTAACAAATAATTGGCTTAATCATGACTATATCTGCATGTGTATCTGTGCCCGCCGTGTCAGTACACCGCCACTGAAGTCGTACGTCCTGCCACCAGATAACAAAGAGCGCACAGCTCTCGGTCTCGGGTGGCATTGCACTGGTGGTGCGGCGGCCGGGATCGCACGCTATGCGTTAGCTTTGTCAGCTCTGGTGCCATCGTCTGATCAGCACCGGCTATGGACGCTTCCCCCATGCGGACATGTGACAGACGTCCATTGACCGAGTGTCACAAGTGTCCATTGACCGAGTGTGGCCGAGTGTCGTCAGCGCGCCCCTCCCCCAGATATGTGTATTGTAATGGGTTGTTGGTGTCCTGACGTGATTGACGTGTGACGTGTGAGGGGGTACGGCCTCCCACGCATTCAAACGGGACGCGCGTCTGATCATCTAAAACGCAGTCAGCCATACGACACGAACAGACCGGTTAACTGCGGACTTTAGCGGTATCGAGAGACGTGGCATGAACTGTGGAGAAGCGAGGGTCTATGTCTAAGTGTGCATAATATTGCAACTGCCGTTGTCGTGGGACAAGCCGTCGTCATTTTGCTCTCTCGAAAGTACGGACAGCAGGTGGTAAATAGGGGCAATTCATTTTTTTGGTTAATTGTCGCAAGCGATGTCTCAAATTCGGCGAATAACGATCCAGCAGAAGACTTCTAAAGCTTGTGGACATGCTGTTCAAGTTATGTGATTCCATGTCAACTTTGAAACACCAAGGCTGACAATTGACAGCAGCACGCTAAATACTGCAGTATTGGTTATCCCACTGCAGTCTTGGTTATCCCACTGCAGTCTTGGTCATCCAACAGCAGCATTGGTCACCTCACTGCAGTATTGGTCATCCAACAGCAAAATTGGCCATCCCACGGCACAGCGGCATGCACTGCTGCAACCTGTCTGGCTCGGTGCTCACTTCCTCACGGTGGACGATGATGCTACTCACCTCCAAGCACATTGTCGAGCAACTGAACCCAGACGATGCATCACTTCCTGACGGTGGACGGTGATGCTACTCACCTCCAAGCCCGTTGTCGAGCAGCTGGATCCTGACGTCACGTCCGCTGGCGCGGGTCACAACGGCGTACACCTGGGTGTCCAGCACGGGAGCATGGCCGCGCAGCACCTGTCCAAACAGCTCACAGTCAGCCCGCCATCTACACCTGACCTCACAGAATCAAACACACAGCAGCCAACGTGATGAATCCAGACGGAGGGATTCACTGTCAAGAGCCCACTCCGTATGCAAACAAAGAATGAAAGGTATGCCGCACGAAAATCATGCAAACGATGCCGATACGATGCAGTTTCGTCCCTTCGAGATATACGTGCAGTGTTGGGACTGGCTGGGACCTGCTCACCGAGGCGTAGATGATGAGGGGACACTGGGTGGCGTTCAGTGCGGTGTTGGGACGGGCCGAGATCTGCTCACCGAGGCGTAGATGATGAGGGGACACTGGGTGGCGTTCAGTGCGGTGTTGGGACTGGCTGGGACCTGCTCACCGAGGCGTAGATGATGAGGGAACACTGGGTGGCGTTCAGTGCGGTGTTGGGACGGGCCGAGATCTGCTCACCGAGGCGTAGATGATGAGGGGACACTGGGTGGCGTTCAGTGCGGTGTTGGGACGGGCCGAGATCTGCTCACCGAGGCGTAGATGATGAGGGGACACTGGGTGGCGTTCAGTGCGGTGTTGGGACGGGCCGATATCTGCTCACCGAGGCGTAGATGATGAGGGGACACTGGGTGGCGTTCAGTGCGGTGTTGGGACGGGCCGAGATCTGCTCACCGAGGCGTAGATGATGAGGGGACACTGGGTGGCGTTCAGTGCGGTGTTGGGACGGGCTGGGACCTGCTCACCGAGGCGTAGATGATGAGGGGACACTGGGTGACGTTCAGTGCGGTGTTGGGACGGGCCGAGATCTGCTCACCGAGGCGTAGATGACGAGAGGACGCTCGGTGGCGTTCAGCGACCTGGTGCGGTTCACGTCGGTCCACACCTGGGCGCGCACCGTGTCCTCGGATGAGCCAGATGACGAGGTCACCTGCACGAAGATGCTACTGTGCGATGGCGCAAGGTTGTCGATCTCGTACTCCCATTGTCCTTGCTGAAAACAGATGCCATTATAAGGTAAGATACATGATGGCCGCAGTTGCATTTATACACAGCTTATGGTTCTGCACAGGGCCTCATGAAATAATAACACTGTGAAAGCAATGCAGTAAAACTGTGGACATTACATGTGACTGTGCTACTGGTGACCTCACACTGATCGTACTGGCGCAGAAGCCTCCGCACTGCCACTGTACGAGTATGTCACGGTTCGCGAGTATGTCACGGTTCGTGTTGTCTGACTCTGAACTTACCGTCTGGTCGACGCGTGCGTATTGCAGATGATTAGTGCTGTCCGGATACGTGTACACTTCCCGCATCAGCCCTCCAGGTGGCCGCAGCTTGACGTATCCTATCTCACTTCTGTCGTTGTACAGCACCGTCAACGTGGTGTTGACCCCCAGGGTTGTGTCCACCAGGAAGCTGCCGCGAGCTTGCTGGCCGTTCCCCACAAACTGACGGTCCTCGACCTGCACTCGCAGCAGCCGCTTGTTCGAGATATGCTTGTCAAGTGTGAAGTCGTACGCCTTGGAGAGCGAGTGGAACACGCTGATGCTGGTCTGGTCGCCGAGGCGCATGTCGGGAACAGCAATGACGTCGCCTCCAGTTTCCATGGCAATGCGAGACAAGCCCGGCGTCGCCGACGGGTAGAACACCACCACCAGACGCGCCTGTAACCAAATAGACGAGGGGTAGAACACCACCACCAGACGCGTCTGTAACCAAATAGACGACGGGTAGAACACCACCACCAGACGCGCCTGTAACCAAATAGACGAGGGGTAGAACACTACTGCCAGACGCGTCTGTATCCAAACAGACGAGGGTAGAACACCACCGGCAGGCACGCCTGCAACCTAACAGACGAGGTGCAGAACAACACCAACAGGTACGTCTGCAGCATAACGGACGCACAAAAGCGGATAAAACGTTGTGATTTACGGGTTTCTTGAGCACATATCTCCCGTGTTTAGAAACAGAAGAAAACTTTCGTAGGAAAGCTTAACGACATTTGAAGCGCTAACAATGCCTTGCATATAATTAATTCGAAACCTGCCGGATTAACTAACGCAAATATATATTTATATAAATATATCCCATATTACAATTTGTAATTATTGCACAAACTCCATTGAAGATCAGATTGGCTCCCAAAGGGACGACAATTTCGCCTATTATTTATGTCGGTAGCATATATATATATATATATCTGAACGACATTCTTAATGTGCTGATTACGCTTGCAGTCAATTCGATTGCCTTTCAAATCAAGGTCCGTGCCAACTTCTCACCTGCTTCTGCTTTAGAAGAGAGATCATGTGCTCGACATCGGCGGTGCTCGGCGCGTGCATGCTGCCCTCCTGGTTGCCGGTGACCCAGATCAACGTGGTGCCTGCGGCCATATGTCCCAGTGCGGCCAGCGCGCCGTCGATGGCCAGCGTCCAGTTCTTGCTGTCCTCCATCACGTCGTCGGCGATGGGCGGCAGGTTGGCCAGCTCGCCGCGGCCCATCAGCGAGCCGGGCACCGTGGTCAGGTTGCGGTCGGTGCGGTACACGGAGCCGAAGTGGCCGATGCCCACCTGGACGCTCGTCGGCACGTCCCAGTTGACGAACTTGCGGATCGAGCTGCTGACGAAGTCCCAGCGCTCCTGCTGGCGCATCGTGGCTGTGCTCTCCAGCAGGAAGAAGAAGCGATCGGTGGTTGCTTTTACAATGCGGAAGTCAACGGCCGGGACGGTGGAGCCATTTCGAGGCGGGTTGCTTCCATTTCGAAAGTCTCTGTGGTTCTTTATTATTTCCCAGGTGGAGGCTTCGTGACAGATCATGTTGTGTTTAGTTGGTGCCGCCTTGTCATGGTTACCATCGTCGCAGAAATTCTTCACCTGCAAGTGACAGACCGATTGGTTAATCATTAACAGATGCATCCTAGCGTGACGTTTTTGCAATGCGCACACATGTACACACACACACACACACACACACACACACACACACACACACACACACACACACACACACACACACACACACACACACACACACACACACACACACACACACACACACACACACACACACACACACACACACATATACACACACACACACACACACACACACATACGCTATACGTTATATACGAAAGGGTGTATTACTCTGGCCAGGGGAGAACTTCAAATAATATATTGGGGGAGGAGCCGTTGCGACGTTAGAGCCGATAAATTCAATACCCATTGGAAGGTTTGCTCGTAGGAATCCATGCTAGAATAGCCAGTCATTGGAGGAATCCGACCGATCAGTCAAATGGCTTGAGATATTCCAAAGTAATAGGACTTTTCACTTGAAATATGAATGGGAAGTTATCTTTGCAGTCTAGGAGCTCTCGGCTGCACAAGGAGAAAAAGGTATCCAGAAGCTTTTTTAAAAACATTCTTCAGACAAATGAAACCATAGCAGGGAATAGTCCATGCCAGTTTATTCTTCAGATAGTAAGAGCAATGTCAAATGTGCTTTTGGATGCCAAGTAACATGCATTTTATATATCATACTTCTTGTTCAGTATGCGTACAATGATAATGACGAATATTGTCATCAAATTCTGAAAATTCCGAGATAGTCTTGTTCAGTCTTCTTAAGTTTAATTGTCTTGTTGAGTCTCAATGAGGTAAGCAATTCCGGACGATTTCATATACTGTCTGTATATTCTGGAATGTGTTATATGCTTTTCATTTTTTAAAGGTGACCTCACTTAGCCGGCCATATGCCAGTGACCTTGAATCACCTGACTTTTGTTTCCGTGCGGAATTGATGCAGGAAATGATCTGCAAAGTTTGGGCACGCTGCCTGGCGCCGTTCTTTTCCACCGTCATGGAAAAACCACAGCAAGCATTGATTTCCGCCCTGGCCGGGCGAGGACTCGCCGTTCAATTACACCAATCCATGAATTCATAAAACAACATCAGATAACAACGAGAGGTCGCTAAAGCCATGGATGCCCGCTTTGGAGGTGAAGCAGGAGAAATCATAGAAAGAATCATTTCATCAAAGAAGAAATTCGTGGCAGCGTCACTGCCTGCCTCGGCTGACCGAGAGACTGCAGCCACATGACGGTACTCGCCTGACCGAAGGACTGCAGAGCATGACAGGCGACGGCACCCACCTGACCAAGGTACTGGAGGTACATGACAGATGATAGCGCTCACCTGACCAAGGGACGGCAGGTACATAATGGACGACGTGATACCGCTGTTGCTGTCGTTCAGGAACGGCACGAAGGTGCAAGTGTTGGAGCTTGCCTCACAGCCTGGCCTGCAACAGACCAACAATTCATTAGTTAGTACGTCAGACTTCGTGCTTTGCAGCACCAATGTACCATGTGTCTATCTTATTTCGTACTTAAACAGGAGAAACTCAACTTTACTATGCATTCCAATGAGTAACATCGGAGCCCCTGTGACGCAGCCGCGGAGCGCGGGGCGAAAAATGGCGCAGTTGCCGTGCACCCGATATTTGGCATCGGCGTGCACCGGAATGCAGGGTATGACACATGAGTACCGGCAGGTAACACGGCACCGGGCCGCTCAAGGTCACCGTCACCATCTATGTGTACAGGGCCGTGACGCCACAGGACCCCGCGCACATGGCTCCAGAGTGATCACCATCTGATGACATTGCAGAGGAGATGGATCAAAAGTTGGATAGAAGACGGCATATGGTTATATCGCCATCCAACACGATGATTGAACAAATATGCATAAATATATGAAGTGGATGCGGATGCATTTTTGGATCTGCCCCATAGAATATCAGCCACCGTATTCCATTTCAATGGCAACTCCACTTCCTTAGTTAATTCCATTTCCAAATTACATTGACTGTCACCAGGGATGGAGGTTTTCTTAAATGACTAAGGCTCAACCAGTTCAAACTGGACATGATGTTGTATGCTTCAGTAGGACTAATGGGTTGTTAGGAGATAAATCAATTCTGGATCCAATAGTTCTAAAAGGTTCCATTTCTGACTACCACTTGTAGTTTTAAGCCGTTGTCAATTGCATAAAACGATGAGACAATGTAAACAACTAACACAGGTGCATTTATTGCAGCGAAATTAGATAAGCTTTAGTTGTGGCTTTTTTATTGTTGAGTGAACGACATTATGAACCAAGTTCTAAATCTTTATTTAAGTATGTTCGTGTTACAACTAATATTAAACAGTGTCCTCGTACGAATAAAATATCCTAAAAGAAATTATTGGCTTGAACTGCTTAGTCTATTGATTCCTAGGGATTTGGAGCGCACCGATTTTAATAGCCATGCATTTGTGGCTTTTATGCCACTGAGCGACAAGCTTAGCTGAATATGAAGAGTGCCAAACCTGGCATGTGGCAAACACGGTAATGGATATTAAGCCAAACAACATGGGTAGATCAACTTGTATTCAATACTGGGCACATTATTATCACATTGAAGGCTTGAAAACGGCTTCTCAGCAAATGCTGTCAATATAGTTTACGTTCATTGGCACCATTGCAATTTTCAACTGCCATGTTTATATCTATAACCAAATATGCGAATAACTGCATGACATGGCTTGATGCTAGCTTCTTGCCCAGCGGTGACTGTTGTTGTGATGGCTTCGTTCACCTTACCAGCCAGTCACAGTCTGCTACAACGCAAAATTATGCCTGCGCAAGTCGCCCTTACGATTGAAAGAGGCATGAATTTAAATGGTTAATTTTTTCTTAGGAGTGGCGTACCTAAGATTTGCTTCAGGGAAGCGGATTTGGAGGGAGCAAACTATTTCCTCTTTTAAGATGTCCCCGGATCTCGACTCCTACTTTTATAGAAGCAAACATTTTCAAATAAAATAACTAGTGACAAGATTTCTCTACCTCCAGTTACTTAGTTTTCCCCAGAAGGGGTCCATTCTACCACCATTATTTTGAAGTCAGCAGAATCTTATCTCTTATAATTTCAGCTTCCTCCCCGCTGTTCAACTTTTGGTTCTTCATGACGTCCAGTCGCCACCACGCCATGCTCGTGGACGTGTACACTCGCCTTGCGCATTCGGCGAATTCACCACACGTCACGCGTTTCTGCAATTTCTGCGAGACATCCGCTTTACTAATTGCTGCCACATTTGACGTCATGGAATGCTTCGTATGAGGATTCGCTGGACAAATTCTATAAATTCAATTTAATTATGATTTCTTTGCTTCCTGCACTTTTTGGTGGGCAAGAAATCCGAATACTCCGCTGAGCTTTGATGCACCTCACTTTGCATAAATGTGTTCTTCGATCGGCCATCGAACCGAGGAGGTTGTACGTTGTTGCTTTTTTTACCAGTTGCACTTTCTTCGCCTATTCATTTGCTTTGGGACCTCAACGCCTTTTTGTCAGGAACCCGGCACGTTTTGTAAAAACCCGGTGCCCAGTTTAATAAGACACCTGTTTGATTTTTGTCGAGTCCCGATGCTCATTTTGGGACAACGCTGTATCATTCTGGCCCCTGACGTGACGTTTTGGGGCCAGCCCGAATTTTTGTGTCGTGTATGTATACATACACACACACACACACACACACACACACACATATATATATATATATATATATATATATATATATATATATATATATTTATATATGTATATATATTTGGCCCCAGACGCTAGTTCGTGGTGCCCAGGCGTAATTTTGAAGATCCCGCCGTGAGTTCCTGGGGTTCAGCAGTCTTGTGTGAAGATGTTTGAAAATTATTGGTGAAATCTATTGGATAGAGACAACAGGTGATGTCAACTCGGCTGGTGCGGCCCATCCCATAGGGTCTCATGTTGACAGAGCAAGATGTTGGTAGAGCCAAAGGAAAAATAGTAGGGCTCAGGCCCCACCAAAGTATTTTAAACCCCATCTCTGAAAGCAAGACCGCTGATATTTATCGCAAGCCTCCAGTTTGATGACACAGCTGTGATTCACGCCACCGTCACAGAAACCAATGAGGCCAGACATAGCACTGACAGTTCTGAAACCGTACCACCTGGTGAGTGTTTGAAGTGATGTGTTGACGGTAGACCCGGATTTGAAGTCGATGTGTGAAGGCAAGCCCTCATTCCGTCTGGTTAGATTATTTAATCTCGACCTGAATGTTCAAGCATTGATCATATTGAAGCCAACGGGTGAGTGACTCCTCAAATAGTCTGGCAAGCGCAACCGGCCATTTCAGCCGTCTATGACTGGTGTTGAAATTGAATGTTGACTCGCCGAGGTACAGCTGTGCTTAGTCCGTATGCCCACGAATATACAGCTCTGTTAATCAGCATACCCATGGATATGCAGCTCTGTGAGCCAGCATACCCATAGAGATGCAACTATGCGAGACAGTATATCCACGGGGATACAGCCTCGTGAGTCAGCATACACACAGCAATACAGCTATATGAACTAGTGTACTCAGGAAGATACAGCTCTGTTGAGTCAGCATACCCTGAGTTAGTGTGCCCACGGATGGAAGCCCACGGATATTCAGCTCTGTTCAGTCAGTATACCTTTAGCCAGGATACCCAGGGGGATACAGCTCTATTCGGTCGGCTTACCCAGAGGGATACAACTCTGTTGAGTCGCGTACTCACAGAAATGCAGCTTTGTTGATAATGTATGCCTTGAACCAGCTTACCCAGGGAAATACGGCTCCATTGAGTTAGGTTACCCACAAAGATACAGCTTTGCTGAGTCAGTATACCTACTGAGATACAGCTCCGTTGGGTCAGTATACGTTGAGTCAGTGTACCCAGATAGATGCAGTTTTGTTGAGTCAGCATACCCCCGGAGATACAACTCTGTTGAGCCAGCACGCCCATGGACATTCAGCTCTGTTAAGTCAGCATACCCACAGAGATGCAGCTCCGTTGGGTCGGTATACATGTTGAGTCTGTATTTCGAGGGAGATACAGTTATGTTGAGTCAGCTTATCCATAGCTGATAGTCAGCTTATCCATATCCACAGCTGTGTTGAGTCGGCTTATCCATAGAGATTCAGGTGTGTTAAGCCAGCATACTCACGGGTATACAGCTGTGTTGAGTCAGCATACTCACGGAGATACAGCTGTGTTGAGTCAGCTTACTCATGGAGATGCAGCTGTGTTGAGTCAGCATACTCACGGAGATACAGCTGTGTTGAATTCGCATACTCCGTTGAATCAATATATGTTGAGTCAGCATGTCGAAGGAGATGCAGCTGTGTTGAGTCAGTATACTCACGGAGATGCAGCTGTGTTGAGTCAGCACACTCACGGAGATGCAGCTGTGTTGAGCCAGCATACTCACGGAGATGCAGCTGTATTGAGTCAGTATACTCACGGAGATGCAGCTGTGTTGAGCCAGCATACTCACGGAGATGCAGCTGTGTTGAGCCAGCATACTCACGGAGATGCAGCTGTGTTGAGCCAGCATACTCACGGAGATGCAGCTGTGTTGAGCCAGCATACTCACGGAGATGCAGCTGTGTTGAGCCAGCATACTCACGGAGATGCAGCTGTGTTGAGCCAGTATACTCACGGAGATGCAGCTGTGTTGAGTCAGTATACTCACGGAGATGCAGCTGTGTTGAGCCAGCATACTCACGGAGATGCAGCTGTGTTGAGCCAGCATACTCACGGAGATGCAGCTGTGTTGAGCCAGCATACTCACGGAGATGCAGCTGTGTTGAGCCAGCATACTCACGGAGATGCAGCTGTGTTGAGCCAGCATACTCACGGAGATGCAGCTGTGTTGAGCCAGTATGCTCACGGAGATGCAGCTGTGTTGAGTCAGTATACTCACGGAGATGCAGCTGTGTTGAGCCAGTATACTCACGGAGATACAGCTGTGTTGAGCCAGCATACTCACGGAGATGCAGCTGTGTTGAGCCAGTATACTCACGGATATATATCTCCGATGACGGTGCCGTCGGAGCAGCCGGTCGGCCTCCACTGGTCGGTGGTGGTCCGGTAGAAGGAGGGGTACAGGGGGTCCTCCGGATAGCCGACTTCCTCGAACACGCCCCACCGGTACTTGGCCCACTCGCGAACCAGAGCGCGTGCTGCGAGAACAGGGTAGCAGCTGTGAACACTGGGCCACACACAAGTATGCAATATTGCGTGCGACACTTTGCTGGCTGTTGAGCGTCTGCCGTTGACGTGCTGACAGCGGTTTGTGTCTGTCATTGACGTGGTGGCAGCGGGTTATGTCTGCCATAGGCGTGCTGGCAGCGGGTTGTGTCTGCCATTGGCGTGCTGGCAGCGGGTTATGTCTGGCATTGGCGTGCTGGCAGCGGGTTGTGTCTGCCATAGGCGTGCTGGCAGCGGGTTGTGTCTGCCATAGGCGTGCTGGCAGCGGTTTGCGTCTGCTATTGACGTGATGGCGGTGGGTTCAACACGTGGCGGTAGTTTCCTGTCCACCCGTGCAGGCATGCACAGTTGAGAACGTGCTAGACCTGCTGGCGACTGACTGACGTGAGGGAGGTGATAGCTGGCACCGAGTAAACGCGGGTATAAATAATGAGCAAGGCGGCCAAATTAAGAGCAAAACAGGTAAATCACGAGCCAGGCGGCTCAAATTGCGGCTGCGAAGGGCGATATGTGAGTGCCGAGGTACTCTTGAACGATCAGTAGAAGCATCAGTGGGGAAGTCCCGCGAAGCAGCGGACGAATTATCGCGGGTTAATGGAATAGGGCCTGAACGGTCCACACGGTGTCTCGGGTGGTGCCGACAGTGCGCCCGGACCGTGCGGAAAGACTGACGAGAAGGTGATCAGTAGGCTGACGGATTAATCACGGGCATGGGCGCGCCGAGATGGACGTGGTTAAACGGCGCTCTCGATTCGGATGAGACACATGCAGAGCCAATCAACTGAGCGCACAGTTTTGCGTAGCCGAGCTCACCTTGGCTGCCGTAAGTTTCATTATCGCCTGCGGCGACATATTCGGCGTCAATCTGGATGAAGGCGCCCGGCTGGCCGCACAGGCCCCACTGGCGGGTCCACGGCGCCGAGCCGTACACCGGGTGCGCCGTGCTCAGCCGCACGTCAGACGTCAGGTAGCTCTCGGTGGTGGCCTGACCGGGCGGGCCGCCACCCGTGCAACTTCGCGGCCACGAGCTGGGCACCACCACCGTGACGTCGCTGAAGAACGCGCGCCGATTGGTCGACGTGTACAGGTACGCGGACGCCTTGTTCAGCAGCGTCTGGAAAGAAGAAGAACAATCGGCTGGCCATGCAGATGCTTTAACAGAGCAGCACATCAAAAACAAGAAGGGAAAATACAGCATGTTTCACTTACAGATATAATTTTAATAGGCCTTACTGGGAGGGGATCCCGTCTAGGAAGCGCCAATGATGCCGAGGAAGCGCCAAGTGCCTCCGCCGCCGGCTCACGCCTCAGCGCCTGTGCTCTCTGCTACAGGATCACCGACCCTGAGCATCCATATCGTCCATGCCCGGTTTCCGGTTTAGTAGCCTTCATACTCAGTTGGCAAGGTTGGCTGCCTGCGGTAGTGTTGGCAGTCTCCCGAGCCCAGCAATTAGCCGATCGGCCCACGAAGCGTCCGGAAGGTTACTCCTTCCTGTCATCGCGACCGTAGCTGCTCTGCTTTCATCTAGTTCTGCTGATCAGACCTTGTCATGTCGCCAGCGGCGCTGGTGTTCGAGCAGTGGCCCACCGGCCGCAGGCGACACGAGAGCGTACGACTCCATCTGGATACCACGGGAGGCTGGACGACTCCATCTGAATACCACGGGAGGCCAGACGACTCCATCTGGATACCACGGGAAGCCCGGCGACTCCACCCGGCTACCACGGGAGGCCAGACGACTCCATTTGGATACCACGGGAGGCCCGGCGACTCCATCTGGATACCACGGGAGGCCGGACGACTCCATTCGGCTACCACAGGAGGCCAGACGACTCTATCTGGATACCACGGGAAGCCGGACGACTCCATCTGGATACCACGGGAGGCCAGACGACTCCACCCGGCTACCACAGGAGGCAGGGCGACTCCATCCGGCTACCACAGGAGGCCAGACGACTCCATCTGGATACCACGGGAGGCCGGGCGACTCCATCCGGCTACCACGGGAGGCCGGGCGACTCCACCCGGCTACCACGGGAGGCCAGACGACTCCATCTGGATACCACGGGAGGCCCGGCGACTCCATCTGGATACCACGGGAGGCCGGACGACTCTATCCGGCTACCACAGGAGGCCAGACGACTCTATCTGGATACCACGGGAAGCCGGACGACTCCATCTGGATACCACGGGAGGCCAGACGACTCCACCCGGCTAACACAGGAGGCCGGACGACTCCACCCGGCTACCACGGGAGGCCGGGCGACTCCATCCGGCTACGACAGGAGGCCAGACGACTCCATCTGGATACCACGGGAGGCCGGGCGACTCCATCCGGCTACCACGGGAGGCCGGGCGGTGGAACGGGCGTAAGCACCGCCGCGGTGTCGTGCTTGAAGCAAAGGCAGCCATGAAATAGTATCCGTGCCCGGTGTCGCTGCCCGCCACTCTCTGTTGACACGCCCGTGCCTACCAATATGTTTGTTCCTGCTGGAGAAGGAGCTGGGTGTAGGAACATGATGGGCAGCCGAGTGTTGGACAGTATGGTGAAGTTCCTCCACAGTGGAGGGCTACAGGGAGTTGTAGGGACAAATGCGTTCAATTCCCTCGGGAAGGGGATCCAGTTGGAAGGCTGAATGGTCCAGCGGGGTACAAGGACCGGATAAAATTGGCTAGACGGCACGGAAAGAGAGAGGCGAATTTAATGACGATTGCTAAATAACACCTCCAGTTGAAGAATGGCAGAAAAGGTAGGTGATAAAGTTGGTCAAGAGAGGGACAAATTTATTGTCGAAGTTCGCCGATGGTAGCTGTCGAAATGTTTGAGTGAACGTTCACGCAAATAAACAGGTGATCAATCTTGTCTCGCACTGTAGATTTATAGATATGCAGTCCCATTGAGAGTGGGGAGCGCTGTAATTACCTAAAACTGGGCAGGGAGGAAGAATATGGGCGAAGAGGTTGCGAAGGGACTGAAGGGAATCGAGGAACATGGAGGAAGTACCACACGTCGGCTTGTATTCCGCTTAAATACACCACATATCGCACGGAAACGAGAGCCGCGCGATCGTGTACCAAGGCGCGCTCACGTGGGCGCCTCTTGGCGACTGGCGAGCGGAGGAAGCTGCCTTCACAATAGGCAAGAAGCAGCTGCCAGCCCATCATGCACCAGTTCGTGCTTGTCGCTAATTCGTCAGGCGCCAGTGTGAGGGCGGCCGGCGTGGCGGCGGAGCGTGGTCGGCTGGCAACTGTGGACCAGTCAGCCGGGGGTCGGCTGGTGGGCCGACCAGCCAACCAGCTGGCCCGGCGTTAATGATCATCAATGATGCACACGTCACAATCAATGCATGACAAGGGCGTGGCGTCACTTCCGGCGCGGAGCGAACGCCACACGACAAACTTGGCCCGGCGTCACACGCCAGCATTGACCAGGTGCTACTCTACAGGGTGGACCCTGTACCATACGTCAGGGTCGGCCCGGCACCACTCTACAGGGTGGACCCGGCGCTACTCTACAGGGTGGGCCTGGCGCCACCCTAAAGCGTGGGCTCTGCACCATATGTCAGTGTCGGCCCGGTGCTACACGTCAGGGTAGGCCCAGCGTCACACGCCAGCATTGGCCCGACGCCACTCTACAGGGTGGGCCCGGCACCACTCTACAGGGTGGACCCGGCGCCACTCTACAGGATGGGCCTGACGCTACTCTACAGGATGGGCCTGACGCTACTCTACAGGGTGGACCCGGCGCCACTCTACAGGATGGGCCTGACGCTACTCTACAGGATGGGCCCGACGCCACTCTACAGGGTGGGCCCGGCACCACTCTACAGGGTGGACCCGGCGCCACTCTACAGGGTGGACCCGACGCCACTCTACAGGGTGGGCCCGGCACCACTCTACAGGGTGGGCCCGGCACCACTCTACAGGGTGGACCCGGCACACTCTACAGGGTGGGCCCGGCACCACTCTACAGGGTGGACCCGGCGCCACTCTACAGGATGGGCCTGACGCTACTCTACAGGATGGGCCTGACGCTACTCTACAGGGTGGGCCCGGCACTACTCTACAGGGTGGACCCGGCGCCACTCTACAGGGTGGGCCTGACGCTACTCTACAGGGTGGGCCTGACGCTACTCTACAGGGTGGGCCCGGCACTACTCTACAGGGTGGACCCGGCGCCACTCTACAGGATGGGCCTGACGCTACTCTACAGGATGGGCCTGACGCTACTCTACAGGGTGGGCCCGGCACTACTCTACAGGGTGGACCCGGCGCCACTCTACAGGATGGGCCTGACGCTACTCTACAGGATGGGCCTGACGCTACTCTACAGGGTGGGCCCGGCACTACTCTACAGGGTGGACCCGGCGCTACTCTACAGGGTGAGCTCGGCACCACTCTACAGGGTGGACCCTACACCGCACGACGGGGCCTGTCTGGCGGCGCCCTCTGTGGTCCGAGTCGGACAAGTGTCGGGGGCGGCAGCTATGATTGGCTCGTGCCAGCCACCACCAGGCAAACGCGAGCCGAACGTCGACTAGAGCTGGTGTTATTTCCACCCTGGAGGGCGTCCAATTACACAGCGGTGGACCGCAACTCGGCTTTTTTTTACCTTTGGAGAAACGTCGCGTGAACGGCTATAGTCTGGCAAATTAGAGACGTGGTTACCCGACAATGATGTTTATTAGCATTATTATTACTAATGCTATTATTAATATATTATTATACTGATGCTTATTATTATTCGCATTATTATTATCATTATAGTAATCACTTTTCGCATTATGCTTTGTTAGCGTTACTTACTTGTCGACATGTCGCTTAGAAAATGATCATACATTCAATATTGTAAATATTGATACCCGGTAGCGTTTGGTTCAACGGTCACCGCCTTCGGTGGTTTCGGAATGGCCATGAGCGGGGTGCAGCGGTGGCTTGTATTTTTGGTAAGAGTAGGTTACTTGCAAATTATCGTTGCAAGAAGTAATGCCGCAGTACATGACTGTTTTTTTGTCTCGTACAACACCCCTAAAACACTGGCATCAAGTCTCCGAAATCATGAGCTTCAATGCCGTTCTGTTTGAACAAGTACCTTCCATAGTTTGAAACTATTTCCCTTCAGGGTCCAAAGCCAATTAGACAAGAGATAAGAACCGGGTATTTACTGATAACAGCAGCTTGAAAAAGACAGGTTGATGGTCAATGCATATCATAAACCTGGATTGTTTACGATGCATTCATCGCGCTTTAAAAACCACGATGATGCTACTTTGCGTGCACATAAAAGCGTGCCGGTCTTTTGAAATGGTTTCCAGGCATACTGATCAGTTTCAATTCTGGTGGGGCTGGTCATAGCAGACCAGCGGGGCATAATTTCGGCCACAACATTTTGAATGTCTGCCACCTCTAATGAACACCCTCCTGAACCGAGCACAGGTTTCTTCAGATATCATTGAAAGTCAATCAGCGTAGACAGTGGACACATTCAGCGTCCTTCATCTATATGCGCACGTGTATAGCGGCAGGCTTCATGCTGGCAATGCAACGCGATATGGTATCGTATCTCCGACTGCATCGCTACCTGCTGCAATCAAACTATCTATGCTGATGATAGCTTTGTTCAGAAATATCGGGCTAGTCGTTATGAGGCAACCGCATCAGTCGAATATATTCGCTCATGGCTATGTCGAAAGTCAGTCATCATGCACACCGCTTAGGGCCATCACGAACTGGACCAGACCATCATGAACCGGACCGGCTCTACCTCGGACCTGACTAAGACTGCTGTAGACCACAATAAGTCCATTACAGGCTGGACCATTGAGGACCATCGCGAACCGAGCTGGTTCTGCAACGGACCTGCCTGGAGTGGGCCAGCAGTGTTTCTAGCTTCGCCACCAGTCTCCTGCTGTCGGCCGGGAGGCATAGCCACCAATCGGCGTGTTATTTGGCAGTGAGTGCGGCGGTATTGACTCGAGATATGTCTGGCCAGGAGGGCACGACAGTGCCGGCGGTGAGTCAATAGCCGGACCGATCCATCCATCAGCTGGCGCCATCGGCGTCCGAGCCGGTTGCGCCGATTCAGACTCCGCGCGGCCTATTGTCACCGGCGCGTCACTCCTTGCCTCCCAGCATGACCCCTGCCCAGGTATGTGGCGGCGGCTCCTGCGACCGGCTAAAAAATGAGCGCGCCGGGGGTTAAAGTCGGGGTAGCCTGACATACGAGGGTCGGAGCGTGGTGGCAGCAGTGGCCGAGGCTGCAGTCAGGAGCGAAGACAAACGTGTGCATTACGCGGTGGAGACAGTCGTGAGCGGTGGATTCGGCCGTGAGCGGGCGAGTGTGGTGTGATTGGTGGAGGCAGGTGTGAGCGGGTGGTGGGCCGGACGGTGGCCCGCGACTGAATACCGCCGACGCGCTGATGGATGGCCGTATGAGCGAGACGCGTCACGGCCCATATGGATCAGTCGGCCACGGTGTGATGGATGGCGGTGGCGTGTGTCGATTCTCAGACGGTCAGCGGTGTTCAGCGCTGCTGTGTCGGAGGTCACGCGTGCGACCTCGCCAGCCGCGCTACGTCCCACGGCCTGGTCGGCCACCGCCGGCCGCCGGAACAGGCGGCACCAGACCAGTAACGAGCACGATACGATTACAAATCTGGTGTTTTCCGCGGAGATGTCCCGTCGATGTTCCACCGTCGGTCAGCTGCTAATCTGGCTTGTTTCGGCCGGCCCAGCTGTCGGCACAATACGCTCATCCGCCTGGCTGGACATGTAAGGGACGCACAATGCCCGGACGGGAGATGGCGGGGATGGGTAGAGCTTCTGCGAGTGATCACCCTTTCTCGCGACACCCCGCCTGAGCTACGGCCATATTTTTAGCACTCCTCGGCTATCATAACAAGATCTGGTGGTGTCTGCTGTGCGGGTTGGAGGCCAGGTGGGACTGCGGACACCGCGGGGCGGCTGTGTGGGCTCCGTCCGGCGCCACCCACCGGCCGGCGGATGAGTCGCCCGCAGACCAGCAGCCAGCAGCTCAGCAGCTCTGGCCGCCGGCCGTCTGATGACCAGCAGCTCAGCAGCTCTGGCCAGGTGGGACTGCGGACACCGCGGGGCGGCTGTGTGGGCTCCGTCCGGCGCCACCCACCGGCCGGCGGATGAGTCGCCCGCAGACCAGCAGCCAGCAGCTCAGCAGCTCTGGCCAGGTGGGACTGCGGACACCGCGGGGCGGCTGTGTGGGCTCCGTCCGGCGCCACCCACCGGCCGGCGGATGAGTCGCCCGCAGACCAGCAACCAGCAGCTCAGCAGCTCTGGCCAGGTGGGACTGCGGACACCGCGGGGCGGCTGTGTGGGCTCCGTCCGGCGCCACCCACCGGCCGTCTGATGAGTCGCCCGCAGACCAGCAACCAGCAGCTCAGCAGCTCTGGCCAGGTGGGACTGCAGACACCGCGGGGCGGCTGTGTGGGCTCCGTCCGGCGCCAACCACCGGCCGTCTGATGAGTCGCCCGCAGACCAGCAGCCAGCAGCTCAGCAGCTCTGGCCACACCGGCCGCTTGGGCCGCGCCAGGCCCTGCCACCGGATGAGTCGCCCGCAACCAGCAGCCAGCAGCTCGAGCCCCGCGGGGCGGCTGTGTGGGCTCCGTCCGGCGCCACCCACCGGCCGTCGATGAGTCGCCCGCAGACCAGCAACCAGCAGCTCAGCAGCTCTGGCCAGGTGGGCTGCAGACACCGCGGGCGGCTGTGTGGCTCCGTCCGGCGCCACACCGGCCGCGGGAGTGCGCCCGCAGACCAGCAGCCAGCAGCTCAGCAGCTCTGGCCACCGGCCGTCTGATGACCAGCAGCCAGCAGCTCTGGGCACCGGCCGTCTGATGACCAGCAGCCAGCAGCTCTGGCCACCGGCCGTCTGATGACCAGCAGCCAGCAGCTCTGGGCACCGGCCGTCTGATGAGCCTCCCGCTAACCAGAGACCAGCAGCTCTGGCCACCAGCCGTCTGATGACCAGAAGCCAGCAGCTCTGGGCACCAGCCCTCTGATGAGCCTCCCGCTAACCAGAGACCAGCAGCTCTGGCCACCAGCCGTCTGATGACTAGCAGCCAGCAGCTCTGGGCACCAGCCGTCTGATGAGCCGCCCGCAGACCAGCAGCCAGCAGCTCTGGCCACCGGCCGTCTGATGACCAGCAGCCAGCAGCTCTGGGCACCAGCCGTCTGAGTCGCCCGCAGATCAGCAGCCAGCAGCTCTGGCCACCGGCCGTCTGATGACCAGCAGCCAGCAGCTCTGGGCACCAGCCGTCTGATGAGCCTCCCGCTAACCAGAGACCAGCAGCTCTGGCCACCAGCCGTCTGATGACCAGCAGCCAGCAGCCATGGTCACCAGCCGTCTGCGGACCAGCAGCCAGCAGCTCTGACCACCTGCCGTCTGATGACCAGCGGCCGCCAACTCTGGCCACTAGTTCCATCAGAACTAGTCACTGGTGCTCACTGGTGGTTACCGGTGGTCACTGGAGATCATTGGTGGTTACTGGTGGTTACCAATGTAACAGCTGCCACAGACCTGCAGCACTGCTGCTGCAGCCTTCTCTGGCAGTACCGCCTGGTAGTACTGCAGCCGTCTCTGGTATTGTCGAACCCTATCGCCGCCAATCTGAATCAGTTCCACGCTGACTTCGAGTTGATATTTCACCGCCCACATGTTGACTTCCTGCCGACTCCACGTTCACTTTCCGTCTACTCCAGGTCAACATTTAATCAATATCTGGTTAACTTCCGATCAGTCTCGGTTCGGTCCCACGCTGGTTCCGTCTTGCCATCGGCCAACAAGAATAGACAACACGCACCAGTTCTGGAGCGGCGAATACACCACCCAGCATCCGCTTTACAACTTCTTTGACGAAAATGAAGAATGCATTCACAGCAGTGAGAGGAGCTTTGCATATGAAGGCCATCAAACTTGACTGTTTCCGGCAAACGGATATATTTGGCAGTCTTTCTTCAATGGACCTATTTTTAACTTATTCTATTCGCATAGAAATTAATTTAACTGTTCACCGCAACTACGATGAACTACTTCAACATCGTGAAAAATTATGTACTTTTTCTGTGATTTAAATACCTTATGTTTCACCATGCCCATAGTTTTTATGCGTGGCGAAACTTGGTTTACTTAAATCACAGAGAAAGCAAGTCCTTAATTTTTGTATGGTGGTGAAACAGGTCATTGTTGCTATCGAAGAAACGTCTTGTGTCAGACGATTCAGGTCACTCAAAAATTTAGGCAGCCCAACTTTTTTTTTGGTGGTGGTGGTGGTGGGGATTGCCGGACTCGGCGTCGTGGAATGCTTCTCCTGTTTCAAGTCAAGTTAATCACAAGTATTAAATCGATGGTCTTTTGATATAGGGCCCACTCACAATCCGCAGCGGAAGGTATTAAGGCGGTTTATAGCTTCCTAATGTTCCTCACGAGAACACGCCGGCTCGTTTCAGTAGGACGGTGATCTACCGGGTGTTCGGCGCCTGGGCGCCAGCCAGCCTTAATGGGCCGTGTTTAATAACATGCCACCCAGCCTGGCTGACGTTTTATAACGCTCATCATGCTGTTTACCCAGCTTTCTGGCCTCATTTGTGAAAAGAGCCCTATCTACGCAGACGGGATGGGCAGCAAGAGAGCGTGACGGTGCAATGTTTCTCTCCGGTTTTCGCTCCCCGATAACCGCAGGCAAATTCTGTCGGGCATTCCAGGTAGCCCGGATCTATTTCTGCGACCATTCCAGGTAGTCCGGATGTAATTCTGCGAACATCCCATATGACCCAGATCTGATTATGTTGGCCATTCCAGATAGTCTGGATGTAATTCTGCGGGCATTCCAGGTAGCGCAGATCAAATTTTGTGTTGCCCTGGACATACGGTCACTGGCCACAGAGGGTCCGGTGTGGAGGTTGGGCGCCCAAGATCTGGGCCATCTTGCATACTGAAAGACGTCCTTGTGGCGATATATCGGGTCAGGCGGCGGAGATAGCGGGCTGGCCACGCCCCTCGAGCGCCAGACGTGGGTGTGTCCTCGACCGACGTGGCACAGTTGCCTCGCGACGGGCGGCGGTAAGCCGCCAGCGAGCTGTGAGCGGGCGGCCGGCGCACGACCCCGACCCGCGCCCGTGCAGTGACCGCCGGCCAGAATCAGTGCAGCCAGATCAGATGGACAGAGAGCGGGCGGGGCAGCAGCGCCGTCCGGCCGAGATAAAAACACGGCACACAAAAACACCCGCTGCCGATGCCCCCGTTGTCATGGTAATGAATGCAAGCATGGCAGCTTTTTGTACAGCCGCTTAGAACAGGTCGAGCCTATCATTAAAGTGTTTTGGGCAGCAATTCTGGGACGATTTTGGTGTTTGTTCAGTGTGAGTGGCGGCTCCAGAAGCGCCCGCGGCCACTGCGGTGACCCCGAGAAATGTCGTCACCTGAGAGCAGTGCCGCCAAAAAACCGTCCCGTTACCGTCCGACTTTCCCTTGCGTCGACCACCGTCGTAATTCTCAGCTCGCTGACAGACGATAGCCCAGATGCGTTGCCATATAACAATGTCCTTCAGAGAGTGCAACAAACAAGGGGTGGTGACTAGCACTGCTCTCCCACTCTCCCCCTCTCTCTCTCTCTCTATCCCTTCCCCCTCTCTCTCTCTGTGTCTCTCTCTTTCTCTGTGTGCCTCTCTCCCCTCTCTCTCTCTCTATCTCCTTATTTGCTCTAAGCCTTTTCATTGTGGCTTATGCAGATGATAGCATGTGGAGCATATGAATCATATGATGACAAAATTATGCGTACAATACAACACTATTGAAATTATTCCTTACTTTCAGAAGTAATTTGCATGAGTTCATAAGTATTTCTTTGGTCCAACTTTTTTCTTCCAAAGGCTGCTTTTCATGGCTACATGGCGCTTACCCTCAGAAAACAATGCACCGTATGGCAGTTTAGTTGTACTTTGAATAGGACGGTGTATTGCCACACCGCATCTTTAATGAGCCGGATTGCCCAGGTACGGTGAGAAAAACAAAGCCGTCTCAGATAGGCATCACCAGTCAGACCTCAGCTGTAATTCCACAGAGTGGAGAGGCCGCCGGCGTGCGGACCTGCGACCACCCAGTTGGCCGTAGAGCCGACCAGCTACTCCAGCTGCTGAGACCCACGCCCACTCCCTGCACCCACGGTGGCCCAAACCAAGACCGTCAGTTGGTTCGACTGGAGCTGGCCTGGTGCAGCCCACTGACTCTCCGGGGTGTGGCTCGCCTCGTGTCCATCACCGCCGAGGACGCCCTTTGTGGACGCGTCCTGAGTCAAGTGAGCCAGCCGAGTCGAAGCCGCGCCGTTCCAATGGTCTGCAGTCAGCTGACCGCCCTCTGACGTCACAATCGCGCTCCTGTCCGCGCAACTGGTGAACGGCGACGGCGGACTATTTTTGAACGGCGCAGCCATCGCCGCTCGCCGCTGAACGCTGGCGCACGACAATAAACAGGGCACCGCGGTGTCTGGCGGCTCCTGTGCTAGTTCGCTCCTGCGGCACTCCTGCGCCAGTGCCAGGCGCCAGTGGCGCCAGCTCGGACCCGAGTCTCGCCCGGTATTGGACCATCTAGGGCGGCGGCCTATCTCAACCTCAGCATCCGCCGGCCGGACGACCACCGGCCCATAAACCCAACGACTGTGGGGCGGGCCGCAACGCTCGGCTGATGAGATGAGGCTCCATCATATAGATTCCAAACTAACATAAAAGCAAGAGATTACCCTGATATGATCACAATGAGTGGCCGCGGCCAGCAGCAGCAATCGAAAACACGTACACTGGTCAACTGAAAACACAGCTAACTCCTTTCCTTCTTCGGTCTCAACAAGCCTCTCACTGTGCATCCTCCTTCCTCCCCGCCACCCTATGTCTCTCTCTCTCTCTCTCTCTCTCTCTCTCTCTCTCTCTCTCCCTATATCTCTCTCTCTCTCTCTTTCTTTCTTCCTGCCTCTCTCCATCTCTCTCTCTTCCTCCATTTCTTTCTCTCTCCTCTATCCCGCGCTTCCCCTCTCCCCTCTTCTCTCTCTCCGATCGTTTCTTTATCTCGTCTTTCCTCACTCCCTCTCCCAATATTACTACAATATTCGATAGACGTTTTTTTCCTGGTTGTTCACTTTCCGAGCGCCTGTCGCTGTTTGTCTGCGCGCAGGCCGGGAGGCGACGATGCGCGGCACCTGGTCATCAGCGCACCCCTCAGCTTTGTCGATACCGTCGCGTCGACGCCGGCTCGGCCCCGATCGCCGTCGACGGTGGCGCCGGTCGGGCCGGCCGTGGCACGGCCGACGGACGTGGCGCATCCGAGCACGCGCTCGGCTGTCGACGGCTGCCGTCAGTCGGCCGGTTACCGCTATCGGGCCGCCGTCACAACTCCCGCCGCTTCCTCTAATTCCGGACGCTCCGGTGGTCATTAAAATTTAAATGAGCGCGCCGAGAACGGACCGGCGGCGGTCGGGCGGGCACCGCTCGGAGCCAGCCGGTAGCCGCCGACAGGCTGAGGTTTGGCAGCGGCTAGTTAGTTGCCGGTCCGGGCCGCCGCTGCCATCCGCTGGGAGTGACGTGCGTCCAAGGGCTCGGTGCACACCTGCCCAGCCCTCGTTTTGAGCGAGCCAGTCAGGGGAGTCAAGCGTCGCTATTTACCCCAAATGCTGGCCATTAGGAGGAGGTAGACTGTGAGGCTGGGCGCGATCCGACCCCGAAATGCGGTGCGGCAGGGACAAATTGGCACCTTCGTCAGAACAATTGCTACTCTCTAACGGCGAAGATTATAGAGGTCAGAGCCGGCCCATGCGTACCACACATGCCCCTGCCAGGCGACGCCTGTGCCATACGGAGCTTAGACTAATCGATTTGTGTGCATGACCAGGGTTGCGGGGTGTGCAGAGCCAGGGTCGCGAGGTGGGTAGGGCTACCGCCGCGAGGTGTTTAGGGGCCAGGGTCGCGATGTGGGCAGGGCCACCATCGCGAGGTGAGGAGGGCCAGGGTCGCGAGGTGGGCAGGTTGAGGGTCACGAGGTTGGCAGGGCCACCGTCGCGAGGTGTGTAGGGGCCAGGGTCGCCAGGTGGGCAGGGCCACCGCCGCGAGGTGAGGAGGACCAGGGTCGCGAGGTGAATAGGGCCGGGGTCGCGAGGTGGGCAGGTTGAGGGTCACGAGGTTGGCAGGGCCACCGTCGCGAGGTGGGCAGGGCCCGGGCACGTCGAACTCGTAGGGCGCCGACGCGGACTGGGGTGGGGTTAATGCTATTCGCCGGGAACCACCGCACCGGATGGATATGATTACCGATTTGTATCCGTGTAAATATGCTAAAGACCCGATGTTTTCGAGGCGCGGCACGTTTGAAGAGTTGGATCCGATTTGAAACGTATGAGTAGGTCTGAATGGAACTGCTGCGCTCGTCGGCAGTGGCAGTACGGACCACCAGCTGTACGATTAGGTTAGAGCAATCCTCAGTAGCTGCAGCAGTAGCTACCACCGGCTATACTAGGACGGGTAAGTTGGAAAATACTCAGTAGCGATGACAGTACGTACTATCGGCCTACTAGTGTGAGTAGGTCGGAACAATACGCAGTAGTGATTATCATACGTACCAACGGCTATACCAGTACATATGTAGCCCGTAGAAGCTATGAGACAGTTCTTCAGTCGTACAAGCTCAATGCATCTTACTCCTAAAAACTGTTGAAGCCAACTATGGATGAATCCCGTTTCCTCCCCCTTCCTGGCCTGCCAAGTATACCAGTGACCTGAAAAAGGACACAGAGGCTGATCTATTTTCGTATTCGCTCATGTCCTTTAGCTGGCTTATTCAGTTTTAGGCAAGATCACCACCGAATCTCGTCAGGAGAACACCTCAAGTTGACAAGCTAAAGGATAAAGCGGCCAATGGTGCTCGAAGGACCACAAGTCAGCCCTTTGACGTATGCATGCTGTGATGGCTGCCGCAATTGATGCTGAGATGTCTGTTGTAATGTCTGCTGATATGTTTGCTGTAATGCATACTGTGATGTTTACTGTGATGTCTTGTGATTTTTGCCGTTATGTCTACTGTGATGTTTCTTGCAATGTCTGCTATGTCTCCTGTAATGTCTGCTATATATCTGCTGTAATGTCTGCTGTGATGTTTCTGTGAGGTTTGATACGCTGTCTTCTTGGGTGACTGCTGTGGTATCTGCTGTGACGCCTGTTGTGATGTCTGTTATGATATATATATATATATATATATATATATATATATATATATATATATATATATATATATATATTGTGCGTGATGCCAGCTGTGATGCCTACTGTGATGTCTGCTCTAATATCTACTGTGATGTATCCTCTAATACCTGCTGTGATGTCTGCTGTGATTCCGACAGGGCAGTTGATAATGTTTTCGCTGTTGGTTTGCACGAGCCTTCCCTCAACAACACCATCAGCATGGTGACGTCACAGCTGTAAGGATACGGAAGACATTAGCTGCGGTGGACAAGTGGCACATTCGTGCGACACCAGTCGCCGGCAAGTCCCCGGTAATGACGTTACAGCTGCAAGAGTAACGGAGGACAAATAGACACAGATCATAACAGTTGCCGCCACGTCCCGGTATGCACCAGCCGCCAGCCGCCAGTCGTCAGTCGTCAGTCGTTAGCCGCCAGCCGTCAGTCGTCAGCCGCCAGTCGCCAGTCACCAGTCGCCAGTCGCCAGTCGCCAGCTGCCAGTCGCTAGTCGTCAGTCGTCAGTCGTTAGTCGCCAGTCGCCAGTCGCCAGTCGCTAGTCGGCATAGTGAGAGGCACCAGTGAGAAGCACCACCGACTGGAGCCGCCGCCGCGCCGTGGGCCACGCCGGATGCGCCGGCACAAGTCCCGCCGTCGCACGACACTGAGCCGCTGGCCGACATAGTCGCGGAACCACGGCACGCGCCGCACCGGACCGCTAGCCGTAGCCAAGATAGTAAGGCACAGCTTAATGGCGCCGCGGACACGTGCGCTACGGTCGTGCGACCAGAGCTGAGTGCATCGGCTTCACGCGGCGGGTTGTTCAGACGCGCCACTACTGTCTTCCACACGAAGCGTGACCATGGTGCAGCCTCCCAACCGGCGGCGGTGGCACACATCGTCACCTGGCCACCGCCCACACCATGACCAACACCAGCAACGTACGACACGAGCGGCGTCATTGGGCAGTCACCAGTCAGCCAGACGGCCCTGACATAGTCATCAGACAGTCACGAATCGGTCAACAGACAGTCGTCAGACAGTCACCAGATTCTGGACAGCGAAACACTCACAAGACACTCATAAAACAGCGACCGGATAGCCAGCCGACAGTCATCGCGATGTCACCAGACAATCACCAGACAGTCATCAGATAGTTACCAGACGCTCATCAGAGAGTCATCAGGCAGACAACCATCTGTAGCATGGTTATGGGCAATTAATGAGACCGTCGGTCCGCAACTTCCGGTATTTCTGGCACTTGATAATTCCTGGCCGCGACAAGCATACAGCGCGCACAATTTACACCGTGACAGGGACGAGCATACAGCGTGTACAAGTTCCACCGTGGCCGGTGGTGGATTGGAGTTTAGTGGCGCGTCGACATCTGGGATCATTTTGCGCCCATACACCGGCTGGGACGAGCATACAGCGTGTTTGTGACTGCCGGGGTGCAACTCCAGCAGGGTTTGTCCCGTCGCCAAATGTTTGAGCCTGATCTCTGTGGACACCTGGGACGCCTCAGTGACGCCCGTCTGCCACCACAGCTGGGCCATCAGCGGCACAGGGGGGCTGCCACAGCGTTAAAGAGACTCCGCTCCCGCCACCACCTGGCCACTCCAGTCGGCGCTCGCCGCGCTAGTGGCCACACGTTACACACCCGGCGTCCACGAGAGCTCCGCCCACATCAGCCAGTGGCGACGGCCGCCGGCAGGTAAATCGGGCCGTCGACCTGAGGTCGCGCGGCACGTGAAAAATCATCCGCCAGGCAATGACCGACGCGTCGCTATTACAGCCACGGGTAGCATTTCCCGGCGCTAATGAAACGTAGCGGACGGACGCCACTCTGGGTAATTGCTGGTAATTGCGGACGGTAAAACGTGTGCGGGGTCTGCGAGTGGGTAACGATGCTGCTGCGACGGCCTGGCGGAAACGAGACGCCGACGCCTGTGGAAGCTGTCTCGGCAGTACTGGAGTAGGACACGCATCCGTTTATTGCATTCTGCTATGTAAGTGTTCCAGGCATGAATCCGTGGCTTCACAAGGGCGACGTAATCACGCGGAAACACATGGCGTTGATGAAGTCGAAATGTTCCTCGTTATGCATGACAAACGAGCTTAACTTCAATTGGCTGCCGTTATGACGGCAAATGGTATTACGGAACGTGGCACAAAGAGGGAGAGAGAGAGAGGGAGAGAGAGAGTGAGAGAGAGAGAGAGAGAGAGAGAGAGTGAGTGAGTGAGTGAGTGAGTAAGTGAGTGAGTGAGTGAGTGAGTGAGTGAGTGAGTGAGAGAGTGATAGAGAGTGAATGAGTGAGTGAGTGAAAGAGAGTGAATGAGTGAGTGAGTGAGAGAGAGAGAGTGAGAGAGAGAGGGAGTAGGAGAAGAAAAAGCTAGTGACTGGGCACATTTCGTATTCGGCGCCTCATGAGCCGGCTAATGTGCGTGCGCTATCACCCACGAATTATATAATTGTAGGCTGTCACAACACCGCTCAGTTATACCCGGTCGTGTCACGGCCGCATCTACCACTACATGATGCCTGGTGCCGACCACCGCCTTCATACCTAGTCCAGACTCCCAGACTCCGGACTCCACAGCTAGTCCGGACCATGTCTTCGCACCTGGTCGAGATCACTACCTCCATGAATAGTTTTGGCCACTACCTTCATACCTAGTCCCTGGTAGACTTGTGCTCGACTCAATTTTTTTGGTCGACTCACATGTATTTCATAGATCTTGAGGTCTGATTCGACTCACAACTCAAACAGACTGACAGAAATTTGAATTGATTCAGATCCGACTCAGTGGCATCAGACTCATGAGCCATATGATTTAGTGTGCATTGCCCACACGTGATATTTGAATGATTGACTCATGATTCGACTCATTTGTTAGAAAGATGTGATTCAGCTTACGACTTAGGATATATTTTATGGAATAGAATCGACTAAACTCACGACTCATGCAAAAATATTTATTCATGAGTCGATTCACGATTTAACTCGAGTCGAGCACAAGTCTGGTCCCTGTAGCAGACCCAGGAATTGTGATGCTGGGGGTGATGTACTCGTCTGCAGAGCGTCATTTAGCTGGAGTGGCGTCCTTGATTGAGATAACTCCAAGGAGGTGTCGGTGCACTTGGGCATTCTGCCCAGACAGCCTATTCTCGTCAAAGGGGCACCATCAGCTCGAAAAAGTTAGGGAAGAGGAAATAAACCAGGATATCCTGAAGGGCGTTCTATCCAGCCAAAGGGCGGCCCATCTCTATGTGGGGAATATGCCATTCCATTCACACTTGGATCAGCCCTTGTCTATTCCAGTCCAACATATAAAAACTGCCAGCCAGTGAAGCTAAATGTTCTCCGTGCTGGCAAAAAAACGATGAAATACCTTGTGAAGTTTTACTTGTCGGAAACGAGCGAGACAGCATAGGCGAGAAAAGTGGCACGTGACAAAGGGCCGCGATGTTTTTACGGCTGAGTAAGTAATCACTGCGTCATAGCGCACTACAGCACCACCTGTTAGCTATCCTGGAATGTGAGCCATTTCCCCCCTGGCTAAATGAAGTGCGGTATACACTGTCGTTTGAAGGGGACACTTCCTGATCTCGGTTCGCACCGAGTCTTTCATCTGTAGAAAGCAGTCAATATCCGGCAAATAGTACTCTGACGGACGCCGACAGTTGCCAGTGGACGCAGACGGACACAGACGGACGTAGACGGACGTAGACGGACGCAGACGGACGTAGACGGACGCAGACGGGCGCAGACGGATGTAGACGGGCGCAGACGGATGTAGACGGACGCAGACGGACGCAGACGGGCGCAGACGGGCGCAGACGGACACAGGAGAACACAGACGTCAATGGTCAATATATCGCCCACAGTGGCTGTCCGTCGCCGTACCTGGCAATATACCCCACTGGTCGATATATGGCCGCACCTGGCAATGATGCGCCAATGGTTAATATATCGCCCACAGCGGCCGTCCGTCGCCGTTCGTCATGTGGAATCGCGACGAATCCGGAGAAGCTGCCATATTCATGGTACAAACTGCCAGCCAATGCAGCTAAATATTCTCCGTCATTGGCAAAACACGATGAAATTATCTTGTGATGTTTGACTTTCCGGAAAGCAGTGGGAGAGCTTGGGCGAGACGTCGAGGTGAACGTGGGAATTTCATTGGACCCTTCCATACGACGACACCTCACCAGGAAGGTTGACGTACGCGGTTGAGCCGGCTTTACTCGCGTGTAGCATTATGCACATTGCAAGTATCACCATGCACTCATTGGCCGGGAATTATCGCGAATTTTAGGCGACTCTGACAAGATGATCAAGGTTCAGCGTTGAGGTAAGTAATGTCTTCCAAACACGACGCTCACGCATGAGTGACGTGTTATGAGGTGTGGATACGCTGACATGTGCTGGCTCGTCTTATTAGCGGAGTAGATCTGAGTCAGCCAATCGCCGGTCCAGTTGGCAGTCGGGAGGCGCGGCTAAGATGAGGGTGGCGTAGCCGGCTCCAAGCCGACGGTGCCGGCACCAAGCTTGGTCCTGCGTGCGGCTTGGTGCCGGCAGTGCCGGCAGCTGCCCCGACGGGAGAGCGCAGCCACCACCTGTCCGTCGGTAGCCATGGGTACCGTGGCCACCGACGGTGGCCGAGGCCGTTCTCTGATGTCTGGATATCAGACCATTAGCCGCGAGTGTCGACCATGGCCCTCTCACATCTCAAAGGACCCTTCAAGGCCAAAAATGTCTTCCTCCCCACACGCAGACAGCCCTTTGGCAGCTCAGGGGGATCATGGGACCCTCTCCCAGCTCAGGGACCAATTCCCAGCTCAGATGGCCCTTTCCAAGCTCAGATGACGGTCACCCACCTCAGAGGGCCATCTTCCGCCACAGAGGACCATCTTCCTGATTTTCACGACTCAAGGGGCCCTTTTTACACTGAGATTGCGCTTTATGAGCTTAAAAGGCTATTCATTGTCCGAGAGGACTTTCTTCCATCGCAGAGGGCCCTCTCATAGTTCAAACGGTCCTTTCCATACCCACTCTCCTTTGGACTCAATGAAAACTACTGAGACACGAATACTTTCGCTTTGTAATTGTGCTGGACTTTTATACCGGTCAATTACCTAGGGGAGTTCGCCTTTTATGCGTTATTGGACCTGCAGGAGACGAAAATTTCTACTACAAGTACAATCATTTTTATCTCTTTATTTTTTTTTAGCGCCGGAAGAAAAGGTGACCGAACCCCAAATTTTCTGATGATGACCCATAGTTCCTCATAATTTATGAGGGGTTAGGTTCCTTAGCGGAAAAGGTGTTGATTTGTAGCATTTATGTCTTCGGAAACTAAAGGGGAAATCAGGCCCGAAATTCCGGGAGCTATGCTCACTGGGGGAGAGGGGGGGCTTTTGTTCTTGAATGTGTCCCTGTGGCCTCAGGGATTATGAAACCTGGTCTCCCACACTTCTCCAGATCAATCGCGAACCCAGATGGCAGTACGTATCATCTGTGGCACCAGACGAGATCTTAGGGATGGTGTTGGGCCTCATATTGAATAGAGGTATTTCGTTTTATCCGATGAGTTCAGCTACGTTAATGAGATACAAACGCAACTGAATGATTTGGTTTGGATCTCTTCTTTTTTTAAATCCTGGAACCGAGCTTCCATGCGGCACATTGGCGGCACATTGGCGTTTCACCGAAATACGACACAACCCTGACGTAGTGCAACAGAGATCTGAGTCAGCGCTCCTGGAGCAGAGCTAGCGTGCGGCAGTACGCCGTGGCAGTACACCGTAATACGACACAACTCTGACGTAGTTCAACAGATATCTGAGTCAGCGCTCCCAGAGTCGAGCTTGCGTGCGATAGTACGCCGTGGCAGTACACCATAATACACCACCCTGGTGTAGTATGCACAACGCTGCTCATGGTCGTACTAGCGCAGAGTTGGTGTAGAATAGTGGCGGAGCGGTGAATACTATGGCGGAGAGCGTCGGGATTCGTGTAGTAGAGCGCTCAGAACCGTGACGGGGAGTGCCGAGAACCGTGGCGGGGAGCGCTGAGGATCGTGGCGGGGAGCGCTGAGGAGCGTGGCGGGGAGCGCTGAGGACCCTAGCGGGGAGTGCTGAGGAGCGTGGCGGGGAGCGCTGAGAATATTGTCAGCCTCCTAGCCGAACACCTTGCCAGAGGAAGCCAATGTGGGAGGCTTTGTCAGCCAACACCTTTGTCAGAGGTACTCAAAGTCAGAACGCTTTGTCAGCTGAACACCATGCCAGAGGAAGTCAAAGTTAGAGGGCCCGAGGTGCCGGCGCATATCTTCGACCTGTTGGACAGTAAAATACAGTAATTAAATCTATGATTTGGGCATTAATTAGTGGGCCGACAGGGTCGCAGAGGGTGGTATGTTTAAAATCTCACAGACCTGCACCACCAGCGGTAATGCCTGCCGCGACTCCTAAAGCAGCTGGGGAGTTGATAAATGCGGCTATTGTTCAGCTGTACCGCGTATCTTCGACACATCCTATTTGTCGGCACTAGAACTGTTATTACCTGTTCCCATTATTGCCAGCTTTTGCGCTACTTGCGCTACCATCTATTACGGACCACACCGGAGCGGAAAGCGCGCGTACGCCTGTACGCCTGTCCCGGTGTCCAGGCCGATTGTGATGCTAATGCACCCACGCCTATCAGCTCATTATTCGGATTGTCCATTGACATTCTGAGTCGGCCGGAGAATGAACACCGTCGGAACTGGCTCGCTTACTCCACTGACCCGGACCCGGATCACATCAACTGACCCGGACCCGGATCGCATTAACTGATTCTGACTCGGATCACATCAACTGATCCGGACTCGGATTACATCAACATATCCGGATCCGGATCACATTAACTGATCCAGACCCGGATCACATTGCGAGTGGCAGCCTACTTCGCGGTATGACAGGGCCCTGCTGCATCTGAACAGCACAGCTCCGTGGTCCGGACAAGACAGCTCGGTGGACTTGAACAGCCCCGGGGCCCTGTGGTTCCAGACCGGACTGGACGGACAGTTTCACATACAGAGACACCCCACACTAATAGCTTTTGGGATGGTGCACTGTTGTTCATACATTGTCGCACTGTTGGACATGCTGTTGCGCATTTATGTACACCAGAAAGGTGTGCGTGAGGTGTACGTAGGAGCAAAATGCAAGACGTGTAAAACTATAGTAGATTTTCGAAAGCTTTCCGGATATTTGCGTCCGGCACTGTCCAGTTTGTAGCTGCAATATAGTGCCAGTCCTTTTCGTCCCATACATATATGAACATTGAACAGGCGACATCTGCTATTCGGACGCGGGCAAAGTACATCATATGCCCAGCCTAATGCCTACTGCACGCACGCGGAGGGACGGATACCCAACACCATCGGACAACCATATAGCTGACCAATTTTGCAGGGAAGCAATGTCCAACAGCGGTTCATGTCGGTCCACATCGGTCCGAGTCGGCCTGTGTCGGCCTGTGTCGGTCCACGTCGGTCCGTGTCGGTCCGTGTCGGTCCGTATCGGTCCGTGTCGGCCTGTGTCGGTCCGTGTCGGTCCGTGTCGGTCCGTGTCGGCCTGTGTCGGCCTATGTCGGTCTGCGTCGGTCCGTGTCGGCCTGTGTCGGTCTGCGTCGGTCCGTGTCGGCCTGTGTCGGTCTGCGTCGGTCCGTGTCGGCCTGTGTCGGTCTGCGTCGGTCCACGTCGGTCCCCGTCAGCTCGGCTGATCAGACCGTAGCGAGTAGTCACGCTCCCTTGTCACCACCGGAACGGGCGGCTACCGGTCAGTTTCCTGTGGCTGTATCCGGCTGGCGCTATCTTTTGTTCCGGTCCTGGCGGAAAATCATTGCACGCGCCGGTGAAAACCGGAGGAAGGGTGTGTCGGTAGTTTAAAGGGACAGGCGGGAGAGAACTAGAACTAAAGCAACGCGATTAGTGAGGCGGAGCGAAACCGAAGGACACGAATCACCAGCCGGCACAGTCGAGACCGGACACGAGCTCGACCCACTCATCAGCCGCCAAAGACAGGACTGTGGCCAAGGACCCCCACCCATCAGCCGCCACAGGCGGGACTGTGGTTACCGGCCGACCCACCCATCAGTCGCCACAGGCGGGACTGTGGTTACCGGCCGACCCACCCATCAGTCGCCACAGGCGGGACTGTAGTTACCGGCCGACCCACCCATCAGCCGCCACAGGCGGGACTGTGGTCAGCGGCCGACCCACCCATCAGCCGCCACAGGCGGAACTGTGGTCACCGGCCGACCCATCAGCCGCCACAGGCGGGACTATGGTTACCGACCCACCCGGGACTATGGTTACCGACCCACCCGGGACTATGGTTACCGACCCACCCATCAGTCGCCACAGGTGGGACTGTGGTCACCGGCCGACCCACCCATCAGCCGCCACAGGCGGGGATGTGGTCATCGGCTATCCCTGAAAAGGTTCCTCCGAATTACCTATATGTAGGTATCCATGACACTGAAAACTGACCTATATTTGATTCGACATTTCTTCATATTTTGCAGCTAAAAATTAGACAGCTTGCGGTCGTGGAACAAAAGTACATACTTTCGGGGTATTTTCCACAGTGTACGAATACCCTGCTCCGTCATTTTTATCGCGTGGATTTGCAGGTTTGACTGCTGATTCAGGTGGTTGGTTGGTTATTGGTTTTACGACACATCGATCATTGAGTCGTGTAGCGTCGCCAATCTCTCACGCCGATTGGTCGCGGGCGAAGAGTAGCGACAGGCAAGACCCACAACCTTTCGATTGTGAGACGGGCAACTTACCCCTAGACTACTCGTCCCCGCTGATTCAGGCTGGGTTCGGCCCTGCCGAGCTACATGGGGGTGAGTCCTGCTGAGCCGGGTGGGGTTGTGTCCTGCTGAGCCGGGTGGGGTTGTGTCCTGCTGAGCTGGGTGAGGTTGTCTCCTGCTGAGCTGGGTAGGGCTGGGTCCGGTTCTGACGCCGGCACACCACCGGCGCACGTCTCCGTCCATCACGTATGAACGCCGCGCACCCCATGGTGCCGTTGCAGGTCGCACAAAAACCGCGGCTCCCAACGATACCATCTCAATGCCAGTGGGACGTCAGGGTAATGAGAGCGATGCATCACGCTAATTTACGATGCAATCGGAATTGGTATCAGACGTGCACGGGGTCGGGCAGTTTGCACGATTTTGTGCGGCCCGCCCAGCTGGCTGTGGGCTGGGGCCGCCGGCGCCGCCGGGACGGCTTGACGTCTGCAGTCGGTGGCCAGATCACTCCTCGGCGGCGACTCCTGACAGCCATATGATCCCTGGCTGATATACCTATGGCTCCCTACTCCTCTGGCCACTTCTGACAGCCATGTTACCTCTTCATGCCTCTGGCTGCTATACCCATGCACGCGTCGCGTAATACTACTATGATAAGGCTAGCATTTCACCTAGCCGGTTGTTTGGTCTCTGCTTGCTACATCCGTGTATGACACAGCTTCGTGACCTTAGCCACTTGGTCTGACCGTGCAGCTGACTGCTTCAGTCGTATCTACTCGGCCTGCCCCCTCCCCACTTCCACCCATACCCACACACTATTCTTACTTCTCTCTGCACTAAGCTATCCGGGTGCTAGATTGCATAGTCACGAAATAATGAAAGATGAGCAGATGATCTTGAATCCAATCACCGAACACAAGACGTGACCTAATCTTGTGGCAGTCGATGCTGGCACGGACACTTCGATCTTTCATGCTGTTTACCAGATAGTGACTTTGGGTACATGCGGTTCTCGTATTCTAGCGACCGACGCCGCTCGGCCGAACCGAGCCGAGCCGATCCGAGCCGAGCCGAGCCGAGCCGAGCCGAGCCGAGCCGAGCCGAGCCGAGCCGAGCCGAGCCGAGCCGAGCCGAGCCGAGCCGAGCCGAGCCGAGCCGAGCCGAGCCGAGCCGAGCCGAGCCGAGCCGAGCCGAGCCGAGCCGAGCCGAGCCGAGCCGAGCCGCAGCCGCCCCCCCCGACCGCCAGCCGCACCGCCACCGCCGCCGAGCCGAGCCGCCGAGCCGAGCCGAGCCGAGCCGCCGAGCCGAGCCGCCGAGCCGAGCCGAGCCGAGCCGAGCCGAGCCGAGCCGAGCCGAGCCGAGTCGAGCCGAGCCGAGCCGAGCCGAGCCGAGCCGAGCCGAGCCGAGCCGAGCCGAGCCGAGCCGAGCCGAGCCGAGCCGAGCCGAGCCGAGCCGAGCCGAGCCGAGCCGAGCCGAGCCGAGCCGAGCCGAGCCGAGCCGAGCCGAGCCGAGCCGAGCCGAGCCGAGCGAGCCGAGCCGAGCCGCGAGCCGAGCCGAGCCGAGCCGAGCCGAGCCGAGCCGAGCCGAGCCGAGCCGAGCCGAGCCGAGCCGAGCCGAGCCGAGCCGAGCCGAGCCGAGCCGAGCCGAGCCGAGCCGAGCCGAGCCGAGCCGAGCCGAGCCGGCCGAGCCGAGCCGAGCCGAGCCGAGCCGAGCCGAGCCGAGCCGAGCCGAGCCGAGCCGAGCCGAGCCGAGCCGAGCCGAGCCGAGCCGAGCCGAGCCGAGCCGAGCCGAGCGGAGCCGAGCCGAGCCGAGCCGAGCCGAGCCGAGCCGAGCCGAGCCGAGCCGAGCCGAGCCGAGCCGAGCCGAGCCGAGCCGAGCCGAGCCGAGCGGAGCCGAGCCGCGAGCGGAGCCCGCGGCCGCGGCCGCGGCCGCCCTGCGCTTGATTGCCTGGCTAATAGCTGATGTGGCGTGCGATAGCATTGCGTGGCGGCCGACATTGGTGTGGCCGGAGAGGAACGGCGGTGCTGGCGGAGCGGTCCAGTCGGCCAGCGTAGTGGACAGCTGCTGACGGCTGCCAGCGCGATGGACAGAACTTGTGACGGCTGCCAGCATAGTGGACATAACTGGTGACGGCTGCTAACGGGGTATATAGCCCACTAGGTAATAAATAGAAAGGAGACAGCCGCCGCCACTGGGATCTTCGCGGCCACCGCACGAAGAACACCAAAGTCGGACGCACTACCGAGCTACGAGACAGCCGTCGCAAATAAAATCTCTAGCGGGCCACTGCTCCCAAGAACACCGAAGCCGGACGCACTACTGGGCTTCTCAGATCCAAGCCATCTGAAGTACAGAGACCGGGCATACCAGCACCTGTTGAGAGGGTAATGAACTGCCACGGATACGCTCCGGGCCATTGGCATGGAAAATGGTGATGCAGTGTGTAATCAGCGCTCGGGCATTTTCGCAGTGCTGCACCGTGCGCGACCGCTACAACGGGGGCCTCTGCACACCTTTCGTGGCGCCATACCGTACTCGACCGCTACAGCGGGCGCCACTGCACATCCCGCACACCTGAGCCGGCAGTGTCGGAGAGCTCACCACCGGCGACACCGACAGGGCGTGTTCCGGGAAACGCCCTGGTGCCGGTGGGCCCGCCTCGCCGCCCCTCCCCCACCGGAAGCCTTCCACAGTTGAACTGCCACGCCGGCGCGCGGCCAGTGTAGTTCCGGTCCTTCATAACCAGCTGAACTGGGCAGTTGGTTCGACATAGAGCGGGGCGACCTCCGCCCCAGCACAGCGGTGACTCTGGACCTGACGCAGAGCGGGGCCATCGCTGCCCCGACATAGAGCGAGGCACCTCTGCCCCGACACAGAGCGAGGCCACCTCTGCCCCGACATAGCGGTGGCCCGTCACCGACACAGAGCGGAACGACCTCTGCCCTGACACAGCCGTAACCCTAGCCCGACACAGAGCAGGGCAACCTATGCCCCAACATAGCGGTGACCTTTCACTGACACAGAGCGGGACGGCCTCTGCCCTGATACAGCGGTGACCATACCCCGACACAGAGCAGGATGGCCTCTGCCCTCACACAGCGGTGACCTTGCCTTGACACAGAGCGGGATGACCTCTGCCCTCACACAGCGGTGACCCTACCTTGACACAAAGTGAAGTGACCTCTGCCCTGAAACAGCAGGTGTGGTAGGCAAGCTCGGCAGGGAGATGATGATGCAGCCGGTTGTGGCGGTGGTGGACGGTGATGATGGAACTGGGTGTGATGGCAGTGGAAAGTGATGATGGAGCCAGGTGTGGCGGGGGTGGACGGTGATGATGGAACCGGGTGTGGTGGTAGTGAAAAGGTGATGATGGAGCCGGGTGTGGCGGTGGTGGACGGTGATGATGGAACTGGGTGTGATGGCAGTGGAAAGTGATGATGGAGCCAGGTGTGGCGGTGGTGGACGGTGATGATGGAACTGGGTGTGGTGGCAGTGGACAGTGATGATTGTACTGGGTGTGGCGGTGGTGGACGCTGATGATGGAGCTAGGTGTGTTGGGCCCACGCTCGACAGGGCAGGTGACGGTGCGTTTCTCGGCTGACGAGGGCCGATACAGCCGTCAGCGCCAGACCGATGGTGATAACAGGCACAGTTCACCTGCCAGTTGGCAGCGTCCCCACCGCTTCTGGCGACAGCTGACAGTCAGTGATGTGGCGTCGCGACTCAACGGCGGTGACTGTCAGCCCACAGGCGGAGGCGAACGCTGGGATTGAGTGCGGTCCCAGCGGCCGCGTGCCATTTGTCGCCCTGCCGATCTGGGCGGAGGGCAGACACATTGAGATTCACCTGCCGGGGGCGATCGTGTGCGCAGTAGCCACACGTTTCGGGCACGGTGCCAGTCGTCAGTTGCCAGACCAGCTGGTGGCAGCTACCAGTCGCCAGTTGCCGGACCACCTGGTGGCCGGTGTGCCAGTTTCCGGATCAGCTGGTGGCTGGTCCCAGTCACCAGTTGCCGGACCAGCTAGTCACCGGTGCCAGTCGCCAGTTGCCTGACCAGCTGGGGGCCGGTGCCAGTCGCCAGTTGCCGGACCACCTGGTGGCTGGTGCGCCAGTTTCCGGACCAGCTGGGGGCCGGTGCCATTCGCCAGTTTCTGGACCAGCTGGGTGCCGGTGCCAGTCGCCAGTTGCCGGACCACCTAGTGACCGGTGCCAGTCGCCAGTTGCCGGACCACCCAGTGACCGGTGCCAGTCGCCAGTTGCCGGACCACCTAGTGACCGGTGCCAGTCGCCAGTTGCCGGACCACCTAGTGATCGGTGCCAGTCGCCAGTTGCCGGGCCACCCAGTGACCGGTGCCAGTCGCCAGTTGCCGGACCACCTAGTGACCGGTGCCAGTCACCAGTTTCCGGACCAGCTGATAGCCGGTGCCAGTCGCCAGTTGCCGGACCACCTAGTAACCGGTGCCAGTCGCCAGTTGCCGGACCAGCTGGGGGCCGGTGCCAGTCGCCAGTTGCCGGACCAGCTGGGGGCCGGTGCCAGTCGCCAGTTGTGAAGCTGGTTGGTAGTGGCTCGTGCGCATAACCAGCATGCTCACGATCGGACTCGTAGACGTCAATAGCATTCCAGAACCGCGCTCCGAGTGTTCACACAATCGGTGTATCGGTTCAACCACAAGCGCACAAGTGTGTGCAGTGCGGATCACAGTGCGGATCATAGTGTGGATCACAGTGCGGGTCACAGCGCGGATTACAATGCAGATCATAGTGCTTTTGCGGCTACCGCATGCAATGCAAGGAGCTTAGAAGCAAGTATATGTACGGCGGAGTTTCGTCCGTACACATCACAGAGGCTATTCGCCGGCCGTCGATGTGATAGGTTATGATGTTTGCATTCACCAAGCCATGCAGTTGATTCGGCTGTTACTATTGCCATTATTTAGGCAGCAAACAGCTAGTGATCTTTTGTATGCAACACGATGTGCAGTTCTCGACAGCAATGTCAGGGTCACAGGTTCCGTTTCCAATATCAATCACACAGAATACCCACCTTACCCAAGGAATCATCCCAGCATATCAAATTCCACAGTATAAGTTCGCTTGTCCAGTATGCGCATACCTTACAGCGCTCTTACGCGATACTAGGTACAAACCATACTCCACGTGTCTGACACGACATTGGGTACCGTTCTCCGTATGCTGTCTGACACGACAATGGGTACCGTACTCCGCATGCTGTCTGACACGACATTGGGTACCGTATCCCGCATGCTGTCTGACACGACATAGGGTGTCGTACTCCGCATGCTCTTTCCAATGTCTCAGTCAAACCATTTCAAAGGATAAGTGGCACTTTCAGCACACCACCGATCTCAGAAATTCAACCCAAGCAAGTCAGACGGACCAGCTGTACATGGTTATGCTTGAGGAATATTCATTCTTATTGAATAATATACCGCAAGGCTGATAGCGGACCTTGCTCAATGCAATCCAGATAATGCACTTGCATCCCGTAAAACCGTTGCAGCCAATGCGTTGTTGTCTTGCTGATATACTTCCTATGTGTACTACCTACATGCTTGCTGTATCACCCGAAGAAGCGTCCGATCTTGTTAACACGAAAGGAGTACGCTCGTACCATCTCCAAAACAGTATACAGTCGGCTGCTGATGTCTAACTTGCTGTCAGTGAAATATCTATGACTTAAAACATTGTTGGCTACGGATACTGAATATGCGTAGGTCACTCATATCGTGAATTACACAACGATATACATGACACAACGCAATGTTGAGTAGGGTGCGTGCCATTTGATTAAGAACACCGGAACAGAGGTGGCCACATGACCCACTGTGCTGCAGTAGGTGCGATGTTCGCACCGTATGCGCGGTTCCTGACCCACTAATGATGCGCTATGCTACAGGTGTAATGTGTGATGTGAAGTGGCCACTAACGCCTGGCATACGGTGGTGGCATTACCTGGACGCTAGAGGTCGCGAACCCCGCTACCCGCAGCAGAGGTAAGTATCGTCACAGCCGATGTATCCGCAGGCGGTGACCCGCTACATCGGCGCCAGCTGACCAGCGCTGACCCGACATGGCCCAGAGACCCGCCACGCCCCTGCCGGCGCGCCCAGCCGGCTGTTTCGCCCGGTAATGATCATCAAGTTGGTAACCGGGCGACCGCCGACTGCGACCTCTGCTCCCGTTGCGGTCTTTCGACGGCAGCCGCCGGAAAAAACGCACGGTTCGCGCTATTCTGGCCCGGGCAAATGCCCGGGAATGCGCCGTACGGGCGCATTTTCACATGGCACAGTTGATGGTGTCACAGAAAACGATGTACAATGTGTCAGGTGGGATGCATGAATCGACAGCGATCACAAGCTGTCGGCACATCTCATGGCTGAGCGAGAGGGCACTCACCTGGAGGCTGTCGAGCACGTCGTGACACTTGAGGACGTCGACCCGTTCGTCGACGCCGACGACCAGCCCACTGTAGCCGTTGTTGACGAGAGCGACGCGGGATGTGCTGACCTCGCTGATGAGTGCAGGCAGCGTTACCGCCGTCCACCAGACAAGCGCAACGATCCGCATCGCCCCCGCTATTGCCGTGCGCATCGTCACCGGTCAGTTTGTTGCTAGTTCGGCTCAGCACGTTACCATGACAACCGAGCCAATGCCAGTCACCGAGTCCCTGGTCTCTGTCCCGATCCGTTCGATGATCTGCAAACGCCTCCCAGTTGTGAGGATGGTGCCGAAGGGGGCTGGGCGGCAGGTGTTTAGGGGAACTGGTGCGCGATCGATACACAGGTTAATGCCGCCCTTCCGTCGATTCGACGCCGTCGTGGCGCGGCTGCCGTCGTCGACGTTCGCACCGTCGGGCGAGTCCGAGCTGGACGCAGGTCACAGTCCAGTCCGTCACTGCGTCACGCCCGAGCGGCACCGGTTACCCAGCCGGAGCAGCACAGTGGCACGCAACACTCGGCAGGCGGACCGACAGCGCGCACCCTGCCCGTGGCCTGGTCCGACGTACTCTGCCGGTGGACACGCAGCGGCGCACCGCAGTGCCGTCGACAGTCGATAGGCGGCAGCACGGGCGCCGCTGCCGCCTGCTCAGGTGCGCCGGCGTTCTACTGCACCGGCGGTGGCCGCTGCCGGCTGACCAAAGCAGCGGCAGTAATGGGGTCGAGCTGGCGTGGTGCCGCCGCTGAAGCAGCTCCACTGCCGGCGGCAGCGGATTGTGGAGAGAGCCCGTCCCACGAAAGAGGGCCTCTGATCCAACGAAGAGGGCGTCTGAGCCAACGAAGAAGGCCTTTGGACCAACATGGTGGGCCGCTAGCAGCCGGATAGAACACGAATCAAGGGTCTCTGGTTCCAGGGTCTCACACACAATTTTCACAAGGGGCGCCCGCATTTCTAGCGGCCCGTGGGAGACTGGGCCTCTTTTAGTTATATGGATACCTTGACTACACAACTACTCATCATGGGCTCACTTCATTGGCTCAGAGGCCGTCTTTGCTTTCCGGAACCCTCAGGGAAAACTCCCTCGACACCACGAAACCCACGAAGACTAACACCAGCTACGGTAGAATGGTATCTGCTATATGCTGCTACATGCTGCTCATTAATTCTCGGAGCGCACATTATCCTCCCTTCCTCTCCCTCCGGTCAACAAAAAATAATAGAGGCACTAATCCAGGGAACACAATTCTGGATGATCTCGTCCGCGAAATCATGGATCCACCACTGTAACCAAAAACAAGTTGGACAAAAGACAAATTGACACCGACTGCCAAAGTCAAATTGACAGATATGACTTCTTTTCGATTATTTGTTGAAGCTAGTACATGCAAATTCCGAGTTTGTATAGGCTGACGATTATCAGACAAGCTCCTGTTGCGAATTCCATGGTTACTATAAGCAACAGAAAAGTTGGTATCGTAAAGTGAAATAAACGATGCAAATAGACAGCGGACAGCTGATTGCTGCCGCCCAAGTTAATGTTACAACTGCAATGCACACAACACTACATTCTCCATCCATGTTCATGCTCATGTGACCCACACCAAAAAAACTTCAAAATTTACAAGCCCGGTCAGCAGGTCCAGGAGCTACAAGTTTATGACATCTTTGGAAAATGCATGTATCCGTGAAAGCATGACTTCATGAAACAACGCTTAATGCTGAAGAAGTTTCTGTTTGCCGCCTTCGCAGTGCTGAAGACATTGTTTCCGTTGATCGGCAACTGGGCAAACCATCAAAACGAGGCTCACGCCGTCAGCTAGTTGGGGACAAACACGAAGGGATTATATGCACACGTCATGCCAGAGCAATGCTGCGAGCCGTTAGCATGCTGCACGTCAGATGAAAGTCGCTCACTGTCATCTGCAGTTGCAACTCTCACTTTCCAGCGATTACGGAGCCGTCGCTCGGTGCACAATGAGGCTCAGGAATCGTATAATAACACTGAGAAGGTCGCCACCTGTTGCTCGCCCGCGGGCTCCGCCGCGAGGTGCGAGGTGGCTTCAGAGTCGCATGATAACACCGAGAATAGCGGCACCTGTCACTCGGCCTCCGGCCAGTGGAGCTTTCACAACGTGCTTAAGCTGTGGCTGTGTGGCGCAATGGGGTAGCATGGACATCAGGGCAGGCAGATGATAGCCCATTCAAGTTTAAGTGGGATATTATTGTCCCCTATGGTCAAAACACACACCATGTTTTTTTTTCAAGTTAAAAAACAGCAACAATGTCTTTCTACTGCATTATCCGGCTATCTAAAGTTTCGGCGCCTCACTCGCATGGCTAAATGATCCGGGCGCTTTTGTACGCAAGTAATATTTTCGCATGCAGTCGAATGGCGACGGCACCGGGTTTCGCGTTGACGGACATATATACCTTCGATATTTGCAGTCCAATTTCGTTTGCCGTTCCTCCTTAATTCCCAATTTCTTTCAAATTTCGCTTCTCGTCGAGCGCTTTCTGATGACACCTCTTTCGTTTTCGTGCGACGCTTAGTTTAGGAGATTAGAGGGGAAGTTGAATCAACTTCCCGAGACGGTGTGTCGGGGATATAACCGGACAGGCGGTGAGGGTTCAGGTAGTTTAATTTCAATACCACCAATTCCAGCACATGGCGTTGACAAAATTAGTTTTAGCCGGAAAGTTTCTCAGAAATGCTCTGTACGCCGATCTATTTTCACTTTCTAAGCCACTCCCCCTCATCCGCTCTGCGGTGCCCCAGCTTCGTCACGAGAGTCTCCTCCACCAAACCACTAGCAGCACCGTCCCATCGTGTTTGGTGCGTTGATCGTCATGTCCTGTAGGTAGCTCTCATCTTGGGCTTATTCATTTTCCTCTAGTTTCATAGTCACGATCCCGAGCTTCTCTGATGCTTTGTCCCTGTAATACCAAACGAGTAGGCATTCATTCCACTTCGTGTGAATAGTTCGTGGGCTGGCGCACCTAATCCCAACGCACCAACAAGATTATCCCCTGTTATGCTCACCTCATTGCTAATCACGACATTTCTGAACAGAAATGTAGCATTGTTTGCTACGCCGCGGCGCACCGGACCTGCGGTGAGCTGTATGATATCACATTTTCATTATGTTCGGTACACGAATCTTCCGCATATAAGCAGGAGCTCTGTGTTTTCAGTGCAGTGTCATGACGCCACGAGAGAACGTGACACGAATTAGGACGGACCCATCTTGTTTGGCTAGTGATCGGGGCCCTGCTGGGTGAGAGGTGCAGTACTGAGGCCCGCTGGTCCACCACACCTCTGTCCGAGAGTGGTAGGAGCGCTGCTGGGCGGGGTGCAGTACTGGGGACTGCTGATCCACCACACTCTGTCCGGGAGTGGTAGGAGCGCTGCTGGGCAGGGGGCAGTGCTGTACTTGGACCCGCTGGCCAACCACACCTCTGCCCGGAGAGATGCAGTACTGGGGCCCGCTGTTCCACAGCACCTCTGTCCGAGAGGGATAGGAGCGCTGCTGGGCGGGGTGCAGTACTTGGACCCGCTGGCCAACCACACCTCTGTCCAGGAGGTTCAGTATTTGAGCCCGCTGGTCCACCACACTTCTGTTCAGGAATAGTAAGAGCGCTACTAGGCACAGGATGCAGTACTGGAGCCCACTGGTCCACCACACCTCTGTCCGGGAGGTTCAGTATTGGAACCCACCGGTCCACCACACCTCTGTCCGGGAGGTTCACTATTGGAGCCCACTGGTCCACCACACCTCTGTCCGGCAGTGACAGGAGCGCTGCTGTGCGAGAGGTGCAGTATTATGGCCCGCTGGTACACCACACCTCTGTCCGGGAGGTTCAGTATTGGAGCTGGAGCCCACTGATTCCCCACACCTCTGTCCGGCAGTGATAGGAGCGTTGCTGACTGGGAGGTTCAGTACTGAGGCCTGCTGGCCCACTGTGCACCGCCGCGCTGGTGAACTGTGCTAACCCGGCTGGCTGGTCTTGCCCTGAGACATGCACGGACATAATCCCACTCATGACGCATGCGCAGTTTCCTAACTGAGGGATCAAGCCATTTCAGTGCTTGACAAAATGGTCCCCAGTTAAAGCGATACTACATGAGTTAACCCAATTCTTTTTGCTCCACCCAAACTCCAGCACGGTTTCCACGAGGTTCTGCATCAAGACCCAGCTCAGGGCCACCGCAGGGACAGTTAGTGCAATCTGGCATCATCTAGTCGTCCTGGATGTCGGGCGATAACAGAGACTAGGCCCACCGCAAGAGCCCACTTGGCGCAAGAAATTCCCGCCTTATGTCCACTTAATTGCTTCTATGGCAGAAACCCTTTTAAAACAGGCGATTTATGGGGAGCGCAGCGGTCCGCCACACAGCCGCACAGCATGGCCGGCGGTGGTGCGAGGCTTCATTAGTCAAGTGATGTCGTTAATAACGCCTTTGTGACAGGGCGCGTCTGTGGTCTTGGCAAGGTTCGGCTAGCGTTGGTCCCTCCTGGCAAGGTACAGCCGACATTGCTCCCTGTTGGCGAGGTACAGCCGACATTGGTCCATGCTGGCGAGGTACAGCCGACATTGGTCCATGCTGGCAAGGTACAGCCGACATTGGTCCATGCTGGCGAGGTACAGCCGACATTGGTCCATGCTGGCGAGGTACAGCCGACATTGGTCCCTGTTGGCGAGGTACAGCTGGTATTGGTCCCTGTTGGCGAGGTGCAGCCACAATTTGTCACTGTTGGCGAGGTGCAGCTACTATTGGTCCATGCTGGCGAGGTACAGCCGACATTGGTCCCTGCTGGCGAGGTACAGCCGACATTGGTCCATGCTGGCGAGGTACAGCCGACATTGGTCCCTGTTGGCGAGGTACAGCCGACATTGGTCCCTGCTGGCGAGGTACAGCTGGTATTGGTCCCTGTTGGCGAGGTACAGCTGGTATTGGTCTCTGTTGGCCAGGTGCAGCCACAATTGGTCACTGTTGGCGAGGTGCAGCTACTATTGGTCCATGCTGGCGAGGTACAGCTGGTATTGGTCCCTGTTGGCGAGGTAGAGCCGACATTGGTCCCTGTTGGCGAGGTACAGCTGGTATTGGTCCCTGTTGGCGAGGTGCAGCTGGTGTTGGTCCCTATTGGCGAGGTGCAGCTACTATTGATTCCTGCTGGCGAAGTACAGCTGGCGTTGGTGCCCGTTGGCGAGGTACAGCTGGTATGTGTCCCCGTTGGCGAGGTACAACTGGTATTGGTCCCCGTTGGCGAGGTACAACTGGTATTGGTCCCTGTTGGCGAGGTACAACTGGTATGTGTCCCCGTTGGCGAGGTACAGCTGGTATTGTTCCCTGTTGGCGAGGTACAGCTGGTGTTGGTCCCTGTTGGCGAGGTACAGCTGGTATTGTTCCCTGTTGGCGAGGTACAGCTGGTATTGTTCCATGTTGGCGAGGTACAGCTGGTGTTGGTCCCCGTTGGCGAGGTACAGCTGGTGTTGGTCCTTGCTTGCTGGTTCGATCGTCGCCTGCTGATTATACTAGATCTACTGGTTATCAGGCTGACGCTTATCATTACACCAGCTCGCATCGCTCGTCTCCGACGCTGATGGTGGCATGCGGTGAGCGCCCATGTTGGTTTTGTCCGATTCTCACTAGCCTTGTCGGTCATGTGCTGTGCGTACTGGCTCCTTCCAACTCTCAGTTCCCGACAGTTCCTGTTGGTTTGTGCACACCTGTCTGGCCCAGTCTGTCCCCATGTGCCCGCTATCTCCCCTTCAATCAATGTTAGTGTGCACGCACCTGTCTATTCCAAACTGTCCCCATGTGCTGCTGCCTCCCCGGCAGTCTCTGCTAGTATGTACAATGTACATGTCTGTTGTCACAGCATATCCCCCCAGTATAAGGGGAGACAGCAGGTACCTGTTGTCTCCCCTTCAGTTTATGCTGGCTGGTACCGATTTCGCCGGCAACCACCATCAATGTTCGACCACCTCTCTGGGTCTCTAGAGCTCTGGGCTGGGACAGCCGGAGTGATCTTGCCTGTTGACAAATGCCATCGGCTGGCGACGATGACTGTGCTGGGCTCGCACAATGCGGCGGCTGGCTGTGGGCCGGGGATACCTGATACAGTATTTTAGCCTGCTGGACAGACCACAGGATAGACCGCAGAACAGGCCAGGGGACAGGCCGTGGAACAGGCCGCGAGACAGACCACGGGACAGACCGTGGAACAGGCTACAGAAGAGATAACGGGACAGGGCAAGGAACTGGCCGCGGAACAGACCACAAGATAGGCCACAGAGCAGACCACAGGACAGGCCGCGGAACAGGCCGCAGAACAGGCCAGGGGACAGGCCGTGGAACAGGCCGCGGGACAGACCACGGGACAGACCGTGGAACAGGCTACAGAAGAGACAACGGGACAGGGCAAGGAACTGGCCGCGGAACAGACCACAAGATAGGCCACAGAGCAGACCACAGGACAGGCCGCGGAACAGGCCGCGGAACAGACCACGGGACAGGCCAAGGAACAGGCCGAGGAACAGATCACCAGACAGGCTACAAAACGGGGTATGGAACAGGTCATGAAAAAGACCACGGGAAAGGCCACCGAACAAACTGTCAGGGGATAGACTCGAGACGAGCCTCGATAGAAAACAAAACATGACTATTACGGATACAGGATGGGTACTGGCCGTCGTCAACTACTGTTACTGGTTGGATCCTGGCTGGGTCAGCTACAGATGTCGGCTGGGTCCTGGCCGTTGTCATCTAAGGATACAGACTGGGTCCTGGCCGCTGTCAGCTTCGCATACCGACCGGGTCCTGACAGTTGTCAGCTACGCAGTTAGCGACTGGATCCTGGCTAGGTCAGATTCGCATACTCACTGGGTCCTGGCCGCTGTCAGCTACGGATACCGACTGGGGTCTGGCCGCTGTCAGCTACGGATGCTGGTTGGGTCTTATCCACTGTCAGCTACCCTTTTTGTTTTCATCGTATTTCAGCCCTCACATGGGTACCAATGCTTTGGTGCTAGTGAGAGGACAAGACATTCGGACTTCATGACTAAGTTGAACCGATGCCAACCTCAGGATCGTGTTATAATGACGAACCATGGCGCCGGTATGTCTGGAGTCATAGCCATGTCACCGTATAGTTCGAAATTATTCCAAGGTAATGGGTATGCTGAAGGGTTTTAAATTTGTTATGGCTATGAATGTATATTTTATTGATATTTAGCCATTTCACCGGATGCGAATCAGTTATGCTATGTTAGTGCTCCAAATCGGATAGAATACGTCTCATAGTATACTTGCATTTGTTGAATGGTATGAACATAAGCGATCACCAGGTTGACTGGGCACAATGCGTTCATTTTAATGCGCGGCATTCCAATGGAGCTCGTGATATGCCGTCCCGGTCATCCATCATGCGTGGGGAGCCAATCACGCTATCCGGGCGCCCTGCACCGGCAGCGCGGGAGGTGGCTGTGAGCGGACGTTGTCTGGCCAGTTACCTCCACCGCGGCGGCATGACGCAGCGTCCCGGCTGGACTGTACCCCCCCCCCCCCCGCCAGCTGGTTAGTTACCCGTGCCTGGGTATAGGAGCACTCTCGCTGAGGCGCGTTGTCTGGCCACGGGGATATGTCAGGTAATGGGATACCTCCACTGGGGAATGGGTGTGATGCAGCATCCCGGGTGGACTGTATCATCTCATTTAGTTAGTTACCTGCTACTGGGTACAGGAGTACTCTCGCTTAGACGCGTGGTTAGGTAAAGTTACCTGAAATTGAGAAAATTGAGCCAGGACACGCAGGGCAGCGTCAGCATTATGCACGACATAATTCTGAACTATGACCTGCTTCAAGGTACAGAAGCAGCCCCAGGTGTGGCACATTGCTGAGTCAGCTAGCCGTCATGGCTAGCAGCGCAGGTGGAAGATGGGTGATCTGGTGTAGCAGAGAGCCCTGGGTGGAACATAAGTGGCCTAGTGTAGCAAAGGGCTCCGGACGTGACATACGTGGTTTGGTGTAGCAGAGAGCGCCGGGTGGGTGAGACATACGTGACCTGGTGCATCAGAGTCCTGGGTTGGACAGGTGGTTTGGTGTAGCATAAAGCACCGGGTGGGTGGGACATGCGTGACTTGGCGTTGCAGAGAGCCCCAGGTGGAAGATAAGTGGCTTGGTGTAGCATAAAGCACCGGGTGGGCGGGACGTGGGTGACTTGGCGGAGCAGAGAGCTCCGGGTGGAACATAAGTGGCTTGGTGTAGCATAAAGCACCGGGTGGGTGGGACATGCGTGACTTGGCGTTGCAGAGAGCCCCAGGTGGAAGATAAGTGGCTTGGTGTAGCATAAAGCACCGGGTGGGCGGGACGTGGGTGACTTGGCGTTGCAGAGAGCCCCAGGTGGAACATAAGTGGCTTGGTGTAGCATAAAGCACCGGGTGGGCGGGACGTGGGTGATTTGGCGGAGCAGAGAGCTCCGGGTGGAACATAAGTGGCTTGGTGTAGCATAAAGCACCGGGTGGGTGGGACATGCGTGACTTGGCGTTGCAGAGAGCCCCAGGTGGAACATAAGTGGTTTGGTGTAGCATAAAGCACCGGGTGGGTGGGACATGCGTGACTTGGCGTTGCAGAGAGCCCCAGGTGGAACATAAGTGGTTTGGTGTAGCATAAAGCACCGAGTGGGCGGGACGTGCGTGACTTGGCGGAGCAGAGGGCCCCGGGTAAAACATAGGTGACCTGGTGTAGCAGAGAGCCCCAGGTAGGACACACCACGATCTGGTGAAGCAGGGAGCGCCGGGTGGAACATTGGTGAGGCTAGCTTTTTATGTGGGACGGTTTCATCTAGACTTGGTAGGTGGCAGCGAATGTCGCGGTTTTGTTACTTGTGTGTGGCGATACGTTTGTACTTTTGTGCGGTGATGCGTTTGGACGTGCGCGTGGTGATACGTTTGGACTTATGTGTGATGATGCATTCGGATTTGTGTGTAGTGATACATTTTGACTTCTGTGTGGCGATACCCTTGGACTTCTGTGCGGTAATACGTTTGAACTTGAGTGTAGCGGTACGTGTGGACTTCTTTATGACGATTCGTTTGGACTTGTGTGCGGTAATACGTTTGGACTTGTGTGCGGTAATGCGTTTGGACTTGTGTGTAGCGATGCGTTTTGACGGACTTGATAATGCCTTCATATAAGCTTCTTCGGGATGCATCTGAACCTTCCGGAAATGAACATTAGCGGTATGGGTGCTCCGACTGGGCGAGTCCAACATACGTTCATTGCATTTTTCAGAGTCAGAGATGTCACGAACGTCACACGGTGACGTTTGCGGTGGCTGCTGTAGACGACACCGGGCAACCTGCTCACAGTATCCTGTACATATATCCCAGGTGTGTATGCTCGTGTCGGTGTCTCGGGGTAAACTCGGCAGGTGGGTATGTTATATATATATATATATATATATATATATATATATATATATATATATATATATATATAAAATGTATATATTTATATATATATATATATATATATATATACATATATATATATATATATATATATATATATATATATATATATATATATATATAAATACATATATATATATAATATACACACAGACACACATGTGTGTGTGTCTGTGTGTATATTGTGATATGCACTTGGCCAGTGCATACATTTGCGTGGCTTGTAAATGGAGTGCTCATGGGGAGTGTTCTGATGACTCTGCTATGTGCGAGAACTACCGGCACAGCATCATGATGGTGGCGTTGAGACATTATTATGTTTCGAGTACCCTTGTGCTTCTGGCTGTGGTCGAGCTCAGACTGATCAGTGCCGCCGGTTATCCTCGCCGGGTGGTGCCAGTGTGTGGTTTGCGGTCACCACTTGACAGCGTCGCGTCGGCGGCACGCCAGCCTGAGCTCGACCACAGCCGGACACACCGCCGTGCCCGAGGATGGCCACTGGCGGCACACCACTAGCACCGTGACCAGACCGGTCTTCCCAGGTGACGCGCGTCGGATCGAGTCAACCTTCCGGCACGAGTCACGCTCCAAATACCCACCCGCCAACGCATGACGCATTGTCCGTTAAGGTCCCTTACAGAGCGCGTCGACTTGCTCAGTTACAGCCACGATTGGCTGGTTCAACACGGCTGACAACACAAAGCGATCTATGGAGCCGCGAATGTTCCAAATGATTCCTTGAAAAATGCTAATGCTGCGAATTGAAAATAAATGACGAGGATACGACCGGTCGCGAAACGTCAATGCCGCCGATAGTTCATGAAGCGAATGTAGTTTTATATTTATTTGCTATTGCTGATTAACCAACGTATCTACTGAGGCCGGCACATGTGAATGTCCACATTTACGAGATGGTGCTTGTGCACCATCTACCACGAACTGAGTGTCACCTGACAGCTAGTTTGCACCACCAGGTTGAAAACCACTGAGTATGAATCTTCCTGCACACAACATTATAAGGAAGCAACACCAGCGGCGGATAGATCCTGTCGATCTACCGGCAGGCTGTGACCTGATACAGGCCGTGACCTGATACAGGTCGTGACCTGATACACTACAGGAGCGTCAGGGTTGAGCAGGCGCCTCGACAGGAACGGGACATAAGCGTCAACCATGGCAGCAAACGTTTTAATAAAATATTGCCATTTCTAAGTCATAGTTGTAGATATAAGCACCATACTCCAATCAGCCCTAATGAGAGCTCTCAGAAAAGCTCGTGCATCTTGGACTTGAAACTCTGGATGCTGATGTGGTCACTGAAAAGGCCTGGTGTCGCTTCTGCTTCTGGCCTCAGACCCAGCGTTGGCCTCTGCTCCCACGGCGGCGGGCCCCTGGTGCGCGCCTGCCGCGGGGGCCGCTAGCTGGCTGGGTCGGCCAGCAGTTGGCCCGCTGGCCGGATCAGGATAAGACCGCGATCGGCCCGTGCGCTCGATGAAGTTTAATTCCGGGCTACCTAGTTTATATTGGCTTAGTTCATAGTACAGACTGGAACTTCACCGAAAATATTTTTTAACTGAGCACATCCATAATTACAGCTTTGGAACATAAACGTAAATATTCAAGTCGAAAATGAATACATATATATCGGAAATCTTAAAAAAAAATTGCAACAAGAGATGGCACGTAACTAGACACCATTCATATTCAGGGGCCAATGTTTATAGCCCAGTGTCACCTGATAGATCTAGCGTACCGTATAAATTATCCTAGAATACTAGACAAATTAGTTCCATCGAATAATTAACCAGACCTAATAAGGCTTTTGGGTGTACTTAAGTGCATTCATAGAATCAGAACTGATTCCTTCTTCCGACTGAATCACTTTCACTACTGTCCGATCAAGAAACATAGCACAAATTCGAACGAAGTGAAGTTCAAGAATCATGAGAAGTGTGTAAAATATGTTTTACTCTGTCGGCTTGAAAATAGCCTATCCAAAATTGGTTCTAAAAATGGGAAGCTCTCTGGTGCTTTAAAGCACCTCGAGTTATCGTGTTCCTGACTATTTCCTGAGAGTTCACTGCGTTTCTTTCCAAAGACAATTACATCATCTACGGACTGCACGCATACTTAATACAACCAGAATCACTACCTGATAGCAGGCTGGACAAATTAGCCGAAGTCGATGACCACCGCATTTCTTTGGGACATGCCCACACTTGTCTCTCTGAGAGCTGGGAGTCAAGTATCGGTGCACCGTCAAGTGTTCTGCCACCACCACATCTTATCAACATCTCATCAGCAGTACATTCACGATTTCCCTCCGCACAAAGTCGAACACCCCAATTATTGCTCAGACAGAAAGAAAGCCCTGCTGGACGGTATTTGTCCGACGCCGGTCGTCTTGGCGACGGCTTAATGACTGTAAACAATTTATTTCAGCTTCTCCTTGTTCAGCTACGGCGCCTAGGGCTGACAAACTGGGACAATAATGGTGCTCTCGTGACAATGGCATGCTCTACGACTCAACAAGGCCAGTGGCCGATCTATTCCGACGCCACACACTGGACTCCAGCTCACCAGTTCACCAGAGGTCATGCACTGAACGCCAGTTCACCAGATGCCGTGCACTGGACTCCAGCTCACCAGTTCACCAGAGGTCATGCACTGAACGCCAGTTCACCAGATGCCGTGCACTGGACTCCAGTTCACCAGATGCCACGCACTGGACGCCAGTTCGCCAGAGGTCACGCACTAGGCTCCAGTTATCAAGAAGCTGCGCACTTGACTCCAGTAACAAGACGTCACGCACTGGAACTCAGTTCACCAGACGTGAACTGAACACAGTCCAGTTCACTGGACTCCAGATAACGACACTTCGTGCAATGAAATCCTGACCTGATGAAAAGCACTTGACTTTCTTTCACCAAACATCACGCGCTGGACTTCAGTTTACCACACGTTTCGAACTCAACTCCAGTTCACCAGACGTCTTGAACCGGACTCACCTTCACCTGATGACACGCACTAACCTCTATTTAATCTGGCGTTGCGAACTTACCCTGTTTGCTTGAGAGCAGCGCGCCGAAATATTCAGCTGACCATTAAGCCACCCAGTCCGAAGAAACGGGTGTAGCCATTGCATGGTATGTACTACAAGTTGTGCGCCAATGGCCTGGCGCTGAGGGCAGTAAGATTGTGCTTGGGACGGTGGCGTAATCGGAATGTTATATAGCAACCAAGGAGGCACATTTTCCAACAGGCTGTTCCATTCGAGAGAGGACAACTCAAGAGGCAAAAACAGGATTCCACTCACAAAATGGGGAATCAATTGATCACCTCAAATAATTCCCTGACTGCGCTACTCATGTATGTCAGATGGCGAACTGTGTTGTCGCTGACTAGACGACAATTGAACCATGATGGCGATGGCTGATCAAGACGAGTCTTGCTATCCCAGGTGCAGAATGCATCAGTGCAAGAGGTAAAGCATTCTTCAATCCGGAAGAAGTAAAATGTACCAGCACAAAGGATGCATAATGAATAATTATAGAAAATTGTGGTCCTGGTTGATTCTGGAATTATTCGGTCGCTCACCAATGAGGAGTCCTTCCGGCAGATTGGGAGCTCATATTGCTGTTCTAGGAATACACAGCCTCTCACGGGCTTTCCTGGGTGCTTGTCGGGTTAGGAAAGTCTGGTCGCAAAAGGGCTCACGGCCACTAAATACTCTGCAAGACAGCACTCAAAGTTACTGCTATGCTAAAAGGGATCCTACATCAAACAAAGTGAGATCACATGGTTCCTCTGATATATTGGTCAAACACCGAGTTTTCCAAACGGGTGGGCTGAAATGGCCCCTTCAAGGACGCTTCGGGTGTCCTCTGCATGGTACCATGGGAGGGCCCACAACTTGAAATCCGTGGCGGAACCGTTCTGGTGCTGCTTTTTCGGCGTTTGGTGCGTTTCGGTGCGGATTTTGTCCCGTGGCTGGTGCACCTTGTCGAGCCGTGTGACATTCTTTGCAGTCTGGCATCACCACCAACACGCAATCTCGCTCGGCATAGGATAAAGTCCATACTCTCCAGAACTAGCAAACGAGCATATCATGGGGTCTTTGATGAAAAAAAAAACATTTTAACTGACGCTTCATTCTGTTTTATCAAGGGAAGCACATGAACAATCAAATGCAAATCACATCAGCAAAGCACAACAGCAAAGATATTGGTTTTCCGGTGATATACAAATTTAAATCGTCCATGAACTGTCCGACCTAAAGGGGTAGATAAAGAAGGGCGATGGGGGAGGGGGGCATGTGCCCATCCTACTTGGCAGATGGAGCCGCTCTGACCAGAAAAAGGCGGCCCTCCGGGAAGGCTCGAGTATATGCTACCCCCACGCAACGGATTTTTTTTTCAGCTAAAGGCGAAAAAAACTGAGAAATTTGGAAAAGGCTCCTAATCAGTACAGTAGCGGATCTGTGAAAACTGGTGGCATGTACCCTCCCCCCATGGAAAGTGGCGCCCCTCCGGCCGGAAAAGTTGCTTCCTTCGAAAGAAAGACATCATTCCGGGAAGGCTCGAGTGCACCCCTCGAATTCTTCCGTCAGAGGCACCCCTGCATATACTTTCGCATGTCTACCCTTCCAGACAAGTGCTCCCTCCGACAGCGATTCCTGGATCCACCCCTGCTTCCTGGATGCTCCTAGCGTCATTGATGGGCGTGATGGAGCGGATATTATGCGTTTTTCTCACAACTTAAAAAAAAATTATCCACATGTGCTCAGAATACGCAAAAAAGAAAGCAAAATAGTGACGGTGAAATAAAATGTAATCAGTTCGAACTCAATGTTTCGAGTATTCAATTTCTCGTCGCATGGAAGTTTCCCAGTTTTCTAATCCACCTAGACTGTGTTGGCTTGCTGAACCCCAGTTGCATTCGGAAAATCCGTCGCGCCTGTCGTTGGCTCTGTCCAATCCAACGTGTTCCGCACCGTGTGCTTCGTTTGCCATCATGTGCACAGCTTAGCTTCAGCTGAAGTTGGCTGCCGCTTCCAGCAATTGATTGGAGCAGCGCGGCCACCAGCATCGGCATGCGGTCCGGCTGCCAGATCTGCCGACATGATAGCTCCACCGCCGGCCACAAATCAACAGCGCCGATGGCCAGATAGCGGCTGCACGCAGTCACCGACGACGTCTTTGTTCTTCGGCGGGGCCTGCATGCGACAAGAAACCCCGATAAAGAGAAGAAACATTGCAGTGCTTTGGTAGCCGTAGCCGGAGTGTGGCAGCTGTGACGCAACGTTGTGAAGTGTTTTGGTAGCCGAAACGTGATGTTTTGCAGAGCGTTCGTAACGTTGACACAAGAGTGCGTGATGTCTTGGTAGCCGTAGCATCACATTGTCGCAACATTGCATGGTATTTAGTAGCTTCGACCTAATATTGGGCAGTGCTTTGGCTGCTTGTACGCAACTAGAAAAGTTTTATATTCTGTCTATTCTTTCACTAGTTCCTTTTTCTCCGCATCCTTCCTTTCTTTTCTTCTCTCTCTCTCTCTCTCCCTCTCCATCTCACCCTATCTATCTCTTTGCCGCCACTGTGCATGTGCAATCCGATCTGCCTTGACATCATTCGGAGTAGGTAGTTATAATTCTGGTCAGGTAACTGCGGTTAGGCGGGCCAGTGCTCTTCCTTATCGGACGTGAATCGAATACGAGCCAGATGAGGTGAAATACGAAGCGAACGTCGTGGCACGGAAGAAGCTGCCGGAGATAGAGTCGCGAGAGGACCGACAGAGTCAGATATCGGCCCTCGGCTGATTAGAGGCGCATCCCCGGACGTTCATTAACGTCCACTGAGGGCAGGCAGACATGAAGCACAGGTCTTAGTCACGGCACGGCTTGATCTTGCCGAGTGTCCAGTCCTTCCGCGAATATGGCCGTGGCGATATGTGTGGCCACCAAGCCAGATACGTACATGCCACGGAACACGGGCTACACTCAGGGCACCAACCGTGCAGATGCTGCAGCGTCACCACGGAACTGGCCGTGCAGCTGTAACAGACTGTGCAACTGTAGCAGACTAGCTGTCTAACTGTAGCAGACTGTGTAACTGTAGCAGACTGTGCAACTGTAGCAGACTGTGTATCTGTAGCAGACTAGCTGTGCAACTGTAGCAGACTGTAACTGTAACAGATTGTGCAACTGCAGCAGACTGTGTAACTGTAGCTGACTGTGCAACTGTGGCAGACTGGCTGTGCAACCGTATCAGACTGTGCAACTGTAGTAGACTGTACAACTATAGGCAGACTGTACAACTATAGGCAGACTGTACAACTATAGCAGACTGGCTGTGTAACTGTATCGGACTGTGCAACTATAGCAGACTGTACAACTATAGGCAGACTGTGCAACTATAGCAGACTGTACAACTATAGCAGACTGGCTGTGTAACTGTATCGGACTGTACAACTATAGGCAGACTGTACAACTATAGCAGACTGTACAACTATAGCAGACTGACTGTGTAACTGTAGCAGACTGTACAACTATAGCAGACTGGCTGTGTAACTGTAGCAGACTGTACAACTATAGCAGACTGGCTGTGTAACTGTAGCAGACTGTACAACTATAGCAGGCTGGCTGTGTAACTGTAGCAGACTGTACAACTATAGCAGACTGGCTGTGTAACTGTAGCAGACTGTACAACTATAGCAGACTGTACAACTATAGGCAGACTGTACAACTATAGCAGACTGTACAACTATAGCAGACTGGCTGTGTAACTGTAGCAGACTGCACAACTATAGCAGACTGGCTGTGTAACTGTAGCAGACTGTACAACTATAGCAGACTGGCTGTGTAACTGTAGCAGACTGTACAACTATAGCAGACTGTACAACTATAGGCAGACTGTACAACTATAGCAGACTGTACAACTATAGCAGACTGGCTGTGTAACTGTAGCAGACTGTACAACTATAGCAGACTGGCTGTGTAACTGTAGCAGACTGTACAACTATAGCAGACTGGCTGTGTAACTGTAGCAGGTTGGCTGTTGAATGGCTGGCTCCAGCCTGGCTCGGGAGATAGTCCACACGACTGGCTGTTCCCATACGTGGTCCTCTGTCTGGGCTCAGAAGATATGGTACCCACTGCCTGCTCCATCACGTGGTCACTTTGTCAGGGTCCGGGATATATGACGCCACTAGCTGTTTCGACACCCGACAGCCGCAAGTGCATTTCCCTGAAGCGTTGGAGCCACGCCCACACAAGCAAATATTTCCAGGCGCTTGTAGCTTCCAGAGTGCTATAATTTCCCACCATATGCCATAATATTTTTGGAGCGGAGACGATATAACTGACAATGCAATTTCAGGTGCACAGCTGAGGATGACCAGGTGTCCGATTTGTCAAATTGTAGTCGATCGTGGATTTGTTAGACTTTTCTGCCCGCAAATCTGCTGATTGTGATCTAGCAAATCTGCAGGATAGTTATCCCTGCCACTACCATTCAATGTCGGTCTATCGGTAGCTGTTCCCGCTTTCGGTATTCTCAGCGTCTTTTCTTCACATTGGGTGTGTCTGTCTCCATTCCTGTGTCAACCTCAGTTCCTCTTCTGCCTTCCTGCGTCTATCTGCATAGTCTGCTAGTGAACAGATGTTCAGATTATCATGGTCATTGCCACGGCCAAAAGTAGTCTGCTCTCTCGCCTTATGACTTCCTCCCCAAGTCTAGTGCATGGGTCGCTGGCCTGCGCCGTGAGTCTGTAATGCATTTACACAGCCTGTGCGGCCGTCGAGTGTGGTCCAGCTGTGGCCGAGTATAGTCCATCTGTGGCCAAGGGTCGGCCGGCCACCGAGTGTGGTCCATCTGTGGCCAAGGGTCGGCCGGCCACCGAGTGTGGTCCAGCTGTGGCCGAGGGTCGGCCAGCCGCCGAGTGTGGTCCAGCTGTGGCCGAGGGTCGGCCAGCCACCGAGTGTGGTCCAGCTATGGCCGAGGGTCGGCCAGCCACCGAGTGTGGTCCAGCTGTGGCCGAGGGTCGGCTAGCCACCGAGTGTGGTCCAGCTGTGGCCGAGGGTCGGCTAGCCACCGAGTGTGGTCCAGCTGTGGACGAGGGTCGGCCAGCCACCGAGTGTGGTCCAGCTGTGGCCGAGGGTCGGCCGGTCGCCGAGTGTGGTCCAGCTGTGGCCGAGGGTCAGCTGGTCACCGAGCGGCGTGTAGACCCGCCCTCGCCTCGGGCCACCATTCATCAGACGGCAGCAAAGCCAGGTGCTGCCGGCGCCGCCAACCCTGCCCCGGCCCCGCTGCCGGCTGGTGAACACCTGACACGGCAGACTGGAGACCAAGTCTGTCGCATGGCAGACTGAGTAACAAGACTGAGATACGATAGGCTGGGTAATAGAATTGCGGCACGGGAAATTGGAAACCAGGATAGTGACACGGCAAACTGGGCAACCGGACTCAGACATGGGAAACTGGGTAACAGGTCTGAGGAACACTGTTTACCAGGACTGAAGCACGACGGACTTTAGGGGATAAAATGAAAGATTGGTTCATATAACCGTAACTGAGGAATCACAGACTGGTTAACCGAGAAAACAGGAAGTAGGAAAGCAGAATCAGGGCAGGTAGGTCAACAGTGTCAAACGTACACTGAAGAATGTGGGTGGGGTGTCATCAGCTAATATGGTTGAAATGCGGCAGACCAGAAAACAGAACGTAATAACGGCGAGCCGGTTTCTAGAGATAATGATGATGGGCTGAAGGACCAAAAAGTGCAGGATTGCATTGTAAATAGTATAAGTGAAGCTTAGCTGTGGACCACCGGCCACAAAGGTCCATGTGAGATCTTTTCGTTGGCTCAGGTTTCATCACGATACTTTATAACCGTTCCGTGATGTACATCTCGCCGGATGATACTAATTCATTCAGGATATCTCCACCAGACATTTATACATTGCACAGGGTGTGAAAGAACGTCCAATGGACCACCATGGTCGTCGTCTTTGTCCCATACACAGCTTAGGTTTTCTTCTCTGGTTTGGATTCGCCACTAGTCTATGGTGCGCTTTATGCTGCCAATTTGTATAAGCCGTCGCCTCGGCCAGCCAGCTTAGTATGAGGATCGATCTGGTCATAGGAAGCTCCATACCAGGATGAGGAATGAAAGGAGTCATGGCAAGCGCCGCTGAACTGATGTCATCTCAACCCAGGGGATCCATCTATCTAGGTAGCGGTGGTGCCGTCACTGTGAGTAAAACATGAATATGCTGGAAAACTCCACCTGGGTAACAGAAGAACAGCGGAAGTATTTTTCTTAGCCATATCTTGCTCCCATAAATCATTATTACCAAAAAGAATCACATCAACCACGATAAATATTTAGCTTAGTTTCCAGCGATTCACGAAACCTTCGGCATTGCCAGTTTACTCTTCGATATTTTGAGCTCCAAATATTGTGAGCAAATGAGACCCTGGTGACTTTTCAATCACTGGTAGTAACGCGATGGTAATTAAATAAGTGCAGAGCGTTGATGACGGTTGGAGAAGTTGAGTTTTCACATGGGATTGAGGTCTGAAACTAGGACTCAGAGATAAAGCTAAGTTCGAATACAACTTAGAATTAAAGCCTGCACTCATCGATAGGCAGTTTGGTAGTAAGACCTGCATTAACCTGTCCCGTCTCGGGGGGTCTTCAACCGCCCCCTCAGGTTTTTCGCGGATAGAGGACGAACAGCGCGTGGCAGCGCGCCCAAATTTGGCATACCTTTTCCCACATCAATTGGACATGCAGATTCAACATTTTTAGGTTAGGTCATCTAGGGTCAACGAGTTAGTCAAGGTCAAGTGATGTCACCTCCAAAAAAGTTGAACCAATCGTCTTAACGCTTTAACGGATGCAGATATTTTAATGAAAGTTTCAGCGTTTGCTTATCTTTACGGATGTAACGAAACGTACGAGTTGAATTTTTTCTTTCTTTTTTGACTACATATAAATTTTGCGTATTTGCCATATTGCAGTTCAAACACACTTTGCCATATTCTGGCTAAAGTAAACATTTTTTATTGGAGAAAGTTGACTTCCAACAACATTTCTCGGTCTGCTCTACCTATTGGAAAAAGAAAATTAGAGAAAACTTGAAAACTCAAAATTTTGAAATTTCAAAAAATTATTTTTTATTTTTGTTTTTGGGAGCCCCAAAATATAGTCCTGGTCGATTTCACTGTCCTTTTCTCATTCCAAATATTTTTTTTCATATATCCCCCAAAATGAACTCCCCAGAGTAAAAAACATAATGTAAGTCGTGAAAAGTCGTGGAAATCTAGCCCCTCTAGTGACGTCACTTTTGGGGAATTTTTTTCTTGGGGGTGGACCCGGACCCTACTCGTCGGGCGCTTTCCGATGATACCTCTTTCGTTTTCGTGCGATGCTTAGTTTTGATTTTAGAGGGGGGTCTTCAACCGCCCCCCCCCCCGAGACGGGGTGGGAGGATTTGACAGGAAAGACGGCTCGGATTAACATACTCAATGTTGATTGATTTAACATACTCCTGAGGAATTGTGTTTCATGTAATATGATAGGTTAATGGCACAGGGCCATGGGTCTTGATTAAGTACATTTTGGTGGGAGAAAAGGAAAAGGAGTGTTTTCCCTCAATGTTGATTCACTCCTCAAAATAATCTACATTTTGGCTCGAGTTAGTATGGGAAAAGGCTTCCCAATCAATATCTGCCCTCCAAATGCCTTCATGTGCTGGGTTCTCCCAATGATTTTCAGCAATTGAATTCCCTGCATGTGATCTCCTCGGGGTCAACGGTCCAAGTCCCCTTCCTCAACCAAACTATAAGTATACCTGTAGGCCCAGGCGTAGAAGTCCAAATAAAAGTGGGAAGCGTTAGGATGGCTCACAGGTCGATTAATTACGGCAAATTCTACATGATTCAGAATGCTTGGGAGAGGCGGTACACCGTGCCATTGCTCCCAAACCAACCCCGACTGACCATTGTCGTGTCTTTTCTCGGCCTAACGGACTGTGAATGTCACAGTAATAATGAATACCCGGGTGGGAGAACAAACGCAATGTAGCTACAGCAGCTGACGCATTCTAAAATTTCAATGTACACTGGGTGCGAGTGCATTGACCCTTCCTCCCGAGGCGTTGCAATCATTTTCCACAATGATGGTCCATTGCTCGGACGGGGCAGCGAACGGAAGGGGACGGGCTTGAGCCCATTCCAGGGGTGGGGCTCAATTGAATAAAACAACAAATTTAATCGAAGTCCACAATCACACCGACGTTCTTTTTGTATGCTACGTGAATATTTTGTGTCTAACGTGACATCATAACGTTTTCGCGGGAGTCATTCTTCATACATTACTTATCGTCGCTGCCGAGTCACTTCTGTAATTCGTGAACGCATCCGTAGGGGTGCCCTGCAGCCCGTTCTCGGCGTTCTTTGCAGTTTGCGTTCGGAAGATGAAAATCCAGGGGAACGGACTGACCTCAGATGGAAGTAAATTACCCGCATATGCTTGGAAGAAACCTGCTCTTCACCTTCCCTGCCATGATTGAATATCAAGAACCACGCCTCCTTTGCGTCAACGAGGCATATCTACTGCACCGCACGCAAATCTGGGCAGAGAGGAATGCCTGCCCATGGCTACGGATTACTGAATACTCCGTGTGACGATGCGGCGAATGCAGACAATTCGATCATTTCAACTCGTCTGTACTTGGCACACAAAGCGCACCTAGACAACTTCCTTTTGGCTGAAGCGTCATCCGACGTGTGATGTCGTCGATGCGCGTATTCGCTCGTGCGCGCTTGCGCGATGCGCAGCAAGTACACGTGTACCCAGCCCACCAACCCAGGGAAAGGGGAAACTGGCAACATCTCCCCCCGGCAGACCTGTGGCGCCCCTCCAGGACGGTCGAGTACCCTCCCTCCCCCCGCTCAACGAGTTATTCAGCCGATGGCGCCGCTTGGAGTAGAAAACGCACCTTCTCCCAAAAAATGGCGTCCCTCCAGACCAAATACCCCGATCACAATCACTGGATCCACCCCTGCGCAATCCTCCCCTAATGAAGGCCGATTTTTCTTCAGTCATTGACTTGCATTTTAAAGAAAACATCGTCCCGGTAAAGTAATGCATAATTATAGAAAACAGCCCTTTCAATTTGTGTTTTGTCACATGGAACTTCTTTTAGTTTACCCACAATTGCTATACGCCATGACAGCAGACGCGGCCATCTCCAACGTTGGAACAGCCCTTCATTTGTACCGTGGGGCGGTATTTCGGTGGACAGCTTTGAAATTGTCAGCGATACTATAATGGTGTGGCGGACAGCTCTGAAATTATCCACGAGACATAGCGGGGTGACACATCTTCAGACACGTTATTCGAGAACATACGATTGGGTAGCGGTCGACTGAACAGCGACGTCACATCCCCTATTCGCTTCTTGAACGCAATTGGAGCCAGGCAGACAGACATAAGCAGCTGGTGCGCGATAACAACTAGACGACCCGTCTCTGTAATCTGATGAATGCCAGGCGGACGATCGATATTCGATATATCCGGTGTATTTAGAATGAGCTGGTCTAGTGGATCATATTTCCTGTTCATATCGCAATAAATTGAACACATCTGCCGGTAGCGGTTCTCACGAAGCTTCTCAGGACACGTTCAGTCGAACGCGATGGGCACAGGTCTAGTTAATTTCTGGTTGGCAGCATTAGGGTAGGTGAGCCTGATCTTCAGACGTTCAACAGTATGCATCCGATCGGACAATTCTGAACAGCACCTGGTAAAACCTGGTATCACCTGGCTGTTCGCAGCACCCACTGGTACTCATTCCCGACACTGCCCTAGAGCCTGTGGTGAAATTCCATAGTCCTGGCGACTTCTTGTCGGATGATGCCATGATTATAAACACTTGCGATGCAGGTGTGACCTGATGAACAGCAGAAATGCTCTATTTTCATAAAAACCACCAACATACTAACCTATGTTTACGGTAGTGGTAATGACATAAAATGCTTCAATTAAATCACCAACCTACTGTCTAGTTTATATCCAGAAATTATCCTTAACCGTTTCCAGGAGGCTGAACGTAAATTACCACTGGTTGAAACCACTGCAGGCTGATTCAAGAGAGCTTAGCGGTTTCAACCAACTGAAGCAGTTGGCTAGCGCGGCATCCCTGCAATAATCGCAGCGAAACCATCTGGCCGTCTTTCCGCTCTACTTCACCGCAACAATCCTCAATTGTTGATTTTGTCCCAAACCAATGTCGTATGTGTTTTGTATGGAATCTCATGGAGCTTCCTAGCCATGCTGCAGACTAGAGGTGGCAAATGCCGGAAGAAGAATTTGGACCGAAGGCCGGGACCGGCTGGTCTGATATGATCAAGCTCGGTTTGGGTCCGGGCAAATGGACTGAAACCCGGTCAAAAGGCCCAGTGATTGAAATGCATTGTTTTACCCAGAAAGTAGTAGCATGTTTTTTTTTTGCTTTGCATAATTAAGGTCATATAGGCAGTGCATATTACTTTGAAAACATCATTCACCATCAACACATTAATTGAAAATAAGCCTCTTATCAAGACTTCCTTTTTGAGTTGACATGCAGTGATAGCAACAGCATGATGGTAACAAACGATTTCTAAAATGCATCGGTTAATGCCCATCACTTACAATCCTGAATCAGGGAAGGAACACAATTAAGTCTAGATATGCTGATACCAAGCTTTGAATCATCCAGTATTCAATCATCAATCATCATGTTGCATAGTCATAACATTCCACTGGCAAATTCTGAAATCCAAAGTGCAATATTCTATAGCCTTCAAACATCATAGTAATTTACTATGAAAACAATGTGCCTGTAATTTAGATATAAATAATTTGATGACATCCCTCGAGCCGGGGAGGCCTCTCCACCCACCCTCACCGCCTAACTGTCTTGGCTCAGATGGCATTAGAACCACAAGGGATCGATTTCATAGCATCCAAGTTTCCTAAGAAGACTAATGCATACATTGGTAATGGCCCCAAACGATATCATGAAACATTGCCGGTGGCTACGGCACTGTTGGCACTGGGCCCTACCCGCAATATTTACACCTGTCACATTTTCCATTGGCTTACTCGTTACATAATTTGAATTGTGACCCCAGGGACGACGAAAAAGGCATGCGTCAGTGCGCTGGTGCCAGTGCTGTGAACATCACCGTCATGCCTCGAGATCCTCCGCATGCCGTGCACGCCCGAGCTATTCATATACCAGGAATACACATTTGTGTCATAACTATGCAGATGAGTAAGCTAGCTCTGGCTTCGCCCTCGCTCGTAAAAACCGCGCAAAACCGTCTTTACTGTCCACTACCATAGAGCGACGCCATATAGAGCGACCCAACACTCGCATGCGTCATAAAAACCCAAGTGCCAACTTCCTATCACGGCCACGGACCCCTTGGTATCCTCGTGGCGAAATACCATCAGAACAAGATCAATCGGTCCACACACTTGCATATATATATATATATATATATATATATATATATATATATATATATATATATATATATATATATATATATATATATATATATATATATATATATATATAATATATATATATGTATATATATATATATATATATATATATATATATATATATTTATATATACAAATATACGCATATTTCTATATACGTATATCTTTAGTAGAATGGCTTAGCGGCTTTCTAAATTTATGCTGGATATGGCAACAGACCAATTGGTTTCATCACAATTTGCGAGTAACTGCCGGCATAGTACATCTAAGTCGCTAAGTTTGTGATGCTGCTTGGAAACGCTTGGAACATTTCTTGTTATCAGGACACGTCTTCATTGTCAAGTTATTTAAACCATTATGTCAGATATAGGATTTTTGGACAGCAGATACGACAGAGGCTAGATGTGACAGGGGCTAGGAGTCTGCTCAGTGATTGCCGGTAGGCGCTTCCAGATGATGCCAAGTGCTGCCACATGATATTCGGTTATGCCTTGTCTAGGCGAGTGTTACTGTCGTACACTGGACTATCCGACTTGCCATAACCTGATACTGCTAATCTAAAATGAGTTAAAGATGCTCTTCTAAACGTGACCTACAAAGGGTGTCGTTCAGAGTGGAGCTTCGTGAGAACGGCTAATATGGATTGGTAAAAAGTGAAGAACAAGGCACAAACAATTATAACACACAGAATGATGCTTACATCACGCATATGCAGCATTTTATAGGGACATTGACGGCTACAAGAAAATGATGTATATAGCAGAATTTCAACCATCCTTCCATAGGAAGAACAACACTTGCCGCCACTTGGTGTGCCCAACGAACTTCTCAAACTCAAATGTTGCCGGCATGAATATATCACCAGCTTGGGTCGTCCACTATGCGGCTTTCACGTGACCATTAGCCACCGTCTGATTATATTTGAGGGCCAATGGTCGATATAACCAGTAGCAGTTGATACGCCCCTAAGCCCAAATAACCTATCAATCAATACTCGATGGCCAAAATTAGCCTGTCCAGATACTTTCTTTGTCGCCATTGTTTTGGGTGTACTATTAAGTCTCCTGTTGCTCCGATCCGGAGTTCATCCGGACCCTTGGCATGAACAGTCACCGTCTGTTGGTCCAGTTCGGAATTAGTCTTGACCCTTGGTGTGGAAAGTCGGCGTCTGTTAGTTCGGTCTGGAGTTGGTCTGGACAGTTGGCGTCTGTTGGTCAGGTCCGGATTTGGTCTGGATAGTCGCCTTCTGTTAGTCCGGTCTGGAGTTTGTCTAGACCCTTGGCGTGGACAGTCGGCGTCTGTTAGTCCGATCCAGAGTTGGTTTGGGCAGTCGGTGTCTGTTTGTCCGATCTGCAGTTGGTGTGGAGCCTGGGCCTGGATAGTCGCCGTCCGTTAGTCCTGTCCGGAGTTGGTCTGGATAGTCGCCGTCCGTTAGTCCTGTCCGGAGTTAATCTGGGCAGTCGGTGTCTGTTGGTCCGATCCGGAGTTGGCCTGGATAATCGCCTTATGTTGGTCCGGTCCGGAGTTGGTCTCGATAGTCGCCGTCCGTTAGTCCGGTCCGGAGTTGGTCTGGGCAGTCGATGTCTGTTGGTCCGATCCGGAGTTGGCCTGGATAGTCGCCGTATGTTAGTCCGGTCCGGAGTTGGTCTGGGCCCTTGGCACGGAGAGTCGACGTGTGTTAGTCCCGTTCGGAGTGTGTCTGGAACCTTGGTATGGACAGTCGCATTATGTTAGTCCGGTCGCTTCATCCGGCGCACGGTAGGGGGTGCAGGCGGCTGTTGAGGGGAGGGCGAGCCGCGGCAGCTGCCGCCGAGGCGACGGGCTCCCACTGAGATCCACAGAGGATCGGGGCGCAGTCCAATTCCACGCCGAGCAAATCACTTTGTTTTGACGATTTTTCACCCTCGGCTCGAAGAAAACCGGCGCGACGTTTGATTTATGAATAAGCAAGAGAAGAAAGAAATCGCTCTCCGGACAGAAATTATAATTTTTAGCGGAACCTCTATGAATTGTCCCAATTACTTTCCCTGTAGTCGCCCGAAAGGATTCACGGACGTCTAAAAAGCATTTAAGGTGCTTCGACTATCGCGAATGCCATCTGTGAAGTGCGCAATCTGGAGCCATGATGTGGACACGTGGGAAAATTGAATGTTTGAAGAATATCATCTCCCTGATGGCAACTAAAAATGAGGTTATGCACATATTAACAGTTATCTTGTGACTGCTGCAATTGACGAAAACTGTGCAACCTGCAAACCAAAGTTGCATCTTTAATTTATATCCGATAAATTTTGGCGTTGCGCATAGCGCCTTGGCAGCTCAGACGAATGGAATCATACCGTTGGACAGGATGAGGAAGGAGAGAAGACACTGTGTGACCTGAGTTCAGCTTCAGCGTGCTTCAGCTGACAGCAGCACATTCCGGCCGTACTGGGCAACCGCTACCGCGACTCGTCGATCACAAGTCGGCTGATCCTCCGCCCGACCACCGTCGGCACGCTCCCATTATCCGCTAATCTCACTGGTGTTGACGGCGCACGACCGTCATCCATCCAACCTAGTCACCCGATCACCTCCTGCCGTCCACCTCGCCACCCCATCACCTCCTGCTGTCCACCCTCGCTACCCGATCACCTCCTACCGTCCACCCTCGCCACCCCGTCACCTCCTGCCGTCTACCCTCGCCACCCGATCACCTCCTGCTGTCCACCCTCGCCACCTCATCACCTCCTGCCGTCTACCCTCGCCACCCGATCACCTCCTGCCGTCTACCATAGTCACCCGATCGCCTCTGCCGTCCACCCTCGTCACCCAATCAGCCCGCTGGAGTCCATCCTCGTCACCCGGTTCTCCCTCTACCCTCCACCCTCGCCACTCCATCCTCTTGATACTATCCATCCTTCCACCTGTCTTTCTGTGTCGCCCAATGCTGTTGCTGCTACCCACCATCGCCACCCCGTCTTCCTGGGTCTTATTTATCCTTGCCACTCTGTTGAATTCTCAGGAGCAAGACTTCCTTTTAGCACGGTATCTCCGAGTGTTCGGGAGCTATCCTAGAAGGAACATAGAGGGGAAATATCTATCCTCCACCCCAAGCAGTTTTAAGGCTGCAGTTGTGGGTGCCGTATGCTACATTGAGGGGAACCCGAGTGTCCTACCAATGTGGTGGTGAACAAACCCAGAGAACAAACAAAAATAAAACAAAAAGAAAACAAAAGCAAAACAAAAACAAAACAAAAACAGTGAACAAACCCAAAGAACAAACCCAAGATCCTCTGAAAGCTAAAGCTAAAGGCTAAACCTTTAGCTTCCAGGTGGAGTTCGACTCTAGGGGCGCAAGAGGGATTTCCAAGCTAGAGGGGTACGATCGTAACTGTTTTCTGTCCTTATCCCCTCTTCCCACTAGACGTATAAAACACGGAATTCGACAACATTGTTTCTGGATTATCGGCACTATTTGTTCTTGTTTGCTTATGTCGCTGTTTTTCTCATAACCTACCCTCCAGTCTAACCCAGACACAAGCAGCCAACCTCGTTCACCTTCCCGTCGTGGAGCAATAAAGAAGATCGTTTCTGCACTGGCATGAGTGTCATCTTTTAAAGTGGATTGAGGGGATGGAAAAGTGGCCAAAGTTTCTCAGAAATCCATCTGTACCTGATATACGGCCATGGACCCAGTGGTTAAGCATCAGCCTGATTTTTTTTGGGAGGAGGTTCAAATCGATGATTGAGGGGACCAAACAGGAGATCGAGGGGAAGCAGTGGTCCTCTTAGCATAGGCAAGGTGACACTCCTCTGCAATGGTATCAATGGAAAAAGCTTCCTGATTTTATAGTACAAAATTATATACAACTGCACAACCCTTTCAAAGGTAACCCATCTTTATAAGTACAGGTTAGACAGACGGCCATTGTCGACTCATCGGGCACGCTGCGGACTATGATGACGTTGACCGTGACGGAGACACGCTCGGTGTACTTGTGACGGGACCATTGGGCGAGTCCATCCACTTAATTCGGATGTCGAATGCTGCGGAACTAGAACACATCAGGAAAGTGCCGTAATTTCTCGAAATTTACCGATTTTCCGGGCGGGGACGGAACGCACTAAAATATCTATCTCGGGTGGGATCCGGATCCCAGGAAGCCCAGGGGTGGCGACCCCATGCTATTTTTACACATAAGCTTGGTCAATCTGTCTCCGTAGTGGAGGTGCCATAAGCCCCGTTTTCATGACGCTAGCAAATCCGGATTTCCTTACCAATCCGGATTTCCAAAGTCATGGAAACGCCTTTGTTAGCTAACTGGATTGGACTTCCGAATCCGGCTTACAAAAAATATTTCCTAAGGAAATCCGTATTTCCTAGGAGTTTGAAGCATATGGTAGCATTTACTTCGCGTCCTTTTCCTGCTTCCCGTGTTAAAGAAAAAAGTCGGCTGAGGTCGTTTTTGGAGGGCTTTTGGTGAAGGATGACCGGGTTTATAATATAATTTATAGTGTAATATGTAAAATAATATAATGAAATATGATATAATACAATATATTATAATACATTCACAAATATCAGCAAGCATTCTTCGAGTCTCATACAACGACGCAGCCCACGCCGATATGGCATACGTTTTTGGGTATTGAAGAGAAATGTCGCACGTTCGTCGCAACTGTCAGCAAATCCGGGATTTCCCACCAAATCCTGACTCGGAAATCCTACATGTAATCCTGATTTCCTCGCGAATGGTCATGGAAACGCCCCGTGTAATCCGGATTCGATTAATTGTGGAAATACAATCCCAAATCAAACCTGCCATGGCAATAAGGCTATAGTCAAAGTCGCGGTGGAACCAAAATGTAGGCGACGGAGATTAACTCCACAATCTTCACATGGCACATTTCTGAAGTTTTTTTCTGGCTTAAATTAACGAAGAGTAATACGATGTCCTGACAACTATCATTTGCTGAAATACAGCCATACATAAAACTCAAGAGGCTATTTTCCTGAAGTACAGCATTGCTTCTGGAAAGGCGTTGCACGGAAACACCCAAAAGCATGTAGGCAAATCTGGTTTTAATGCGCTTAACATGCGCGCAGACGAAACATGCGCATAATGTACAAAAACGTCCTAATAGTTGAAAAACAATGGCTAAGAATTGTCGAGATATCAGGGAGAAGGGCAGGAGCAATAGCTACAAGAGCCTCCAGCCATACCTCGATCTGGTCGTGTGTCGCCTAGCGAGTATTGTCGCGGCCGCTCCAACAGGGCGTCTCCAGCCAGGCGTGAAACATTCCGGGAGCCAGCCAGTGGCGGCGGCATCCATCAGGGCGGCGGTGTTTTGACGGCCGGGTGGGCCTGCTATTGCCGCTGAATGGCACCGAATCTCCCGGGCGCACGTCAATAAGGCACACTGACGGACCGCGCCGCTCTGTACTGACACGAGCTGTATGCCAACCGGCCGCGGCCACACACAACGGCGAGCACACACCGCGCCGGGCATAGCACAGCCGCGGCCACACACAACGGCGAGCACACACCGCGCCGGGCATAGCACAGCCGCGGCCACACACAACGGCGAGCACACACCGCGCCGGGCATAGCATGGCCGCGGCCACACACAACGGCGAGCACACACCGCGCCGGGCATAGCACAGCCGCGGCCACACACAACGGCGAGCACACACCGCGCCGGGCATAGCATGGCCGCGGCCACACACAACGGCGAGCACACACCGCGCCGGGCATAGCACAGCCGCGGCCACACACAACGGCGAGCACACACCGCGCCGGGCATAGCACAGCCGCGGCCACACACAACGGCGAGCACACACCGCGCCGGGCATAGCATGGCCGCGGCCACACACAACGGCCGGCACACACCATGTCAGTCACCACGGCCACGGCATGGTCACCGTCACACACAACGGCGAGCACACACCGCGCCGGGCATAGCACGGCCGCGGCCACACACAACGGCGAGCACACACCGTGCCGGGCATAGCACAGCCGTGGCCACACACAACGGCCGGCACACACCATGTCAGTCACCACGGCCACGGCATGGTCACCGTCACACACAACGGCGAGCACACACCGCGCCGGGCATAGCATGACCGCGGCCACACACAACGACCAGCACACACCATGTCAGTCACCACGGTCACGGCATGGTCACCGTCACACACAACGGCGAGCACACACCGTGCCGGGCATAGCACAGCCGCGGCCACACACAACGGCCGGCACACACCATGTCAGTCACCACGGCCACGGCATGGTCACCGTCACACACAACGGCGAGCACACACCGCGCCGGGCATAGCACGGCCGCGGCCACACACAACGGCGGGCACACACCGCGCCGGGCATAGCACGGCCGCGGCCACACACAACGGCCGGCACACACCATGTCAGTCACCACGGCCACGGCATGGTCACCGTCACACACAACGGCGAGCACACACCGCGCCGGGCATAGCACAGCCGCGGCCACACACAACGGCGAGCACACACCATGCCGGGCATAGCATGGCCGTGGCCACACACAACGGCCGGCACACACCATGTCAGTCACCACGGCCACGGCATGGCCGCGGCCACACACAACGGCGGGCACACACCGCGCCGGGCATAGCACGGCCGCGGCCACACACAACGGCCGGCACACACCGCGCCGGGCATAGCACGGCCGCGGCCACACACAACGGCCGGCACACACCGCGCCGGGCATAGCACAGCCGCGGCCACACACAACGGCCGGCACACACCATGTCAGTCACCACGGCCACGGCATGGTCACCGTCACACACAACGGCGAGCACACACCGCGCCGGGCATAGCACGGCCGCGGCCACACACAACGGCCGGCACACACCATGTCAGTCACCACGGCCACGGCATGGCCGCGGCCACACACAACGGCCGGCACACACCGCGCCGGGCATAGCACAGCCGCGGCCACACACAACGGCGAGCACACACCATGCCGGGCATAGCATGCCCGCGGTCACACACAACGGCGAGCACACACCGCGCCGGGCATAGCACGGCCGCGGTCACACACAACGGCGAGCGCACGCCCTGTCTGTCACCTCGGTCACAACATGGCATCGGCCATGCACAGCAGAGGGCGCACGCCCTGTTGGCCACAATATGGCCGCGACCCACGAATGACACGGTATCGGTAGTCGTCACACCATGTGACTGGCTGAGGCGGCACTGAGCACCATGTGGCTGGCTGAGACGGCACTGAGCACCATGTGGCTGGCTGAGGCGGCACTGAGCACCATGTGGCCGGCTGAGGCGGCACTGAGCACCATGTGGCTGGCTGAGGCGGCACTGAGCACCATGTGACTGGCTGAGGCGGCACTGAGCACCATGTGGCTGGCTGAGGCGGCACTGAGCATCAGTCGGCACCCCACGTGCTTCGGCACTGGCCATAATGAGGATGCGTGTGACCAGGGTTAGTGGTACATGACAGTACGCGAATATCGTGTGAATTATTGGACATATGAAAATGCTCGAATGCTTTTTCGTTGAAAGAATAAAACTCGGCCTGTTGGTGGCAGGATGTATAACAGCACACGAACGGACACATTAAATGATGGCCTAGGATGATCTCACTATCTGGCATCTCCTCCTCCTCTCAGCCTGGTAGTTATACAAGAAGTTTTGAAATGGCACAGATCACTCACTATTATCCTAATTCCGTCTGGTGCCTGCCCAGAAACAGCGTGTTCCTTCGAAATTATCGTCAACAACAACACACACAATAAGTATGTCATTTCTAGATTTGACAGATACAAAAATACGAAAATACCAAAATGTTGGACCCGAAATCCCAATAGGACCGATCCACTCTGACTAAGTCCATCCTGAGATCGGTCAGTGAACACTAAAACCAAATCGAAAGATCGGCATTAATTTTACCTTTTTAAGGCTGTATTATCGTCTGATAATTTCCCATACAATTTTACTCTTCGTCACCAGGCAATGCACGTCCATAATTTATGTGAATTATTCACTTTTATCTTTCATAAACTGCCGTTTTCAACAATTACTCGACCAAACTATTTTGGAGCTTTCAGGACGTGTCTTCAAAGTTGTGAATATCCAATGATACGAACAAATGTCATGTATTTTTGACATCCTAATCCAATTTCTGGCAGAATTATACTTATATGCTGAACTGATATCATATTTCTCCAAGCAAGGGACTGTCCAAGAAAGTTGTGAAAGTCTTCAATCAGCTATTTCTCCCTCGGAGTGCTTGGCCCCTGTGGCGCAGTAAGGATTTTCTTAATGAGGTGCCCGACAAAAAAATGGCATGAAACAGGATTTCCTTTCGGCGCACTTCGCGCGCGGAAGGTTTTTGGCTTTGACTATTAAAATATAAAAATGGCTTGTTTCATCTAGTGCGTTTTGGTTAGTAAGGGGAGCATCCGCTTCACTGCGCCTCTGCTTGATCCACCATTAATGTTTATAAGACAACTCATAAATAAGCAATCGCGCATTTGACGTACCTTCCAACAACAAGTGCATGTGGTGTCAAAAACAAAATGTGCACCAGCTTTTGAGGTATCAGAGCTACAGCGAGTGAAAATCATGTCGCAACCTGATTTTCAGTTGTGATTTGTAGACATGCATTCAAACATTGCATTGTTCATTGACAAAGTTTCACATTGATATTAAGCTAGGTCACTAAGATATGACCTGAACCGTTCGGAGGGTACATATATCCCAGGAAGTCCAGAAGCTAACATACGAGCTATTGCGAAGTAAAAATGGGAAAACAAGGATATCCCTGCATGCATATTCAACTACTAATGTGATTATGCTACCAAAATTTGAAGGGAATATTCAGTTTTTCTCGAATGTTTGTGGAAAATAAAGAAGACATTCAAATATTTTTTGGCGATGGTTTAAACCTTCAAACAGGGTTCATAGCATTTGGTTTGGCTTTCACGGCAATTGCTATCTTTCCATCAGTGCCATCTGTTTAGAACATTGACATCTGGGACAGTTCATGACATTTACAGGTATTGGATCTTCACGGGGTTTGTGACCTTGACATTCGCACATGTTGCTGTGTTCGACTAAGCTTTCAGCTTGCATATCATTAATATTGAAGCACGAAATCGTACTTGCTTTGCGACCAGGATCCGAAATCTGCGGCGAAGATGAATGAGTGCCTCCACCCTGACATTGGTCCACTTTACGTGGTAGGTCAACCAAAAGAGACAGATACAAATTTCTCAAGTACATCTAAACATATGATGGAGCTACATGTTGTCGTTTACCGCATCTCTCTACCTCGCTTATAGCAAACGTGAGAAAGGACCAAGTCGATCCACTCTTCCGCACTGCTAGGGGCAGTAAATCCTCATACACTGCTAATATTTTTGTTTTATCTGGGCGTGCTATAATATTTTGCATTCACCAAGTTGTAAAAGGCAACAAAAACTAATGTCGAAGTCATTACCTATTAAAACAATCCTTCATTTGTCTCGATTTTCCACACTTTAACTTCAATCTCACACTGCCAGTTAGGATCTTTGAAGCGGTGGACTTAGACGGTTCAGTTGCAATATAATAATCTACAATGAGAGTAGAAGCTGCTGTGCAGAATTTGTGTCAAGAAGCTGCAGAACAACATGAGCTTATACCTGACCAGGCAGGCCTGCCACCGTTCCTCGATATAACCAGCAGAGGTACTCAAGGAAAATTAGCCTTTGATCACTTGCGAAGTTAGTCACATGTACATATGTCCATGATGAAGATGTGAGAGAACGTGTGGTGTAATGATCGGATCACAAGTAAGGGCTAACAACCTGTATAGGGTTCACTCTTCCTCCCGAGACAGCGAACTCCCCCAGCCTGGGCAGGTTGACCACGCTTTATCGGCGTATCCTATTACCATATCATTAGGCCTAAAGCGTCCGCCTCCCGTCGCGAAGGAAGAATAATGGTCAACTTCGCCTCCGATACGCCACCGATACGCGAGTTCCGACTCCATGCAGCGATCCACCCAGCTCCGTACGCCTGGCCACAGTGTTGCCTGTCTGCTCCCGCCTGCTGGGACGCTGTTGCTTACCCACCTCCGCCTGACAGGCTACAGTGCCACCTGGTCTCGTATGCTTGCGCACGCTTGCCTCCCGCCACGTACTCTGCTGCTAGCGTGCATTCGCTCGCCCGTGCCTACCTGATGGGCCGCGCCTGACCGACGCCTTCACCAAAGCATAGGGAGACAGCTTATTATTTCTTGAGGATCAGGGAGCACCGTTGCTTGCAATTGATAGCCTTGCAATAGACAAAAGCCAGCTGAGCCAGGTGACTTGATCAGCAGTAGCCAGCTGGTGACTCTGACCAACGGTAGCCGGCTGGTGATGCTAACCAGCAGTACCCAGCTGGTGATAGCGACCAGCAGCAGCTGACCGCGATGACCAGAAGTTTAACTTGCCTGCTCAACTCACCTGTTAGGGTTCCTGGTCCTGTGGAACGTGGGAGATAAAGTTCCTCATGTGGTCATGCTGAGCTCACAAATACACCCAGTGACGATTACATCGCCCAGGTAAGCCCGAACACCAGGCAGACCCTCCAGCACCCACTCCATCAGCTGCTGAAAGCGCGGCTCTAAGAGGCTCTACAGCCCAAGGCGACACCTTCGATAACCCCATGCTTGACCTTCATGGATGAACGACGCCAGGTCCTGTGTGAACAGTCGCACAGTGCTGCCTAATGGCATGTCGACCCCGTGCCCATCGTTGACGCATTTTGTGCACGCCAGCCCCATCACGCTGCACTATGGCTCTTAACATGTCCATCGCGCTACACCATGGCTCTTAACATGTTCATCGCGCTGTACTGTGGCTCTTAGAATGTCCATCGCGCTACACCATGCCTCTTAGCATGTCCATCGCGCTGCACTATGGCTCTTAACATGTCCATCGCGCTACACCATGGCTCTTAGGATGCCCATCGCGCTGCACTATGGCTGTCAGGATGCCGAATGGTAGATTTAACCACTATTCTGTGTTGCTCCTGCATGCTGCACTATGGTTCTTGGCATGCCGGTTGGTAGGTATGAACACCTTTCTGTGCTATATATTCCTCCTTGACACTCGTCACACACAGCGGCCTATCTCCAAAGCTTTCAAAGAGACGCGTTGCTAGTATTCGATCTCGACCTGCCCGGTCAAAACTTGTGGCTGGCAACCTTCACCGACAGTAGCCGGCTGGTGAGCCTGATCAGCAATAGCCGACTGATAACTCTGACCGACAGTAGCCAACTGGTTACCCTGCACAGCAGAAGCCTGCTGATGGTCCTGACCAGCAGTAGCCGCCTGGTGATCCTGATCAGCAATAGCCGATTGATGACCCTGGCCAGCAGAAGCCGGCTGATGATCCTGACCAGCAGTAGCCAGCTGGTTACCATGACCAGCAGTAGCCAGCTGACGGAACCACCCGGCAGAAGGCGTCAGCCGGCTTACGTAACATTCATGAATCTTGCCCGAGAACGTGTGGGTTTGGTGTTGTTCTGGCAGCGGCACCTGTTGGCCGTGTCAACAGCAGCCGGCAGCCGTTGGCTCATCCGTGCCGACGGTGGTCCTGTGCCCCTGCGGTTCGTTAGTGGTAATGACAACAGCATTACCAAGCACATCCATTACAGGGTGGTGAAAGGAATCTCCGACTGGCATATTTGTCATTCACGACGTGAAAATGTGTGGAACAATTATGTCCAGCGCCATAACAAAGACTGCAGGGGACCTGAAAACTATTCCATCGCTGACCTATCGATAAGGGCAGCCTTGCTTGCTAATATGGACTATGCGCAATGAAGTTATAGACATTTCGAATCGGGCTGTCAATTGATACCGTAATATAATAGCAGAGGCTAGATGGGCGCGGTGCGGCATTCCCTTAGCAACCAAAAATACTCTAGAAAAAGGTAGAATATTTGAGATCTTCGTGACGGGAAATGCTAAATTTTCAGTGCGCTTAGCACGCTGAAACCTAACTCTGAAACGCTGAAACTATTTATTTTGGGTCCGCACCCCCCCTTAGGGAAAACCTGGCCGAGCCACTGAATGTTAGGTAATGCAAATCCTTCGAGCTATGAAGCATGGCTTCAAAGGGAGCTGCTCAATTCAGCATAAGCTTTCAATTAGATGACATTTATGTTATTCGATGACTTTCACTATAGATGATACATATTTATCTTTTTCATCTAGATTCTATGTTCTGCCCTATAGTTGAGGATCAAATCACATGATTACATCAACCATGAATCTGCGTCATCGTATTCGCTGAACCTGACCGTCTCTTTGTCTGCCTGGATAAAGGTGGGGCCATTCGGCGGCTAATGAGAACAGTGTGTCACGGTCTTTTGTTGGAGTCACATGGCTCACAATGTCCAGCTGTTGCACAGGCGCCGTGCTGCTAGCTGGGAGCTGCATCAGAAGTATTTCCCGAAGGCGGTCCAGTGTGAGTCTCTCGGCTGCTGTGAGACGCATGTACCGAACACACGGCTGTCCGCCGCACACCGTTCACGCTACTGACGACGGTCATCACCGCAGGGCGCGTGCAGTGTGTCAGCGGCCGGCGACTGACACCAGCTGTTGCCACTGGCCGGCCACCAACGGCCGGCGGCTGACACTAGCTGCTGGTCCTGTCCGGCCACCAGCGGCCGGCGACTGACACCGGCTGTTGGTCCTGTCCGGCCACCAACGGCCGGCGGCTGACACCAGCTGCTGGTCCTGTCCGGCCACCAGCGGCCGGCGGCTGACACCAGCTGTTGGCCCTGTCCGGCCACCAACGGCCGGCGGCTGACACCGGCTGTTGGTCCTGTCCGGCCACCAGCGGCCGGCGGCTGACACCAGCTGTTGGTCCTGTCCGGCCACCAGCGGCCGGCGGCTGACACCAGCTGTTGGCCCTGTCCGGCCACCAACGGCCGGCGACTGACACCGGCTGTTGGTCCTGTCCGGCCACCAGCGGCCGGCGACTGACACCGGCTGTTGGCCCTGTCCGGCCACCAACGGCCGGCGGCTGACACCAGCTGCTGGTCCTGTCCGGCCACCAGCGGCCGGCGACTGACACCGGCTGTTGGTCCTGTCCGGCCACCAGCGGCCGGCGACTGACACCGGCTGTTGGCCCTGTCCGGCCACCAGCGGCCGGCGACTGACACCGGCTGTTGGCACTGGCCGGCCACCAGCGGCCGGCGGCTGACACCGGCTGTTGGTCCTGTCCGGCCACCAACGGCCGGCGGCTGACACCGGCTGTTGGTCCTGTCCGGCCACCAACGGCCGGCGACTGACACCGGCTGTTGGTCCTGTCCGGCCACCAACGGCCGGCGACTGACACCGGCTGTTGGTCCTGTCCGGCCACCAACGACCGGCGACTGACACCAGCTGTTCGTCCTGTCCGGCCACCAGCGGCCGGACAAGGCCGACAGCCACATCTGCGGGCCTCTCTGTAGGCAGGTATGCACCCAATATGTGTGTGAAGTGCTTGTTATGTTTTTGTTTGGAGGGACCGCGAAACAATTTGCATATGCAGGATAAGGATAAAATATATGCGATGCACACTTTATTTTAGACTTGAACCATTATTTGGTTGACACAAAGATAAATCGTTTTCCGCCGTGTTAATAGCTGATGGAAAACTACTTGAGATACATTTCTACTTCAAGGCATTGCATTGATGTATGTGTGGATAATCTAAGATACGTTGAGATTGATTATCAGGCTAATGAAGAAAAGCTGGTAATCATTAGGTCACTGCATATGGCTTCTGTTAGCTTCTCTTCGTAAATTGACTTCTTCTGATAAGATCACAATGAGTTCACAAGAACGCAGTTATTTGCATTTCGTTTCAAAGCTTGGCCATTCATAGCAGAAGAAAGTACACCATTCGCTTCTCATCACCGTCGAGGAGGGAATATTAATGATGTACAAGTTAAATGAGTATGTAATTGAGATGTCATGTTTACCTTAAACTTACAGAAAGGCCAACGGTGTGGGTACAACTTAACATAACCTCCTATATGCCATACAATTCAGATAAAAGGTTAGGCTAGTTAGGTGGCCATCTGTGATAGACTACCTCGTGAAAGCAAAGAAACTAACAACACTGCCCACGAAGTAACCTCTGGCAATATTTCTCCCAGCATCGATCCGCCGTTTTCCTTTTTTGTCTTTCCAGGCAAGTATCGCACAAGACACCACTGTGCGTATAGGCGAGTAATAGGACAGGACACCAGATGCATAAGTGAGATCTGCCAGGGCCAAGGCTCGTGTCAGATGAAGCTGTTGATGTCTGTGCTCCAGAACACCATCAGGGCTCCCTGAATCCATCGATGGCACCAATGCAGCTGGAGACACTTGATGCTGATCGCCTTGCTCTGGTTTGGTACCAGGGTTTTTCTGCTGATGCTACGACCCAATGCTCATGCTTATCACCCCGCTCCATTGATTGGTTATCTTATGAGTTAATACAGTTTGTGCAAGGGCCGATCGAACCTTGCCTGGTGAACAGCGTGCCAGCGCTGCGCACTTGGGCATGGCTGATTAATTTGCAACACATTAGACTGCAGTGCGGTGTCGATAGAGCCGGTACATTGATATCGTCGCCGGCAATGTTGCATCCGGCTTAATTGGTAGTCGACTGCCTTCTACCAGCTCGCGGGAACAGGCGCCATTTTAAAATGTGCGAGACGTTCAAATTGCACATTCTGCGTTCAAATGATACAAGTGCTCAAGTGTCGGCATGCAAATTGATTGTTTGAGTCCAATTGGTTGCGTCTGATCAGAAGTAGCTCACGTATCACTCTAGTGGATGGTACTTAAAGTAGCTCAGGTATCACTTTATTCGAGTCTCACCTGTCGCTACTCTTCGCCCGCGACCAATCGGCGTGAGAGATTGGCGACGCTACATGACTCAACGGTCGATGTGTCGTAAAACTAATAACCAACCAATAACTAACAACCAGGTATCACTTTAGTGGATGTTACGTAAAGCAGCTCGGGTATCACTTTAGTGGATAGTACGCAAAGTAGCTGACGTATCGCTCTAGTGGATGGTACGTAAAGTAGCTGACGAATCACTACAGTGCGTAAGGTACGTAAGGTAGCTGACACTGACATTGTGTACCGCAGATGTGAACACCAACCAGCGAGGTCAGTTGAGTACGTATGTACACTGGCGAAGCAGAGTTCGCCACAGCTACAAGTGGTTCTGAACAAACCAAGCGTTAATTGACGTGATTTAAACAATGTTAGACATAAAGACATAAAATATTAGTGCAACTATGAGCCACAAGGGCCCTTCTTGGTTGCACTCTGTACACTGAACCAGTTGCCCACCAAATCTGTCAATCAACCCTCCCTGTAATACTGAAAAGCAAGCCCTCTATTCTTATGATTGTTTATGCTGTTTTTAAAGATGTTCAATGTGCTGCTACTGACAATGTTTTCTGGCAGCTGGTTCCAGTGTTCTACTACCCTGTGGGTGAAGAAAGTTTGCCTTAACCTTGTTTTGCTGTGGTTAACTTTAATTTTGAATTTATGACCTCTAATTGCATCATTTCTGTTCAATTCAAAGATTTCCCCAAGATATCCCCTCTCCAGACCATGGACAAATTTAAAGACCTCGATGAGATCTCCTCTTAGCCTTCTATATCTAAGTGAAAACATATTCAATTTCTTCAATCTTTCCTCATATGCCAGGCTGCTTATGCCATTAACCGTTTTTGTAACCCTCTTTTGTACTCTCTCTAAAAGCCAACAATCTTTTTCATAGCTAGGAGACCAAGCTTGGATGCAGTATTCCAAATGTGGCCTGACATATGCACAGTAAAGCTTCCTGATGACTTCCTCACTTCTGTGTGATACATTCCTATTTATTGCCCCGAGGATTCTCAGTGTCTTCTTCCTGGCTTCCTTGGTCTGTTCTGATGCCCCCAATTTTGTGTTTATAATAACACCTAATTCCTTCTCCTGTTGAGTCACTGATAGCACTTGGCCCCCATCAAGTATGGAGCCTTCATATGCTGCTTAACTACATGCATGATTTTGCACTTACCAAAATTAAATTTCATTTGCCATTCTTCGGACCCCACGTCGCAAGTTCGTCTAAGTCTTTTTGCAGCGAGATATGCTCATCTTGACCTGTTATTGCCCTAAAGACCTTCAAATCATCCGCAAATTTCAAAACTTTACTGCTTAGGCCACTTTCAATGTTATTTACAAATATAATGAACGGTAGTGGCCCCAGTACTGACCCCTGGGGGACTCCACTAAGAACATTTTGCCATGATGACTTTATACCATTTAGCATCACTCTTTGCTGTCTATCTGAAAGCCACAACTCTATCCATTTTAAGATGCTACCTGCAGTACCATGGGACTGAAGCTGTATCATTAACCGTTTATGGGGTACCTTATCAAAGGCCTTACTAAAGTCAAAATATGCTACACCAACCTGATTTCCATGATCAAATTGTTCTGTGGCGAAGTTAAAAAAGTCCAAGAGATTTGTGAGACACGATCGTCCTTTTCTAAACCCATGTTCAGTATCTTGAATCAATCTGCTACCTGCTAGAGGATAATTGTAGCCTAGTGAAGGCGACTGAAGTTAAGATAATGATCCTAGCCACACGAAAAATCAATTTCGTGGGCGCTTAAGGTGCACAAAGTTGTTCACGGTAGAATCGCTCCACCCTCTGGGCTTTCTAGGACAAATCTAAGATATCTAAGCGTTCTAGGTATTGCATTGCAAGTTGCTATAATTGACATGGTAACTGACATTCTGTGCGTCTATGACATCAAGGCCCACTTAGGCAAGGTTCGACAAGTAGGACAGATAAACATTAGATCACAAAGTACGCTAATTGCGATTTCTAGATTCTCATTGGACCATTTGTTGGGTTGAAACAAACTGTCTGCCCCAAAGACTAATTCTCCTAGGTACTTTAGAGGGCTGAATACGGACAAATGCGAAGTAAAAATAGCTAAGCCCAGATTATTTTGCAAGCTGATCTTATTCCGGATGTGACAAGTGTTTATCAATTTATTCTGAAAGCTGTTTATCCAAGCTTTAGGAAGCTTTTCAACATCAATATTGAAACATGCTCGAACTTTTCCTCTGAATTAGAAAAGGAGGGGGAAATATTTGGAGTTGCTTTGAAAAAGCTCAATACGTATTCCGGAGGCAAATCTGTTCTGAATCTCGATGGCTTCAATAAATCACTATATATTTCCAGTTGTTTTCCAACTTAATCTGATCGATGACCGTGATCTTTGCACATGCCGGTATACTAGATTAAGTTTGGTTATCATCAATATTTAAGCACGATATCCCTTCTGCTTCACAATCCGAAAAAAAACTACGGCGAAGACTAGCAATCTGACGTTGACCTGTTTCACCTGAGCATGACGGTGGGCCAAAACAGAAATAGATGGAAATGAGCGGACAAACTCTGAAAGTTCTAGGGTGAGTCATACCATGCCGTTTATAGCACATCTCCAACTAGCTTATCACAAAAGTTAATGTAGGTTCAACTCGCATATGTCCCGCCATACTGCGAGTGGCAGGAAGGCTTGCCGCACTGCGAAGGTCAGTATTCTCCTGAAGTATCTACTTGATCGGTCAGCGTCCAATAATAATTTTCCCACGAAGGCCACGCCAGAGCAGGCAAGAAAAACTCGAGCGAGATCGAAGAGAAAACATTGCACGCGCCTTGCGTGGTTGTTGCACAATGTACCGCCAGGCGGCGGTGTTTACAGAACATACACGCTGAGCTGGTCCGAGATGAGCATATTGTTCGGCGACACTCGACAAGCACGCAGCAAGTCGTTGTCTGGCACTGAATTCAGCTTAACCTGTCACTGTTTGGTCCGCTGCAGTGCATACAGCCCGTACCATTCGTTGGCAGCGAGTGTGGCCGCTCGGCTGTGCACGCCCGCGACGCTACAGCCCGGTAGTGCATATAACGCTAAGCACATGTCGATTAACACTGGACTGGCTGTTTGTTCTGGACACCCGATCCAATCGTCGGCGGGCAGGCGCCTGATGAGCAGAGCGCGCTCCTGTCGTAATTAGCTAGCGTGGTGCCGCGGCCCACTATGTGCCGCGCTGCCCTCTCACCTCTGGGCGGCAGCACAAGAAGGGCTGCGTCGTCCACAGCGGCAGTGGCAGATGTCGGCCGACCGGACGGATGGACTTCCCACTCCCCCAATTGGGTGGACTTTGTCCCCGACCGGGCGGACCTCGCCTCCGGCCAAGCGGACCTCATCCCTGACCGTACGGGCGGACGTCCCATCCAAGACCAGGCGGACCTTGTCCCCTACAGGGTGGATCTAATTCCGAAACGGACGAATGAGCTTCCCATCCCCAACCGGGCGGACCTCGTCCCAGACCGGGCGGATCTCATCCCCGATCAAGCGGACCTCATCTGTTGCCAGACGGGCGGACTTACCATCCAAGCATAAGCGGAACGGGTCCCCCACCGGGGGATTTCGTCCATGAACGGATGGACGAATTTCCAATCTCCAGCCGGGCGGACCTGATCGCCGACCGGGCCTACCTCATCCCGACCTGGCGGGCCTCACCCCATACCGGGAGAACCTCATCCCTGCATACAGGACGGTCTGCTGTACTGTTCCAAAAGTTAATGCACAAAAATATCATACGAAATAATTGCACTAACTTCATATGCTTTGTGTACAGCAAAATTGAAGCACAGCTATTGCTACCAATTCCTGCCATATGATATGAATTTTTTGACATTATCAAGGTGGACTTCGGTGTACCTTCAAAATAAAATTGTCTTGAGGAAAACAGCTGTATTATGACGAACACGATAAACGTCCCAAAACCGGCCTAAGTAAGGGAGGCTAAATTGTGTTACATGCCTCGATAAAGGAGAGCAGTGTGACCCTGATAGAGAAGAACAGACATTGTCCGCCAGGGGAGAACACGCAGTAGTGTACGATTCAGTCGGGAAGAGTTAAAGGAATTGCACCACGCGGCAGAAGGGAGCTAAACGCTAGGTACGACTCGGTGGGGAGAGCTAAATGTGTCTTACTTCGTGAGGGAAGGACTAAGGTGCATTGTATTCCTCGGTAGATGAGAAATCAAGGCTATTACGTCCCCAATCATGGTGACAGTTGCCGCTTGTCGTTTTCTTCCGGGAAGATCGTCAATGGAACTGACTATGACAATATCAATGAATCACATGGGCAAAATGACCAAGTTACAAAAGGTCATGAAATAATCTGCCGCGTGTGGTACCAAAAAACATTGATACTCTTTCAATAAGCATGACCACCGTCCTGACGATCAGAGCCTGCTGCTTGAACACCGATATGTGGTGGATTTACCGCTTAGCGGGAGGTATATGGGCTATTAAACCGATAGGGAAACCGCCGAACTGGTACCAAGCCAGACTAAATAGCGTCATGGCACAAGCAACAATGCTTGCCGCTGTTCTGTGTGGAACAATGTGCTGTTCTCCCACCTGCAATGGCCTACAATGTTGTGTATGCAGACACCTCTGGCCCCGCATCGCATACTAAGCAATAAACAGCTCATGCTTCACGACATGCTCCGCCCAGAAACCCATAATCGGCTGCGAGAGAGGGCGCGAGAAAACCGACGTGCAACAAAGAAGATACGGTCAGTTGCATTACCGCACTCAATTTTATAAGCGGAGTATGAGAACCTATAGTTTTTTTTTGGTGAAAGCCATTACTGGCACAATGGCCCTTAGAGCCGTGGTGAAAGCAAGTGTCGCCTGCTCGGTTTACTTGCTGTAATCATATGACTATGTTTACACGTGCAAACAAGCGTGCGGTAAGCGGAACAAACGAGACACCGGTCATCACCAGGTATACCAGATAAGCGGCCAGTTTCCAGATATCAGAGGAACGACCAGATGTCAGAAACCGATCGTCTCCACAGAAACCAGAGAAGCAACCATATACCACGTAACAGAGAAGTGACCAGATGCCAGATACCAGAGAAGCTACTAGATGCCATATATCAATGGTGCGATAAGATGCTAGATGCCCATCATCATCGGAGACATCACAGATGCTACCAGATACCAGACACTAGAGAAGCGGGCAGATACCACATACCAGAGGAGCAATCAGATGACAAATGCTCCCCTACACTTGCCAGAGACGCGACCATATGCCATATATTCCCATACACTTAACAGAGAAGCGGCTTGATACCAGATTCCAGAGAATCGACCACACACCAGATTCAAAAGACGCGACCACATACCAGATACCAGATAAGGGAAACATGCGCCAGATACTAGAGAAACGACCAAAGACAAATAATCCTGCACAATTACCAGAGAAGCAACCATATGCCAAATACTTCCGCATACTTAGCAGAGGAACGATCAGATAATTGTCATAATTGTCCCTTCGACTTCTCCAACTCACTGAAGCATATACAAATGGTGCGCTTTGAATTTGACACGAAATGTACGAGGACATACATAAATGTACGAGGACATAGCATTTGTCGATGAGTACAAATGTTTAAGTGATTCTAAATCACTGAGGCACACGACGGTCTGAGAATAAACGTCTCCGAACGCTGGATCATCACAAATGCAAAGCAAAGCCGCACCTGGAATTGTGCAGACAGTATTCCACAGCTTACTTCTGGCATATCTCGGAGGGAACAACATGATATATCATTGCCTTCCTACATCGGCCATCAATCATTGCAAACTGACTTCTACGGCTATTTACAGCGCAAATGTCCATTGCTCTCTTCCGTAGCTGGGTGCGGCTTGCTGGTACCAGGAGCGCATCGACGACCCTGTCAATACTTCATTCCCAGCCTTGGATATAAGACTGGAGTAGTTGCAGTGGTGTATGCCATTATTAACATCAGCAGGTAAACACAATTCATGCTTGCTGCGAAGGTTGTGTCCGATCGCTCTGACGTGCACGGCACACCGTCAAGGGCCGCCGCAAGCAAGCGCCATATCGCGGAAGCCTTCTGAATTCCGACAGCCGCCTTTACCGAATAGTAAACATCGGGCTGGTCAAAGGTCGGCTGCATCCTGCATTATGTCTCGTAATTCATCGGTGTTTAGGGCGTGTTGTTGACGGAGAACAGACGTTCGATGCATATTCCGGCAGCTGCCTCACACACTTAATGATGTCGGGATTGAAATTCAACGAGAGTCCCACTCGCCGGCAAGGGCAAGGCCTATCCGATATCCAAGCGATGCTGATTTACAAGTGCCGCTGATTTCCCATGTAGCTCGGCCAGCTCGTGTATCTCTACTCCGTGTGATGCCAACCATGCACACAGGATGGATATCGCATCAAACGGCCATGCACTGCACTTGGCAGGCCATCGACCTACTGTTTGTCACCGAGGTCAGCACGCTACTGCGTTTCCGCCCGGGGCCTCCCCAGGATTCGCAACATAAGCGGACACTGTAGACGCTGGCAAGGATATCGCTGCAGGAAAGCCGCTCCAGACCGAGTTTACTTCAGAACCCACCAGCAGGCACCGAAGCAGTCTTGTCGTGTATAACTGCTGCAGAACACCGCGCCTTTTTAGAGAAAGTGAATGCCGTAGTAATCCTGCCAAACTACTGCACCAAGCATGGGAAAAATGGTGCAGTGCCATAATCCGGCTGCCACAATGGAAGTCACTTCTGCTTAGTTAACTCAATGCGGAAAGACAAAGAAGCATAGGAGAACAAAGATGCTTCTCGTATACGGCGATTCCGGGACAAATCACCAAGGCATGTTCGCCATGCCCCCTCCCATTTGTATTAACATGGTTACGTACGGTTACCGACAGCCCTGGTTACGATTCGAAGATTTTCAGGTTTCTAGTTTACAAGGGTCACGAGTTCAGATCATCCAGCAGTTGGTGTCATGCTTCTTGGTGTCATAAGTTGTTTAACTTATGCTAAAATGCACCGACAAAGATGCTTTGGTGCAATGGTATGCTCAGGAGATGTGAGATGGTATGCCCAGGAGATGGCATGCTCGATGCTTGCTATGCTCGAGAGACGTTCCGGTGGCCATGTCTATTTCTCCTCAAAGCCAATAGTTAGGTTGTCTAATGTCAGTTTTCATCCGGCTGGACCTACCTCCGTCTACCGATTCTAAACCATGAGCTAGCCTGCTATCACCACCACCAAACCAGTCCCCAGCACCACCACCTATTGCATCTTCACCACCATATCTTGCCACCACCACCACTGAGCCAGTCCTCAGCACCACCTATTGTACAGCATCATCTCCTGCTGCCACCGCCACTGAACCAGTCATCAGCGCGAGTGCCTGATATATCCTCACTACTGTACACCCGTTCCTCATTGTAACTGTTTTAACAACTCTGGCTATCTATTAAAATATACTCCTACCCATTGCTAGGTTAATGAAAATTGATAGGCAGACATACCATCTCCTACACATGTATCTTCACTACAGTAAAATTGCCTTGGGTAGTAGACAGGTGGTTGCACAAATGCAGTTCCAAAGTATGTTGCTTCCTTACCACTAATCTAATATACGCAATTGCACATATATATATATATATATATATATATATATATATATATATATATATATATATATATATATATAAAATAATATATTTAAATTTTATTATATATATATATATATATATATATATATATGCATATATGCATGTAGGTAAATCTGTATGTAACTTTTTTGGTCGCCTGCTGTGTTGAAGCCAGACGATTCCAGCGGCGGACTCCCGTCGAGAGGACGCGTCCGTGGTGGTGTCAGGTCCGCTCCAGTGACGCCAGCTTAGCGTGACGTGCGACCCCACGGGTCTGTCGGCCACCGCGCAGATTACAGACAGCCGCGACCGGCCCGGCGGATCGTGATTAGAAGGTGCCGAACACCGGACATTACCGATGCGCTCCGGCCGCCACTCGCGTGACGCGTGACGCTGCCGCCTGCCCGGCCGGGCAGGTGTCTCAGGACGGGCGGCGAACAATTCAGCCTGACGGAATTTTGAAGATTCGGCGGAGAGAAGGTGGTGCTTAGCTTAGGACGACGTGTGCATACCGACGTGTAATGTTAGCCACGCTTTGTGCTATATGAGGAGAAAATTGGGATATGCTTCATCGGCAAACCCGGGAAAGAACTAGTAAGGGATTAAAGGCCATTGGCGAAGATAAATATGGATGAAAACACAGCTAGGAAAAGTATCTGGCATGAGCTTCAATGGATATGGAGTAGAGGCGACAAACATCCCACAATTTGAGGCAGAAGCCAAGGGTCGGCCGGTCTAATGTGACTAAGCCCGGTTAAAGCCCGGTTAAAGTGAATGGAAGCCCTATACAAAAGCATGTGTTGTACGTATATTACGTTTGTAGCTTCGGATGCAGACTGACTGCGAAAAAGCGGTAAGACGATCCACGATCCCGAAAGTCTTCAGGAATATCTGAACGCCAAGTTTTTGGGTAATAATATAAACAAATATAAGACTGCGTAGGAAAGATACAATAACTGTCACATCACCTCATTTCATTGCTAGGTGAGGAGATTAATTCTCGAATAATGGCAAACCTTAAGACAGATAAAACAAATGAGCCATCTCTCTATGGCGACCGGCCCGCATCGACCTGCTGCGAGACCCCGCTATTTCTTCAAATGAGCCATCAAGGGAAGCCGGACAATAATAATTAACTGCTTTCTGAGGGATGGTTTGTTTTTCGTTGCATTGCTATTCAAGAAATTTACGTGAAAATGATGCATAATGATTATGCAATCATGAACAATAAGTAATGGCATTGAAACGCCATCTTAATTACATGTGTAACACTGCTAGTCATGTACTAGCAGTGTAGCACATGTTCCAGCAATATTTTACCGCAATATTTTACAGCAACATTCTTTGCATTTAGCAGTGTAGCAGTTGGTCATTATAGCTTGGTTCCAGCAATATTTTACTGCTCGATATCTGGTGGAGCCAACTGACGTTTTGGCTCTACTGCCATTACATGAAGTCTTTCTTTTAATGCTACATGCCATATATATGTTTAACCCAACAACTAACACCATGCATGGTCTGTTGTTTTGAGGAAATGGCATACCAGATATCTAGGAAATATTTCAGAATTAATCATCACATTGTTAAATGCATATGACAAAATTGCTCGCTGGAATGCTGAAATGACCCTCACAAGCTGCAGTTTAATTATCAACTTTAGGTGCTTTGCAAAGTTTATATTGGCTAAAGATACACATGTAATGAAAGGACAGACCGGCTCAAAGATCGGCACATATCCCAAAGACCAGTGAAAAAACGCCGATCCTAGCCGGCTTTGGGTGCTTGCATTTGCCAGTTCTGGTTTACACATTAAATGTAGCATCATTTGCTTCTAGTCTTGCTGGCTAATGCTTGAGTGCCTGACGTCAAATATTGGAATGGACGTCTATCCTGGCTGGTACTACCATGTTATTTTCAGTAGCCGACAGCAATAACCAATCCATTAAATTGTACACGGAAGAAATTTATATCCGGCCAAAAGAAATGGCACTTCGAATGAAATATCCACCAATGACGGCAATAAATAACAAAATAGCTCCGCTTCATCTCATTGTGGATACATCATTATTTATAAATAATCATTGGAGACATCAACGCCATAGCTGGTAAACGTGTAAATATTTTTAGTGTTATTTACTCTTTAATATAATTTGCACCGCTGCGGTGCAAGTTGAAATATGATAAGCTGTCAGTGTTATCCGTAATCCGATTAACTCCCAATATTATTGCTAATCTGATTTATTCACAGTGTTATTTGTATTCGTCTATACAGCAACATTTGCGCAACACAGCTAACATTGATGGGCTATGGAACCATCAAACTACCCTATTATGACATAATATCATTTATCGAGTTTCAAAAGACAGCATGCAGCTTACTTAAACCCCGATTATAACACTCCGACTGATTGTGTGGTGCCATTGCGACGTGATGTGGCGTGATTAGGAAAGTTGATCACTTGACACCTGTGAGGGCGTAATCTATGACAACTGCTGCATCCTTCAATTTAATTATTTTCTGTTTCGCAGCTTACTCGTAATCAGTAAAAGCCTTGGGGTTGGTCGCGACACTTACTTCTGGTCGGTTTCGATTTAATTTTACAGGAATGCACCGGTACTCCAGCCTGCTACCCCAGTAGCGGATTTATAAGACCATTAAGTGGGCCTCTGTGAAATTATCCCAATGAATGCAGACAATGCAACGTTCGTACAGGAAGTCAAGTTTCACTATATTTTGCACAACCCTCCATTTAGAACCACCCTGGTGCTAAAAGCATAACAAATCCTCGGAATTATAATTGTGGCAGAATTCAAATCCAAGCTTGTCATGATTGTTATATACTTTATCCCTTGGAAATACCAGGGTAAGCAAAATAGGTGTCATTGCAAAACTTCAGCGTTATTTAGGACATGACGACTGGAAAACACTGAATCCAACTTACTAATTTGAAAAGCACAGTAACGCATCTCGCAAACGCACGCTGGCTACAGCGCGTGGCGGTGAGCCACTTCATACATTGGCTGGGAGAGTTGCGCTGAATCTCACCCCTTGGAATACTTAGGGGCCCATTGACGCCTCCGGTACCGCCCCGGAAGCCGCAGGCGGTGCACTTACCGGCCCGCGCCAGGAGTAATAATACACTGTTTTTTGCTGAGTCATTATTCATTCGGTTCATCCATATGCAGGAGTGTTCGGGCAGGCTTAAATTATAGAGCCAGCCGGCAAATCAGAAGTTTGAGCGACGTTTTTGCAGCCTCGTGCGGGGTTGTCGTGCTCGCACTTGTTGGCCACGGATCCGTACGTGTTGGTTAGAGACGACCGGTGTCTGTGGCAGATGCACCCATGTCTGTGAAGACTCTATTTCTTTATTGCTGTATTTATTAATAGGAGCACATAGGACTCCACAATACAGAGGCTTCGCGTGACTCCTGGCAAACTCGTGACTCCTGGCGAGATCATGGAACTCCACAGCCAGATCCGTCTGTATGTGATCAGGCCAGTCTGTATCTGATCAAGCTAGTTTGTATCTGATCAGACCGGTCCGTAAATGATCAAGCCAGTCTGGCTGACCAGGCAGTTTGTATATGTTCAGGCAAGTATATGTCTGATCAGGCCAGTCCGTGTCTGATCTGGCCAGTCTGTGACTGATCAGGCCAATATCTGTCTAATCAGGCTAATATGTGTCTGATCAGACCAGTCCGTGTCTGATCAGGCCAGTCCGTGTCTGATCAGGCCAGTCCATGTCTGATCAGGCCAATCCGTGTCTGATCAGGCCAGTCTGTGACTGATCAGGCCAATATCTGTCTAATCAGGCCAATCTGTGTCTGATCAGGCCAGTCCGTGTCTGATCAGGCCAGTCCGTCTCTGATCAGGCCAGTCCATGTCTGATCAGGCCAATCCGTGTCTGATCAGGCCAGTCCGTGTCTGATCAGGCCAGTCCGTGTCTGATCAGGCCAGTCTGTGTCTGCTCAGGCCAGTTTGTGTCGGCAGGAGACCCGCCTGTGTCAGCCAGGGGTCCAGGCTATGTCGACAGGAGACCCGCCTGTGTCAGCCAGGGGCCCAGACTGTCTCGGCAGGAGACTCGCCTGTGTCAGCCAGGGGCCCAGACTGTGTCGGCAGGAGACCCGCCTGTGTCGGCCAGGGACCCAGACTGTCTCGGCAGGAGACCCGCCTACGTCAGCCAGGGGCCCAGACTGGCTCGGCAGGAGACCCGCCTGTGTCAGCTAGGGGCCCAGACTGTGTCGGCAGGAGACCCGCCTGTGTCAGCCAGGGGCCCAGACTGTGTCGGCAGGAGACCCGCCTGTGTCAGCCAGGGGCCCAGACTGTGTCGGCAGGAGACCCGCCTGTGTCAGCCAGGGGCCCAGACTGTGTCGGCAGGAGACCCGCCTGTGTCAGCCAGGGGGCCCAGACTGTGTCGGCAGGAGATCCGTCCGGGTCGGCCTATATCGAAGCCGCCGCACCAGCGTAAAAGCACACCATCTTATAGCTCGGGCATGCACGCAAAAACGCGTCTTTACTCTAATTATGTGATGGACAAAAGCGCCTCAGTCGGTGTTGGTAAATGAACGTAATTATGCATCATTAGGCTTAACGAAATTACCGTCCATGGCCCGGTACGGGGTGCTTCAATCGTCCGAGTGGCGGTCATAACCGAGCGGCCTTGCAGGGCAGCCGCTCACCGCCGCAGGCGATGACCGATAGACACCCATGTGTCTGCCGCGCACCAGATCCCGTGCTCTCCAAGCTTATACATTCCCAATTGATTATCAGAAAAGCTCGCCGTTGGGATAGGTATATAATTCAAGGTAAAGTGAAGTATGTTGCTGAATGGGGGATTGCGTTTCCAGAATTTCACTATCTTCACTATCACAAATGCAGTTCCAATGTTCGTAGTTCTTGTGGTGTCCAGACAACGTTTGGGATCAATCCGAGCAACCGAATGGCATGAATCCTATAGATACTTATTTAGGTTTTAGAACACGAGTCGAATTATAAGTGTTTTACTTCTTTGGTGCCAGCGGTGTGGTTTAGAGCAAGAAATGTTTAGAGTAAACAATGTTGGTACTTATGATATGTGTTTAGTGCACACTATGGTTCATGCGTCTTGCCTATAGTATGTAGGATCAAAAAGCAAGGGGAAATGCAACAGTAAAAATAAAGAAAATAAAGAAGGATACATCTCATACAAAGAAATAGAAAACTGAACCCGTTCAGTATTGCATGCATAATATTGCGCATCGTGGAATATTTACCTTAAAATATTTTTGTAATATTCACTTGTTAGAACTAAAATGGCAGCTTACATGGTATACATTGGCCGACGATATAAGGTACAGCTTAAATTAAACTTAAATTAAACTTAAATTACCTCATAAACTTAAATTAAATTCATCACTAAGCATTACTCGCTGCCGCTAAAAGGAAGCAAGCATGTGCTATCAGAATGGCATGCTTTCTGAGCGGGGCCACTGCCAGGACTTCTTCAGGGACCCAAGACTTGCAATTAAGTAAGATAATTTTTTTGGAGCACGAAGAGCGCGGAAAATTCGTGGTTTTTCGCTTTCTGAATGTCAAAATTCCGTTATTACTCTAATGTATTTTCGATAGCTAAGGGGATGGAGCGATCCCCGTGACCCCCTTGACTGTGCTTCTTTTTCCGAGCAGAATACGACGTCCGATAAAAGTACTAAAAGCAAAAGTAACTGCACTTTGAAAGGCTAGTAGCATGATAAAAGCGATTGAAGAGTGGTGAACCCACATGTGAATTAAAGGAACCCAAATATGAAAGGATAGGATCCAGAGGATTATGCGTTCAATCTAGATGGCATTCATACTAGATGGCATATATGGTGGCACATGCGATGGTGTTATGTCATTGCATATGCCACTACAATTTCACTCAATCAGAAGTAACTACAAAGACAAAACTGTGGAGAAAAAGACATATTGAGGGTGAGTGTAAAATTGGCTACAAAACATTCTGAATGCTGGTGTAACATATTAAAATTACATTATTGGTGACTCATCTAAGAAATGTCAGGGTCTTGATAGACAGGACCACCTACAGAGGGCTTTCCTAATGAGAAAATTAACCGAACTTCAGGTCAATATTCTTGACATTAATTACATTTTGAGACAGCAGAATTGTTTGACTTAATTAAATAACGGCATGGTCTGAGTTTGGTGTTGATATACTGCAACTAATCCGAACAGTGGCAGGTCTAAAATTTTGGAGCATTGTTCTCTTTTGCTAATCCCAGGTCAATGACCTTTGCTGACCTTGCTATGACATTTGCACGATGTATGTAAAACGGACCCATAGGAAGGCATGGCAAGTTATTCGTCTCTGCTTACGCTCATTCGCCCGCTATCGATAGATCGCCTGACGGATGGCGGCCCTCGAGAGCCTCCCACATTCCCTGGCCCAGCGAGGGTTAATATTCAAATTACTACAGCTGTTTGAAGACTTAACATCACCATGTCAGCTACGGTGATTCGGCATCTCATTGGACGTTTTTGAGCAGGGATCAATCAATAGTCAAGAGAGTCATCTAAGCAGGAATCCAAACACCTCGCTGACTGATGTTAATCCTGTTTCAATTAGTACCCCGTGAACAGTATCCACAAAACTCTGATATTCACGGAGGGGTCAAATGATGAGGAAAAAGAACACATCGACATCACTACGTTGGTTCTTAAGCTTTAGAAATATAACCAACAAAGCTTCCATGCTTACCACTGATGAAATGGGCATTTTGGCAGCAATCTTTGCCCTAAAGGGGCGCAAAAAGACTACTGTAGTCATCTGCTCAGACTCAAAGTGTTCTTCAGTTTATAGCGGCACTCCCATCTGCTCTTGTCCGGTAGTGGACGAAATGCAACAAGTCATGGCCCATAGCGTAAATAACATCTCCTTGCTCTGAATCCCGGCCTCGCAAACATTCCAACAAACGCGCTGGCAGACGGGCTTACTAAGCGGGTCCTATCATTAACCACCTATCACAGCGTGAAATCCTTCTTATACTAAGAAGTGTAAAGACATCGTACAGTGCAACACTTGTAAGCAGCACCAGAATGCATAACCACAATGCACTTTCTCAGTATTCAAATCACATCGACAAAATCAAACCAACATGAAGCGTGCGAAATCAATCACCCCGTTAAAAGAAAGCCATCCTCACCAGACTTATAACCGGTCGCACAAAGCACAGCCCACATATGTTTGAGTATCGCCAATACATAATACGGGATTGCCAGACATGCAGCACTATATGAAGCAAAGGTCTCATTCTGCCAGGCTGCAGGAAACTTGACACAGGTGAGACCAATTCATGTCTTACACTAAACTATAGCAGTACCCTCCCTCTTATTCGCTACTGGTCGGAAACCACTCAGATTTTCCTCATTTACTTTCGGCTACCCCCATGCCACCAATTTAGCATGAACATAACAGGAGATCACTCAAGCCAACTGTCAGCACTGCATGCGCGCGTAAACTTATACCTGTAACGTAGATATTCCACCTCAGATGGTGTCCCGATTTGTTTTGCCACTTGAAATAAATTGTTGCCTGGCAGTGTCGTGGGACGCGATGAGTTGACCTGTGATTAACTTTGTATGTAGCGCTAAGCGTCGCCTATCGGTACCATTGAATATAGATGAATGAACTTACAATAAGGATCGTACTAACTCCATACACATCCACGCATGACCCCCTCCACATACGTTGACTGCGTGTTATTAGCATTCGGCGGGCGGGATGAAACTTTAAATTCTAGGCGACGTCCCGTACCTTGGTTCTAATGGAGTCCCGTATCTTGTTTCTAGGCGACGTCCCGCATTATGATTCTAGGCGATGTCCCGTATCTGGCAAGGTTGACATAAAGTCATACAGTGTTCAGACTTAACAAGAGCCAAAGAGGCCCATCTGGGTTAAGCCTGTATAGGGGAAATACTATAAGCCTGTGCAAAAAGAAACTTATCACCGCAACCAGTACCACATCCTAAGTTCAAAGGAAACCATCCACCAATATCCTCCACACCTACCGATATCTATTTAGCCCTATTCACTCCATCCGATAGAATAGACTGTCCGCACAGTAGCCATTCCGCCCAGTAATTCCAGTAATCCTGACTGTGATTCTGCTCTTTTCCGCCTGGGCGCTTTTTCAAGGAAAGCACGCCATGTTCCGGCACCCTGGGGAAATGAACTGAATTTCAGCAGAACCCCTCCTCAACCACATAATTATTTTATGGAAGGCTAAGGGAAACCAACTTCCATTAAGGCCGCTCGAAAACTCGGGAGACTGCCCCCTCATTTACACGCACACCTGCCTTCAGCTTCTTCATTCGCTCGCACACATGCGCTTCAATGTAATGATCTCCGTAAATAAGCACCTGCTCTGCCTTGGCTTGCAAAACACAATAGTTTTGCAGCCTGAGCAATGGCCGGACCGGAAGGTCCGTCACGCGTGTGAGCTCACCATAACTCACTCAGCCCACCGAATCGTCCGCTACTGGCATATAAATGGTATATATGGAAAGGAGAAGCGATTGAAGACTACGATGTGGCACGCCTACGCTTGCAAGCTCACCATCACTCACGGGACCGGAAGTTCCACAACTAATATGCAGATGGAAAGGAGCAATACTTGAAGATTACGGTGCGAACGATAGACATTGTATATAGGAATGTCACATTTTAATGGAATGAGACCGATGCATTTTGACATGTGCTTAGGAACGTTCAAGAAGAGACAACAAACATTTTCTGGCCGATCCTTTTCACGCAAGCTGCGAAGTTCAGTGGTGAAGCCGGCAGACGACAGTTTGTCGGGCTATTGGTGCTGATCATCTCACCTAGGGCTTTGTAGGTATTTCTCCTCTCACACTACGTACTGCACAATTGAATAGAATATATATATATATATATATATATATATATATATATATATATATATATATATATATATATATATATATATATATATATATATATAATTTGATGCTCGCTTGCAAACATTGATGGGTAGCATTAGCGAAAAAAATATACTGAGTGCAACTTTGTATGCACACTCCGACTAGACTTCATCGGATCCCTCAGGAACTTGAATTCTCGAACCTTTTTGCATGTCTTCATGCCTCGAAATGTTGGGAAACAAACAGAGTCAGACGCAATAGTATAGGTCCACGGACGCTACGAATATAGGGCCACATAACGAACCAGACGTTATAATGGAGGTCTACTGATGGTGCGAATGCATGCAACACATTTCTAGTTGACGTTCCGCATCCCGATTCTAGATGACGTCTAATATCACGATTTTAAGTGAGGTTTCAAGTCATGATTCTAGGTGGCCTCCCGAATCACGATTATATCTGACATTTCGCATCATGATTCTAGGTAACCTTCCCTATTCCAATTCTAGGCGATGTCCCGTATTTATTCTGAGCGACGTCGCGTATCTCGGTTCCAGGGGACGATTCTAAGCAACGTTCCTTATCCGGATGCTAGGTGACGTCCGATATCCCGGCTTTAGGTGACGTCCGACATCCGGATTCCAGGCAACTTTCCTCATCACGATTTTTTTCGTGGTGTCTCGTATCACGATTTTAGCTGACGTCCCACATCTATTCTAAGTGACGTCCTTATTCTAAATGACGTCTAAGTATAACCCTATCTCGGTTCCAGGCGACGTCCCTGATCTATTTTTGCTCGGCCGGCTGCCAACGCAAGGCAAAACGCAGCCATTAGTATGACTTGTAATATGCGCACAAGCAGGTTGCGGCACGAGGGCTGTGATGAAATACCGCCATTATGGGATGCAGTTATCCGGAGTGGCCGTCCAGCAGAGCGAGTTCCGTTGGTGTCGATGTGTGTGCAGGAGGCTGGCGGCGGCTGCGGCACTGGGCCGCCCTCCAGCGACAGTAGACCGCCTCTCCTCTGGATAAGTGGCCACTTAACGACCGCCGCCGCCGGCAAACAATTGCTGCCAGATATTCAACTATTTCCCGCTACTCATCTACCTGCCGTCCAGATCTGCAGCGGATACGGGCGGCCTGGCGGCCCGGGCAGCTCAGGCCCGGACGGAAACGACCGCCGCAGCGCCGCAGGGCACCACGCCCACACACCAACCCGCGGAAAAGTCGAGCTGGCGCTGCTGCCATCAGGCCGCCAGAAATGCAGCTGTGAACGCCAGCACGGTACCAAGCGACTGGTGTCAGTCAGCCTGACGGTGAGATCATAAACGTTGATTCAGAAGCTTCGCCGTGGTCTTGATAACCACAGCCACTGCTTGTGCAGTTCGGCAACCAAGCGAAATGGATGAGGTAGCTGTGGACAAGCCTTTTGTGTATGATTGTAGTTGTGATGATTAACGACTATCTCTAAGGAGTGCGAGAACGATGACTGTGTGTAGTAAATTATACGGCTCATTATCTTCCAGAACACGTTGTTGACGGACAGAGGCAATTCCCCTTGGGCATAGAAGCCACTGGTTGGGACCGAGGAGTGGAAGGGAAGGGTGCACTACGGCCACCAGAGGTCATCCACCACCATGTGGTTCATTCACGCCAATTGCACTCACAGCATTCCGCCCGCTTATACCTGCCATGTACGCTAATTTGCGTTATTAGCTTCTGCGCTGAGACAGGATGTGATGGTTTAGCGGTCGTCAGCAGCAATAGCTCCCTGACGACGTCCCACGCAAGCAAGGAGAAAAGCAAGCATCGTATCCGACCGCATGACCTTTCGCTTGCAGATCACTGGTCCCGACATTGCAGATACCAGACGATACAGACACCAGATCTCTCAGGGAATAAACTTGTTGAGTCTGTACGAGATGCAGCGGTGTTCATGTTGGTGGGCGTCAGCATTCAACTGGCACTGCTGACCGCTGGGCTGGTCACTGTGCTGGTTGAACACTGACCAACACTCGTGCCTCGCGGCGAAGTAAGGCAACGCTCCAGCTGCTACACACGTGAGCACATTGAACTCCGACTGGTAGTATCGGTCGGCAGTTGGTTCTATTAGGTCGAGTACACACCAGCAGGGGGTCGTACACTTATCCTGACACCGGTCCAGCTCGCGGCAGCGGCGGGTCGGCTCTCTGTCATGACGCCGGCCCAGCGCATGGCAGCCGAGGATTAACTCTACCTTGGCACCGCTCGAGCACACGGCAGCGGAGGATCGACTCTACCTTGGCGCCGGTCGAGCACACAGCAGCGGCGGGTCGACTCTACCTTGGCGCCGGTTGAGCACACGGTAGCGGAGGGTCGACTCTACCCCGGCGCCGGTTGAGCACACGGCAGCGGAGGGTCGACTCTACCTTGGCGCCGGTCGAGCACACGGCAGCGGAGGGTCGACTCTACCTTGGCGCCGGTTGAGCACACGGCAGCGGAGGGTCGACTCTACCTGGGCGCCGGTTGAGCACACGGTAGCGGAGGGTCGACTCTACCCCGGCGCCGCTCGAGCACACGGCAGCAGCGGGTCGACTCTACCCCGGCGCCGGTTGAGCACACGGCAGCGGAGGGTCGACTCTACCTTGGCGCCGGTCGAGCACACGGCAGCGGCGGGTCGACTCTACCTTGGCGCCGGTCGAGCACACGACAGCGGAGGGTCGACTCTACCCCGGCGCCGGTTGAGCACACGGCAGCGGCGGGTCGACTCTACCTGGGCGCCGGTCGAGCACACGGCAGCGGCGGGTCGACTCTACCCCGGCGCCGGTCGAACACACGGCAGCGGAGGGTCGACTCTACCCCGGCGCCGGTTGAGCACACGGCAGCGGCGGGTCGACTCTACCTTGGCGCCGGTCGAGCACACGGCAGCGGAGGGTCGACTCTACCTTGGCGCCGGTCGAGCACACGGCAGCGGAGGGTCGACTCTACCCCGGCGCCGGTCGAACACACGGCAGCAGCGGGTCGACTCTACCCCGGCGCCGGTTGAGCACACGGCAGCGGAGGGTCGACTCTACCCCGGCGCCGGTTGAGCACACGGCAGCGGAGGGTCGACTCTACCTTGGCGCCGCTCGAGCACACGGCAGCGGAGGGTCGACTCTACCCCGGCGCCGCTCGAGCACACGGCAGCGGAGGGTCGACTCTACCCCGGCGCCGGTCGAACACACGGCAGCAGCGGGTCGACTCTACCCCGGCGCCGGTTGAGCACACGGCAGCGGAGGGTCGACTCTACCCCGGCGCCGGTTGAGACACGGCAGCGGAGGGTCGACTCTACCTTGGCGCCGGTCGAGCACACGGCAGCGGAGGGTCGACTCTACCTTGGCGCCGGTCGAGCACACGGCAGCGGCGGGTCGACTCTACCTTGGCGCCGGTCGAGCACACGGCAGCGGCGGGTCGACTCTACCCCGGCACCGCTCGAGCACACGGCAGCGGAGGGTCGACTCTACCCCGGCGCCGGTTGAGCACACAGCAGCGGAGGGTCGACTCTACCCCGGCGCCGGTCGAACACACGGCAGCGGAGGGTCGACTCTACCCCGGCGCCGGTTGAGCACACGGCAGCGGAGGGTCGACTCTACCCCGGCGCCGGTCGAACACACAGCAGCGGAGGGTCGACTCTACCCCGGCGCCGGTCGAACACACGGCAGCGGAGGGTCGACTCTACCCCGGCGCCGGTTGAGCACACAGCAGCGGCGGGTCGACTCAATCGGAGCATCGATAGCATGAATGCATTCGGACGTCTTCTGTTTTTGTTCAGCTCAAGTTCCCAAACAGGTGCGAAAATCCCTAAGTACACAAAAGCTCTACTCATACGTAGTGCATAGCTTCCTCTAATAAAGCTATCCGGTATCGGGCGGAAGCGGACTTTTACGTTCGCTGCCCCGACGGGTGTCGGAACGGCGGCCGTGGTACATTACGGTCGTAGTGCTAACCGTATGGGATGCATATATTTCTACTGCTGCAAAACAAAATTATCGAGACTCTGTTCGTCCATTCACTCTTGTATTCTTCGTGCAACAGTTCCACTTCAGCTAATGAAAAACTACATCCCAATAATTTCATAGCTTCCCCATGACAATTTGCCACTTGTCTCGGCAGAAAACGCCGTTCTCCGATGCCCTAACTAATAGAAAAACGCAAACACACGATGCCGAACTTCTCAAGTGGTCAAGACATTAGTATCGCTTCTTTGTTTCTCTTGCTGAAACGTATTTGGAAATTCTCTTATCGCGATCGTATCGCGTGATGAGATATATTAATTGATATCGGTATATTATTTCATTCCGTTAGTAATACATAGCATGCAGTTATCAGTCACCTCAGCGCGTGTTTTGCGAAGTAGAAGGAGGCATGACCTAAACATTGTCAGACTGGTGTGCTATGGGCTTGTCTTCCAACTAGCAAGCAACTGTATAACTCACACATCGTCTGCTCCGTCATCACTGGCTTGACGACCGCAGCGGTGCTCGGGCCAAAGGTAGCCGCCACCTTCGATCCGACAGAAACCGTCACCTTTGGTCCAACGGCGGTCTTCCCTTTGGTCCAGCAGCACCGAGACCTATGGTCTAACGGCGGTCGTCCTTTTGGTCTAGCAGCACCATGGCCTTTGGTCCAAGGGCGGTCGTCCCTTTGGTCCGACAGCATCGTGACCTTTGGCCCAACGGCGGTCGTCACCTTTGTTCTGGCAGTGGCTGAATCTGTCCTCACGGCCGCCCACCAGTTACCTGAGCTGTTGGAGCGTGTTGCGATCAAATGTTCGGGTCACGTTCCCCGCGTAGGTCACGTGGTCACGTCTGTACTGGAGCCTGGTCACGTGTACCGACAGCCCACCCACGGCTCACGTCGGCACACGACCAGTTCCAGCCGAAGTCCACCTTTGGACCACGATGACGGACCACATCGGAGCCACATTTGAGCCAGTGGTGACGCGGATCACCTTCGGACCACGAGGACGGACCACATCGGGGCCACATGGAGACCACGGCGGGATCACGAATTGTTGAGCGGCGCCGTGCCACAATGCCGCAGCGAACACAATTGCCCGCCGAGTATCATGCACATCATGATGCGTACCCAGATCTGACCGTGTCAGAGACGCATGTTGCAACAGGCAGAATATATTTATGCGCTCATTAGGCGGCGCAGTTGTCCGCCCTCCCTGATGTCTTCCGGGAGTGCCCGCCCCACACTCCATTGGAACTCGGTAGTCCCTGCCCACATTCCACCGGGGAGACCTCCCAGCTAACCACACCTTCGTACCCTCACTCTATATTTAACAGGAAAACTAATCTCTAGACTATGAGCCCTGAATGGGACCAATGACTACCAAGTGCATAATGGCCACACACCAGAATGTACATGCAGCTACCATCTCTTCTAATTTATGTCATAGCCCACATCACAACAATCCGTCAATGACTAACCGGCTAGCACCCCTTCAAAACTATTTTACCTGCGGAATGGGAGACCATAGGAACCTGCAGAGTCACAGACTAAGCCAATCCGACTCCTTCAGTAATGCTACGGCGATGGAAAATGTCACTGCCTGAGTGAGGAACAGCCAGGACTGGGGATTTGGGTACCTCCGGCTAACATGTTAGACGAGTCTCTGTAGCTTGTTCATCAGCTAAAATGTCTGTGGTATCTGCTTCCCAGCCAGAAGCACACTTTTAAGCCATCAAGCACACCTTTATAACAACCAGTATAAGAACGGGACGAGAACGACGGAAATTGATGATGACCATCCAGTGCACGCGTGGTAGCAGCCGCGACCCCACCAAGGCTTTACATGTTCTGCCCACAATTATCCCCGTCAGTCCACACCACAGCAGCACACGTATGGCAACAGCCGCGCGAGACAGTGCCCATCAGTCCACACCACAGCGTCACATCTCAGCGGTACATGTATGGCAACAGCCACCTGCCGACCCCATTACGGCTGTGTATGTCCCGCGCGAGACAGTCCCCATCAGTCCACACCACAGCAGCACACGTATGGCAACAGCCACCTGTCGACCCCATTACGGCTGTGTATGTCCCACGCGAGACAGTCCCCATCAGTCCACACCACAGCGTCACATCTCAGCGGTACATGTATGGCAACAGCCACCTGCCGACCCCATTACGGCTGTGTATGTCCCGCGCGAGACAGTCCCCATCAGTCCACACCACAGCGTCACATCTCAGCGGTACACGTATGGCAACAGCCACCTGCCGACCCCATTACGGCTGTGTATGTCCCACGCGAGACAGTCCCCATCAGTCCACACCACAGCGTCACATCTCAGCGGTACATGTATGGCAACAGCCACCTGCCGACCCCACCACCGGCTACGTGATGGGCGCACACACTTGGCGGGCATTACCGCCAGGTTCGGCAGTTTTTGCTGCAGGACTGAATTCTTCTCGGCGATACGGCCAGGGCTGGCCTGCGGGGGATCTGTCACGCACGTGCTCAGGTAATAACACGGCCAGGGCACGCGACCGACCTGACCTGCTCCGAGTCGGCCGGTTATCGGGCACGTGAGCCGGCCGGCAGGGCGCTCCGCCCAGCGCGGCCCGTCACGTGCTCGACAGCGCGCTGCAAGGTATACGCCTGATCACTGCATGGAGCCGGACCGGAATACCGGGGGACCGACCGGGATTCGGGAGACGGACCGGAATATCGGAGGACGCACCAGTATATCGGAGGACCAGCCAGCATTCAGTAGGACGGACCAGGGCTGGCGGAGGCTGGCCGCCCGGCCAACATCACCAGGCTGGCGGAGGCTGGCCGCCCAGCCAACATCACCAGGCTGGCGGAGGCTGGCCGCCCGGCCAACATCACCAGGCTGGCGGAGGCTGGCCGCCCAGCCAACATCACCAGGCTGGCGGAGGCTGGCCGCCCGGCCAACATCACCAGGCTGGCGGAGGCTGGCCGCCCAGCCAACATCACCAGGCTGGCGGAGGCTGGCCGCCCGGCCAACATCACCAGGCTGGCGGAGGCTGGCCGCCCAGCCAACATCACCAGGCTGGCGGAGGCTGGCCGCCCGGCCAACATCACCAGGCTGGCGGAGGCTGGCCGCCCAGCCAACATCACCAGGCTGGCGGAGGCTGGCCGCCCGGCCAAGATCACCAGGCTGGCGGAGGCTGGCCGCCCGGCCAACATCACCAGGCTGGCGGAGGCTGGCCGCCCGGCCAAGATCACCGGGCTGGCGGAGGCTGGCCGCCCGGCCAAGATCACCGGGCTGGCGGAGGCTGGCTGCCCAGCCAAGATCACCAGGCTGGCGGAGGCTGGCCGCCCGGCCAACATCACCAGGCTGGCGGAGGCTGGCCGCCCGGCCAACATCACCAGGCTGGCGGAGGCTGGCCGCCCAGCCAACATCACCGGGCTGGCGAAGGCTGGCCGCCCGGCCAACATCACCGGGCTGGCGAAGGCTGGCCGCCCGGCCAACATCACCAGGCTGGCGGAGGCTGGCCGCCGAGCCAACATCACCAGGCTGGCGGAGGCTGGCCGCCGAGCCAACATCACCAGGCTGGCGGAGGCTGGCCGCCGAGCCAACATCACCAAGCTGGCGGAGGCTGGCCGCCCAGCCAAGATCACCAGGCTGGCGAAGGCTGGCCGCCGAGCCAACATCACCGGGCTGGCGGAGGCTGGCCGCCGAGCCAACATCACCGGGCTGGCGAAGGCTGGCCGCCCGGCCAACATCACCGGGCTGGCGAAGGCTGGCCGCCCGGCCAACATCACCGGGCTGGCAGTCGGGATGAAAGGCTATAATCATGGGCGAAGTAGCTCATAGGGCTGGTAGAGTGACTGACCTACCAACATTAGACATTTCACGTTATACGTAAGTTGTCGAATGTAAAGAAGGTTTTCAAAGCGACTCTTGCGCCATCAATTTCAAACTGATTCCTACATGTGTGCTTTCAATACAGTATGGATAACATATATAACTGGAGTAAATACAAGCAGCGGCTGTTCAATAAATATAGTGATGGAGTAGAGTGATAGAATGGAGTGATGGAGTGGAGTGATGGATTGGAGTGATGAAGTGGAGTGATGCAACGGAGTGGAGTAATGGAGTGGAGGCATGGAGCGGAGTCATGTAGTGGAATCATGGAGTGGACTCATGTAATTGAGTCATGGAGTGGAGTCATGGAGTGGAATGATGTAGTGATATCCCCAAAAGCAAGAGCATGCCAGGTATGCCTTGATAATTCGCAGCTTTTAGGCCGCTCTTATATTTATACAATTTCCGTCAGAGGAAAGCTATTGTCATCAGAGAAGTCAGGTCACAAAACATGGACTCAGCCCACAGGTGCTATATCTAAATAATGAGCACGGGTGTATATTACTGAAAATCATTGGCGTGGGGGGGGGGGAGAGATACATGAAGACAATGGACTGACCCAAATTGACTGCAGAACACACCCCATATAGTCCCATGCTAAATATATAAAATTATTTGGGGAAGAGTACATACGAAATTGTGGGGGGACACTTACCCGTTGAAAAGTACATAAAACAACACCCCGGATACTGGGATTTAGTGACCACAGGTATGACAAGGCACAACAAGATATGTCACGTGGTATGTACCTGTACCGAAGACAATGAACACACACAAAGGTATTGAAAGCGATACCTGCACGGATGCTAATCAACACAAACTAAGGTATGTCAGGCAGCACCTGCAGCGATAACAACCAACACAAACCGAGGTATGACAGTATCTGCAGTTGGGCACTAAATTACCAAACCTGGTCGATTCGCCCTAAAGCTCAAATAACCAAACAAAACCAGTATCTGCAGTGCTCACAATCAACATAGACTCAGGCACGGCAAGCAGTATCTGCAGCGATAATAATTAACACAAAATAGGATATAGCAGGCAGTACTTGCAACGACAACACTCGTCACAAACCAGGGTATGGCAGACAGTACCCGCAGCTATAACAATCAACAAAAAACAACATGTGGTACGCGGTACCTGTTGCGATAACAATCAACAAAAAATAAGGTATGGCAGGCACTACCTACAGCGATATCAATCTACACAAACCAGGGTATGACAGACAGTATTTGGAGCGATCACAATAAGCACACATGCTTCCGGAGTTTTGTAGCATGCTCCGGGATAGTTTCATCTAATTCTAAGCATTCTGCGATTGACGATACGCCCTAATGCATATGCGTTGCAGTGTCTATCTAGGCACTTGACCAGGAAGCGGCACACTCAGATTGGATGTGCCACTGGCCATTGTGTGTCATGGGTCGCTGGGTGTCATTGAGTGACGCAATAAAGCACAGCCATATGTTTAGGTATGCCAGTAGGTAGGTGGTTTGCATTTCATACTTGTACAACTTACCACCACTTAATAGCAGTGAGCATATTTTCTCAACAAATGCATGCCCACGACATAACTCATGAAACATGTTGTACTGGACCATTTCTGCCTATGAACCTCGCATTATTTTCTGCTTTTGGCAGCAACTACCCAGCCCAGATTTGTATCTCCATTTGAGTTCCATGGCGTCCTTCAGCGTTTGCAAAGACAAAGCTTGATTTGTCTCTGACTGCGTCGAACCGTACTACGTTGCGTTTTGTTTTCTCGCATAATGCAGCGTATTTCCCTTCGGATTTACTCTCAATGAGACAATGCAAAACATCAATGTGACCCCCGTCAAGATATTACTTAGCAGCATAATTACTTGCATAGTCGCTTTGGTGGTGGTCATTTCCGATTCCCTTGTCGGTATGGCTGCACATATAAATGTTATCAGTTCTTTTTAAGCTTTAGCTTTCCGACCATTTGGTAGAAACTTTGCGAACTTGATGCTGAGGTGCAGTTCGACGAATATTTGACCGCGTCATGGTGCATTTGACGGCGCCATGTGTGGTTGTATGCATGCAATTAGCCATGTTATGGCGCAGAACATGGAATGTATCCAGCTGAAACCACTTCTGCCTGCGTCTCACCTTTAGAGTGTCTAAGAAAATGAGCCTGACAATGTAGTTGCTACTTAGTGCATTGCGTATTCTTGGACAATCAAAATGTAACTTGGCATCAGACAGTCCTAAAACTTTGCTACGTAAAGTTGTGGTTGAAAAACAAAGCAAATTATGACTATAATTTGTTAAATTTTCTGGTGCCCTTGTACTGGGTGAGCTTAATTATAAAGGTTATGCGACTCTGTAGTATTGATACTGAAGTTGTTAGTAGAACGTTTGGTATGGTGCACATTCGAATTAAAAGAGATAAAGTATATTACATTTATCCTACATATCTCGACGATGTGATTTTCTCCACACTGGCGGCTTCAGGACGTGAGAGCACAACTACAAAATGGCATGGAACGTGACATAGCATGCATCGCACGAATATAGACGTCACATCCACTGGAATCACACTCACGCGGTACTAATACAATTTACAAAATTGGCACATACACTCCATGAATCAACACGATGCAGAAAACACACATCATCCTATAGTATGTCTACTCCACAGCGAGGAATCACAATCAGCTGTGACGGACACCATAAATCAGTCGTTACGTGCTTTGCTGTTGTGATAAATAGCTTGTGTTTCTGTATTAAATACACTAAGCTAATCAACTGAGCAAACTAAACTAAACTAATATGTGGAGATGAGCTCAGAGAATGTTGCTTATATGAGCAATATACGTTCCCATGTCCAGCTGGTTTTGTCGCGGGTGTGCCGAAGCCTGATTACCGGGCGATCAATGCATATATTCATCGTGCATGCACGCATATGAGTCCATCGCACCAACAGTGTGTCATCCATCTGTCGGGCTGTTTTTAGCACATTGCAACTTTTCCCTATGCTCATTTCCCAGCTACTTTTGAAATTATTAAGCATACATTTACATGTAAGCATAGGCACTACTCATATACAGACTGCATATGCGTAGTGCTAAGTATAGAGCACAACATACTCACCGTAGGAACGAAGCTATTTTTACGTTGAATTACATTACTCAAGAAGCTTTCAAGTTAATTACCACCTAATAATAATTACAAAAAGCGTTGCAAATTTAGTGTTCTGAAAATTCGATTGCTTTACAAATTCATCACAAATCATTTGAGTACACACCCTCCAATGCAACGGTTAGAGGAATCAATTACGACATTCCCCTGTGATGTAGCCGCTTTCCCTGGGGTAGATCCCGACATGCCCCTGTGGTATAGCTCCTTTCTCTGGGTAGAGGCTCATACGTGTCGCACTCCTCTCGTCACTTGATCGTCCGAACACTGGAGAACACTGGAACCAGCTGCCAGAAACCATTGCCAGTAGAAGCACATCGACATCTTTAAAAACAGCGTAGCCAATCATTATAAGAAGAGAGGGCTTGGTTTTCAGTATTCCGGGGAGGGCTGATCGACGGATTTGGTGGTCAACTGGTTGAGTGTCCAGAGTGCAACCGAGAGGGGCCCTTTTGGCTCATAGTTGCACTGATCTTGTATGTCTTTATGTCTTTATGCCCGACGCATGTGCAGTATACTTATATGTACCGGCTGAATGATTGTGACGTGCCTTCCGTGTAATTCGATGACACTGTCTACCAGGGACGAAGTTCCCAGTGTTGGGATAGTCTAGCAATGCTGAACAGGACAGGTGAATTCGAAAACCAGTTTCCGGAGGCTCCTCCGAAAGGTGACATGTACTGGTGAGGGTTGAAATCCGGATTATTGAGGGAAGCTCAGGCGATCGTTGAGAGAATTTCCGACCGCCCCCCCCCCCCCGCTCGAGAGCTCGGGTCCCTTCGCTTATGCTGCCCACTGCCTTCCACCTACGTCTAAATGGGTACCGCACGGCGCACTGCGCTCTGACCTCCAAGCAAATGACGTCAGAATCGGAAGGGGCGGGCTAGCCCGACGGGCCGCTAGATGTCAGCACAAGGCGAGTCAGGTGGCAACCACTCCGCCCCACCTGTCATGGAGCTTAGCCTGTGGCCAGTCGGCTCGGCGGCCCGCACCCGGGAGGCGGGAGCCGGCAGGGACAGCACCGACTCAGTTCTGCATCTGGGAGGGACGTCGCCTCCAATTTCTGTTCACAATTTCATGTTCTTGTTATATTTAAGCGATAATTTCTTGTAGTATTCCACAGTGGACTGGTCCGTATTTCACAAGTACGCCTTAACGAAAATAGACACTGGATAGAATATATCCATACTCGAAAAGGGAAGTATCGGAACTGTGATTTGACCTTAACATGGAAGCTAGACACTTGAACGAAGTTTCTGATGGGAGCATCATGTGCCTACGCGACGAACAAAATATTATTTACCACATACATTGAGGTCACCCAATTTTTGATACTTTTGTGAAGACTTGTAGAAATATTCAGTTTCCTACCGTTCGCGAAACATGAATATACATTCATGTCATTTTCATTCTTCTTGGGAACAAATTTTTATACCTGAAAAGTGACGTGTCGGGGGAATTCAAGCCTAAGCTGATTTGACTTTTCCATGTGGCGTGACATGACCTGTCCTTGGGATTTTCAGATATAAGACAGATGCACACATCTTGTTTGAATGGCTCTGTTGGAAGGAACCGAAGCATATTCATTCATTATAGAGCAAGATGTGGAAATTCAGAACGATAACAAATGTGAATATCTTATGGTACATCCTGCTTCATAAGAATGTTCCATAATGTGAATGATTAATGGTTAATGCATGCATATAATTTCAGAGCAATACAAAGAAGAAATATTCAGAGGATATCCATTGTTGCGGTATTTTACCATTTTTGACCATATTTCGTTATGGCAAGGTACTGTAGAATGTTATCCAGAGCTACGCGACCATCCAGCCATTTCATTTTAATCATACCGTCTGACTTTTGTTAGATAATTGATTCCGGGTATGAAACACCGATTCCATATTTGCCCTCTACTTTCAGACAGTTGTATTCAATTCCACTTGTGTATGCTGAAGGCCTCTGAAAATGTGGGATGATGCTATTTATCATCCAATTTACACTAATTTTACGTCTTTTGCGTAACATCTTGTGACAGCAGTAGCATTACGGAACATCATCCTGACATTGATGATTGGTGCTCTGTGGTACCAACTCATTTTCCCGAAATGCTTAATACTTTTCCCATAAGGAAAGTGATAAAGCTTATGGCTTACTGGCATTGCTATGAAATATTCGGTTACGTTCAGCCACCACCAAAAACAAACGAAACAGCACCAATCGGAGTACCTTTAGGAAGTTATGAAAGCAAGTTGGTGTATGCTTATATATGACCTGAGTAGGCAGAGGTACAACCCAGGCCCATCCTTTCGTCCCTGAACAACCTAAATGCACTGGATGAAACAAGAAATGTTGACACTTTCCTCACTTAACACCTAAATGTTTCGACGCTCTTCGCGCCGAAAACAGTCTCAGTTGTGTGACCTTTTTCGATCGGTCTCCCCTTAGGAAAATCCTGGCTGCGCTACTACGGGTAGGGCTAGCTCGCCACGAAATAATTAGAATGTATGTGCTACGACGTGATTACGTATACACCTAATATATCTGCACATGTATAATATGGCATGAATGTATATTGATGTCATAATATATGTATAAAGACAATCCTTGTAAGCTTCCTAGATTCTGACTTCGTGACCTGATGGCAGGTCGCGCTGAGCCAATATATAGATTGATAAAACAACAACTGCAGATTTCGCCTGAGCGCGCACTGCTTGGAAGGCAATTCCATCGCAAGGTGGCTAAATCAGGCAAGCCCCACTGGATCAACTCAGCCAGTGGCGTGGCCGGAAGATAAACATCTGACTACGTCGACGCCCGCTTCGGCCAGTGCTTTGGTCAGATGAACCTTTGACCACGTCGACGCCCGATTCGGCTAGTGCCGTGGCGAGGCGAACATTCTACCCTGTCGGCCGCCCAGGTCGAAATAACGGCGCCGGTGTCAGTAAGTGGCAGCCGGGCGCCTCAAATGAGTGGTGCTGCCGACACGCTGCAGTGGTTCGGCTCCGAGTGCGAGGCTGAAGCTCTCTGCCGCTGGCAGCACGCCTTTGCGTGGCCGTCCGTCTGCCGTGTTCGTAAAATGCCGAAGCGTGGCGCCCGCGGCTCAGCCCGGGGCGACAGACGGGATTGCTGCACGCTTTATGAGCGCCATTTTTATTCAGTAGCTGCATCTGAGTTCGGACGAGCTGCACCCCTAGCCGGACGATGTGCTCAATTAGAAGCCCAATCTGCTGGCGCCATTGAAGAAGGCCATTGGGCAGCTGCCAGAGATGGCGACTTCAGTGTTACTTAAAGAAGTCACTAACGCACAGGGATTTCGTATTGCTCCGTGTCGTGGTTGCTGCCACATATGAATCGTTGTGGATCGGGAATGCAGGCTTTTTGGGAATATCTGTAGACATGTCAACACTATGGCAGTCACACCTTCCCAAAGCAAGTAGTTAGCCGGTAAAAGTAGCTAAAACTACCGAACACTTGTCCATGCATAATCCAGCTTCAGGCTCCATTCTGGGCGCTGGACGACCGATGACAAGAGTTGGACTATCAGCAACACTGCTGCAGGCGCAGCAATGGGCACCATTTTGCGGCAGCAGCGAACGTTTGAAACCGCAACTGTTTGCAACCCGTGAGGACATGTATCTTATTGCGCCCGAGTGTCGCAAATGTGCAATAAATTCAGGAAAACAGCAAGAACAGCAAGCAAAGTGATAGAATAACTGATTAGTATGTTCAAACGTTGAGGGAGCATAGTTAATGCAGACCCCGGTCACGCAGTACTGCAATAACAATGTTTAAGTATCATCGCAGATCATCAATAATGGAGGGCGAAGAGTTTTGAATTTGCTTTAAATTCCTGAAATTGGAGAGGAATATGTGGGAACATTCAAAGTAGAAGATAATTTTGTTCCTGTTTCTGACATCGTGAGCAGCTCATTTTTGTAATTATCAATGGTTACCTTTGGCCATGATTATGAAACAATAATGAACCTGGCCATTTTCAAACGACTCACTTCATCTTGTGGCAAAACAAGGAGGGAATAATGATGGTAATGTTCTTGATAACAAGCATCTAGGACAAAGCCATTTTGTACAGCCCTTTGTGGATGAGGGAGTGCATTTGTGCATCATGCAGTATACGTAAGCTATATAATACAGTGACATGTAACTGGATTCTGGAAGGAAGTCGTATTTAACCCTCCAATTCTTCGCCAGTCCTCATCCCCTGTTCATAGCCAAACCATTCTTGTTTAGCATTAATCTACCACGCTGTGTGATAATCAAACCATTGGAAGTTATTCGGCCTGTTGCGCCAGTTTCATGGTTGGTTCTTTGAAATCATTAAGCAGGGATGCGGAGCCGGGAACATTTTGGACGGCTCCGGCTCCGACTCCGGCTCCGGGGAAGTATCCCGGCTCCGGCTCCGGCTCCGGCTCCGTACATCCCAAACGTGAGCCGCCCCGCTTTTGACGGCTCCGGCTCCGACTCCGGCTCCGAGTAGAATGTCCCGGCGGCTCCGGATCCGGCTCCGGCTCCGGCTCAGAATCCCTGTCATTAAGGTAAAAAGTGCTAAAGATTTCATAAGAGTCACTCAGTGTATGTTCGCCATATCCACATGGAATGGTGCCACATCTCCGGCCGGGAAAGGCGCCCCTCCAGGAAGGCTCGACTGTACACCCCCTCTTTCCACATCCGTTGGACGGATTTTCAGCCCAAACACAATTTTCATAGGGGAAAGGTGCCCTTTTTAGACGAAAATGCACCCATTCAGAGCGTTCGAATGCACACTCGCGCCCTCGCTCACCTCGCACAATCAACGAATGCTTCTCCTGAAACCGTCCCTCAGAGAGAATGTGCCCCTCGCCATGCAATGAGAATTCCTGGATCCGTATCCGATGCATATACAATACCGTTACAAGCTGCCACTAGAACTGTAAGCTTCACGGATCAAATATAATTTCGAGAGAGAGAGAGAGAGAGAGAGAGAGAGAGAGAGAGAGAGAGAGAGAGAGAGAGAGAGAGAGAGAGAGAGATAGATAGATAGAGAGAGAGAGAGAGAGAGAGGGGAGGGAGGGATGCGGAACAAAAGGGACAGCCAATGTTAACACTCGTGGATGCTGCCGTCGTTGTTTTTGCACATGCATTTATGATCAGTGTTTATGATAATGTGACGGTGATTTGTGCTGCCATTTGCAGGAGTGAAGAGTAGCCATTTGGCAGAACCACAATGCATGTTTTGAGATGGCACATTGGTAGCAGCAGCGTTCGGCTGAGTCAGAGCCTGTGTTGTTGTAATCTGCTGAATCTGAGTTAAATCAGCTAAATCAGCTTCAGCATCTCCTACGCTGTTTACAGTCGGGGTTCTTCTCTTGCAATGTGACTCAAAGCTGCGATGCATACCTCATTTAGGAAGGTAGGTGCTTCGGGCCAGAGCATGGAAGATTCAGAAGAGAAGCCAGGTTAATTGCATGTATTGTGCGATAGTGGCGGCGGACGTTCCGGCGGACGTTCCGGCGGACGGTCCGGCGGACGTTCCGGCGGACGTTCCGGCGGACGTTCCGGCGGACGTTCCGGCGGACGTTCCGGCGGACGGTCCGGCGGACGTTCCGGCGGACGTTCCGGCGGACGTTCCGGCGGACGGTCTGGCGGACGGTCCGCGTGCGACACGGTGGAAAGCTGCTCCCTGTTTCCAGAGCTTCGATAGAAAAGCACCAGTCCCGACCGACCGTGAATATCATGTCAGATGTCATGTCGGACACCATGATGGCCCACCGATCTGAGATACGGAACACCCAGCGTGCCGTCGTTCGGGCACACGCGGGCCAAAACACACCCTTGTGCGATTTCAGACATCGCTCATCCTCGAGCGCAGTGACCAGGTTGGTATGTATATACTACCAAGGTCTATGAAGGCCCTAGTTGAGCCATAGTTATCTGCAAGTGAGTGAAATTCCATCGGTTTGAGCTAGCTATGGTCTGTCGGATTGATACAATACAGTGCTACTCATTTGTTCCAAGTACCATGCGGTCTTCATCGACTGACTCATCCTGGAAGCCAGCCAACGTCCAAATGCGGGCAATTGCACGGACTCGACTGCTGGATTCAAAGCTGCACACCACATCAATATGTTATCACTCAGGGTTCACTTCGCTTAGGGTGTCCTTGAACACAGTAATAGGAAAGCATCACCGAAATCTTTGGCGTTCTCTCCAGGCTGGTATTTACGAACTGCTGGCTGAGATGCGTGGCCGCTATTCATTGTGTGCACTCCTGCAAGTGCCGGTGTTCATTGTACGTTGTTTGTGTACTTATACAAGTGCCCAGCATTCATTGTGTGCTGTATGCTCCTGCAAGTGCCGACATTTATTGTGCGATGCATCCTCATGCAAGCACTGGTGTTCATTGTGTGCTGCATACTCATCCACCTGTCGGTGTTCATTGTGCTATGTGTTCTCCTGAAAGTGTCGGTGTTCATTGTATTCTGTGTACTCCTGCAAATGCCAGTGCTCGTTGTGTGCTGTGTACTCCTGCAAGTGCCCGTGTTCATTGTATGTCATGTACTCCTGCAAGTGCCGGTGTTCATTGTGTGTTGTGTACTCCTGCAAATGCCAGTGCTCGTTGTGTGCTGTGTACTCCTGCAAGTGCCCGTGTTCATTGTATGCCATGTACTCCTGCAAGTGCCGGTGTTCATTGTGTGTTGTGTACTCCTGCAAGTGCCGGTGTTCATTGTGTGCTGTGTACTCCTGCAAATGCCAGTGTTCGTTGTGTGCTGTGTACTCCTGCAAGTGCCGGTGTTCATTGTGTGTTGTGTACTCCTGCAAGTGCCGGTGTTCATTGTGTGCTGTGTACTCCTGCAAATGCCGGTGTTCGTTGTGTGCCGTGCACTTTTGCAAGGGCCGGTGTTCACTGTGTGTTGCGCATTCGAAGCGAAAGAACTCCTCTTGCATCTTGTTGACAGCATCACGCTATCCCTCTTGCTTGAACTGAACGTTGCATGTATTCCCGTTTAGTGCTGCGGGGAGCTATAGTATCAGTACAACTGGTAGACGTTCATTCAATATAAGTAATAACTAAGCAAATGAGTCTTGCCAGAAATTCACAGATAATCAATTAAGCTCTCCGCATTGAAAAACTGACCCGAAAGTCCCGCAGTTTCTCCACATCTTCTACGCCATAAGCGTACCGCTAGCCTCTCTTATTCTGACCCCACGATATAACAGCATATCGTCGGACAGGCTTGCTTCGCCCAGGTGCCAGAACATTCCACAAACACTCAGTAGATATCAACGATTTGTATGTAAATGCTGAGATCAAAAGCCGGCGCGAGCTTTTCCAAGCGGGCACGCCAGTCAGACCCATCTTGATTCCCTGATCAACGACCGCTCACTCTCGCAGCATTGATGGGTGGGGCGTTAGCGATCTGCCAGCCACTTCGGTGGCGCCAATTCCTGTCCGCTTATCTGTGCTGGATCGCCTTGGCGCCGTGATACCACCGGTATCATTGTTGGATACATTAGCGCGGCCCAAAATTCCGGCGTCTGCACAAAAACCCTCTGCCGCCAGACGAAAGCCACTGGCGGGCGGGTGTGGCCGGCATAGCTTGGCGTAGTCTGGGGAGAGGACGCCGTCTGTTGGCGGGTGTGGCCGGCATAGATGGAGGTAGCCTGGAGAGGAATGCCGTCTGTTGGCGGGTGTGGTCGGGATAGCCAGACGTAGCCTAGAGATGGACGCCGTCGACGGGCGGGTGTAGCTGGTATAGGGGCAGGTAGGCAGAAGGGGGACAACGTCAGCGAGCGGGCGTGGGAGTCGTAGGCGGAAGTAGGCTATAGAGGGACGCCGTCGCATGCATGTTTGGAAATGTTGAAAGGGGTGAAAATGCGTCAGCAGCTCGGAAGTGTTCCAAGTTTCCAATAGCATTAAGGTGTTCGAGTGTTGAACAACTATGCATTTTTTGTATTTCTTGTAGTCGTTCCTTTTCCTTACTTCGGTTCCTTATTTCTTCGGCTTTCTTATCTACATCTTCAAGTTGACGGCATGTTTTGTGTTTACATCTGGGAATACAATCCTTCCTTCATTTTTATTCACATTACATGTTATATTTTCAGATCAATTTGCATAAAATGTGCATCCCTAGTTCGATAGTAGATCTGAATCTGTACGGCAGATTAGTGTATGTGGGTACTACTCTGCTAGATTGTCATCAACATATGTCATCCGAATACTTTGGCTTGGTATCATTGTTGGATACATTAGCGCGGCCAAAAATTCCGGCGTCTGCACAAAAACCCTCTGCCGCCAGACGAAAGCCACTGGCGGGCGGGTGTGGCCGGCATAGCTTGGCGTAGTCTGGGGAGAGGACGCCGTCTGTTGGCGGGTGTGGCCGGCATAGATGGAGGTAGCCTGGAGAGGAATGCCGTCTGTTGGCGGGTGTGGTCGGGATAGCCAGACGTAGCCTAGAGATGGACGCCGTCGACGGGCGGGTGTAGCTGGTATAGGGGCAGGTAGGCAGAAGGGGGACAACGTCAGCGAGCGGGCGTGGGAGTCGTAGGCGGAAGTAGGCTATAGAGGGACGCCGTCGCATGCATGTTTGGAAATGTTGAAAGGGGTGAAAATGCGTCAGCAGCTCGGAAGTGTTCCAAGTTTCCAATAGCATTAAGGTGTTCGAGTGTTGAACAACTATGCATTTTTTGTATTTCTTGTAGTCGTTCCTTTTCCTTACTTCGGTTCCTTATTTCTTCGGCTTTCTTATCTACATCTTCAAGTTGACGGCATGTTTTGTGTTTACATCTGGGAATACAATCCTTCCTTCATTTTTATTCACATTACATGTTATATTTTCAGATCAATTTGCATAAAATGTGCATCCCTAGTTCGATAGTAGATTTGAATCTGTACGGCAGATTAGTGTATGTGGGTACTACTCTGCTAGATTGTCATCAACATATGTCATCCGAATACTTTGGCTTCCAATGACACATAATTCCACAACGTTGCTCTTCTCCGGAATTTCCACATATTGACAGGCTGCGAATGAGCTAACCCTATTTACTTGCGGTTATCTTAGGCCAGTTTTTGTGACGAAGGGAAGACAGGTGGGCAAATATCTGCACATCCTTGAAATCACTAAAACTACTAAACCAACTCGTTCGTGATAGTTGCGTTGGATTCATTGAAACGTGAATTGCGTATCCATATAGGGAAATGTCTCGTATTTTGGATTCAGGATGAGGATGGAAGAGTGCGAACAGCAAGGAATGCCTCTCTGCATCCACATATACCGGCTGATTTTCTTGTGCTTATAGTTATTGGACGGGAAATTAAAAATACTTTTGCATAAAATATGCACACTTTCATTTTGATAAATTATACGGGTGTGTAGGGCGAAGGAATAGGTGTTCATATTTTGACACAATTACTGCGTGCTTTTCCGGACGTATTTAGGAATTACAATTATATGTTATTTCTATGCTTGTAGAAGCTAAGGCATTGTACTGCAAACTGTTCATGAGCATACTTAGAAGGAGAAAAGGAGGATTAGCTCCGTCGTGCGGCTATTTTACCCCTTGGAATATACCGCCCCGGTAGCTCAGTTGATTAGAGTTATGGCCTGCACTGGTCTCTCTCGTTCTGGCAAGACAGGGTTTGAGACGCTTCATTCGGTCACATTTAGTCCCCGACTGGCAGGGTCAGTTAGCAGCTGGTCCGATAAGGTCGGGGACGCACTACCAGGGTGGCCATGACTGTTCAACAGACACGTTAAAATTTCGGTGAACATTTTGCCCTTAATTAGATTTCGTGGATCAGGTGGTGGAGCCAGGTTTCTCGTAATAAGCTCTGCTTCACAATATAATACAGACCCATAAATGCATCCCAGGAAGAACCAGGCCTGAGCATCTAAAAACTTATATGAAATAAAACATATATAAGCAAACAAGGATGATATGCGCTTCCACTCATCTCACGTGGACCGGATGAAGAGTGGCGCATGTCAACTGGGCCTTTCTGAAGTTTTTTTTTCCAATGAAGGGAAAACGATTACTTGCCTTGCCAAAGACCTGAACACAAACATAGCACATTTACCAATACTAAATTGAGAAAAATAGAGCACAGAAGGAAGAAACGATGACCAAAGAAAACAACTTCACACAATTCCATGCTCGAACATGCCTATGTCACCAATCTACAAACAGGTTCTATTGCTCTGCCCATTCTGCATACAAACATCGTCTCAGCATGCATGCCTTTTTTACAGAAATCTGCAGAAGTGGCTTCGCTGTTGTATTTTCCCCTGCACAAGACTGCTAAAGAAGTGCTAAGCAAAGTCTTCGCGATGGCATGCAGCATTCGCGATTAGTTCGTAAAGTCCCTTATGTGATGGGATTTTCACGAGCCGCGCGAGCGCTGTCATGTGTGGGCGCCATTCTGAGATATTCAATTAAGGAAGTCATTCAAGCTGACGAGTGGTGGTGGCAATCAGGCCGCAGGGACGATGCTCGAATCACACCGTCCGGCCGCCGAGATGATGCTCGAATCACACAGCCCGGCCGCCTCCAATTACCGTTCACGTGGCGATCTGATTTGGTTTCGAGGCGGGAGGCTGGGCGGCCGCGGCGAGGCATGCATAGTCGACGCTACCTACTGTGTTTTTAGTAAATTAATACGCCAGCAATCCACTCATTGTATGGGATCGCCAGCAGAAATTATAAAGCCGCCACCCGGCATATAAATGATGGAATTACGGTCCGCGTTGGATTCTTCTGCACGCTCTCACTTCTTGGGAATAGGCGCAGCGACATGGACTCCGTTTGCGAGAAGTACATAGTTCAATGCCCCCATCAAGACGAATGCAGTCGGATGAGGGATATCAAATACAATGAGATTTCTTGACACATGCTGTTCCAAACGCGGCTTAAGTTGTTGTTATCTCTTTGATGGCATGTGCACAAACACGATGCATTAAGATAATACGATGCTTATTGAATTGCATATGGATATTTAACGATGCTTGCGTTGGTATACAGTTGAATGATGGATAGTACCGTCGATTTATCGTGTAGCGTAAAACAAATTTCCAGCTTATGAACAATGCCAATCCCAGTCTATAAACTGAAGATTGTGACCGACAAATCATAACCTGATACAATGCAGATGTCACACGAAATTCCAACGTGTCGGTTAGAGTCAATGAACTCCGAAGTTAATGTTTTCATTAAGAAAAACATTTAAGGCTTTGAATTGCATTGCATTAACATGGACTAAATGGATAGCCAAATATCCGTTTTCCATGACCGCATTGCAATGCTATTTACACTATGCAAAGCATTGACAGAGCAGCGTCACGAACACAGCACATTGTGCGTCGCCCACTTGTAATGTTATTTTCGACATAAATAATATTGCCAGGGCAGCGTTATTTAGCCAGGATCATAGTATTTCGCCCACTTGCAATACTATTGCAATATTGCATAATTTTACAACATACACATCATGGATAGAGCAGCGTCATAGATGCAGCAGCATAATGCATTGTCCGATTGCGATTCTACTCAAACCATACGAAGCGTTACCATGGCGGCATCATGGACACACCAGGTCCTTCCCTAGAGAGGCTCTTAAAAGTTCCTCGTGCGGCCCCACGCTCAAGAACAACAGGAAGCACAAGAAGCCGAAGCCCAATAAGCAAGAGTACAAGAGGAGCAAGAAACTAGAGGATAGGACGAAAGGAGAGAAACAAGAAGGCAGAAGAAACAAGAGCTACAGGCGCCCTCGACGGGCAATCATACGACTCGGGAAGAAATCCACGTTACACCAAATCTTAAACTTCTTTCTGTCTCCCAGCTAACCTTCACCCAGCGGAGGAAACCTAATGGTGACGAGCCCACTGTTCTCGGCTCTTGCGGCCTGGCAGGGATCAAAGGGCGAAAGCAGCTCGGTCCGAGGTGCAACGAATCCGGATCTTGTTCAGCAATTAGGGTCACCTTTCCAGTGGGACGGGCCAAACCCTAGCACCATGACACCCACACCGGCCCACTCTGTACCAGGCGCCTGCCTAGTAAGCACTTACACCGAACAACAGCACGCCATCACATGGGAGTCCTCCTTCGCTCTCGCACTGACGCTATGGCACATCCTGACCACGCCACACTTCAACATCACTCGGCACATCACCGACATCGTACACAAACAGAACGGCGCCGACACACCAATATGCTACCCGTCACGAACACCTGCAACAATAGGCGCTGTCCGTTCACCATGCACCGCACACTCAACACCAGCCGGAGCTACACGTTCGGCCCAGAGCTGGATAATTATACTCGCCATCATAGCAGGAGTGCCCGACACCACGGCCCTTCTCGGAGCCACAGCCACAGTAGACTACAGCGCACGAAAGGCAAGACCCACACACAACATCATGGCATTGACTTTCAACACACAACAGCTCCCACCAAATGTACGTATGCACGAGAAGCAGCACTATGTACGTTGTTACGTGTATCTCCCACTAGGCTGCCACCGCAGCATGCGCCACGGTCATGATGAAGGTGTGCGTACGTCACCAGAGCCACGCTGCGGCCAGTGTGCGGTACACCACTCAACGTCGGACAGCGCATCGTGATGGCACAGCACACTGCGATGGGCCGCATCCTGCTACCGATCCAGACCGCTCCAAGTTGGCATTCGAGAGCTAGATGTGCCGGTATGCGGCAACACAGAATGCACCACACACCGCAGCGGGCCAACACGTGTGTTTGGCAAACCGCAACAACACTCCCACCTCCAAAGTATCGCCATCCAAAACCACACCCCCTGCTCGGCGCAGCTTTGCGGCTGCACGTCCCTCACCTCTCAGACTCACACCCAGACCAGCTCCAACCAGTCCTACCAAACCACCGGTAGCCGGCTCCCAGAGTCCAGCACACCTCCCACCTCAACGCCCCGCCCATCGTCGACATCACCCTCACCGTACCCAACTTCTCCACACACCACCTCACTGTGGATCCGGCCTCCTCCCACATCTACCCCACCACAGACTCCGCCTCCGATATCGCACGAGACTCTCCATGCTGATAACGCATATCATTCGTGACGTCTTTATGCCGATATCATTCGTGACGTTTCGCTGCCGATATCGTGTGAGAAGTCTCTATGCCGATATTGTAGGCGACATCCCTATGCCGATATAGTACGCGAGGTCTCCATGCCAACGTCGTACGTGGCTTATCCATGACAATATCGTTAGTGACGTCTCCATGCTATGTCACACGTGATATCTCCATGTCGGGCTTACCAACACTTAGACCGATGAATCTTACAGCACACCAATTCGAAAGCAGATGCGCCATGGGCTGGTGCTCTGCGATTCTGCAACAGAGATTGTCATGGGCCTCAAATTGGCCTGCATATCATCTTCGTAGCATGCCAGATCTCGCATGCACAAGCAATCAGTTGATCCGATGTCTTGTTATTGGCGCGGCGGACGCCATTATTCGCGCGCCGGGCGCTGTTTAACTACCACCCGCCTGACCGGGCCGGACGAATTTATGTCCGGCGAACCGGTGGACCCGCGCCGTCGTAAAGTGCTGCCAAATTTGTCAGCCCGTCGTTAGTGAAGATGTCACGGCGCCCAGTAAAAACACAATGAAAGTCTGAACGGGGATTGGAAAAAATGCCGGCAAAAAGAGGCGCGATTGAAATTGTCGACCATAAACTCCGTGAAATGGGACCGTCACGAGTAGCACGCCCTTTATGTGAACGAAATATATTCATGGGGCATGGCCGGCCAAATGCTGGTGCTCAAAGGACGGAACTTCAGCTAGACTAGCTAAGGGTCATCTAGTTGGGCTCACTTCGGGCTTCAGGTGCATCGGAACTGAATGCACTTTGAAAATACCTAGTAACACACTTTGCACCTTACCTGTGAATGTTTCGGACGAATGCTTATCGTTGTCCAGGCAGCCAGTTTAAGCCGATAAGGTGCCTTCCCCAGCATGTTGCTCTCCATCAATTGGCAGTGAACAAAGCTGTTCAGCCCATCGATAAAGAAAACCTGAACCACATTTGTGTTTGCTTGTGTTGCTTTGTGTTTCCGCCAAGCAGAGAGTGATGGGAAGAGTGATGTGTAGGTTGTTTGCGTCTATAGGTGTATGGGGCGTCAGTCATATCGCTGTTGTGTGTAGTGGGGCTTTAATGAGTTTGTGTTTGCGTCTTTTGAATTCCTGAGTGCATGGGTGTTGTCTAATGAGTTGTGTTTTGTGCATAATAAGTGCTTCTGTACGTCTGTGCTGTAATTGTGGTAGTTGGTTTTAAACATGAACTGCGTTTGTTGGTGATTATATGTATTCTTTTGAGGACATTTAATGAGACATTCATTTCTTGGTTTTGTCTATTATTTCGAGAATTGTCGTAACGGGGTTTCTAAAAGTCGGGATCCGAATTTCATAAGTGGACGAATAATTGAGTTGCATAGTGTCAAGAGTGTATTTCTGCCGGATCCACAAGATGTGCCTGATAGTGTCCTAAGATTTACGCTTTTTGATGCGCGCTTATGAATACTTAGGAGGTGTAGCCGGAAGGTAAATTGTGGGTCCAATGCAATGCTTAGCAATTTTGCGGTTGTAACGCAAGGAATGGGTGTGCTATTTATTTAAAGTGGTTGCAAGTCTACGTGACCTTTTGAGCTGAAAATATTGCATTTGAATTTGTGTGGTGTAATGTAGAGGTTAAGTACTGCTAGTTTGCAGTGTAATTCTACAAATGCTAGTTGTAGTGTTCCCAGTGCGAAATGTATGGTTTGTATGATGTTCACAGTACAATGTAGTCCGAGTATAGTGCAGTTTGACCGAGACGTTGTCTATGATGGCCCATAATTTAGACCGATATTGATAAGGAGAAGGCTAAGAATAGAACATTTCATTAAAAATGTAGCGGGGAATCTGGTGTGTAAGGTGTGCGGCCCAATTTCGAACAGAACATTGCCTTAAACCAATAGTAGATGATTTATTTGGTGATGTGTGGGACTCAATTTTGGAACAGAACATTTCATTAAATCAATAGTGTGGTATTTAGTGTGGAATGTCTGGTGCCCAATTCTTGAACAGAGCATTGCAATAAACCAGAAGTGGGTGATTTTGTCGCCAGCGGAACACTCTTAGACACTGCAGTGGCCATGTTCATATTCATCAATCAATAATCCAGTCCATGTTCCGAATCACCCGGAGCTTTTATTGGCCTTTGTTGAGCAAAAGCCCGGTCATGTTCGACCGGAAGTCCTATCCATATGCGATGTAGTTCGGCCTGCAGCTCTGCATTCACAACAAGAAAAGAACTCTGCTTGTGTCGATATTTTTATGTCGTATTTTCAGACTTTTCGACAATTATTGCCACACTTCCCGCTTCCGTCGGATGTGCACTTCATGAAATAAAAAAAGCTTTCCGTTGCATTTAATATTCATGGGAGTTGCTTCGTGACCGATATATTTTTGCGATTGAGTTCCTAAAGCCCAAAAGGTACAATTAGAAAGAATGCAATCAGCGAAGGGACATTCACGGAACTCGACTCTCAATATTGTATTTATTCTTATGCAGGGTCTCTGACACATCGTGGCTAACACTCGTTACCAGTATTGCAACAAACGCCGGTCGAAAACATGCACAAGCAAGGCACAAGGTTGATTTTTTTTATCGGCGATCAAAACCTGACCAACTAAAGCGACACATTAATCTCTCATAGCATGGAGCTTGTAGTGAGACCCGCTACGCATCCTTAGGAGCTAACTTAACTACACTTCCGTCCTTTTATCGCCAACGGACGGTCGATTCTGCCTCAGGAACACATCTGATGATTTTGCGCGGGATCCCAACCGCTTGGTCAGGTCCAGATTTAAACGAGCACGCATATGCGTAGGCTTTTTATTTGATTTTGCTCTCGACTTAACAGTGTGCTTCAATCGGAAATTATGTACTAGCTCGATTTCTTTTATACTTGACCTCACCTGGTGATCAATGGCTGGGTTGGGTGGCACTATATCAGACGTGAGTCGAACAAGTAGCTGGTTTGTAATATATTTCTAGACCGATTAGGGGCTAAATAGCGAGGTTGGGGTGGCAACCCCCCGCACCCACCCATCAAAAGGGAAGATGGTGAAATGCTCTTCGTAAGCGACAATTATTTGAAAGCAGACACCAAGGTGGATTCATGACAGCTACCATGGGGCCATAACAGTAAAACATTGCATCAGGCCCATGGGGTAGCTGACACTGATAAGTGGCGTGGCCTCTATCCCCTACTCCCAAAGCGCGAGGGACCTGATGGCTGGGATCCTAGAATCCTGCGGGATTTTAAGATCCCAGCCGAGGAGAAGTTGGTTCAAGCCAAGGACCACGAAGTGAGTGGCGACACATAAAGGTTGCCCATCAGATTTCCAACGAATGTGGAACAAGCTGCGATGAATAAGAGTGGCAGACCAAAAAGAACGCGATTGAAAGAACATGCAGCTGACTTATGACTGAATAGAATGGATCATTCTATCATCGGCCATTGTCAAATGTCCATTTGAGTGCAACAGCGATGAGCACCCATCGCTGCGCAGACCTTGGTGGTGATTTCTCAAATTCGTACTATTCGTCCAATTCGTCCTAGAAGCACTACTCATGTCGCAACGCGTTGTGGTTTCTGACCAGAATATGTCATCGGTGAAGACTGAAGAGTTCTTCCTCACATTGTCCTCCCCGCACTACGGCCCTGTGACGGCCAGCATTTCTTCAGCAGGTGTGCCTTCGTTCTCCAAAGAACACAAACAGCGCCGGATCCGTTATGTCGGATCACGCGCGGAGGGCGGGGAGGCCACCAATACACACCCCTGGCCAAACAGTGGACCGTGACCGGACGGTGTTTGTCTGCTCGGAGTTGGGCAGCTGCGGTCGGCCGGAGGAGTGTCGCAAGGGTGGGTCACAGCGCCAGTGTCAACACAGGCTGTCAGCGCTGGCGAACCGGCCGCGAAAGCCAACAGCCGCATTGTTCGCCGTTGAGAAACGCCACCTTCTTTACATGCGCGTGCTGGCATGACAGGGATGAGACTGGCTCAGGTTACGGATAGTTCAAACACGCTCCGGCACGACACGCTGCCATCGACGCAAACGGCGACTGATCGTGGCTTTCTTGGTGTCGCAAACGGACAGGCCAGATTTCCAAATCGGTAGGCACACTTCACTAGTGACGTAATGTTAGTTCTTGACCTTCAAGCAGCTGCAACAACAAACCAAAGTGCGCCGCCTGTATTGCCCGCGGTTTCAGAAAAAGGTGTGAAAGCTTCTTAAAAAGACGAAGGAAAAATGAGTTAATGTCTGAAGATATCTTCATTGCACCAGCACATATAATCCAATTATACTTTTTCTTTTTAGCCTGTAAACGGGACAAAGCTACGCAGCTTGCATTCGAGGCATCAAATCAATTTCTGAAGCTGCAAATCAAGTATTTTCCATTATTTCTTCCTCGTGATAATGAAGAAATTTCCTCACCCTACCGGTGAATATGATCACATTCTATGCCGGGTGTTTTGAATGCGTCGGTGTTGAAGGACAAAAATGTATATATAATGGAAAGTGCCGCCATAAAATAGTGAAGTCGATAACGAAAAGATGCGACAAAACGGGACGTCAGTGAATGCTACAATCTACACAAGTATTGGTTAAAGTGGCTTGAATGTCTTGGAAATTACTGTTGTTTAAACGCATATCTATTTGCCAAGTAGTCCTTAATTCAAAATGAGATATGAAAGGGAGAGTGGAGTTTTTTTTTCTAAACAAATGCTTGCTTGCTCAAAGCACTGGGCGTCAGGAATGCAGCCAACCTCCCAAGCCGAAACCAATTCTTACACACCCTCCAAGTCTCCACCCCTCCTGGATAACGAGAAACTTGAATTAAGCAACCATATTTAGGATACATTTGGACCTTATAACACAAACAAACCATTTTTTTAACTTAAAAAGCTTCTGCTTTCAATGTCACATGACATATATTTCTGCAGAGTGCTCTGTGGCGCCATCAGTATTAGAATCAATGTCACGGGAACACATCACAAATGAATCTGCAGACATAGGTGTCAAAGTCATGCAAAAAGGTAAGAATGTTCGGAACATCGTTCGGAGCAGGTTGCTATGTCATGCCCATATCATTGTTCACCTCCGGCGAAAAGCGACACCAAGTTAATGCCATATTAATGCAAATTATATTAGCCTACTATCCTGCCCTTTCTGGTGAGAGCGCTTACATCAATAAATTTTATGGCGACCACGAATTTTCCTGTTTTGGTTCGGTTAGGATATGCTATGCACTTAATGGGTCGGAACAAATATAACCTGACATAACCTGAACTGATCACCTCATGATGGCCATAAACTTACCATTCATATGTGCTGTCCTGCCAGAAAGATTAGGCCTGTCGGATGATAGGAACTAAGCTGGCTGTGGAATAATTTAGAACCGCGTTTCTCATCGAAGGTGAAGAAACAAACAAAGTGCCAAATTCGTCTTAATCCAACTCAATTCACACCATCATGCACGATCACATCCGTCCTGAGGAGAATAGGTTCCTTGGCTGAGGCTACGTAGGTGTTAAGCCAGATAGAATGCTACCGGTTTTTGGTTATTCAGGTCGATATCTATTCTACCCCAGCTTTATTTCTGAGTGATTTACGCGCATGCTTTCAGAAGGAAGCTGAAATATGTGGATTATTTTCTTGTGAGTGTTCAGAAGCCTTGGGTGATCAGACATCCACAAAGGGACCCTCACCACCGTTTGAGGATATTGGTGTATTTAAACCAAAGCTCACGCATCTATTACAGGATTAAAGTGCGCAAGCTGTAATCTGAAATTCGCCTGTAGTCCCTTCTCAATGCTCGGTTCATATCGGCTGCGAAGCAAATCTGAAGCTTTGGTTTAGTTTTTGCAAATGCCGTTGAACCGCCAATACATTGGTCCCGTCCCGCCTTAGAAATCTGGATATGGCAAAATGTCGACATACATTAATAGTTGCCTTTCTTATGCTCTTCACCTACGACGCAGATGCCTATATACATATTTCGCACAAGTGGTTGGTCTTACACAATCCGTCAACAGACCAGTACATTATCGGCCGATAGTCTCTCAGAGGTTTCCTTTTCCCGATCATTAAAAAATAGAGCATGTAGAATGGTAGAATGGTATGAAGAACAGCTACTCCGAAAAGAAGATCCATCAGATGCAATGGGCTACAATCGCAGCGCTTCTTGTTTGATATGAGGAAGTGGTTGTTGGATATTGACAGGGGTAGATCGTTCGTAACCCTGTGCTAGGGTGACTTTAAACAATATTGATTCTTGTATCGTGTGTAGACCAATAGTAGACGACGAATGGACATTACCGATTCTTCCACTATTTCACAGTTCCGCTTCTTGATATTGCCGTCAAGTACCGTCAAGTTTGTGGAAATAAACCATCATCGAAACTAAGCAATAATGTCCGGACACTACTACATGCCAGCTACTCTATAGCCTAGCACAGGTACAAATGGTAGCAAGGTAAAATACGTTGTTATTTTTTTTTTTTCTTTATGGTCCTGAGCACCGCTTTGAATAAATGCTACCAGGCCACATCTCTGAGATTTCCCCTTCAGTACAATGCCATAAGCCTGATCTTGTGAAGCGAAAAAGTCGAACATTCCCTTCAGCCTCCTTTATCTGAATCATGTTGACACCGACTAAGCAAGTTGACCTCTGCAACACGTATATCTTAATAAATGCATACTTAATTGAATAATCACGTGCATTGTGCAGTTTTCAGCAGAGCCACTTCTGATATGCTAGCTGGGAGGGTCGCGGCTTGCCCAGTCATGGTCGTACCCGCGTCCGGCCAGTGATCATACGCCCATTGATGCAGCCTTACTGAGTGGGACGAAGTTTGTTTGCCTCTGATGGTGATGCCGCAGTTGCCAATGGACTCCGCCACCAGTAGAAAGAGCTTAGAAGAGACCCTGGCATTCGAGGAAAGCTAGTGAATAATTTGGTCATTCAGTACTGTTGAGGTATCTAGCACCTGGAAAGCTAATTTTTGCGGACGATATTACAACAAAAACACTTTATATATTGAGATGTTGATATGTCCATAGTTACCTGCAGTTACGAGGATAGGTGTGGTTCAAACAACCATTGATTTTTGAAAACGTACCTAGGAATTAGATAAGTATGATGTGTTATATATTTCTTACTCATTGTTTGACTGGGAAGCAATGATGGAATGAAAAGTTCTGGATGCTCCCAAGGTCGGTACACGGTATCAATGCCAAACATTTTCGCTGCGTGCATTGTGTGCCCTCTACATTCCCACTAATCCGGTGATACTAGACACGTCAAGCACAAACTAAAACACAAAGGTCTAGCCGCACAAAGCTATTACAATGCAATTGCTGAAGTCCCCATTCCTCCACCAGGAAACAAAGAGCATGATCAATAGCGCCGACATTGCGCAATGGCCAGCAGTGGGACGTGACTACGGAACAGCGCACGGCCGGATGAGAACGCCCCGGGCGAAGGCGCCAGCTGATGGCTTGCGCGTGCTGCGTCGGAATCGTCTCAGGGTCGTCTCCGGCACGAGGTGCCCGCAGTCGCCCCGACCTGCGCGCTCCGACTGCGAGCTTCTCCACCTGGAGAATTACTGTGGTTCTGGGGTGTCGGTTGGCTCATTAAGTGTGCGTGTGTGTGTCGGGTTGGAGGGGGCGGAGGGGAGGGGGCGGAGGAGATAAACGTTCATTCAACGTCTTCCACTCACGGGGCCCAGTATTAGTTTGGATTTACAATATAAAATTATTTGTGTCGTGAATTCATTGAAGCTTAATCAGTTTCAGATGCCAATCCAGAAATAGTTTCCTCGAAGTGGTGAGCCCCATACATTTGTGAAATAGGAAAAAGTAGTACATGATGGAGCACGCATATCAGAAAATTGAAACAACTCCCCATGCGACGCTGCGACTTAGCACAGCTGATAAAAGTAGCTCTACCAAGTTGTGCACATCTGCCGACGATTCTATTTTGACCTTCTTAGTTTGATGATTCTAATTTGACCTTTTAACCTCATTAGTACAACACACCTTTATTTTTTGTTCAGCTAACATAAAGTTCATATTGACGAATAGAAAAGAAAAACTCCTGAAATAGAAAATTTCCGAATAATGGACATGCACTGATTCTCCATCAATTATCCCCATATAGCAAGTACCCTTATTTCCTATTTGTAGCGCAGCCCTGCTATCTCCCGCTCCACATATCTTCGGGTCGGTTCCTGTCATGCCAATGTGAACATGCCTCCCAATTTTCGTGCGCGATCCTGTTGGCGATCGCTCCCAAGTGTTGGCAGCGATCCTGTTCCCCCAATAGCCGGGTGAGATTTGTGTGTGTGTTCAGACTAGAACACATTTTGTGAATAATTAACTCAAGCTGATGTATATGTGGAAACTGATATTTTCGCTTCTAGCTTGCTTCCATCGCTCAGAAAGATGATGAATCATAATAGTTCGTGCATGACGACCTTAACTTTATTGGTCATTACATTGTGACTAGGCAGTGGGCATACTTACATTCTATAAACACATGATATGCATATGTACACATCGTGGGCAGCGCGTACAACATTAAAACAACGTGAATGCAATGGTGTTCGATGGAGATCGCAAATAGAAACTGTGAGACAGCGAAGCATTTTCCTTGACGTTTGTCCATCGATTTCGGCCAAGCATGTTGGCCATCGGTCTGACGGTCCACAACCGAATTCAAACCACATAGATTTCACATCACCAGTAACATTCACAAACAAATGCGACGTCACACACATCAGTAGGAAGCAGTGTCTGAGTCTCCAGTGGCAGCACGGTTCGCACACTTGATCAAGTTTCAACGACCATCACTCTCGCCTTGCGGAGTCTGTTGTCCTACACTGCACGTCGACACACCAGCAGTCTCTTCCGCCCCGATCACAGCAGTGGTTTCGCACATCGTGTGCCAGGCTATCTACACTTGAGTCACGTTCCGCCGCCTCCTGTCGGCGGCGACGGACGCCCTGGAGCCGCGCTGCTCGGCGCCGTCGAGCTCGTTGATGCGCGGCTTGGGCAGCGTCGGCGGCGGCACACGAGCGTGCGACGCGCGCTGCGTCTGCACCAGCGAGTCCTTGTCGCTGTGCCAGCCAGTCGGCTCCGGCTGGCACAGGGCGCCGTTGCTGCGCTGTCGCGGGTCGGACGTGAGCGACACGAACGAGTCGGACGGCTGGGTGCTGACCAGCGAGTTGCCGTCGTACGGCATGTCCTCCACGTACGGCGTCTGGTAGCTGTTGTAGCGCGCGCGGCCCACGGCGCTCAGGTTCAAGTTGTTGCCGTAGTGGCCGTAGTTGCGCTCGTTTGGGCAGTAGCTCTGCTCGGTCGTGTTCAGGATGGACGAGGCGGACCACATGACGGGCGTGGGCGTCTCGGACATGCCGCGCGCCGCCTCCTCCTTCTCCATGTCGTAGGCCATCTTGACGGGCGTCGGCTCGCGGCTCTGCACGGGCGGCACTGTCACGGTGGTGATGCGCCGCTGCGGACCCACGTCCGGCGCCGGCTTCCTGCGCCGGTAGCACAGGAAGAAGTACAGCGTCACCATGATGACGAGAAGCACCAGGCCGGCTACACACAGCAGCACGATCAGCAGCAGCTGGTGGCCGAACGCGGGCGGCGTCGGCTGTACGGGAGCCGAGGTGCCCGTCGGCGGCGGCGGCGGAGGGGTGACTTCGGGCGGCATCACCAGCGACACGATGTTGGAGAGCGGCGCCACGTTGCCGGCCTCGTCCACACCACGGATGGCGAAGAAGAACAGGGTGTCGGCGATGTTGAAGTCGATGACTGCGAGGCTGGGTGTGCCGGCCGGTTCCGGCTGGCTCCAGTGCGTCACACTAGTGCAGTCGGAGAAGTGCTGTCGCAGTCGGGACCGACTCTCGCAGAAACGCACCTCGTAATGCGACACTGGGAACAGAGCCGATAGTCAGTTATAGTGTCTCACCTCGTAGTGCGACACTGGAAACACGAGCCGAGTCAATCACGGAGTCTCACTCCGTGATGCTATAACACTGATAGCATTACCAACCAGAACTGCGACTAAGTCGAACATTTTCGTATTCAGTTGAGAAGCTGAACACACGATGAACGGTCAAAATCAGGAAAGTGTGAAACAAACGGACTGTTTTTTTTTTTTTAACCACGAATGGTATGCGCTTGGGAAAAGATGAACCGGATGGCACGATAGCGGGAAAAGACAACGAAGATGAAAAGCCTGAAGTCTTCAAAGCAAGCCCAATCCTTTTCTGTGGCACAACAGGCTGTTGAAGCAATGTCAGCCATATGCTAAGCTGGAGAGCCAAATCATAGCACGCTTTTAATGCACAGACATTGAAGCGTTTCCACGACGGCAAAGTGACTAAAAACACATTTACTTGATCTCTTAGTTTTTAAGTTGTGCACCTCACCGACCGAAAGTCAAGTAGGATCTTAATATACGTACTCGCGACTCGGACATTGCTCCCGCAGGAGGGCGGGCTATTCGGATATTACCCAGGTTCGTGGGAGGGCTATTCCGACATTACTTACGGCTTAGGGAGGGCTACTCGTGCATTACTCTCGCCTGAGGGAGGGATCCTCGACATTACTTCTGCCCGAGGACGTATTACTTAGAAATCATTCCCGCCCGAGGGCAGGATACCCGGCCGTTACTCCAGTCCAAAGGGAGGGCTACTCGGGCATTACTCTTGCCGGAGACCGGGCTACTCGAACATTATTCCCTCCCGAAGAGATTGCTACTCGGACCTTACTCCTGCCGGAGAGCGTGCTACTCGGACATAGGAGTTGCATTTCAGGTATAGTATTATGGATAGGGAAAATGTGCCATTTGTCAATTGTCACGATCCACCACTGAAACTGTGCCTTGTAGCGACAACAGAGACCGCACAACTGAAGCCGTAAAGGCCAACAGCATTACAATAACTCTCACCTCTGGTGTCTGGTTTGTCGAAGTCGTCGCCAGGTGCGGACCAGCTGAACGTTATGGTCCGCTGAGCCAGATCCACCTCTGACCGGAGGTCGGTGACCCGGCTGGGAGGGTACACATCTGTCGGAGGCTCGGCCGATTGCCAGACAAGTATCCCGCTGGCGGAGGCTGTTCTGCGCAGGTCGTACATGGGCACCGACGTGACGCTGCCGATGGTGGAGCCGCAGCACGATATACCACCGCTGACCGGCACAGCCCGAGGCTGAGCCAGGTCACGGCCGGTCACCACGCGCGCGTGCGATCCGCCGCCCACCTCGACCCGGATGTTGAACAGCTGATTGGCGGACGAGAGCGGGCCGAAGTCGGTGAAGTATCGCGAGTAGATGCCGTCGCCGTGCAGGATGTCGGGCACTGAAACGTTGCACCTCCTGTCAGACATGGTGGTTCCTCGTGTACGCAGCACATTCATTGTTCCATTCTTTTTTTTCTGGGTAGCCTCGCGGATGGTGCGTATATGTCGTAATGAGGCCACTTGTATCCGTCAATGCCGATGCCGTTGTGTCGCAAGGCAAGGCCACCGAAGTGGTATTGCTTCAGTGGGCACAGGAAAGAGAGGGAATGGTGGTCTACCGAGGAATTACAGTGAACAAAACAAAAAAACCAGGTATTATTTATATCCAACACAACCAGCAAAATATCACACGTTAAGCTACGACGGCTATCAGTCAGCAGTATACACTGCTAACTGTCGCCATCAAACACGACCGCGTCAAGTTATAGTGCAGCGGGATTGACATTACCGCGACAACGCCTATTGAATTAAGTTGGTCACGTAAAAGCCAAACCTAGTCATATATTTGATGCATACGCATGCTAACAAATCGCACACTATATCCAAGCAGAACTTGTCTCGATAACTATTGTTACCAGCTGTAGGGATGCAGTATAAATTGCGCGACACGATGGACTCTTGAGTACATCATGGCGAGCGATTGTATTGATATATAAGCGCTCTTTTGAATTCATTGAAAGCCTCCCGCCGTCTGTTCTCTGCGTGCTGGATAGCTGCGAGTATACCAGTTGATTATCAGGGTTTCCCTGCAACAACCGGGGAAGTTATTGACTGATTGTTTGGGTTGCTGGGCTCAACAATAGCCAAGATATTGACTGACTGCTAGGGCTGCCGGGCTCAACAATAGCGAAGTTATTGACTGACAACAGGGAAGATATTTGACGCGTTACCTGCTAGTCCGTTGTCGAGCAGCTCGATTCGCACGCTGTGACCGCCGGGACTTGTCACCACGGCGTACACCTGCGCGTTCAGCACCGGCCAGTTGCCACGCATCACCTGCGGCAAGGACGGACCCTCAAGTCGTGTCCGGCTCCCACACGACCTCGTGCTAAACAGCTGTTGGGAATTGGCTCAACACATGAGGGAAATCACCGTGCAGAATTGGGTGTGGCAACCACAGCAACACGCATGCACTGATACTCATGCGAATACGACGTAATGCAAAAATATATGAAATAGTTACGACACAGTACAATAATAAATGCAACAATTATGACAGCGCACCAATATATGTACTAGTTACAACGAAATACAGCAATGACAATATCCAGCTAAAGGAGCACTAACATTGCACTAACAACGCGGGAACCTCATGCATTATCTCGAAATTTGACTTCACATATCTCTTTGATAGCACAAATAGCCAGGAGAATCCCACAAGGCTACCGCTTCGGTGGGTAGAATGGCTTTACCATCACAACCGCATCAACTTGCTAGCCGCATAGTCAGCTTAAAGACTGCTGGCAGCGCAGACAAGGTACACGCGAAGGAAGAGCTCACCGATGCGTAGATGATGAGAGGCTTGTCGGTGGCGTTGAGCGAGCCCGTCCGACCCGCGTCCGTCCACACCTCCGTGCGGATTGTGGCCTCCGATGACGCAGGAGATGACGTCACCTGCACCACGATGCTGCTGTGCGACGGTGCCAGATTGTCGATCTCGTACTCCCAGCGACCTTGCTGCAAGGATATGACGAAACGTCTCATTCGACGCTACATATGACGTTCGATGCTGCAGAGGACGTTGGATAATTTGTGAACAAGGAGCACCTCAGCTGTGATCACGGTTTACCACGTTTTCACACTGGCATATTTCTGCACGTGTTCGCAGAATCAACGACGGTGTTTTTATTATAGATCGTTCCAACACCGATTCATGAAATGAGTGTGCATCCTTCCCACCATTCTTCGTCAGTAATCATTTTGCAGCAAGTAGTTGTAACGCTTATGCAGCCTTAGCAAAGCGTTTCTAAGTAAATGGACATTGACGAATGTTTATGCTACCGAAATGGTACCTGATTATAAGTCGACCAACTATGGACGCAGGAACACATATCACAGTGAAATGACACCCTAACAAGGGCGCTTACCACTGGATCAATCCTGATGTACTGTAGATGGTTCGTCGTGTCCGGATATGTGTAGACCTGCTCCACCTGTCCTCCAGGTGGTCGCAGCTTGACGTATCCTATCTCACTTCTGTCGTTGTACAGCACCGTCAACGTGGTGTTGACCCCCAGGGTTGTGTCCACCAGGAAGCTGCCGCGAGCTTGCTGGCCGTTCCCCACGAACTGGCTGTTCTCGACCTGCACTCGCAGCAGCCGCTTGTTCGAGATGTACTTGTCCAGCGTGAAGTCGTACGCCTCGGTGAGTGAGTGGAGCACGCTGATGCTGGTCTGGTCGCCGAGCCCGTTGTCCGGCACGACGATCACGTCGCCGTTGGTCTCGGTCGCCACCCGCGACAGTCCGGCCGTGATGTACGGGTAGAACACCACCACCAGACGCACCTGGCCACGGAACGACCATGTGTCAGGCAGGCGCGAGCTAGTCAAGAGAGGCTTAGTGAACGGTCGTGATGTACGGGCAGAACATTACCTCCAGACGCACCTGATTGGACGATTCTGATCATGGTGATCGCTAATGATGGGCGATTCGTATGCATGGACACCAAGAATGTTGAATCAGTCATCCAATATAACAGGGAATAGTGCAGTCGTACGCAGCACTGGTTTTTAATGACGCGACGGCATGCTGTCTTCGCCCACCCTGCGCTCAGATCTCTGGACTACGCCGACCTCTGGTTACTCAGATGTCTGACCTACTCAGGTATATGAACTTACCCGCTTCTCGGTGAGAGCAGCGATCACGTAGTCGATATCGACATCGGTGGGCCGGTAGCGGCTGCCCTCCTGGTTTCCGGTGACCCAGATGAGGGTGGAACCGGCCGCCTGGTCGCCGAGAGCGCCTAGCGCGCCGTCGATGGCCAGCGTCCAGCTCTTGTTGTCCTCCATCACGTCGTCAGCAAAGGGCAGCAGGTTGGCCAGCTCGCCACGACCCATCAGAGAGTCGGGCACCGTGGTCAGGTTGCGGTCGGTGCGGTACCCGGAGCCGAAGTGGCCGATGCCCACCTTGACGCCCGTCGGCACGTCCCAGTTGACGAACTTGCGGATCGAGCTGCTGACGAAGTCCCAACGTTCCTGCTGGCGCATCGTGGCTGTGCTCTCCAGCAGGAAGAAGAAGCGATCTGGGGTGGCTTTTACAAGACGGAAGTCGACAGCAGGAACGGTGAAGTTTTCTCGAGGTGGGTTGTTGCCACCTTTGAAGTCGACATGCTCCTGCATGACCTCCCAGACAGACTTTTCATTGCACAACATATTATGTTTGGTGGGAGATGTCGGGTCGTGGTTGCCGTCATCACAGAAATTGTTGACCTGAAATAAGGTACCAGAATAAAAATATGAGACTTACGTGTATGCAAACGATTTTAAGCGAGTAGAACAATTCCCTTCCTACAGTAACTCTCATATTCCAACCATTAGATTCAACACATATGCTTCGAGCATTTGGACGCATCAGTGCGATCTGGACATCCGTCTACAAGGCTACGATCGTACGGCCATCAAGAACATCCGTCGCCATCAAAAACATCCCCCGTCTCGACCGAGTAAACACACTTAAGCCGAGAGCACTTGTGATGGAGCCATGATAGACCCCGGGCCAATCGCTGACGTCATAATCAGGCCGACAGCTGCTCGAGGCATCCAGTGTAGACGTCCAATGCAGCAGCCGCCGAAACTACTGCTCCGGTGATACCTGAGGACCACCTCAGTGGCACCTTGTCTCGTGTCTTGTATATGGATTGCCAGGCGTAATGGCTCAGGCTCTCATCCAGTACTCGGGCCCAAATTTTGGTGAATACTGGACATTGCGAATATTGGTTTTGCGAACATGCTATGGATATTTTCCGTATAATGCGCGGAAGGATTCATTGGCCCTAAACGTTTGAAGATACTTGGTGGCTGTATTAATCAAATGACTTAGTGACTTCCGGTAAATGGCAGCCTAAAGTATCAAACTGTTTGGGAAACCACTAGACATGATAGTCCATAGTATCCACCTGATGGTGAGACTACTAGAAATGACGATCGACAGTATCTACCTAACTGGGAACCAGCTATAAATGACAGGCCAGAATACCCACCTGACTGAAGGCAGTGACGGTATATTCAAAATTTACTTGGGGCAAGACATTCGGATATATTTCTACACTAGGACTAATATATGTTGTAGTTCTTGCATCATGTGTCGTTCCTTTAAGCGAAGCTAATTCTTAACGATGATGTACTATTTGAAGATGTTAGATGCAAATTATTCTTTAATATTAATTTCAACAACATTTCCTTCCAAAGTCACATGAAAGCGCATCTTGTATGGGCATAATCTTTTTCATAGGTAGTCCAGAATAGCCCAAATGTTATTCTATAGCTATTGTCGCACGGAACGTTATGTTCCCTTTTGACTCGCATTTTCAATGAAAGGGTTATTTTCGAAATGTTTTCGTAGTTAAGTACTTCATGATATGTGTGACATGTGTGGGTGTGTGTGATATGACACTTTTCTGCCAACATTCTCACGTTGGCTAAAGTTGCGAACTTTTAACACAACTTCACTGTCTTTATAAGTTGTGTTAGTGTTCGCGAAATGATCAGCATCCGGTACCGGCGTATCCGTCGGCGAGCCTGACTGGTTCAGATAAGGGAGCGAACAGAGCGTTTGTCCCCGCAACGTGTTGCGAGTCAGTTGCCAGTGTTCTCACCGTCACCCAATAATCCGCCGTCCTTGACCGAGGGACTGCAGTTCATGCCAGGCGACGGCACCTACCTGACCAAAAGACTGTAGGTGCACGATGGTACTCACCTGACTGAGAGACTGCAGGCACATGACGATATCCACCTGATCAGAGCGACTGCAGATACATGGCAGGCGACAACACCCACCTGACCAAGGGACTGGAGGTACATGACAGATGACAGTACTCACCTGATCGAGGGACTGCAGGTACATGAGGGATGATGTAATGCCACTGTTGCTGTCGTTCGTGAACGGCACGAAGGTGCAGGTGTTGGAGCTCGCCTCACAGCCCAGTCTGCAACAGACGCCAAGGTCAGTCGCTATACTAAAGTGTCATTACCAAAGATAAGTATTGCGATTATCATACTGTTGTGATTATATATTTACCATTTTTATCCATACTAAATATTCTGATTATCATACTAAAGTGTGATAAAGTGTGATTGTGATATTTCAAGTAGGCAGGTATTTACCAAAATAGATATGGAGATACGTAGGGATAGGCATGCGCATACCCATTTACCTTAGACGTTCATATTTGTGATTCTTTCCATGTCCTGGGGGAACTCTCAGCTCCATATTTCTAAATTATAACACAGGGTCGTGGTGACAACACAAAATCCAAGATCAGGCCGTTGCTATAGCAGGGAACAAACTCAAATGACACGCTCTGTGCAAAGCAGAAGGCTTCTCGGGAACTATTATTGCAACTGTTTGAATCTTGGTCATGTTTCTTGTTGTAAGTTTTCATCAACTAAATATCGTGAACATATAATACTATTTTCCTTTCCTTCGCATTCCCATTTCCTAGTATGATATATATTAAAGGATACCCTTCCGCATTCACATTTATAATATCAGTGAGCATGTTCCTATTAGTTAATTGGACAAATTACAGTTGGACAAGTTACAGATTACAGTGGCACAAGGTACTGTATTCGAAAAAGGAACACCAACGTTTCGACTTTATGTCTGCATCAGGGTGACAAGTGGTAGTGGCATATCAGTGTGCATATTATGTGAACGTCACAAGGACACGAAACAGTGAATGAACCAGCAGCCAGTACGTACCGGTACGACCGAACAATGACTACCTAGCCGTGAACTGTCAACGACAGATACCTAGCGCAACGAAACCCACGACGGCGCCAGCGTTCCCACACCGTCACCAGTTCCCACGGTGCCACATGAGTCACGGGGGCAAAGTGTCCACCAAGCTGGACTGGCAGTGCAGTCCGGCCCAATTAGCGTCGAGTTTTGCCGCGACAGTGTACACGCAGTCCTACGGTGACGACATACAACGTGCACAACTCGGCCAGATGGCGTGCCTGCAGTCGGTTGTCGGCATGTGGAGACATTTGAAGGACACGATGGATGGCATTGCTGGAAACTGGTCCAGAGTCGGACATTTCCGTCGGCACGATTCGGCTGGTATATACGCAGTCCCTGGCTTATCCGCACAGTGTACCAAGGACTTGCGACTCACAAAGCGTTCAGACTCGATGCATTGTTCCCATAGTAGCTGGGACTCGGCCGATGAAGGAACAGATAACAGACATCGGCAGGCACTCGTGTGATTTAAATACAACACCTTGTCCTCGAAGTTGAGGGCAGATACCATAAAATAATCGTCATGTAATCGCATTTCAGCGTTTTGGAGTTATCGCATCCACTTTTCATTGCGTTGGGTTAGCTTTAACCTTTTTTTGCTGTACGATGGACCGAGCATCTTAGTTAGTGTACGTCGTTCACAGATTTGCTCTTGTCGGCAGCGTCTCGTCCGGGGTTTCTCACACTTTCATGTTGATTTCAGCGCTGTGATACTTGTTTTAATGTACGACTGTTGTGCGTTTATTGCTGCCTTGTATGTTTTTGTATTGTTGGCACAGGCGCACCTAAGGGGCCCACTGCAGGGAGAGGGCCGCTCAAAACGTTTGAGGAAAATATATCCGATCAGCAGAGTACTTTACGTTTGCCCCATCCTCTTCACGGAGGAAACTTTGCCATTTTCTATGCCATTTTCTTATGCCTATACCATTCCCAATATTTCTTTTTGCGAGAACCTTTCCTTCATGCCAGTCTTCGCACCATCACTTTGAGGAAAAATATTGCAACATCCTGAAGCAAAATGCATGTGCGCCACAGTTTACGCCATTTTTCTGCTCAAAATGGCCGTCGATTGAGCTTGCATGCTGGCGGCGATAAGATTTGTTAAGTTCATATACCCACCGATGTGCAGCTATCGAAAATGCTCACTGAGCTACAGCTGTGTTGAATCAGTATGCCCACGGAGATACAGCCCTGTTGAGTCAGTATACCTTCAGCCAGTATACCCTGCGAGATACAGATATATTAATTGAGTTTATCCAGAGAGATACAGCTGTGTTAAATTCGCATACTCACGGAGATACAGCTCCGTTGAATCAGTATATGTTGAGTCAGCATGTCAAAGGAGATTCAGGTCTGTTGGGTCAGTATACCCAGGGAGATACAGTTCTGTTGAGTCAGCACACTCGCAGAGATGCAGCTGTGTTGAATCAACGTACTCACGGAGATGCAGGTGTTTCAAGCCAGCGTACTCACGGAGATACAGTTGTGTTGAGCCAGTATACTCACGGAGATACAGCTGTGTTGAGCCAGTATACTCACGGAGATGCAGCTGTGTTGAGCCAGTATACCCAGGGAGATACAGCTGTGTTGAGCCAGTATACTCACGGAGCTATATCTCCGATGACGGTGCCGTCGGAGCAGCCGGTCGGCCTCCACTGGTCGGTGGTGCTCCGGTAGAAGGAGGGGTACAGGGGGTCCTCCGGATAGCCGACTTCCTCGAACACGCCCCACCGGTACTTGGCCCACTCGCGAACCAGAGCGCGTGCTGCCGGCAGACAACAAGACTAGCATGTATATACACCACGGCGCGCTGCAACTCAGCACTGGCTCGGGGCGCACCAGCACTGCATCGAACACGTCCGACAGCGACTTGAGCCAGTCGGACGGCCGGCAATGGCATTCATCAGCGTGAAACAACACGCCTGACGGCTGCAGAATGGACGCCCCGCCGTGCCGGACCCGGTGGCCACCGGCCCGGTGCTGTGCTATTGTTTCGTACCTACGGTGCGGCGCACACCGCTCGTGCTGGGAATGCAGCGAATGTGCGGCGAGAGCATAAACCGAGCCGTCTGCAGCGCGTTAATGATACGCTAACATAACAGACAACCGCCCGTGCACCGATGAGCCTGCAGATCATGCAAGGCCGCTCGCCGGCATTCCGACGCGGCAAGTGGCTTTCTTCGCTGTGCATGCCCACTTTGCGATTGGTTTCGTACCGTGCATAATGGCACATCGATGTGATGTCGAAGCCACAGGCATCTTGTGAAAGCACTACACTTGCTTACAGATGTCATTGCAATTCGTTGGCGAGATTCCCCACCTTTGTTTCCGGACGTCGCGTTGTCTGCGGCGACATATTCTGCGTCGATCTGGATGAAGGCGCCCGGCTGGCCGCACAGGCCCCACTGGCGGGTCCACGGCGCCGAGCCGTACACCGGGTGCGCCGTGCTCAGCCGCACGTCAGACGTCAGGTAGCTCTCGGTGGTGGCCTGACCGGGCGGGCCGCCGCCGGTGCAACTTCGCGGCCACGAGCTCGGCACCACCACCGTGACGTCGCTGAAGAACGCGCGCCCATTGGTGGACGTGTACAGGTACGCGGACGCCTCGTTCAGCAGCGTCTGGAAAAACAAGTCGATTAGTGCCCAGCGCGGGAAGGGCGTGTCTGTGGCGATCATGAGCAACAGTCTCAGCGACTGAGGCGATTGGCTGTAGCTCGGTGAACCCGCTTAGTTCGCTGCTGGCCTAGATTCAGGGTGGTCAGGACTACAGCCGCAGGGCCCTCTTGAGGCGCCCCAATCCCTGAGGCATAAACGGTCGTACGTATGAACGGCATGTACAGGGAGGGCTACGCATCAAAATTATTCCTGCGTTTTCCGCTTACAGCCGAAACTACTGCTACGCGACATTGCAGCTATGAGGATCAGTGCCCTTGGCATCACTTTTATGCGAGGCATCTGGTTTCCCAGACGTTCAGCTTAATCACTGTGCTACCGACGCATCTCCCATGTGTGACTTGAATGCGTGTGACTTATTGTTCGTCTCTGTTCCAGACCTTTTGCCACTTACCAAGCGTGATGCCTGAGATCATAGAGATCTGGTCCCTAGCAGGATGTGGGCAAACGCGTGGGCCGAGACTCTGCGCCGTACACTTCGCCGCAGAGTCCGCACGCTCGTTGCTGGGCACCCCGACGTGGCTTGGGACCAAGCACGAGCGGATAGTTTTTCCCCATCGTTCAAACGTAATAGTATGATAATGCTAAGTAGTAGGGGGTCTGAGAGATAAAATGCAGTCGGTGCTAAAAGCCTGCAGAGAGAGTCAGGTAGAATCACGTACAGACAGTTCTGTGCGATGTTTATGCGTGGTAGTGTTTTGATAGCAATTAGTTCAGAGCTATACACCGAAACGTACAAAGGCAAACGTGCAGCAGTACTGCACACAATGTCACGCGACACCTTGCGTCAACAAATCAACAGTTGATGTCACCTTATATGCCCTATCTGTAGCCAGCTACTGGTTTGGTTCTTGGGGATCTCGTTATTAATCGCGCAAGGTTTCAGAGAAGCAGAGGCGCACCCAGAGAGGAACATTTGTGGCACTTCCGAACTGTAGGTTAATTTGGTTAAATTGGTTAATTGTGTGTTAATTTGGGTATAGAACGTTTCCGGTGGATGAAGATTAGGAAGGGGTGGATGGATGCAATGGACCCCACGCTTTTAATGGATACTGATGTCGCTAAAGTTCATCAGTAATCCATAGGTGGAGACTCCCGATGGAGAAAGGTATGCCATTCGATCCTCCCTCTGCTCAGAACACATTTAGCAGTAGGACAATGGCGTGCACGAGATAACTCAGAAGCATCATTGATTGTGACCAGCCCGTCACTGAAGCCTGAGGAGAAGCCTTTACACGAACAACATCGCATGAGCTGTGTAGCAGTGATGTTATGTAGCGGTGACATATCATGGCACATGCAGCATCTAACATTTCTGGAGCAGTAAATGATTTGGGGACAAAGTCGCGTTAAAGTAATCGAGTAGCAGTGCTGATGTCGTGCAGCAGTAACGAAATACGGTGACAGTTTTGGCAGTTGGCCATGCAGCAGATGCCCACTAGTGGGCAGAGCGAGGGAGGTGAAACGCAGTGGAGAACAATGAGGTGCCATCGGATAAGACCGAACCACTCAGCCACATCAGAGAGAAGGCAAAATAACACGACCCAATGAGATCAAACACACCTAGATCCAGCTAACCCGACTAAATACCCATCTGCCCGAAAACAAAAACAAGACGAGCGGCAGGACGCCCGACGGTGGGCGTAGCGGCGGCTGACAATGGTAGTGCGCGGCACGGGTCCTCACAGCGGTGTAGTTCTTCTGTCCGGATCCACCCACTGTTGCCCGGAGCGCGCGGCCCGTCCGAACCGTGAGGCACAACGGAGACGCGAGCACACTGTCCGGCCCCGTAATCCCGCCTGGCTGCCCGCTAAACCAACAGCCGATTCACGGCGTGCCGGCTGCCGGGTTCCCGGCTATTTCTGACCATTGTGACGCCGATCAGGCGAGCACAATCGGCACCGCCCCGCCGCGCCGCACATCAATGGCAGTGGCGAGCGGACGCACTGCTACCGGAACGTCCCCCTCGGTAGGTGTCAATGGTGCCATCACGCCGCGTAGCGCTCGGGAAGGCGGAGACGGGGGTCGGCGGGGCTGGCGCCGCCAAACAGAGCCGGCGGGAGAGCGTGCTGACGGAGTGGTGGGCCGGCAGGGAGCCGGCCTGGCGGCGCCGCCGTGAATATGATGGGACGATCAGAGTGTTGGCCGCATCACGGACACCCAGAGCGACCATGTCAGGTGTTGGCGAGGTGTTGGGCCCGGTGATGGATCGATCAGAGTGATGGTAACGTCACGGACACCCAGAGCGACCATGTCAGGTGTTGGCGAGGTGTTGGGCCCGGTGATGGATCGATCAGAGTGATGGTAACGTCACGGACACCCAGAGCGACTATGTCAGGTGTTGGTGAGGTGTTGGGCCCGGTGATGGATCGATCAGAGTGATGGTAACGTCACGGACACCCAGAGCGACCATGTCAGGTGTTGGCGAGGTGTTGTGTCCGGTGATGGATCGATCAGAGTGATGGTAACGTCACGGACACCCAGAGCGACCATGTCAGGTGTTGGCGAGGTGTTGGGCCCGGTGATGGATCGATCAGAGTGATGGTAACGTCACGGACACCCAGAGCGACCATGTCAGGTGTTGGCGAGGTGTTGGGCCCGGTGATGGATCGATCAGAGTGATGGTAACGTCACGGACACCCAGAGCGACCATGTCAGGTGTTGGCGAGGTGTTGGGCCCGGTGATGGATCGATCAGAGTGATGGTAACGTCACGGACACCCAGAGCGACCATGTCAGGTGTTGGTGAGGTGTTGGGCCCGGTGATGGATCGATCAGAGTGATGGTAACGTCACGGACACCCAGAGCGACCATGTCAGGTGTTGGCGAGGTGTTGGGCCCGGTGATGGATCGATCAGAGTGATGGTGACGTCACGGACACCCAGAGCGACCATGTCAGGTGTTGGCGAGGTGTTGGGCCCGGTGATGGATCGATCAGAGTGATGGTAACGTCACGGACACCCAGAGCGACCATGTCAGGTGTTGGCGAGGTGTTGGGCCCGGTGATGGATCGATCAGAGTGATGGTAACGTCACGGACACCCAGAGCGACTATGTCAGGTGTTGGTGAGGTGTTGGGCCCGGTGATGGATCGATCAGAGTGATGGTAACGTCACGGACACCCAGAGCGACCATGTCAGGTGTTGGCGAGGTGTTGGGCCGGTGATGGATTGATTAGAGTGATGGTAACGTCACGGTGGGTGGGGGTGTTGCGGTGATGGATCGATCAGAGTGATGGTAACGTCACGGACACCCAGAGCGACCGTGTCAGGTGTTGGCGAGGTGTTGGGCCCGGTGATGGATCGATCAGAGTGATGGTAACGTCACGGACACCCAGAGCGACCATGTCAGGTGTTGGCGAGGTGTTGGGCCCGGTGATGGATCGATCAGAGTGATGGTAACGTCACGGACACCCAGAGCGACCATGTCAGGTGTTGGCGAGGTGTTGGGTTGGGCCCGGTGATGGATCGATCAGAGTGATGGTAACGTCACGGACACCCAGAGCGACCATGTCAGGTGTTGGCGAGGTGTTGGGCCCGGTGATGGATCGATCAGAGTGATGGTAACGTCACGGACACCCAGAGCGACTGTGTCAGGTGTTGGCGAGGTGTTGGGCCCATTGATGGATCGATCAGAGTGATGGTAACGTCACGGACACCCAGAGCGACCATGTCAGGTGTTGGCGAGGTGTTGGGCCCGGTGATGGATCGATCAGAGTGATGGTAACGTCACGGACACCCAGAGCGACCATGTCAGGTGTTGGCGAGGTGTTGGGCCCGGTGATGGATCGATCAGAGTGATGGTAACGTCACGGACACCCAGAGCGACCATGTCAGGTGTTGGCGAGGTGTTGGGCTCGGTGATGGATCGATCAGAGTGATGGTAACGTCACGGACACCCAGAGCGACCATGTCAGGTGTTGGCGAGGTGTTGGGCCCGGTGATGGATCGATCAGAGTGATGGTAACGTCACGGACACCCAGAGCGACCATGTCAGGTGTTGGCGAGGTGTTGTGTCCGGTGATGGATCGATCAGAGTGATGGTAACGTCACGGACACCCAGAACATCTGTGTCAGGTGTTAGCGAAGTGTTGAGTCGGACCAGATCGGCAGGCGTGTTTAGTGGAGGTGGCCAGGTCGTCGCCTACACTACAATCGACGCAGTCCGAGTCTGGACGTAGACGAGATCCAAAGTAAATGCCAGGCTTTGATCCAGAACAGATCTGGCTTCGGCTCAACGGCTGCTCGTTACATGAATGAGCACAGCCAACAAAAACTGGAACACAATCGTGCAGGTTTGCAAAGATAAAGCTTAGGCAAGTGACATCATGTCAGCCATGATCTACTTGGCTAGTAATCCCAGAAACGGAACATTTTTTTTCGGGGGGGGGTGCGACTTTCCTCCGACGATGCTTTCCTTATAACTAAAGGAGCGGTCAATAGACATTGGACGCAGAGACCCATTACGTGGTCAGGAAAGGATAGGGGCAGTGAAGTTAATTGGCTGTTTTGCAGCTATCTGTTTCCTATGCTTAGGTGTGGGATGCTAGGTGGGTCAGCGATCTTCGCTACTGTTTTGCCTTTAACCCGGCACCCTCACCCCTTCCATCCCTAAGAAAACTACGACAACGCTGCTGATGAACAGTCAGTAACGGGGACACCAGATCTGAAGCTAATGGCTGGAGACTTTAGCTTCATATGAGTCAGCGGCGGAGTGTCTGAGGCGGCAGCGTGGCTGAGCCCGCTCTAGTGGTCCGACTCTTGGCGGTGGAGTGTCTGAGGCGGCAGCGTGGCTGAGCCCGCTCTAGTGGTCCGACTCTTGGCGGCGGAGTGTCTGAAGCAGCGGAGTGTCTGTGGCGGCGGAGTGTCTGAGACGGCGGAATGTCTGAGGCGCCAGCGTGGCTGAGCCCGCTCTGGTGGTCAGATACTCGGCGGTGGAGTGTCTGAGACGGCGGAATGTCTGAGGCGCCAGCGTGGCTGAGCCCGCTCTGGTGGTCAGATACTCGGCGGTGGAGTGTCTGAGGCGGCGGCGCGGCTGAACCCGCTCTGGTGGTTCAACACTCGGCGGCGGCACAGCTGAGGCGGTCTCTCCAGTTCGCCCGCTGTGCTGGCGCTGCTGAGCCCGCTCTGACAACCCGACACGCGGCGGTGCCTCACTGCAGTACCCCGCCACCTGCAGCCCGTGGACGGTGACCTCGGGCCCGTGACGTGACGACACGGCCACAATCGGCCGTGATTCAGCCGACGTCGCGCCAGACGGCCGCCGCAGACAGAGCAGTACAGTTGGTCGGTGACGCTGGGTGCCGCTGTCACGGAGCGATGTCGCAGTGCGGTGCGGTCACAGCGAACGGTTCACCCCGTGATAGCCTCGGGTGTGGCTCGAAAGTCAGCTTAATTCCGGCGCCGCTAGCTGAACTGACCGCGCCATCATCAGTGGCTGGGCGGCTGACAGCGCACGACTGTCCGCTGGCTGACCTGACCGTACCACCAGCAGTGGCTGGGCGGCTCACAGCTCACGCTTGCCCCGCTAGCTGACCTGACCGCGCCTCCAGCAGTGGCTGGGCGGCTGACAGCGCACGTCTGTCCGCTGGCTGACCTGACCGCGCCATCATCAGTGGCTGGGCGGCTCACAGCTCACGCTTGCCCCGCTAGCTGACCTGACCGCGCCTCCAGCAGTGGCTGGGCGGCTCACAGCTCACGCTTGCCCCGCTAGCTGACCTGACCGCGCCTCCAGCAGTGGCTGGGCGGCTGACAGCGTACGTTTGCCCCGCTGGCTATCATTATAGATCTACGACGGGCACCGTTGATGATTCCCAATTCTCTCGTTCGTTTGCAGGCCTGTCCTGGGGCCTTTCTGACGAAAGCAATTCATTCCATGTTAAACGAGGCGGAGACGATTGCCTTGAGGAGTACTGTCACGTGAGGGAAGCCACGTTCTCGCACGTTCGTGAAATTGCGTTTGTGTTTTTTTTTTGCTGCCTGACAGCTATGTAATGGAAACATTATAGCGGGCATATTGGTCCTTCGGGCATATTGGCTCCTACAGGCATATTGGCTCCTACGGGCATATTGGTCCCTACGGGCATATTGGCTCCTACGGGCATATTGGTTCATTCTATTGGACTAGTCCATACCTAGCGTTTACTTCAAGGGACACATTCTTCTGAAGACCGGTGCCACCGTAATTAGAGCTTGGCTTGGTGAAGTCAACGTTCCAGGCAGATGGCTTCATTTCCATGTCGTGTCGTCCACTTTCTCTCCTAGTGGCACAATTGCGGGGAAAAGAACGCGTAAACAAAGGCGACTGAGGAGAGCGGGTGTGACGGCGGGGCGAGAGAGTGGCGACACTGCAGGCGGCAGCCGGCGAGGTGGACCCGGACAAGGTGGAGCGCACGCCTAATGCAACCATTCACCATTCAGCCGGCAGGTCGACTGGGCTCGACTGAAAGGACCGGAGCGCACGCCTCAGCAAAGTACGATGCGCCACGGTGACAAAAACGGCGTCGGCGTGAGGTAAAAAGGCGCGCGGCGAGGTGGTGGCGATGTGGTGGCGCCCGGCTGCGGACGCGGTGTTCGTCCGCGCCGCCTCCGGTCGTCTTGATTACGCACTGACCGCGGCGCCGGCCGATCGTAGACTTCTTCTCCGGGTGCATTGACCCACTAACGCCCGGGCGACGGCTGCCCGCAATGGCCGGCCTAAGTACGCTCAATGGGAGCCGCGCGGCGTGCCCCGACGTGCCGTGACGCGGCCTTCGTCGACCACGCCCGACGGCGCCGACTCGCTCGGAATAGATGAATATCGAGCTAACGGTGATTGAAGAGTTACGACGCAACGCGGCGCCATCGGGGCGTTAATTCTCTCGCATCTGGGCCATCTTGCATGCATCAGTGTACAGAATGAGACGCACCTCGCCGACGCCACCGGCACGCGCTCGCTCGGCGGCGGCAGCACGCCCGTAACGGTACACGTCGGCGACGGCCCAGTCAGAGCAGGTTTGTGAGGGGTGTGGGCATGCTTGTGAGGGGTGTGATGACATTTTTGTGAGGGGTGAGGTACGTTTATTAGGGGTGTGAGGGCGCGTTTGTGATGGGTGTGAGGGCATGCTTGTGAGGGGTGTGGGGGCATGTGTTTGAGGGGTGTGAGGGTGCGTTTGTGAGGGGTGTGAGGGCAAGCTTGTGAGGGGGTGAGGGCATGTGTTTGAGGGGTGTGAGGACATGTTTATGACGGGCGTGACGGCATGTTTGTGAGTTTGTGAGAGGCGTAAAAGCATGTTTGTGAGGTGTGAGGTAGTCATGTGAGGGGTGTGAGGTATGCTTGTGACGAGGATGTGAGGCCATGCTAAAATCCTCATAAAACACCATAGTGTGCAAACATGGTGTCAATTTGACTATTTCCGCCAAACCGACAGTGTGCGCGCTGTACTACAGGCACCACAGGTACCACATGTACCGCACGTATTGGAGTCGTACCATGCTGTCAGAGAGGTGCCATGCCCACAGTGTCTGGGAACTAGCACCGGTGTTGGGGCGACACCATATCGCTGATGTCGGGGCAGTACCACACCGACAGTGTCTGGGAACTAACACCGATGTCGGGGCAGCACCGTGATGGTGCGTTGATCCGACGTAATCGGGCCAAGCTGCGGCGCACCGTCAATGGTGATCACAGTGTGGTGTGCGGTGTGACCCCGCCGACCCACATGTGACCTGAGCTGACACCACCGCCGGTCTGCCGTCCGCCCAGACGTACAAAAAAAAATGAGTCGGGAAGCGCCAGTACACCTCCCCACTTAACGCCGCCCGGACACAACTCAATCGCATTAATTGTGAACCGCGGGAACCACGTCTGATGTTCATTATGAGCATCTTGGAACTCGGCACATAAACTTGATGAGAATCAGGGGTCTCAGGGTAGCGTGACCTTGGTGTACCTGCATCTCAACCGAAAGCCTTGCACAACGGCCTCATGACGAATGACTACGGGACATGCCTTGAAGAACGTATTAACAAATGTCCACGCAGATGACGAATGTGGTTCCCAGACGCGGTGAAGGATTCTGTTGCTTCAGGGCGCCTGTAGACATGCTAACAGGTGCTAACGTGAACGGGATGCTTGCCGGCACGACACATGGTATGCGTCCACCAGTAGCCATGCATGTTTGGTTCTTCTGGGGCGGCGGAGTCAGGTACGGTTCCCACGACAGACGTGGGTTTTGAATACGGTAACCACGTTATACGGTGGGCACCGGGCACGCTTACCACAACAGACAGTTTTTGGTATGGTAACCACGATGGACGGCGGGTTTTTGGTGCGGCGATCACGGTAGAAGGTGTCCCCGGGGCACGGTACCCACCCGCGGTGGACAGCCAACATCCACGGCCCCACGCTGCTCATGCAGTTCTCGACGGCACCGATGCCGTCTCCTATTGTTTTCAGCGAGGTGCTCACGCCCGAGTGCCTGTGTTTATGCGAGTGCGTGCAGGTGCTTGTACGTGCATATGGATGGACTGGGGTTGGATCTGTGCTTTGTAATCCTCGATGTGGAGAAGTAACTTTGTGATAATGAAATATGGAGAAGATGTTTGCATTCAATCGTGTGACAAGGGAAGCTCAGTGTGTACATTCCACTGGATTCGGACACTTCCTCACACAGCGGTTAGTTCTTAAATGCCGCACGTCACCAGACCGAAGTATCAGGGCGGCAGTCTGTTAAGCATGCTACTATAAAAGCAACGCTTGTCGAAGTCCTGGTGGCTTGTACCTTCTGATAATGGTACCGGAGAGGCGTACATCCCATCTGCAACCACGACCTCGGTCCCGCCAGGGGCCAGATCAGGTCGGGTCATTTGATGACTGGGCTGCACACATCATCCACTTTCACTAAATCTTCTACGTATGAAAGAGGAACAAAAACCCCAACTCCAACTTCGCAACAAGAAAGAAGTAGGACTATTTTACAGCGAATAAGCGGCGGTTCTTTTGACGCTCGTACATGACCAACGGGTTGTTCATGTTTTCCTCCCGCAAATCTAGCATATTTTGGTGGGATTTACCGATCGTAGTACTAAAAGTACTCTGTAATGGCATGGTCTGAACAGAACATTGTAGGTATATTTCCTCTGGCAAAACCAGATAAGAGTTTATCAGATTCTCGGCTACCACCCTTTCCTTTCTCTTGACGTCCGAAAAGCTGACTGATGCTTACTCGTTACTAGTTATGTCATAGAACAATCATCGATGGCAGTGCATCGTCTAATATATTTCACGTATATGCTGAATGTCCATAACAAGAAGCATTTGCTGCCCAGCACCCGCTACTATTGTATAGTTTATTTCAAAAACTTTCAGCGATCACGCGGTGTCCGAACGCACCCCTGTCGACATGGCCCGTGCCGACGATTGGACACCTGAGCAGCACACAAAGGGTTGCTGCTGCCGGATGTATATTGCACATCGGACAGACAGGCCGCAGGCCGACAGGGACCGGAACTGATGCGCCGACGCGCGACTGGCGGCGGCGCAGAGGCGGCGCCACTCCTCCACCACTCGCAGCGCGGGCCCCGCGGGTCGTCCTGTCAGCACTCGCCGGCGCCGTGTAATCTCTCCATCCTCACGAGCCGCGCCACAATAAACAGACGGCAACGGTGCCTCTCGTCCGCCGCCGTCTGGGGGGCACCATCTGGCCGTGTTGACCGCCGTGATCTGGCCTGGCCTGACCGGGCTTATGCAGACCCGCCCTGGCCTGACCGGGCTTATGCAGACCCGCCCGCCCGTGATCCAGCCTGGCCTGACCGGGCTTATGCAGACCCGCCCGCCCGTGATCCGGCCTGGCCTGACCGGGCTTATGCAGACCCGCCCGCCCGTGATCTGGCCTGGCCTGACCGGGCTTATGCAGACCCGCCCGCCCGTGATCCGGCCTGGCCTGACCGGGCTTATGCAGACCCGCCCGCCCGTGATCCGGCCTGGCCTGACCGGGCTTATGCAGACCCGCCCGCCCGTGATCCGGCCTGGCCTAGCCGGGCTTATGCAGACCCGCCCGCTGAGAAAGTCGTGCCCAGCCGTGCTGGCTGACAGGGCTTCGTCAGCTAAGCGTGCCGGGTACACCACTGCACATACAGCAATGCACATTGCCGTAGAAAGCACACGACACCACACACTCAGCACCTCGCACTCGTCACCACAATACTACAGCATCACATTACATCACTGAACGAACGGCACCACACTACGGCACCACACACTCAGCACCTCACACTCGTCACCACACTACTACAGCACTACATTACATCACTCCACAAACGGCACCACACTACAGCACTACGCACAACACTACACCACAGCACTGTTCAAACAGCATCACATTTCAGCACCACACACAGCACCATGCTACAGCACCACATTACAGAACCACACAATCAGCACTTCGCACTCACCACCACAGTACAGCACTACACACTCAGCACCTTACACTCGCCACCACGCTACAGCACCACATTACATCACTACATAAGCGGCACCTCACTACAGCACCACGCACAACACTACACCACACCACTGTTCAAATAGCATCGCACTACATCACCACACTACAGCACCACATTACAGAACCACAAACTTGGCACCACATCATAGCACCTCGCGCTCAGCATCACACTACAGCACTACACACTCATCACCACATGATTACAACGGCATTACAACACTTTGCCATGAGCACTAAAGCATGAAGCAAGAATGAAACAGTAGAAGCGTCCGTACAGAGCGTTTTATGCTTCTGGTGCATGGCACATGCCAAGGCCGTGACACGATGGCACTGGGAAAATGCTTCATGTTTGCCGGTGAATAACGGATGAGTTAATGCAAAACTGCAATGTTGTAGCTAACTTGGCTCTTTCATATTAATCGACAATTGGGCAACATAAACAGGTGATGTATTTGAGTGCGTAAGTTGTCGTACCATGCCTACAATGCGTTTAATGACAATACTGAGAGAAAACCGTGCTCAATTTTCCGTAAGTACGCAAAGTTTAAACATGACTATCGGGATCATATTGCGTTTCTTTTGCTACCTTGCATGATTATCACAACACGGGGTGACCGTACAGTCGATGTAACAGAAACGTTTCATGCATGCTTCTTTGGGAACTTTGCTAAATGACCGCAAAGCACATTATTGCCCATGAACTGATAAAGGCCAACATTCATAACTTTACAATGGACATAGCTCTCAAACTTCGGGTCGCGCCACCCTTAAAATATATTGTAAACGATATTTTATTCGGCGAGACGATCCATAAGAACCGTATACTTCACTATTACATTCAACCATATACTTCACTACATACGCCCGAACAAAGCAAATTGAATTATAGGCTTCGTGCGCGACCCATATAGACAAACTTAATTCAAAATGTGTGGTCCTAATGGACTGCAAATGTCTCAAATAATGAGAAAAAACAATAATGGCAAATGACTCAAGCCTGTTGAAGCCATAACTTGTCACACGTTTGACAAAATGAACATGCTTGCTATTCCAAGCGGACCATTTATTTCGCCATGATATGCGACGTGCAAATATCACTTTAGCACGTCGACATCCCGAAATAACAAGAGATGAATATAACAAAAGATGGAAGTAGGAAGAGCTGTTGCACAAAGATCAATCGCCATCACCGCACTCGTGCGGCGTAGGTGTGCTTCAGTAGGCATCTGCGCTGAACCGGCTGTGGGTGAAACCAATGATTGCTCCGGATTCAGTCCCAATTAGAAAACACATACCTACCGTGCTCTGTCCCCAAACAAACGTCTGGGTGGACCCCTCCGCACGGAGCGTGTGTGGAATTCCGGCTAACACCGAAGTCCTGTTTCTTGGAACTACGATATTTGTTCCACGTGTAGCCTGTTACGTTGCCCCGGTGGGCAAAATTAGCCCAGCGTTTTCACCTTCGGTGCCTATTGGCCCGAAGGTGCCGAAAACAGCCCTTTCGTCGATAAAATTGTCGGTGTGTAGACGGCTAGATTACGGAGCTGTTGGCCTGCCGCCCCAGGTAGCTGCCATCTGTCGGTGTGTAGCTGGCCAAATTACAGCGCTGTCGGTCTGCCACTCCAGGTAGCTGCCACACGAAACCGGGCGAAATAACGAACCAACGGCTGCCTGAGTCACATGCTGCCGAGAGAGCAGAATCACGCCAATGGGACGCAATTATCTTGCGAGTTGGCGTGTTGGCGTGGTCGGACCCAGACTGGCAGACTGGGGCACTGATCCGGACCCCAGGCTAGTAGACTATGGAACTGAGATTAGCAGTCTGAGGAATTTGTCCAAACTCCAATCTGGCCGACTGGGACACCGGGCCGGACCCAGACTGGCAGACTCGGGCATCGGGCCGAACCCCGGATTGGCAGCCTGCGACACTGCTCCTGGTCCCAGACTGGCAAGCTGGAGCATTGCGCGGTGCCTCGATTTATAATTTAAACAAGAGCGGCTATTCCTATGTTATTATGAGACAACGACGGGTACGAACGTGGCAGACAAAGCATATATAAATAACCCTTTCGGATGCGGGTGTCGTGGTTTGGTAGTTTTCTACACAGGCAGGACAGCCGTCCGGCCGACATACCTCCGTAACGACTTGCCCTTCTATGCCACCTCTTCTCTAATTACTGTTCCGTGCTTCCAAACAACAGGTGAGGCGGTGCGGCCGCCGCCCGACTGATGTTGCCGCAGTTTGACCGCACGCCACATGGGAAAACCGCGCCGCACAGTCCATGTTGTCGCCAGGGATAAGCCCGGTGTGATATCACCGGTACTAAGATTTCAGACTGTCAGCGGATGCGCGCGGTGCGAAGTGTTGATCGCTGGAGTTGGCATGCTCAACACTAACCAATGCGTGAGTCGGACGAGGTGGCACCGCCGACTTCAGGCGACTGGTCACCGGGCAGATTGGACGACTCCGGACGTTTGCTGGTTGTTGAGGACGGATGGTGCTGGACGTGTGTGGGCCGTGGAGGACGGATGTTGACCTGGGCGGGTGAGTGGTCCCAGGCCGTTGTTGGCCGTGAAGGATAAATTGTTCCAGAGAAACGTTACTTTGGGAGGCAAACGGCTTCAAACGACAGTCGATAACTGCCAAAGACAGCTCTGTCACTCCTGACAGAAGGACAGGACTCCGGGGTGTGGAGGGCGGGGCCACTAGCTGAGGAGGACGAAACCCCTGGTTGTGTAGGACGGTGTCTCTGGCTGCGGAGAATAGGACCCCTGTCTCCGCAGAGGACACAACCCCTGGCTGCTGAGCATGGCACCGATGGCTACTGAGGATGCCGGGCTGCTGTTGGGACAGGGAGCGGTTTCAGAGACTTGCAATTTCCGCCGGTTCTGTGCTGGACTTAGCGCGAGCGGTGGCGTTCCGGCCGGCCGGTGGGAGTGGATCAGCGCCGACCGTGGAGCGTGCCGGTTCCGGACGATCGCCGGCTGTGGGCAGCGCGCGCGGCCGCGCGAGTGGTACCGGCTGCGCCACTGAGCCACTTCATGCGCCGCCACTCGCCGCCAGGACGCCCACTCAGCGCCGGCGCGGGCCGACACACACCAGCGGCGCCACCACCAGACCGCCACTGTGCCAGGTGGCCGGGCGCGGCCCGGGCTCCGGCCGGGCTACGGACCCGGTCCGGAAGCGACGCCGCCTTCCCAGGCGCCCCAGTCAGTTCAGCCTGAAGCCTCACTGAACTCTGACAGCCCCAAATCAATGCGTCCTAGTTATCGATGCGTAGGAAATAATCGTGGGCAGTATGTGCTATCATCGAATCATAATTTCAGTGGCCATCCCTGGCGCAGAACCACCAATTGGAGCAAACGGCATTCATCGTAATTATAATGCATTCCATTTCTTCCCACCAAATAACTGTGCACTATATCGCGTGTGCGCTAATGGTGGAGCACGATTGGCCGGCCATAGAAGACGCCTGATTGTTGGAACAGTGCTGCGTGGTTATCAAGGCAACCCGGAGTCCCAAGTAATCGCTCTCGTATGCAAAGAGTGGGAAAGTGAGTTCAGGTCACACAGAAAACGAAGCATCCCGCCACTCTATTTGCGGAACAATTCCGTGATCATTCATTTGAACTGTGCTCAATTCCCTAGCGGTATTCAGCGTCACTTCAACACTTCGATTTTCGGTGGCGACCAGCTGCAATGTAGCCACCACTCCTCGCAGCCGTCGAGCTCTTAGGATGCCAGTGGTCACAGACCGGAAACGTGACACGAGAGAGGAGGAGTTTGCTGGTCATTTAGAGAAAAAACTTCCCCCACAAGAATTCACAATAGCCCCGGAGTCCCATCTCGACGGCATTTAGGCACGCTAAAACATCGTCAGTGACGCATCTGTGTCGACATGGACACGAACAAAAACCGGAGCTGGCGAAATTAGAGCCAGGCAGACAGCCGCCAGAGCAAAAATGGACAGGAAACTAAACAGCAGACGCGGGGTGACGAAGAGAATGGCCAGGCCAGAATGCCTCATAATTGGTTGAGGACATCACAATGGGACCGTGCAGAAAAACGTAGGAAAGCTCTGAACCCAAAAAAAGGCCAGCAAGTGAGGCGTCCAACCAAGGACTGAGTAACGCAAGTAGAAGAGAGCTACAGAGAGCCGACTTAGTGACTTATCCGTGGTAACTCTTCTCACTCCTCATCGATGATATAATTTGCGTACCCAGCAGATGCCACTCCATTGAGGGTAGCTTAGTATTTGCTGATCAATGAGGTAGTGGTCCCACTAGACGGTGACGGATTGCCGACTCCACCAAACCAAGGTTCACTGCCAGGAGTGGCCCCTCCTCTTGGGAGTGGTTCCCTACTCGTTGGGAATGGTTATCTACTCGTTGGAAGTAGCTCCCTTCCATTTGGTGATGAACGACGTAGTGGCCCCACTAGATGGCGACTGATTGCGACTCCACCAAATCAAAGCTCACTGTGGACGAACGAGCCCTCGATATGCCAGGTGTGGAGCATGCTGGAGATGCAGGGAAACATAGCATGCTGGAGAAGCAGGGACACGTCCTCGGGTCTGTACATAGTGTGTGGGAGACTGCCGTGGACGGGGTGCTCCAGGCTGTTCTGCGCAGACACGTGGACGCGCTCTTGACTCGTAGTGTGGGGGGCAACGCACGAGCACATGGAGCCCATCCCGTCTGACGTGGGCCCATGAACACTGTTGTGCCGCATGATCACCGAGTGGGCTGCAGTGGACTGTCACTGGCTGCTGTCGGGGAAAGATCACACATCGACTAAATGTTGTCCGAAATTCAGTTTTAACCTGTGCCAACGTACTGCGAGATGTAGATAGAGGGAAAGAGGAAGGATCGCGAGTACCTTCATGTCATCCGGCAGCATCTACTGCAGTGCAAGGCACTCACTGATGTGGGCCCAGTACTGTACAGATGCTCCACTATTGTGCCTTGACTCCATTACTTTGTCCTTTGTTCATCATACCGAATCCTCAAAGAATGCCGGCTAGTCACAACTTCCCGCCTGAGAGCTTTGCGCCCTCGGGCCATATCTTTGAATTCCACTTGTGTGTTTTAACTTTCATGCGGTCAGATCAGTACATCGCATCTGATCACCATGCACCAGATGCACACAAGAAACCAGAATTTGGTGGGTGTCTCCTGGCGCCATCTGAAGTTATGCATTGTGTTGTGCACTGCTGTCACGATCAACTCTTTGGACGCCATTGTGTAGTACACTGCTGCCAATACCAACTCCTTGGACGCCATTGTGCAGTACGCCGCTGTCGGCACCAACTCCTTGGGCACCACTAGTGTGGAGCGTCGATCGGCGCTACTCCGCCGGCCGATGACAGATATGCGTTCTGCCGGATACTAGGCATTAGTTGGTATTCCGAGCTGTATCCGCAGCCTGAGAACCGTCTCCACACGCCACGCATGACAACTGGGCGAAGGGAGGAGAGAGGGGGAGGGGCGACCACGAATAGAAGAGCGCCATGAAGTGACTGTCGTCAGAAATAATGACGTCAATTTAGGCCATGCACCGATTAGCTTAATCTCGTCATCTCGCTAAATTACTCCAGATGCTTTATAATTTAGTCCCGCTAAATTATTCACCCGTACATTCACTTCCTCATACCGACACAGGACACACAAATCTAGTGCACAAACGGTTGGCATCATAGTGCCGAGACAATGGCGAACATAGTGCGATGAATCCAAAAACAAAGACATCGCCAGACCAGGCAGATTGTCTATTGTTCACTCACCTCTAATTATGCATTTCCGAGAAGGACATGTGAGAATATTCGGACCGGCACAGAAAGGGGCACATTCGCTGGACGTTGACCTTACTCTAAGATTACGAGAGTGGCATCAAAAGATTCGAAGATCAAGAGTGCTGTACTCTTAGGAAAGTATATTCTGGTACACTAAAAAACTCTCTTGATTTACGTATGTCCACTTTTCTGACAGACGAGCCCATGAAACCTGCGACCATCACCGGCTAATGAAGACATTCAGTGCAGGGGCCAGCATTTTTCCGGGGAAGGGGGAGTGGTGGGAAAGAATGCGGGTGATTTGTATTTTAGTGGGCCCGGTTGGTGGGGCCCACCTTCCATTTCTCCAGAATTACCCCTTTCGGAAAATTCAGACAGCCATCTATTTCAGGGATCCACTGCCTTCCCAATTATTGCAATATTTGGTTGGTTATTGACTTTACGACACATCGACCGTTGAGTCATGTAGCGTTGCCAATCTCTCATGCCGATTGGTCGCGGACGAAGAGTAGCGACAGGTGAGACTCGAACTTATTGCAATATTTAAGCCATTTGCCTGTTATCAGCCCATCTTTTGACTCCAGCACATCGTGAGCACGGCAGGAACTTGGTCCGATTGATGGATGTATGGCAAGGAAAGCTGTCAACCACAAGGGTCAATGTGTCCATGTGACTGTGTCTGTCACGTCATTGTCAGATTGACCGGCCGTACATCTACAATCAGACAACAAAGTGTCCACCCATGTCCATGGAGACGATCGCCCCTTTCGCGATTCCCACCGGCTACATCACTGTCGTCGATTCCTTTATCCCAATCCTTTGTCTAGTGTATCTTCAGACTGCTCCAAGATTCCTTGATCGTACCAGAGACGTCCATAAGCACATGGGGTCCAGAGCAGATTTTCTGCATAAGGGTCCACCACCAGACACCGTTTGGCAGAAATTATTGGAGTGAAAAGGGGAAAATAGTCAAGTGGAAAATAGTCAGTTGGAAAGTGACGAACCAGACCAACTAGGACGAACGCCCACGTTGTATGGGGACTTCGAAAAGGAATCTGCGGATCGGGTCATTAGTCTCCCTTACATTGTTTATGCACCGATGACGAAAGACACGCTTGCCGAAGTGGACTATCAGTCCGCAGATGGACGGCGAGTGCAGCACCAATTCAACAATAACAAACAGTACATTGACCCAGACCCAGTTGAAAGCTTCCTCAAACAAAACCCACAGGTGTCGTTGCGAAAGTCACAGGATCCAGCTCGGCACGACTGAGAGGTGCAGTAAGTGCGAAGCTACAGACTTACGGTAGCACTCTGTGGCTCAGTTATACCGACAACACCCACACCACAGAGTGTGAAATGTAGATGAGACTGAACAGAAACCAAAAGAAAACCAGAACGTCAGTGACAGAAAATCCTGCCGTTATCGCGAGGGAAGGTCAAAAGAAGGTAGAACAAATGACAAGCGCAAAACGGGCACAATCAACGACCGGCATGACACCTATCAGTGCGTCAGGGGACTCGGCGACCCCTAAGCTGTAAGAAATGGTCGCTTGTGGAGATCAGCAATGCGTCACGAAAACAAGGCTTTGTGTGTGATCTGCACTGAGTGATCTGTATGTGTGCTCTTAGACATGAGTCGCATTATGTGGAGGCACTTATCCTTATTTCGCATCATGGTGTGGGTCACCGACGGCACTCAAGTTTGAAAGTGACTATGCTATTTGTTTTTGCTGTACACTGTCCTGGGTTCTATAATGGGTTTACGTTAGCGAAAGTACAGTCAATGCTGGTAGACTCATGTTGAATCTCAGCAACACTGATGTAGCATAGGCCGCATCTACCCCATATTATTTTCCACTCATGCTTGTAGGCATTCATTCGTGCGCTAATACATTTTTGGATTTGGTTCTCCCTTAACTCCTGGGGGAAGCGTCCCGTAACCCCCTCCCTTATCCGGTCATCCATCATGGTCAAAACTAGGTGAAAGCTTGCAATTGCAAAAGCAAGAGGTCACAGTAGAAAACACAGAATGAAGTGAGTAAGTTAACCTCCATTCCCTGGCCAAAACATTGGGGACCCACACTAAACACGAACTACCTAAGTGCTGTCCGAGGTGCTGTCTACCTTCCCCTAAAACAGAAATAGGGACAACATTATCGTTGCAGCAAAAGTGCAGCAGCGCATTGGACGCGCAACAGGTACTCCTCATTGGAAGTGCAATAGGCACGTTTTATTGGAATGAGTTGTACCTCACTGGACGATTTTGCCCCATCGGAGGGTGGCTTCTCATTGGAAGGGTGCTCCTCATTGGAATGAGTGCCCTGGTATTGGATGCCCATTATGGGTCTGGGGTTCCTCAGACAAATTTCACGGGAAGGGTCCCAAGACCTCCGGAAGGCCTCTGGTAACGCCACTGACGGGGCACCACGGCCCGGGTTGGCGGTCAGAGGGCATTAGTAGTCGGTCTATCTGACCGTCCGGATGGGACCAAGAAGGCCGTATCGGGACAGAGCTTGTAATGTTTCTCGACACGCGAGGTCGTCGTTAGACGAATGTCAAGGGTATCCGGCCTGATTACAGGACCGTTTCGGCTCCTTACCGCCAGGTTTGGCCAGCGATGTGAAGATCTTTAGAACAGGGAAGGATTGATCGATCAAAATCGCACTGTGCCCCATAGAGTGTAAATTTAGCCCGATCACGACGCTTGGTCTGCCCGACTTTGCATTATGTGAGCGATGGAGGGGTATGAATAGTCGCACTACCCACAAGTGTTGGAGACGTGAATCACTGCACTACTGGTGGCTGGAGAACACACCGTTAAATCCACAGAGCACGGTGAGCCTGGCCAACATGGATGACGGTGGACCTGGCCTACAGAGAAACCATGAACATGGTGAGCCTGGTCAACATGGATGCCATCAGCACGGTGGATCTGGCCTTCAGAGCACGGTAAGCACGGTGGACCTGGCTACAAAGAAGCCATCAGCACGGTGGGCCTGACCTACAGGAAAGCCATAAACACGGTAGCTTTGAATGTGTGAGTTCCAGCTTTAAGTAGAAGAGTTCTTAGAGATGCTTCGAGATATGATCAATCTGCCCCAGTTATTTCCATCGCCTCTTCTAGCAGAAGCATCTCCCCAAACACTGGAGATATGTCTGCCGCCCCGGAAAACCCATCTCTCCAACTGCCGGAAGCCCATCTCGCCGATTCCTCAAGATCCATCTCTTAGACTTCTGCAGACCCATCTCGCCGATACCTGGAGACCCGACTCGCCGTCCCTCTGCCAGTCGGTGGCCATGACCGGCGGCGGGGAGTGCTCCAGTTTCCGGACTTCATCTCCGGGACGTAGCGCCACCAGTGAAGACTGCCGCCGGCGGTCAGCTCGTCAGCGCGTGTAATGGCGGGTGTAGCCGGCCGGCGGCGTACCTGCGTCAAACCTGGTCAGCCTGGCGCCGGGTGTCCATCGCAGCACCGGGGGCTCATCGCAGAACCGGGAGCCATCGCAGCACCGGGGGCTCACCACAGAATCGGGAGCCATCGCAGAACCGGGGGCTCACCACAGAATCGGGAGCCATCGCAGAACCGGGGGCTCATCGCAGCACCGGGGGCTCATCGCAGCATCGGGAGCCCATCGCAGCATCGGGAGCCCATCGCAGCATCGGGAGCACATCGCAGCACCAGGTACCCTCGCTGTCTGGGCTCGGTTAGAGTGTGGCGCACTGTCGGCGAGTGGGTGTCGTTCATCCAGCCCAAGTTCAAAGCGAGGTCGAGCCATTGCGGACAGGCAGGGGGTGATCCACACGTGGAGCAGGGGGTGCTCCACACGCGGAACGGTAGGTGCTCCACACGCAGCAAATAGTTATTGCACTCCCTTTGCCCATGGCTCGCGGGAGTCTGCAATTACTCACACGTTAACACCCGGCTCGGCGCAGATTTGTGCCATTTTTACTCAAACGGCAGCCGGTAATTTTCACACTAAAGACCTGGCAAATAATAAAACGCTGGCATAATTCCACTAATTTCCGTTCCACGAAGGGCACCGTTTAAACGGAGGGGAGGCCGAGTGTCTGGGAGCGCCGGCACGCCTGTGAAACGCTCCGCAGCTCTAGACGCCCAGAGGTCATCCAGAGGCCATCCAGGGGTCAGCAATGGCAGGAGCGCACGCCGCTACAGACTGACGGCCGTCGGCACCTTTGACCCGGAGGCTACAAGTCGACGCGCGGCCAGCTACCGTGATGTCACAGGACAAGCAGTCACGTGACCAACTGTTGTGACCGATGGTCACGTAGCCAACTGCTATGACCTATTGTCACGTGACCAACTGCTGTGATCGACAATTGTTTAATAGTTTCTGCTTTTCTTGAGGCACTCAGATATTTAACTGACAGTATAGGAGGTAGCGATTTATAGTGAATGATAGTTAGCTTTTTTTGTCGGTTGTTTAGCAAGTGTGTTTGGTGTTGAAGTTTAAGATAGTTTAATTAGTAGTAAGTTGGGGGTATTCATAAGTGCTGTGTGACTGTTCATTTTTCTGTCTAGCCATAAGTGATATCAAAGGGATATTTATATAGTTGTCTACTTGTGTGGAAGACAATTAGATTAGACATCTTGTTTAGTTATTTAATTTATTTACAAAACAAAACAAAACAAAAAACAAACAATTGTTTAATAGTTTCTGCTTTTCTTGAGGCACTCAGATATTTAACTGACAGTATAGGAGGTAGCGATTTATAGTGAATGATAGTTAGCTTTTTTGTCGGTTGTTTAGCAAGTTAATTTAGCAAGTTAATTTGAATCTAAATCTAGGCATAAGCTGCAGCGTTTAGGATGGTTTCGACCAGGATGCAGGCACTAGAGGAAGAAATTAGGACCCTTAAGGCAGAGGTTTCCAACCTCAAGGCTGCCCTTGTTGCACAGGGTAGGCAAGATAAAGCAACAAGGGGTCAATCCGTAGCAGGGACATCATATGCCCAGGTGGTCGCAGGCCACCAGGTAGCTGAGGTTTCCCCTACTGTGGAGGTGGCTGGGATCTCTCAAGAGGAGAGTGTTAATAGTGTTAATAGTGAACAGAGGAGGTGTAGTTCTGGTAGGTCACAGGAGGGGAAGTGGCATGAGGTCAGGGGGTGGAGGATTTGGAGACGCGAACCTAAGGAAAGGGTCAGTGAGTGGCAGGTGGCAGGTGGTAGGAGCGGGAGGAAGTGTAGCCGACCGGCCCAGCGGGCAGGCATAGTAACAACAAATATGTTCCAGGCATTGGATGACTGCCCCCAGGATAGCAGTAGTAAGGAGTCAGTGCTGGTCATAGGAGACTCTCGTGTGCGTCATTTAGAGCGGGTATTTTGTAAAGGTAGGAGGGACAGGAGGTGCATCACCAGGCCTGGTGCCAAGGTGAAGGACCTGGTACCTGCGGTGGCACAGGTCACCAGTGATCACCAGTTTGACACAGTCATAGTGCATGTAGGGGTAAATAACATAGGTCATACTAGGAGCGAGGAGCTTCTGCGGGAGTACAGGGCCCTTCTGGCCACCCTGAAGGGTACCAATAGAGTGCTTGTAACAGGAATTTTGCCTAGGGCTAGAGCCTCCCCTGAGTGGAGCTCTAGGGCACTGGCAGCTAACACCAGGGTAGGAAAGCTCTGCCAGGAGCTAGGTTTTACATTTGTAGACGAGTGGAGCAGGTTTTATGCATCGTGGGACCTCTATCAGAGGGATGGCCTGCATTTTTCTGAGAAGGGGGTCCATATGTTAGGCAAAGTATATGAGCATGTCCTTCAGGGAAACTAGGAAATGGGGTGGGGAGGGATGAAATTGCATTGCCAACTCAGGAATATTCCAATAGTGTCAGCCAAGGCAATAGAACCTCAAAGTCTGCAAATAGGGACAGCAGCAACTCAAGGGGACAGAGTTATAGTTCATCTAGTGATAAAAGAACTCCTCAATATGAAAAAGCCAAAGGTGGTTATGGAGCATTTGTTAAGTGTATGATGTTTAATGCTCAGAGTATCCGTTCCAAATTTGATGAGTTCAAGTGTTATGTTGCTGAGGAGGAACCGGATTTTGTTTGCATTACGGAGGCATGGGTCAGTGAAGGATATTTTGGAGATAACTTACAGGACTATGAGATCCAGGGATACAATATGTTTTCGTGCAATAGGGGTCCAGCAATGAAAGGGGGTGGTGTAATGCTCTATGTGAATAGCTTATTCAGTTCTCAAAAAGTAGCAGGTGGGGATAAAAATGTGTCTGTGGAGTCCATTTGGCTTGATGTCACTGTGGGAAAAGGCAACAGCAATACTCTTAGGATAGGAGCTTTCTACCGATCAGGAACCCTGCCACATTCTCAGCAACTGGAGCTTGACCAGGTGATTTGTGAGGAAATCAGTAGAAACTTTAAGAGGAAGTGCCTTATTCTCGGTGACTTTAATCTAAAAGGTTATGAAAATGCTGGTGTTGGCTCCCCATCATGCAAAATGTTCAGGAAATGCCTTGAAGAGGACCTGTTCTTACACCAGTTTGTATCGGAACCTACCAGGCATGGTTCATTCTTGGACCTTGTATTCTCGGATTTAAGTGACTTGGTTCAAGACTTGACTGTAGGCGAAACTCTGGGAAAAAGTGACCATAACATAGTTAGATTCAAGGCACATGTAGGGGAAATTATCAAGGATAATTTGGTAAAGGTTCCAAATTTCAACAGAGCAGACTTTAACGGCATGAGAGCGGCTTTAAGTGCCATCAGATGGGAAGAAGAATTCTCCAATTTAAATGCCTGTGAAATGTGGGAAAAGTTCAAATCTTACTTAAAGGAAACTCAGATTAGACATGTCCCCCAAAAGCAAAGACGCAAAAGAAGGGTAGGAAAGCCAGCATGGCTTACACCAGACGTGATAAAAGCAATTAGGGCTAAGAAAACTGCATTTAGAGTTTTTAAAGAAGCCTCAAATGTCATTAATCTAAAGGCGTATCGAAAAGCTAGAGACACTGTGAAGGAAAAAACCAGAGCAGCAAAGCAAGCAAAGGAACTGGATTTAGCTAGAAACTGTAATGGGGACAGTAAAAAGTTCTTTAGTTTCTACAAGCTGAGTAAAGTTTCTAGCACAATTGGTCCACTGGAAGTAAACGGGACTACATTGGGTGAGGATAGTGAGATGGTTGAGGAGCTGAGCAAGCAGTTCAAATCGGTGTTTACATTGGAAGATATGACCAATCTGCCGACCGTACACCATAGTTCAGTGACATGGGATCTGACAAATGATGTTGATTTCATTGGTAGTGATGTTCTTTACAATCATATCAGGAAAATAAAGCCAAATAAGGCAGCAGGACCTGATGATATTTATGCTAGGGTGTTGCGGGAAACTGAAAAGGAACTGGCATTTCCACTTAGTATAATATTTTGTAGATCAGTTTCACATAATGAAATTCCAACCGATTGGAAAAGGGCAAATGTAGTTCCTATTTTCAAGAAAGGAGAAAGAGGGAAAGTTGAAAACTATAGGCCAATAAGTCTCACATCCCTAGTCTGCAAGGTACTCGAATCAATTATCAAGGATAGAATAGTTAGTTATCTGGAAGGTAGCAGATTGATTCAAGATACTCAACATGGATTTAGAAAAGGACGATCGTGTCTCACAAACCTCTTGGACTTTTTGAACTTCGCCACAGAACAATTTGATCAGGGAAATCAGGTTGATGTAGCATATCTTGACTTTAGTAAGGCCTTTGACAAGGTACCCCATAAACGGTTAATGATACAGCTTCAGTCCCATGGTATTGCAGGTAGCATCTTAAAATGGATAGAGTTGTGGCTTTCAGATAGACAGCAAAGAGTGATGCTAAATGGTACAAAGTCATCATGGCAAAATGTTCTTAGTGGAGTCCCCCAGGGGTCAGTACTAGGGCCATTACTGTTCATTATATTTGTAAATAACATTGAAAGTGGCCTAAGCAGTAAAGTTTTGAAATTTGCAGATGATTTGAAGGTCTTTAGGGCAATAACAGGTCAGGATGAGCATATCTCGCTGCAAAAAGACTTAAACGAACTTGTGAAGTGGTCCGAAGAATGGCAAATGAAATTTAACTTTGATAAGTGCAAAATCATGCATGTAGGTAAGCAGCATATGAAGGCTCCATACTTGATGGGTGGCCAAGTGCTATCAGTGACTCAACAGGAGAAGGATTTAGGTGTTATTCTAAACACAAAATTGGGGGCATCAGAACAGACCAAGGAAGCCAGGAAGAAGGCACTGAGAATGCTCGGGGCAATAAATAGGAATGTATCATACAGAAGTGAGGAAGTGATCAGGAAGCTTTACTGTGCATACGTCAGGCCACATTTGGAATACTGCATCCAAGCTTGGTCTCCTAGCTATGAAAAAGATTGTTGGCTTTTAGAGAGAGTACAAAAGAGGGCTACAAAAATGGTTAATGGCATAAGCAACCTGGCATATGAGGAAAGATTGAAGAAATTGAATATGTTTTCACTTAGATATAGAAGGCTGAGAGGAGATCTCATCGAGGTCTTTAAATTTGTCAATGGTCTGGAGAGGGGATACCTTGGGGAAATGTTTGAATTTAACAGAAATGATGCAATTAGAGGTCATAAATTCAAAATTAAAATTAACCACAGCAGAACAAGGTTAAGGCAAACTTTCTTCACCAACAGGGTAGTGGAACACTGGAACCAGCTGCCAGAAAACATCGTCAGTAGCAGCACATTGAACATCTTTAAAAACAGCATAGACAATCATTATAAGAATAGAGGGCTTGCTTTTCAGTATTACAGGGAGGGCTGATTGGCAGATTTGGTGGGCAACTGGTTCAGTGTACAGAGTGCAACCAAGAAGGGCCCTTGTGGCTCAGAGTTGCACTAATCTTTTATGTCTTTGTCTTTATGACAAGCTGTTGTGACCGATGGTCACGTGACCGTTCACCGATGCATAAGCTGTGACGGTACCACTGGCGTGACGGCTGACGGAGTGGACGTGCGGCGACCCGATAAGTTCTACGGCCTACCCGGCGCGCGGCCGCCCACCGCCGGCCGAGCACCGAGCACCGAGCACCGAGCACCTGCCGGCGCAGCGGCGTCACAGGCACCGAAGCTTCTCCTCGAGCGGGCGCGCGAGGTGCGGGTGCCGGCGGCCAGTTGGCGTACTCATTAGTGACGCATGTTGGCGGTGGCCGTAGGCGGTAGGCGCGCCGTCCGGCAATGGCGCGCTGGCGGACCAGTTCTGGGTCTGCCGCGGCACACAGCGTGGCGCACAGGTTCACCCGCCATCGGTCCCGCCGGCGCCACGCACAATTACTAACCTGCTGAATACACGGCGCCGCCTCAACTACCAGCCTTTGTCTCAGCGAGGACGGCTACTGCAGCTGCTGCGGGCACAAACAACTGCTGGCTGCCGGCGGGTCATTAACATAGGCAGAGGGCACCATCAGCAGTGAGCACGGTGGCGCCGCGCCGCGCCCCGCCCGTCTGCTGCCCATGGCTGCACCAACCACGGCATACACGTGGTGCCACAGTACACCCGTGTGCTGCCCATGGCCGTACAGACGGCGGCGACTGCACGTGGTGCCACAATGCACCCGTCTGCTGCCCATGGCCGTACAGACGGCGGAGACCACGGCACACACGTGGTGCCACAATGCACCCGTCTGCTACCCATGGCCGTACCGACGGCGGCGACTGCACGTGGTGCCACAATGCACCCGTCTGCTGCCCATGGCCGTACAGACGGCGGCGACCACGGCACACACGTCTCTGCGGTATATTTGCCTCTCGTTTATCGTGTCATGCCGACGTTCTTCTTTCTGACATCTATGCTCATAACAATAGTTTAAGGAGCCAGCAGAACATAAACGACGAAATGGAACTGATACATAAGTTTGATCGACTAGTTTGCTGACCTATCGCATCACCGAAAAACGTCGACTGCTAACGCATGCTGGCTGGTGGACGTTCTTCCTCGTCCGCCATGATGACGCGCTATGTCGCCAATCCACCCTCTCCCATCTCCCTAGCGGGTCGCACGCAAATATCACCTCTGAGCGATACGATCTTAATTGCGGCGAAATTCCGCAATCATGAGAATTTATCATCCAAGAGCCACAAACGCAATCTGCCGCCACATCAGCGGTGCACACTGGGGAGGCATGTGTAGGGCAGTGGCGTGCATGTGCACCACTCTCACGCGAATTTCCGTGCAAACCATCGAGCGACAGCAGACCAGTCTGTATCGCTGGCATTTCTGACTGTGTCGGGCGCCAGCACAGCACCGCAGACATCGTCTGTCTCAGCCGTGGCGACTGTGACCCACCAGCCGGTGGCAGTGGAGGCGAGGTCACCGACATGCCGCCTGTGACCCACCAGCCGGTGGCAGTGGAGGCGAGGTCGCCGACATGCCGCCTGCTGACACTGATACTGGCGGACAGCGCGCGCCTGCTGACACTGACACCAACGGACACAGCGCACGCCTGCTGACACTGATACTGACGGACAGCGCACGCCTGCTGACACTGACACTAACGGACAGCACACGCCTGCTGACACTGACACTAACGGACAGCGCGCCTACTGACACTGACACTGACGGACAGCGCACGCCTGCTGACACTGACACTGACGGACAGCACGCGCCTGCTGGGTCAGTCTCCGTCTGCGGCGTTCTGCTGTTCTTCACCTTCTTCTTCACCGGTGAAAATTGGGGTGGCGGAAAATGGCCAAACAAGGGAAACATAATTGCGCGGACAGAGCTCATTGAGATGGTATTCCCTATCCTTTTTTATAATTATGCCCATTAGGCACTTACCTGAAACCCACCCACTATTTCACTTGTTTGTTAATTGGTAATAATGACAAGAAAACAGCATAAGAGGCGACATTTTCGATCACAATAACTATTAGTTTATTTTGATGGCGTGGATCAGTTCACCAAAGCAAGCATCAGGGTAATAGTTCCAAATGATGAAGAGTCAGAATCAGTTTAGGTTCCTAAAATAAATCACCTGTTTTAACTCATAAGTAAATTGGCGTTGGGTCCTGTGTGGGTGGAATGTATGGGCGATGTGGGTGCTGTGTGGGTGCAATGTGTGGGCGCTATGCGGGTGATACGTGGTAGCCATGGGCGGACAATACGTACAGAAGGGAAAGCAGTCACAATACGGCTAGGATACCATTCGATTACAAGCAAAATATGGAGAAATTGCGCACTGGAGCGGCGTTCAGTATGGTCATGCCTCTCCATTTGGCTTTGTCTGACTCCTACACCAATACCCACCGTCACCTCAATGTCACCTGCGTACACAGCCTTGGGAATACAACGTTTCTTTCACATTGCTTTCCAGCCGAAACAGACCGACAGCCGACATATCAACTGTCAGGAACAGACACAGGCGAACAGACCTGGCCCGGTTCATCAGGTCATAATACGTTTGGAGGAAATAACTATATACGCAATAACGTACCTTATCACTTAATACGCACGAGCATGCAGTTCCTCTTCCTCTAAGAGTAACGTCACTTAGCGTATGAGGGTCCGCCCCTTTCACTTCTGTCCATATGCCATTCCATATGGGTCCTGTCCTAAAGTGACACATCAACGGATGTTAAGAAAAGCACAGTACGTGAGGAACATGAATGCTACGTATGGTATTTCAGTAACTTTCTCACTGATAAAGTGTCATGGGATACAATTATATTTCTTATTAAAGCCCACTAAACCAAGCACTGACGACTTCAATATCTGACTTATCTGTAGGATTGCTTGCATTGCATCTGGTCACTAAATGTTGGCAGGGTAGCTGGATTCAACAGACAAAAAATATACACAATTCCATGTGCCAGGAGATGACACTTATGTGCCGCCAGTGACCTGTCCTGCAAGGTGCTTTGCTGGTTGTAGGAGCTAGGCAATACTGGAACGGCTGAACATCTCCAAAAGGATATTCCATTTTAACTTCAGTTATAGCTTTATCTGCATCTCAGTTATGCGATCTTATCTATGGCTTGCTAGCGAAACAACTAGGTTCGCAACACATTGCTTCCGGCAATGTATCGCAAGTTGAAATATTTTATAATTATAAGATCATATTAATATCCACGCATCTCAAACGGAGAGGAGCACAGATATCTCCAGGAGTGAGCGGAGATGGCAAGTCTCCAGCAAAATTAAAGTAGGATAAAGTTCCTGGCGCCGGGATAGCTTTCAGTCGGAGTAAAAAGACCTCGTGGGGACACTCCCTATGCCCTTCCCTAACGGATACAATACCACACCACTACTTGTTAATGCAGCACCGCATTCGGTAGAGAGCGTGAACCCTGGATAGTTCTCGATGAAATCCCTCACTACACCAAATACTTGGAAGTGCATATAGTTCAATTGAGTTCTAAGATCATAGACCATGACACGTAGCATGTCCAGTATTTTACACGACACCGGGGCATTTGAAATGAAGGATAGAAGGAAGCAAAGAGCAAAGGCAAAGGCAAAGGACAGGACAGTGTAGAGAGCAGGGCAAGAAACAAGAAAGGGCAGCGCATACGGTGAGGTAGATGTTAAGGCAAGGAAGAATGGAGGGCAAGGTGGACAGATGACAAAATATGGTTCGGGTAGCAGAAAACAAGTTGATAGGGGGACAGGATGAAACATTTATTAAGTGGCAAAAAGGCGAAGCAGGCATCCAATGAGACGAATCCTAAAACTACGGCAAAGACGGGCGACTGAGTGCATCCCGATAATGAACTGCTTGATCTGACTTAAGTACCACTCAGTGCCATAGCATAGACTTATCAAAGTCCTCTCGGTGGTGCATGTCTACTAAAAATAATCTCGAGATGCGTGTATGATCCGAACTGGCGACTGCGACATCCGTTCCACTCGAGGGCGGGTCAGGTAATTTCACCACTCGCTCACACACATCCGTGTGCATTGCACTGATGACTTACCCCTGATACCCTTGTATGTGGAACATTCAGATTTTTACACCGAAAATTTCGAACCTGGATGTGTCTTGCGAACGTTTCTTTTTATTTCTGGATCGGCTGCAACATACTTGAAGCGGAAAACGACCTCGTAGAACGTAAGTTTCTCGCATCTTAGATTTCTCTAGTTTCCCATCCCCGGTTATTTTACGATTATCTGAAAATTCTACTCGCGGGACTCACCTTGACGCCATCGATGATCTGCTGACACTGGTTGACGTCTACCCGGTCGTCGACGCCGACGACCAGTCCGCTGTAGCCGCCGTGCACCAGCCGCACGCGGGACGCCGAGCATGTGGCGAGCGCGGCACACACCAGCACGGCCGGCCACACCAGCATGGCCGCTGAGGTGGCCATGGCCGGGTGTGATGTCACTCAGACGACGCGCACCTCACACCGGCAACACGCACCGTCCTCAGACGAGCCGCGCTCAGTTCTGCCGGTCAGGTGGCTGCGAGGTCGGAGCGGCGCGCTCAGGAGCAGTCTGCGACAGGCGGAGTGCGGGCAGCTCGCGCCGACCGGCGGTGTCCGTCGGTGCTCGGTCCACTGTCGAAGTGTTCACTGTGCGCCGACACCTTACCAACTGCGGACGCGGACCTTGCCTCCACGTGCGCTCCAGTTCACCTTCCGACGCACACTGGCTGGACTAGCTCCTTGGCTCGTTCACGCAGCGAAGGCAGCCGACCGGCCGCCAGGGCGGCGGCACCGTCGGCGGCGGCCGCCCGTCCGGCGGCCGGCGCCTTGGCCACCGCTAATGGGCGAGTGGCCCCGTCGATCAGAACCTCGCCACATGTGCAGATCCATCGCGCTACGCCCCGCAGATCGGTTATGCGCCTTCTCCGCCCATAATTCTCCGCTGTCCAGACGTTAATGGCGCTCGGTGCGGGAGCACACTGGCCGCCGGGGGGCAGCCACAACAAGTTCTGCAGTGATTCCTGCTTCCTGGCAGACAGCCGCGCGTGCTCGCGGCGCCGCTACTTGCGGGCGTTACGGCGAGACTCAACTGCCGCTGTGCAAATCATTGCCACTGCTGCCGGGCGATGAGCCATGCAATCTGGCCACTGATGTCTTATAGTCATGATGCCAGAGCCGCCGGGGGGTGGGCCCTGCAGCCTGGCCACTGATGCCACGGCTTCCGGGCGATGGGCCCTGTAACCTTGCCACTGATACCACGGCCGCCAGGGGGTGGGCCCTGCAGCCGGGCCACTGATGCCACGGCTTCCGGGCGATGGGCCCTGTAACCTTGCCACTGATACCACGGCCGCCGGGCGGTGGGCCCTGCAGCCTGGCCACTGATGCCACGGCCGCCGGGCGATGGGCCCTGTAACCTAGCCACTGATGCCACGGCCGCCGGGCCATGGGCTCTGTAGCCTGGCCACTGACGTTTTACAGTCATAAGCACGGTCTGCTGACCGCCGCTGCCCGCCCAGTCGCCGTCTCGGCGACCGCCATCTTCCCCGAATCGACCGCTGCACTCCTCACGACGACTGCTGTAAACGGCGGTGACAGCCGGAGGCTGCCGTGGTCAGCCCGGCAAACTGCTGCCGTAATGTGTCTGACGGAGGGTTGTCCTTGTCAGCCGGGCAAACCGTCACAGGGCGCTGCCCCTGGCTGACCGGCCAGTCACAGGGCGCTGCCCCTGGTCTGTCCAGCAGACAGTCACAGTGCGCTGCCCCTGGTCTGTCCAGCAGACAGTCACAGTGCGCTGCCCCTGGTCGGCCGGACAGACAGTCACAGGGCGCTGCCCCTGGTCTGTCCAGCAGACAGTCACAGTGCGCTGCCCCTGGTCGGCCGGCCAGACAGTCACAGGGCGCTGCCCTTGATCGGCCCAGCAGACAGTCACAGGGCGCTGCCCTTGATCGGTCCAGCAGACAGTCACAGGGCGCTGCCCCTGGTCGGCCGGCCAGAGAGTCACAGGGCGCTGCCCTTGATCGGCCGGACAGACAGTCACAGGGCGCTGCCCCTGGTCGGCCGGACAGACAGTCACAGGGCGCTGCCCCTGGTCGGCCGGACAGACAGTCACAGGGCGCTGCCCCTGGTCGGCCGGCCAGACAGTCACAGGGCGCCGCTCTTGATCGGCCGGCGAGGTTCACAGGGTGCTGCCCCTGGCTGACCGGCCAGTCACAGGGCGCTGCCCATGGCTGACCGGCCAGACAGTTACAGGGCGCTGCCCCTGGCTGGCCGGCCAGGCAGTCACAGGGCGCTGCCCCTGGCTGGCCGGCCATCCAGTCACATGGCGCTGCCCCTGGCTGACTGGCCATCCAGTCACAGGGCGCTGCCCCTGGCTGACCGGCCAGACAGTCACAGGGCGCTGCCCCTGGCTGACCGTCCAGACAGTCACAGGGCGCTACCCCTGGCTGACCTGCCAGACAGTCACAGGGCGCTACCCCTGGCTGACCTGCCAGACAGTCACAGGGCGCTGCCCCTGGTCGGCCGGCGAGATTCACATGGCGGTACCATGGTGCCACTTGGACACTGGACCGACCCCGGTGCCGCTAATTGGCCGTCAAATGGCGGGTCTGGCGTGGCGGGCTCCGTGAAACAGGCGTCTGCATCCTCTCACGTGTGGAGTCGAATGAGCCAGACTATCCGGCCACCACACCGTGCGCCCCCGGTCACCTGCTGCTATTGTAGTACGGTATGGCACTCACCTTCTCTGGAGATACTCATCTGGAGATTGTCACATGTCTGGCGCAGTTCCCTTCCCCAGTTTTTTTTTTCGGTTGTGTGCTAAACCTGTTTCTATCCGTTGAAGGATTCACCTTATATATATATATTGGATGTATTGGATTTATATATATGTTTATACACACATATATGTATTTATATGTTTATACCCATATATATATATATATATATATATATATATATATATATATATATATATATATATATATGCATGAACACACATATATGGATAAATTTGCATGCATAGGTGGTGAATGTGCTTCATCGAAGTTCTCGTGCAAGACTATTTTACAGTCAGCGACGGTCTCGAAAGGAAAATGTATGCATGAAATGTTTCACTTTTCTCAGGCCGCCATTGTGACAGTGTTGAATATCGAAGACATGCATGCAAATATTTTCTCAGGGAAATTAACTTTCATCATTTTCAGAGGAATTTTGGCTGTAGGTTCTATTTGTGGAAGGTATACTGCGACCCCACCTCCACCCCACTCCCATAGGATTCGCTCACGAAAACTGGACATGAAAAGGGTGAAACACGCTTCCGACGTAAAGCGCTGGCTAATATACTCAGGGGCAAGCAAGCATTGGTACAGCATAGAACTGCACGTTTCAACAGTGCGTCGCCAAGTGCATCTGAGCCCAGCTATGTAGCCTAGACATTCCTTCTTAGAGCTGACTCCCCATATTTTGCCACACATGCAATGTCTCCGCATATATTTGCTGAACAAAAATACATGAACCGCACCGTCACTTTCCGCCTAGCATGCGTGGATGCGTTGCTGACCTGATACCACTATTTGCTGGTGGATTGCAAAACAGCATAGCGCCACCAATGCTCGTCTATGACTCTATGCATCCTCCTCAGAGTGCCTTGCTAAGCGTTGGCAATGTTGACTGCACTACTAAAAATAATACAATTCAACTTTCAATAATAGAGCAATGGAGATATTTGGTTTCAGGAAACGTAGGATAGCCTGACCTCGCTTATCTACTAACGACAATGGGGCCACTTCATTTGACAAGGGGCGAGAAGCACGGGCTCCAACGACACCACCGGTTAACTAATGAGCTGCCGTACAATTACCAGCCCTTGAGTGGCTGCGTCCAGGTATGCCTACCGGCTCAGGGGCAATAACACCGAGGCATGACACAGGCGCAGAGGCGGCTGTGTCCGGCCCGGCACCAATAACCAGACCCAGGAGCCGGGCAGCGGGAGTCCGACCGGGTGAAGCATCACCCCCAACCCCAGGCCGGCCACGCTTTGTGCTGGTCCGGGAGCCGGCTGGAAATTACTGGGGTATGGCGATCGGTCAGTCGAGTCGTTTACAGCTGTGTCTACTGGCTCAGACTGTCAGTAGAGTCGCTACAGCTGTGCCTACTGGCTCAGACGGCCAGTTGAGTCACTTGCAGATGTGCATACATGCTCATACGGTCAGTCGAGCCATTTGCAGATGTGCATACATGCTCAGACGGTCAGTCGAGTCGTTTACAGCTGTGTCTACCGTCTCAGACGGTCAGTTGAGTCGCTACAGCTGTGTCTACTGGCTCAGACGGTCAGTTGAGTCGCTACAGCTGTGTCTACTGGCTCAGACGGCCAGTAGAGTCGCTACAGCTGTGTCTACTGGCTCAGACGGTCAGTGGAATCATTTACAGCTATGTTTACAGGCTCAGATGGCACGCTGGGACCACAATAGCCATGAATTATTTGTCGTGCTCGAAAACTGTACATTGACCATAAAGTAACATTTCATGTGTCTGCCTACCTATGCAGAGAATGTGCGTGATTTCCTGTGGACCGGCACAAATAACCGTTATGAACGGGCATGCTCCAAGCATACCGCCACTCACTCGATACCACGTGGTCAAGAGTTTTCTGATCGAGGATGAGGTTTTTTCCAGCGGGAGGATACAATTCGAATTGTCGATATCTGAAAGTAGGAAAAGACGACCTCTCGAATGCAACAGGAGGAAGGGATGAAAGGATAATGATGTGTGAGTGCGAGGATGCTGGTCAGTCGCCTGCTTCTCAATTCAAGAGACAAATTGAAGTGCACCTGCTCATTATCCACTTCTAGTTGCGTTTTTGTTCGGTCTTGGAGGAAAATAAACGGAAATATTGAGCTGTTGGCAATCTCGCATTCAGAAATGTCTTGTATGCGCAATGGAAATGAATCAATAACTTGCATCGGATGGATAGATAAAATTTCGACGTATCTGGCGTGAATCAAAGAAAAGCGTGAACACTGCATGGAACAAGTACGTAATTTTATCTCCGCAGGGAACAGGACCTGTTCTGCTTGGAACGCCTGCGTACATATTCTATACCAGTCCAACGAGTTTGATTCAGAACAACCTTCTCAGCCCCTATGAACGAGCAGTGCGGGGTATTGATCACCAGAAAAGGACACCGCTGGAGCCATAGTACCAACATGTGGGTTGGACTGAACGAGCAGTACGGGGTATTTTGCTCCCAGAAAAGGCCACCGCTGGTGCCTCGGTACCAATATGTAGGTTGGTGTGAACGGGCAGCACGAGGTACTGATCAGCAGAAAAGGCCAGTGTTAGCGCCTCAGTGCCGATATGTGGGTTCCTAAGAGAAAACCGATTTCCAGGATGACCCTGCCGGCCATCACGCAACACTTAGGATCCAGAAGATTTAGCCAATACATCTAGTCGGCATAAGTTCCCGAAACTGTTGAGCATTGAAATGCCTGAAACATGACGTAATCACCCGCTGGGAACTGGTGAAAATACAATTTACCTCCTGACAGGGTAGTTATGTTGACATATATGCAAATGTTAGCCCTTCGCCCGAAACCTTTCCAAATACTTCTAAAGGGACACATCTAATAGGACACCTCTAGGAAATTTGTGGATGCATGCTACCTTTGGTGGCACTGTGGTCGCTTTCATAAATAACTTCCCACGTATCTTCCAGTGCAATACCTGTTAATCGTTATTTTAGCATCTTTTTGGACAGGTTCGAAGTACTTACTTTCTTTGTGAGGACACATTCGCATTGCCAAATTATTCAGAAGAACTTTGGTATCGTGCTAGCGAAAGTCGCCCGACCAGGCCACCACACATTTCGAGCTGAACAAGGAGATGAACAGCGAGTGTGAGACCTGCTTAGTGGCAGTGGCTTCAAATAAAATTGTTTCGGAGGTCAATGCTGCCCAAGCCTTTTAAAATAAAATAGATGGTGCTGTCCAGCATTGGAATATAAGATTTATGCCTTCCTCTGAACATAGGAATATCAGACTTACGTTCCTCCGATGTTGTTAATCAGAAATTAGTCAAAGCCGCCTCCATAGACGTCTCCTACTTAGGGGGCTCCTGGAAGCTTTGAATACAACTGCTGCTATCTAATATCGATTTGCCCATTACGTGATCGGACGTAAAAATGAACACAATAATACTTCTTCCAAGTTTTGCTTCCTTTGACATGCCAAAACAAAAATCAGTCCAAGCACCTGGGCCAGAACGCTTTGTTTGACACGCCAATGATGAGTGGAACGGTTGGAGACGGCAGCTGGTTATTAGTAGACAGCCCCTCTGCGGGTTGGGGGACTGACAATTGTTTTGTGTTGGCCGCCTGTCTGAATGCTCTGGACTGGCGGCTGGTCTGTTCTGGCCGCCGTTGCAGGCCCTGAACTGAGAGTTTGTCTGTGTTGGCCGCCCGTCTGAATGCTCTGGACTGGCGGCTGGTCTGTTCTGGCCGCTGTTGCAGGCCCTGGACTGAGAGCTGGCCTGTGTTGGCCGCCCGTCTGCAGGCCCTGGACTGGGAGCTGGTCTGTGTTGGCCGCCCGTCTGAAGGCCCTGAACCGACAGTTGGTTTGTGTTGGCCGCCCTTCTGAAGACTCGAGGACCGGCAGCTGGTCTGTGTTTGCCGCCCCCCCCCCTCTGCGGTCTGGGGGACGCCAGATGCCGCTGCAGTTGGCGGCGATGATGGCTCGTGATAGTCGACACCGACGATAGCCAGGACCACACCGCAGCCGCCGACAAATGTCCGCCTGTTGCCACCCATCGTTCGCTTCCGGTGTCTGGCATCTGGGGCGGCCGTCGGCCAGGGAGGATGGGGTGCAGGAGGTACGGCTCTGTCGCCGTCACTCACACTAATCACTGCACATCTACCAAGCTACTCGACAGTGCCTCCCATAAATAGTCCAAATGCAACTATCCTTCTGAACATCCTGTTATACATATGTATATATATATGTACGTATATATATGCATATATATATATATATATATATATATATATATATATATATATGAATATATATATATATATATATATATATATATATATATATATATATATATATATATATATCTCTTTGAGTTCATACAGACTTGAATCCCAAACACAGATATAAAATTCCAAGCTACGTCCTTGAAGAGCAGCTAAATTTGATCCGCTAATTATGACATTTTGATTTGGGCAGGTTGTCCTTTTCTGGCAGACCAGCATGGCGGTTTCTGACCATATGCAAAGGTTACTCATCCACGACGTAGACTCAGTCACAGAGGGATGCGTGGATGTATCTTATATTTGTAAAAATTAGCACGAGGCTTATGAACGCCACGTGTAAGGGACCACCTTAAAGTATAACAGATTTCCTGGATGTAGTACAAAAACATCACTCGGATATTTCTACTAACAATGCTCAAGAGTCCGAGCAAAAGTAGTCATAAAGATAAGGGTAGGCATGTTCACCTCCGTTTGATCGAACCAATAGTGCGGGTATTGTCTGAGAGACCTTGTTCTATTGACAATTTTGACAATGATAGACTTAACAGAAGTGGGGAGGAAGCACCAGGATGAAGTTGAGATGAAGTTCGCTCACGAGGGACTTGCATGTGGTGGGGTAGAAGTTGAAACTGGGCTGGCTTATGCCTGAGTAGTCTAGCTCCCGGTGCTTTTACTGAACTAAGAGATGGCTGAAGTGGGAGCATGGATGCTTGGGTGTCGGGTGCTGAGAGCTTAGGTGCTGAAGTGAGGCGGGAAGGTGCTGAGCTGAGGCAGGACGGTGATGAACTGAAGCGGGACGGCGATGAACCGAGGCGGGACGGTGGTGAACCGAGGTGGGACGGTGATGAACCGAGGCGGGACGGTGATGAACTGAAGCGGGACGGTGCTGAATAGAGGCGGGAAGATGCTGGGCTGAGAATTGACACCATGGACTACTGAATTCGAATGGCATAATGTTGGAGCCGTTGAATTTGAGATAAATATCTGGGGCGCCTGCAGCTCAATGGGTCAGCTGAACGTCTGGTGTCCCAAAGGTACTGGGATTAGTTCCCGCCGTTACCCGCCTTCCGGCCAGGGTGAGACGCCGGCGAAGCTATGTGGCCTCTGCTGCTGATTGCGTTGAGCAATACCACTTGTGGGGAGGAATATCTGCTCGCTTTTTCTTCCTTGTCATTGGAACCGAATTTATTTTTGAACCTGAATTCAGTTTCTGAATCAGTAAAACTAAATGGTGGCTTATTTAGGACTATTCTAAGTGAGGCCAGAAATGTCGCAATGATTTGTTACATGCTCTTTGACGGTAACATTGTTTACTAATACCAATATGAAATATAGGGCTTGGGAACGGAAATGCATATCATCTGTTCATGAATGTTAACATTAAGTTCAATTAAAAGCCGTTCGGAAATTTTGAACTTAGACCAGTTCACTTCAAAACAGTATCAAGGACAAAATGATGAGTGGTAAAGGGGGATAATATTTTTTTTCCGCATGGCGTAATGTTCAGGATAACAAGCATCAAGCCGTTGTTTTAGCATTGGGCTGGGTGATGCTAAACCACGAATTAATCGGACAGACAAGAGGGTAGAGCGGAGTGGTGCCGCCAGCTATCACGAACAAGGAGCAGAAGCTGCTGAATGGACATAATTGGTGCCAGTGACCATTGAGTCCTGGTCGCAACTCAGTCTGGCAAAATCGTCTGTTTATCATGAATAACGAAACACCATTTAAGTACAGGACACCTTAAATATATATATATATATATATATATATATATATATGTTGGTAATATGGGTGTTGTTAAGGAGGAAATTATCTGGAAGGCACAGTATTCCATGGTTACTTTTCATGGGGTTATTTTTCATCATTGCCACTCACCATTTCGTCATGGCGAGCAGCCTGTGATGCGTACTGGGAGCGCAGGACTATCAGCTCCACATTCAAAGAACAGAGACCTTGTACAGAAACTGGCCAATTTGTCCGCCCATCGACCTGTCGGCCTGCTTACGGAAGTGATTCGTCACCGTGGCGTTGGCAAATTGCCAGCCGAGACGAGTGTCGCGCCAAGGGACCCACCTCGGTCCCACCTGCCGCCGGCGTCGAACGAAACCGATCCGCCGCCAGTCACACATGACGGCTCCGCTTACGCAGGGGCGGGCGTGAGACGGGGTGGGAGTCGGCCGCCGACCCCCTATGTGGCACCCCTGCCGGCCCGGAGGGCTCCGTCACCACCTGGTGGGGTCACCCTCGGCTCCCCTCCCCTCACCCGCTCCCCGGCTGGCAAGACGCGACCCCGTCGCCGCCTGGCAAGGTCACGTTCTGCTCCCCTCCCCCACGCAGCTTCCCCGGCTGGCACGGCGCGACCCTGTCATCGCCTCGCCGTACACAGGCTGTATCAACAGAGGTACGCACCCATTGAAGGAAGGAGAAACCAGCTCGCAAACCAGATCATGACCCACCACAAGAAATGGCCATCAATTTCCACCACCACCACACGATGGCGTACCAAAGGGGACATTGGTCCTCCTGGATTCTGAAAGGTCCCGAAGACTCTGGAGCCCCAAACTCGCGCTGGGGCCGCCAAAAATTGCGGGGGACGCCAAAGAATCGCGCTATGTGCCCACATATCCTGTAGGATCCCCCAACAAATTAGCATCAGAAGACCCAAATAAATATAGCGGGGTACGAAAACCCATCCAGGGACTCGGCAAACACTCCAGGGCCCAAACATCGCGCTGAATCCTCAAATTTACGTCAGGCTATCAAACTAAATACAGTTGTGGCTCGACAACTCTCAGAATGCCCCGACAACTCACGTCGCACGAAAATTCGCGAAAAAAATCGTCCCGAAGGTTCGCGCGGCATGGCCCCCAATATCGAAAACGAAATAAGTACACCAGGGCGCTCTAAAATTAGGAGGGATTCTGACAAATAAATCTTCGGGCAGAGAAAGCATCTCTAAAGTTCTAAAACCTCCCCAGAAGTCTAAGAAAATGGCATAGAGCACCGAAAAAAACGCAATTAGGCTCGAAAAAATCGCGAGCACACAACTATGGCGACGGGGATCGGAAAAATCATACCTGGAGCTGGGCCTGAAAAAAATCTAATTAGGTCTAAGAATGGCTTCGAGCCCAGACAACTCGCGTTGAGTATCCAGAAACCACGTCTTTAGTCCTAAAAATCGCACCGGCACCTCGAGAAATCGCACCTTTGCGTCCGGAGCCAAACAACATGGTTCGAGACGCACAGCTGGAGGTGGAAAACGCACCTGGGCCTTTTAAAGCGCAGAGTCTCGTAGCACCTGTAGCATGCTGTGGCCGCAGGGACGTCATGAGAGCTTCAGAACCGGCTGTGGTCTGCAGCAAGTGACATGGTCGTAAAAAGTACGAAAAACCGCGTTGCGTACTAAATTAACACATTGGGCTTAAAAAACGTCCTGATCCGCTAAGAAAAATTGTGGGTCCACGAAAAGAAAACAGCAACATGCTCTGAAAAGAGCCGAAGTCTCCAAATCGTGCTGGGCCGCCGAACAAAGATTCGATTGGGCCCTAAATTACACCAGAAGACGAAGAAAACACAGCGGCTCCCAAAAAAAATGAATGCGGACCCAGTTCCTCGGGTCAGTATCCAATCTGGGAGTAATTTACTTAAACAAAAAGATGAGAAGTATGAAAGCTCAGTGCGCTATTTGGATTTCCTTCCAACCAGAAAATAAGAAATGATGTAGTGTTTATGCAGTGTGAAAATATGAGGAAAAATAATCATCGAATTTAAGTCATCGAATTTTCCCAGGTAACACTGTATACGAACAACACTATGGAAATCATGACGTCAAATTTGGCACAAGTCTATCATGTGGCAGCAATTAGCAAAACGTATGGGATCTAGCAGAAACCGCAAAATCGCACGAAATGAGGCGAATGCGCCGAGTGCTCAAGGCGTGTACACGCACACGAACGTTGGAGTGATGGTGAAAGGGCGCAATGAACTGAAATTCGGGACAGAGCATGTGGCATGAATGGAGCGTGTAGCACAATCTTAAGATAATTAAATACAAATGAGGTCTTGGCAATCTTCGCTATCATTGCATCAGTGTGTATTACCATCGAGCAAGGATGACTGGTGCCAGAATAAGTTCCCGCTGATGACGTCAGATGTTGATCCACTCGGTTGATTTTGCGTTTGAAACGGTAGCACTCGAGATCTCAGCAGATACCTTAAGGTATCTCGAGACTCTCTGAGGCGTCGCCGAGCAAACAGTGGTGATATTTTTATAGTCTAGTGGTGGTGAGTGAGTGTCGGAACATGGACCGGTCCGGGGAGGGGATGAGCCAGCTGACTGAGATCTGCGCTGGCGGTGCACACTGGAACAGAGCGTGGAGGTGCAGCCTCAATGACATCGCCGGTTGCTTTTCGCCGAGAGGTAAGAGCGACCCTGTCACAGCTATCGTCAGGAGGGCGATGGATGCCGATTCGAAGTGTTTCCAGGGTTTTATGTCTGGAAGAATAGCATACTAATTTAGTGTGTCACCAGTGTTTTTAGGGATGCTGGAGATGCTGATTTGGGTAGAGGAATGCCACCAGAAAATGATGCCGAAGAATGGTGGGCGAAGCACGAGAGAAATTGACGATAACCCAAGCGCATTTCGAGGACAAAAGTAGAGCCGACCCGGGACCTCTTTCAGTATTTCAGTACCACAGCTTATATTACAGAAGAGTACCAATCAAAGAGTGTCAGCATGCATATGTGTCGAGATCCAGGACCTCCAAGATTTTGTGGCAAGAAGATTGAGACGTCTGTCCAGGGCAGTCGCCAGTGAATCTCCGAAGCGGTAGTGCAAGTGCCAGGATGTGTACAGGAATAATCTGGATCCACTGCACCACACACTGGTTTTTACAATGCAAATATTGACGTCCTAATCGAGAAATGATCATGTTCCTAGTTCCATATGTCTGACCCATACTTCAGATTATTTAGTACAGACGACTATGGCTGTACGACGACTATGGCTGATGGCTCAGAACCTCTCGAGATAACTGGAGTTTTCAGTTGAGATGCCGTGTGTGCTTACATTTCGAACGCAAAATTAATAGAGTGGATTAATATCGGACATCATCTTAGGGACTTTATTGGAACAACAGCCGACCAATTATTTAGCAAATCATAGCACAGCTAGTATTGAGTAGTGTCCTGCTCCATGCCCACATGCGTACATTGAAATTGATATAGACATCCCACCACACCTTCGGTAGTGCAATCAAAGTGTTGTCCCTCATGCGTGGCGTCGATATTGTCTCCAAACTCCGTGAAGACGTGACTTTACGTGCATCTAATTCCTTCTCTACGACAAGACACATCGAATAATGTCATATCCCTTTGTGATATTAACGGTGTTCATTTCCTTCCACACACTATGCTAGACTAGTATGCAGGCTACAAAATGAGATATTATTTTAAAGTCTAGCATAGGTACTTCTCTACGCTCACCAATTCATCGCGCGTCGTTACTGTATTTGGTTTGTGACCAGTGATGGTAAACGTTAAAAACGACATAAACGGTCACAATCACCACTGTACGTGGAGGTTATCTGTCGTAAAATGAATGAATAAATAAATCAATGAATTTATATATATACATATACATATATATATATATATATATATATATATATATATATATATATATATATATATATATATATATATATATATGTATACATACCATAGACGAGCAAGGTCGGAACTTTACACTATCATAATGTTGGAGGTTTTGCGGAATAGGTCACATTTTAGGGACACTTTTAATCCCCTTTCCAACAAGAAGCAACCAGTGAAGTAATCACATTTCGTCCAGATTACATATTTAATGTATGTCATGCTAACTGAGAATTGTTTACCGTTCTGCGCCATGCAGAGTACGGCCGTTCCTTGAATGATTCATCGGATGATTCATCCGGGATGTGTTCGTTGCGATTTATTATCAGCCGAGGCCCGTAATTCATGTGGATGCCACGTGAAACAACCAGTGACAATGAAATGGGCTTCATGTCCCTGCAAGTTTTAAAATGTATTTATCTGTAGTTGACTTGCTATCGCTGTGGAAACGTACGTTACCGAAACTAAAATTAATTCAGCTTTGTGTTCCGCATGAAAAGTGTACGTAGTACATTGGTATATGAACCTTAATTCATTGCGTGTCGTTACTGTATTTGGCGCATGCCCTGTGATGGAGAAATTGAAAATGGCCTAAAACGGCCAATTTCATACTTTATCTCGATGCATGTGGTACGTGTTAGGTGACTGATAAACTATTGGAGATTGACAAACTGCTGATTTTGGCTCCGAAGTTTCCGTGTTATCCATGTTAAGGCGGGTGCAGTAGCCAGCGATTTCCCGTTTAACCGTTTTCATCGCTTCAATGGGACTAAGACGTGTTCTTGAACTGCATTGCGACACGTGCCACGAGCTAATCGTTCGTCGCACAACAGCCAACACGACACAGGATCTTTTGAACAGTCGTTGATCTTTTGATCTTTTGATCAGCTGTTTACGTCGTGGTAAAATTGTGTCCCTCGATCTCCTGGGCGGATCGAGATCGAGTATGCGTCGACACATGCCATATGATCGACCCAATGTCACGCCTGCAAGCCGCCTGATTGGCCTGCAAACCCCCAAAAAAATATATCCTCGCCGCACCTAAGATGTCTCTCATTCACTTATTTGGTCTCGCCAGTGGCCGTGGGCAATAAACTGGACTGCACGTGCGTATAATCACACATTTGGCAATGGCCATAGGTTATTTTATTTTGGTTTTGCGGCACGGTGCAACGTGGTGTGACAGCTGTATTTTGAGCAGGCTGAAGTCACAAATGACGTAAACTATTCGAGAAAGCTTTAAGCCGCAATGATATGGCGGTGCTATTTGAGATGTCGGATGCGTACAAGTTAGAAGTATAGATCAACATTCCGACATAGTGCGATATGCGAATTGCGATGTGACATATTCACTGTATGGCAATCTGGTCATCTATGGTTAATCCGACTACATCATACTCGTTGCACATTCATTATATATATATATATATATATATATATATATATATATATCTGAAGCGAAGCTCTTCATTCGAGGTTGTCTACCCATTTGTTTAATAGTCGGTGCCGGTCCTGGCGTCTATGTACTCCGTCTGCGGTCGTCACCAGTTGCACGCTCAAGTGTGCTCGGTGATGCATCACGTGCCAGTTGTATGGTGCCATGATGACACACTCGTAATTAGCGTGTCGCCATAGCTACTGCTGCTCCCTCTCCAAAATATAGCGCCACTTCCCACAAGTCGCACGCGGCGCGCTCACTTTCCGTGTGAGCCGTTGCCTAACAACAGGAGAGACGTGACTGGTGAGAGATGGTGCCGAGAACATGACCGCATTAACATGAGGCTGATCATCGTCTGGCCTGACCTCTTCACACGAACCGGCTTGCATCCTTACCCATTAAGGTGCTGAAACAATTGCGTACAGTTACAGGTAGAGACGCAATTATCTAGGTTCGCGGCTACGCGGTGGCGACACTTCCAACTGCCCCCGGCGGATTCTCAGCGGGACACTATGCAAAGAATGTGAGGCCTACGTTCTGTTTGGCGAGTCGGAATGTCGTTGGGCTCGGCGGGTGACGTTTATATGTCGGTGTTCTCGTTACAGCGACGTCTGTACTTGTCTGTGCCAGAATCGACTCCAGAATGCAGCCCAATTATGTGCGCGACGAACACGTACTTTGAATACAGCCAAGATACCATATGTATACTCCGATTATATATGCTGGGCTTCGTCCAATATCTGTGTTTTCCGTAATCACGTTCGTTTTCTTCCGTGAAATCTGGTACCGGGTAAAGCTTAATGTATGCGAAACGCATTGCTTCGTTCCCACTGCAGCATTGCGGAGAAAACCGAAAACACATCACGTAGAAATCGGAGAACCTTCGGTCCATAATTATGGAAGAAACGGAAATCAAGGAGAAAACATGTCTTGTGAAAAAACGGAAACATGTACGGATTTCTTAACTATATTCCCGTTTCTCCGTGATCTGGTGTTACTCCGAGCGGATATTTTTGTTGATGTGCTATACACGGGCGAAGGTACTGTGTTGGTGACCCCGGAAGAAGTGTTTTCATTTTCGGGTCGCAAAATAGACGATATCTAGTCTATAATTAACAACTTTTAAAAACTTGATCCTTCGAATTTATACGTAAGAAAAAAGATGGAGAGTGGGGTGGAAAAATCAAGATGCATGTGCCGATTTCCATATTCATTCCAGGATATAGCACTTGTCTATTGTGTTGTTCCCGTAATCAGGTTCTGCGCTAGAGGTGGCGCCACGACCTCTGGTCGGGGAGGCAAAAACCTATTTCCAGCTCATTATTCACCATTAAATGCCATAGGATTAATGGGGAAAATTAATATAATAATATATATTCCACATCCACTCTTGTCCCCGATGAAGCCTCTAATCATAAGCTAGAGTGGGACGGGGGCCTATCTTTCTCCCCCATGTCGGCGGCGTCCCCTCTGACTGGAAATTGGTGCCCCTAAAGGATGTTCGGGTGTACCCTGCCCTATTTCTTTAAGTTTACAGCTGAAGGATGAAATCGAGCTGAAGGCCGTGTGCACGAAGAGCACCACCCTGGGAGTGAGCACCACCACTCGAGTGGAGCCCCTCTCGTATTATTTTTCAGTGGCGCCCCAATGGCACCCCTCCGAGAAACTGCCTCCTTCCAAAAATTGTCTCCCACCTTTCTTGTCGCTCCTACACCCCAGTGGCTTCAGTGATGAAGAAATGCAGTGTGTACCAGGTGGATGTTATTTTGTAAATTCCGAAAAGGTTGGTGCAACTGTATGGCCAAGTGGTATGTAAGGAAGCACCTATCCAAATGTCTACCAACTACCATAATATACTACTATATCTACTACTATAGATATAGTAGTTAAGCTGCGCAAAGCTGCATCCATTGGTGATACATGGCTATCATCCAATCCATACTAGACTTCGTCTCCCCCACTCTTAGTCAGTGCAGTCGGCAACTCTTCGCTACAAGGTCGGAAATGTTACTCACCAAAACAGTCAATTGGCAATCTCTTTCGTGCCTGACGTGTCAATTTTATTGACGAAAAAACACGCAGAAAGTAAACTCAACCTTCACCTTCAAAAACAGAACGCAATAAGCGATTGACGCAGCTAAGCAGTTAGCCATGTAGTGAAGAAATTGTCTGCTGGCAGCGCTCAGTAATTTATAAACCCGTCCCGTCTCGGGGTGGGGGTGTTCAACCGCCCCCTCAGGTTTTTCGCGGGTAGTGAACGAAGAGCGCGCGGCAGCGCGCCGAAATTTAACATACATTTTCCCACATCAATTTGGCATGCTGTTTAAAAAATTTGAAGTCAGGTCATACAAGGTCAACGAGTTAGTCAAGGTCAAGTGAGGTCACCTCCAAAAAGGTTCAACCAGACGTCACGCTTTAACGGATACAGATAATTTAATGAAACTTTCAGCGTGTGCTTATCTTTAGGGATGCAACAAAACGTACAAGAGGATTTTTAATCTCATTTTTTCCCAGTTTTTGACTACATATAAATTTTGCGTATTTGCCTATTGCAGTTCAAATCAAAGATTCTAGCTAAAGGAAGCATTTTTTACTAGCAAGTTGACTTCCAATAACGTTTCTCGGTCTACTCTACCCATTAGAAAAGGAAAATTAAAGAAAACTTAAAAACTCAAAATTTTGAAATTTCAAAAAATAATATTTTTATTTTTAGGGACCCAAACATTGTATGGCCCTGGTCGATTTGGCTGTCCTTTTCTGATTCCAAATAATGTTTTCTCAAACATCCCCCAAAATGAACTTCCCAGAGCCAAAAACATAATGGAAGTCGTGAAAAGTCATGAAAATCTAGCCCCGAGACGGTGTGTGAGGATCTGACCGGAGAGACGGTGAGGGTTAAATTCAGATCAGGCATCGTGGACTTTGGTATCGCGAGGAAGAGAGGATTGGAGACTAGTCCCTCCCGCAATGATAATTATTTTGAATATAGCTTAACCCTAACTATGGGTGGATGCAAGGGCCACAGGTCATGTGCGTACCATGGAAGGGCCCCCGTGAACGCTCGAGTGCAGCCCTGGGATTGCTCACCCTCTGCGTAAAAATTGTAAAAAAAAGGTTCCACTCTGCGTAAAAATGCATTCTCCAGAGGCACTCAAGCGCACCACTTTCAAAATGAATCGATAAACAGGGCCCCGTCAGACGACTGTACCTACCCTCCCCCCCCCGATGCAAATTGCTGGATCGGCCACTGACCGCAAGTGTTGCTCCTCCGGCCGGGAAAAGGTGATCCTCTTGAATGGTTCGAGTGCATCACTTCATCCTCCCGCGCAACAGATTTTCCAGTCAGGAGCGCTGCTCCGAGAGGAATAGGTGCCCTTTGGAAGGAAAATGCCCTCCTTTAGTGTGTTCGAGTTCAACTCCCGGTCCGCTGAATATATTTATATGCCGAATGTGCCCGCCCAGGTACTGTTGCACTGGTGCCAATCCGAACAATTGGCACCCTTCAGACAAGTGCTCCATTGACGATTCATGAATCCACCCCTGTACCCAGCAAGACCTTGTGTCACGCTGTTCTCGCCGTCACTGGCGCCACAGCAACAGCAAGCCCATCCATCCTACGTCGGAGTTCTATAACTTGCAACGCCGAATTTACTAAGCCGAGGAGAACATGCAAGGAATAACAAAGAATGTAACCCGGTATGACAACACAATATGGCGTCGACCATATCACTTTCCATCTTTCCGTTACCACGTCCATATTGGAGATCACTGGGAAAGTGGGAAAACGTCACGGCAAAGCTGAAAACACGTCGAAAACGTCCGTGTTTTCCGGTACAATCACCGATCGTGGAGGCTGCAGTTTAAAGCTAATGCCCATTCACGCCAGGATCAATTTTCGGTCAACGACACCGCGGCACAAAGCATGATGACCACTTCATTTCGGCAGGCACTTGATCCCCAAACCACCATAAAATGGCGGCACAAGGGCAGCGGCGGCGGCGGCGGCGGCGGCGCTTGGGACCGGATCGGCCAGGATGTCGGCCAGATCAGAGCGGCCCGTGCCGGTGGGCCGTGACTCGCGCCTCATTTGCGGCGAGGGACGCGCGCCGGCCGACCGAATTTCACGGTCCGCTGGCAGGCAGCGTGTGTCGCGGTCGGTCGGCACCGGGCACAGCGCTGGCTCCAACGGTCTGGGCCACGGGGCGTCTTCGGGTGCCACCGGTGGAAAGGGCTCACTCCCTTACTCTCCCCACGGGTGGAAACTCTCCGTCTCTGTCTCTGTCTCTCCCTCTCTCTCTCCCTCTTTCGCTTTATTTCTTTCTCTCTCTTTATCTCTCTCTCTCTCTTTGTCCCTCTCTTTATCTCTCTTTCTTTTCTTTTTTCTTTTTTTTATCTCTCTCTCTCTCTCTCTTTCTCAGCAGACGTCAACGGTGGGCGATATGCAGATGTGGCGATGTCGTCGGCAGGCCGCGATTGCCAGTCAGATGTGAGGACGGCCGCCATCCGTCCGTACGCCACACCGCGCCTCTTCACGGTCCGATCCACCCGGCACGCGGCCATACCACAGTCTCGGCATGAGCCGCACAGTCAGCCGACACAGTTCAGTCTCAGGCCACCTGCCTGGTACACACACGAATGCCAATGGTTTTCCTCTAGTTTCTTTTGTTGAATTTCCTGTCGGAATTGTCCGCCATGATTCACATGCTATTTTTGCGTTGTAAAACTGTTTCCGCCGATAGATACAAGACCACCACTACTCGTCGTAGAGGTATGTACCATTTTTAGCGTGTATTGAAGAATTAGATTGGAAGTAGGCTCCTCCAGCAGGCCGTGTCCATCAAGAGAAAACACGCCGCACGATATTCCGTAGAAGCAGTCACCATACACCGGCCGCTCTCACAGACGTAAAACTTGCCGGTGGTGATTGCAGGATGTTTCCTAGTCACCAAGTGGTTATAAAGATCAGCCTAGATGTGTGGCAGGTGAGCTAGGAGTGATTACTTGAGCTAGTCGGAGTTTTACTTTGTGGTTAATGCTTTCACTGCCATGCCATTTTATTTAATGGGTATCTTTCAGTGTGAGTTTTCGTAGCAGGTCTCAGCAAGGTGAATTTGAAGTAGATAAGGCAAGGCAAGGTAAACCGGTAGCAGTTCAAATAATATAAGTATTCAAATAATGAGAAGCATAAAGTGACGATTATGATTACACACACGTAAGCATCACCACATATAAGCACATTAGTACATCAACAGCATTACCAGCAGCACCTGTGACACCATCATCGCCAGCAGCACCAGCGGTTCCAGTAGCAACTGTAGCACCGGCATCGTCAACGGCACACGTACAGTAGCTCTTCAACAGCGCCAGCAGCAGGACCTGCGGCACCAGCATCACCAACAGCACCAGCGGCTCCAGTATCACATGTGACACGACCATCGCCAACACAGCACCAGCACACCAACACATCAGCAGCACCACCAACAGCACCTGCAGCACCGGCATCCCCAACGGAACTAGCACAGCAAGACATCAACATCACTACCAGCAGGAGCTGCAGCACCAGCATTTCGGGCGTGCTAGCGGCAGCAGCGCCGATCACGTCCTCAGCATCCATTTATGATAACACACGAGTTTTTCGAGGCATAAAGCACACGGTGTCTGGTCGACCGTCCAGACAACATTCTTACCCTGATCTCTTATCTGGGAGTCGACGAACTACGGCTTGTACCGTTCGGGCCGTCGGTGAAAGATAGCCGGTGTCGTAAAAACGCGCGCCTCCAAAAATGGGCGGCCGTTGTCGGCCGCTGCCTGTGTTGGCACAAACTGCCGACACGCGCTCTACATTGGGATGCCGGGTATCGGGATGACATGGGCACTGAAAGGTCACACAGGAGGCCGTGTCATGTGTCGAGGTCACACAGGAGGCCGTGCCATGTGTCGAGGTCACAGCAGGCCGTGCCATGTGTCGAGGTCACAGGAGGCCGTGTCATGTGACGAGGTCACATGAGGCCGTGTCACGATGGGTAGTACGTCGAGTCACGTGACAAGGTCGCCGGAGGATCAGACGGGTTAGATCAACAGCATACCTCGTTCCGACTAGATCACGGCGATATACTTCGATCAGACTAGTTCATATCACGGCGATATGCTTCAGTCAGACTAGTTTATATCACGGTGATATACTTCAGTCAGACCAGTTCGCATCAGGGCGATATACTTCGGTTCGAATACATTACATTGGAACGCTGCATCGGAATCGAGCTAGATCCCGTAATTTCTTAGAACCTTTTGGAGTTTGGGAATATATTTCTACAAGTTTTTGTGACATTCTACGCTGTGTACAAACATTGCTGTCGAATTTCAGACCAGTTGCGCAGACATATTATAGAGCTGCAGGAAAGCATTCAGTACCGTATGAATTGACATTGCCATAAAATAATGAATACTCAGCTTCTGGAAATAACTGTCAGTCTGAGGAACGAATTCCTATGAAGCTTGAGTGCGTATGAAGTCATCTTATTCATTGAAAAGAATTTGACTAAATTGCCAGGTGTGCCATTTTTGTTGAGGCATTTTGGGCTTAAATGGTATTGCAATGAAACACCCATACGAGAAATGTGACTGCATTATTTATGCAGCACGACATGTTCAAAAGGGGACGAGTAGCCTAGGGGTAAGTTGCTCGTCTCACAATCGAAAGATTGTGGGTTCGAGTCTCACCTGTCGCTACTCTTCACCCGCGACCAATGGGCGTGAGAGATCGGCGACGCTACATGACTCAACGGTCGATGTGTCGTAAAAAACAATGACCAATATGACATGTTGAAAAGGCACTGAAGTAATAAATCTTATATTCGCGTACTTGATACCTTAGCGGGGGCTATGAAGGAGCTTATATATGATACTGAGCGCAAACTCTACTTAGTTTTGGAGGCTGCTTATTTTCACGAAATTAAGGCGGCTTTGAAAACACGCAGAGGATGGAAATATCAGGAAGTGCAACGCGCGAAAAGGTAGAGAGTCGGTGATGTCGAAGAACGCCATAGATCATAGGTCTATCCACGATAGAAGAATTAACGATATCCAAGACGATTTGCAACGAGTGATACACATTATTTGCATAGTATTTACTGCGCAGCACCACTACTTCGCAACAAGAAGCGTTGCCATGATATCCCACGGAAAGGCCCTCTCTATTGGGGCATCCGCTCTCTCATTCTATCCTACACCCTTCATCTTAAAGTGATATGGAAAACTACAAACTACTGGAAAATTGCCAACCGGCAGGTCACTGGTCCGCTCATGAATTGTGGATATCACCAGATCATATAATGACGGTGTTAGAACACAGTATTTGCATCCGCCTAGATTTGAACACAAACGGCCGAATCTCAGCCCAATATCAAGCATGACGCTGGTATCTAATTCCCTATTCGGCCAATGCACAGAAGTCACGCTCAGAAAACAGATTGCATTCGGCCTCATGGTCACGTGTTGCATCACATAACTGCAAGCTTACTACTGCATCCCGGAAGTAATTGCATGGCTTGGAACCTATTCCTGCTGTCCTATGATAAGCTATGTATAATGAGACATGATAGTCACTAGGAGTTGCTTCATCTTAGGCTAAGTTAGGGTAAACATTGTTATAGCAGAATAAAGCCGAAGTCGAATTCATTGAAATTTACCATGATGTGCGGACTAATTTGTCAATGTAAAACATAGGTCTGATTTTATATCCAAATTGCTGCCAAATGATGTGGGTCGCGTGCGGCCAAAATGGGGCACGTGAGGCAATGGCAACATCAGGTCATATTTGGTCATGTCATGGCGTTCCACGCAATGGATTCAGGATGCGGATTACAGTAGCTTTGAGATCATGATGGGACCCAGGTAATGCAAGCGCTCAGGATGTGAATTACAGTAATGCTGTGACTATAGTCACAGCATTATATATTTCATCATATATGATGGAGCAGGGGACGCAAGCTCTCAGGATATATATTACAGTAATGCTGTGGCCATGATGGGACGGAAATTTAGGCAGCACAATTGCTCATTGCCTCGTGACCTGGTTTAATGCCATATCATACGTGATCTTTATCATATCGAGCACAATCGTTTCGATTCAGTCTTCCGTAGAGACTGAATGTAATTTCCTTGTTATTTTGGGCATGGGTATTTGGCGACACAGCGTTTTAATACGAGACCACCTGAGGTGGGACCGAATCGGCCTCGCATTCAGTTTTTTTCGAATTGTCGATATGATCATGGCCAAACTTGGCATGCCTGTGAAATGATCCCTTAAACACATGTTGACGGCAAAACAATTGCTTTTGGTAGGCCAGGTCACGAATAACTGACGCTATCAGTAAGCATCCGCATGACTGCTATTGCTAGCAGCAGTTCAAACTTTATAGAGCTGCTTGTCATTGTTTTGATGCAAACAGCATAGGTCTTGAAGTCATCACGGACCTGGTCAACTAAGTCACTGATAATCCACCAGGCCATCAAAAAAATGGCACAAAAGTTGCAGTTTTGACGCTGACCTTAGGTGGTCTTGGCATTAATACCTGCATACCTACATTAATGCCCCAATGGGTTTACCTGCAGAAATTATATAATGCGGTCTGGTGATCAGAACCTCATCAATCGTCTTAAATTAAAGAATTCATGCCCATTTTGGTAATTTAACCTGACCCGACCTGGCGTGAACTCAGATGACTTTATCTTGACCTCAAACTAGGGGCAACCTATGATAATTTTGATGATGCAGAAAAGCGAGGGTGTCTGTTTCATTTGGTGTCTGTTTCAATGGTCTGAGCACAGCCATACTGGTTAAGGGAAGCAAGGAGGCTAAGGAGAAGAAAGGCCATCGCTATCGATTGGTGTTCACGTGTTTCTGATCCGACTATTGGCTTCAGAAATACTAGGGTGAGGCTAAATCGGCCCGACCCCAGGCAGTCACATGTGGTGAACAACACCGGGCGATCCCGTCAAGTGAAAACAGCCGAGGCGGTGTCAGGCATGTCAGGCGGTGCACTGCTGCTGGTTCTTCTCATGTGAGCAAGCTTCATCTTTCCACGGTTACATGCACAGCTTCAGTGCGCAATGGGCAGCGGATATTTCCACCATCCGAGATATATCGTATGCCAAGTTGTTGAGATAGGTGAACTAAGTTGGAACACCCATCACGGACGTCTCTGACGTGAATTCATCCAATTTGGCCCATGAGCTGTCACAACTAGACTTCCGAAATTTCGGTTTCTGAAGTGGTGCTGAATAACCTTTTACCACGAGTTGTAGCATGCGTAGTTTGTGATGCGTAAAACAAGCACATTTACATAATTTGATCGACCTGACACGGCTTCACCCATGGTTGTAGCATCTGGGGATATGCAGGTGCCCAGCGGCACCAACGCCTCGTCAAAAGATAAGCCTCTTAAATTTTCATAATTGGAAATGCTTTTTCAATGGAGCTTGTCCTACCATTTTAAGTGCGTTCTGCCACCTATTGCTCAGTAGGAGCATGTGCCAATACTTCCATTGTCACGTTAATTAGTTTTAATTGGAATTTCTGACGCTGTTTTAGGGCCTATTAAATGCTCCCAATTGTTCATATTATTCTTGGTTCTCAAAATACTAGGAGGCGGTTGTGGGTGGAAGCGGGCTTTTCAGAAATTCACGGGATGAAGGTAAAAATTTGCCTTCGGAGGCAGCAAACTAATTATGCAAATTATTTGCTCATTTGCTGGCCTATTCCACCCTCACGCTAAACTTTGTGCGCTCGTGTCCTACCTTCTTTGCTCGATGCTGCGAGAAATGCAATATGGATATTTAAGGTTTGTCGTTGCGTAGAAAGCATGCTATGTCGGTAATAAGTGCACCCTTCCGCTTAGGAAGATATATTTATATTGAAGTGTCCATCCCATGCCAGAATCAGCTGAGCAAAGCCCACGCCAGAAACACCTGGTCTTTCTTCAAAGATAGGGAAGCTTTCGTCAGGGACGCATAAAGAAATTATCGAGGAATGTGATCACATTTCAAAGGAATATAAGTCGAGCATGGGCACAGGGGTGCATTTTCCGTCGGCCAATCTCTGGGTAATTTCCTTTCCTTTCATCTGCAAATCCGGCCTGCCAAGAGCGACACCACGCTGACGGAAAGTGGATATCCTACGGGGCGGCACAGGGTCCTGCACTCGGTTAGCGTTCTCAATGGAGCATGGGAGACGTGCTGCCGAGGGTGGAGCCGGGGAGCGAGAGGAAAACAGCGCGCTATGAAACCCGACCGGACTGAGATGGGGGCGGATACCACACTTGTCGCGGCCGCAGACTGGCGCTTAAATGATACACCGATACTGGGCGAGCATAAATTATAAGGGCGGCTGTTTGTTCTGCGACATGGCGCGGATCCCATTACCATTTCGGAGAGGTACTCAGTTACAGGCACGAACCGTAACACCATGAATCGAAATTAACCGCTATTTCTTTAACTTGGCAACGTCTTTTTGCATGAGCACTGTCTAATTTGTTTAGTTCGTGATGCAAATACAGGCATAATTTAAAAACGGTGGTTATAATCATAGCATAACAATGATTTTCTTCATTCGCCATAAACTCTTATAATTGAATTTAGGCTGTTCGTGGCTTATGCAGTGTCTTTCTGCATCGCCGAACCGATATTTGTCATCAACCATGTTTTTTCCCAATGATAGTACTAAACCATTGCGGCTTCATCTGGAATTCTGCATGATTTTCTTTGGAACTTGTCTAATCCCTTTTATCTACGTTTTCATTATATAAAACACACCTGCTGATCAGCATGTTGAAAAGGTTGAGACAGGCACACTTGATGTAGTTTCCTGCTATACACTACAGTGATAATAATGTTTAAATGCTCGCGGAAGATACCAGTAATGCAAGGTGGTGCAAGGATGGTGCACATTATCACATGCGATATGCATAAACAATGAAGCACTATGTGGCTTACGCAAACCGTCATAGAGCTGAAAGTAAATTGCTTTCCACATTATATTTAGGAGTTCACCACTGTTCATAGCCACAATTTTTAATTTTCAGCTTTAGCCATCATGATATATGAAATTTGCATATATATGAGTAATTCTGTCATTGTCACCATTTCATGGTGGTTCCTGCATGCTTGATGGCCACTGTAAGGAGGCTGAACAGACTTTATTTGCACTTCCCAGTTGGATATGCTCACAGCGTCGCATTCATCCCCTACCATGGGCAGGTTTTGACTACAAGCTGCAACAACTACAAGAGGCAGATGCTTGGACTCTCCATTTTACTAAAGATCGAACAGCAGTCAACAAGCTTTGGTATGTGCTATGCAAACAGCGAACTTCTTTACCATGGAATATAGACACCAAACGCAGTATAGTTACTAAGCAATATGTATAATTGCAACACACGTGATATGATGATACTGCACTTATTGGTTGGGGCTATGAATATAAATATAATATGTGGATTAAGTTGTTCTCGAGATATGCTATTACACAAGTTTTACCTTTATGAAGAAGGTATTCGGCTGAGTTAGGTTAGGCTAGTTCTTAAGATGCAACTTCGTTTCTTTTTTAAATTACTTAAAAAATGGAGTTGTTTTCCTTTGAAAGAGGTAAGGTGAGAAAAGGTTTTATGTTCAGTTGAGTTTCTTAAAGTTTTGAAATTACTGAATACAATAAACTATGCTTTGCTAGAGAAAAGGGAAAAAATTTGCCAGGCCAGGTTAGTTTATGTTTTTTTGTGAACTTTTATGTTATTCTTCATTGCATGTCACCTCACTCAAAACATCACACTGCGACACTACAACACTACACTCAAGTGCAAAGGTACTACTATTTATTGACGTTATTTTACTCGCCAACCGAAAACTAAGCAATTCTGATAGAGATTGTGGTCGCATTATCTTCATTATGCGGATGAACATGGAATTCAAACTATTTTTGAATATCCAGTGAACGCCTTAAAATCAAAATCTACGAATATATCTATTTTGCACCATTGCATCAAAATGGTATGGCAGGGTGTCAGATGTCATATTTTGCATTAGTGTCAGGGCAATGACGACACCTTGGTCAATGCAACCAGTTCTGCTTACGGCAAGTACTCACACTCGTGAACTATACCATCAAAGCGTCAAGGAGAAATTCGCAAAATAAAAAGAGACACTGATTTGAAAAAACTGAACCCATGACCTTATAAAAACTCATCAAGCTTTAAAAAGCATTGTCCAATGGCGTGCAGAATCTATATCAAGAGACACCTCTGATCAACCACAAATAGGTTTTTTGCATAATATGTGCAAAGAACTTCAAGAAACGACCAGATGTTGCAGACTCTATCATAGAAGTGGCAAGCAAAAACACCTGAATGGTGGCTTCAGATGCCCCCTTAAATAATATGGTTAAGGCCTGGTCGCTGACATTATGTGACCACCGTGGTCTCTGCTGCTCTTCGGTCTCGTGCAATCGTGATCTATCAGCAAAGGGCTTTGAAATGAGACCCACATGAACCACTTCGAACCACATCGAACAGCAAAACATGCAAATATAACATGACCCTAAAGCCAAATCACAGTGGTATGGATGATTAAAATTGATCAAGGAAACAACATAGACAAGCGCGTACGATTACACATGGAAGTAGTCCAGTCGATTCATAGTTGTTGCAATGCAAATACGCAGCGAGACATTATCAAGTAATCTCAGATCGAACACTTCGTATGAAGAACCAAACTCGTTGCTCTTCCACACCTATGCAAATCAAAGGCAGTCGGCAAGGATACAGCAGTACGTAGCGCTTAGCTATTCACAGCACGGCTTCGCAGCTTCTGCAAGGTCTGCCTGCGATGTTATTCATCGCTGGTGACAAATCCGCGCGACGGAGGTGCCCCACTGGTGCATGCTGCTGGCGCGGTGGGGGGTTATCCGCCTTGATATCACGTGGCAAGCTACACGACCATCGGTCAGTGTTGGCGACGAACGACCTTTGCTAGCGTGTAATGCGCGTGTAAACATCACCGGCGCGTACCGATCGGCGCTGCTGATGAGGCGATATACGGCCCGCTGGCTGAACAGCACCCAGGATGCACGTGCCTGCCCGCTGGCGGAGCAGCACCCCAACTGCACGTGCCTGACCGCTGACGGTGATTTAGCGTCGCCTGCCGGGGCGCACTGGAACGCGTCCCACTTTGGAGGTAGCATGCGCCGCATATGCTACCACTGACGGTGGAACTGTTGAAGAACAGCTTCACTACGTTCTGCTGGCGGTGACACCACACCAACTATCTATAGCCGGCGCCACACCATGCACTTCAGTGGAACACGCGAACTAAGACGCGGCATAGGGAGCATATCATGTTGTTTATGTTCATCACGGTTGGCGCAACGCTATTTTGTTGTATTTAAGAGAGGACACGGTGCTCAGCATCTGCTGCGCTGACCATGCGAGGCCCCCGTTAGACCACTTCACATGTTGGTAAGAAACTCGATACTTTGACATTCTAGTACTTAGTCATAACTGCGCATTTATGTTCCATAATCTTGTCAGCCTGCGTTCGCATGCAATTTTACATGCGGGAAGTTATAGTAGATATAATATTTCATGGCCTTTTTTCATCAATTGAATTTCATCAATTTAATTATTCGCTGCTGTACGCCTTTCTGCTTTGGCAACAAATGTACGGACCGTGCATCAGCATGCAGCACCACGGCCATAGTCATATGCCATAGTGGTCTCAGCCGCCGTGCCACGTTAGTGCATATACATCATCTCTGTGAACTACCACACAGGCGCTCAACTACTCCGGCCACCCGTAACCGTAACTGGAAACGGTCTAAATCGCAGATAACTGAGCCAGTTAACCGAGCTGAGCCCGGCGCCGCTCGTTCTCAGGTGATGAAGTCTTCGTGCACGGCTGGTTAATGTCCAGATGGTCCAGACAGACTGGTGGCGTGTTGCGTGCACGGCTGTACTAGCCAGACGGTCCAGACCAACTGGTGGCGTGCTGCGGGTACGGCTGGCCAGACAGTCCAGGCCGACTGATGGCGTGCGGCGTGCACGGCTGGCCAGACAGTCCAGGCCGACTGATGGCGTGCGGCGTGCACGGCTGGCCAGACAGTCCAGGCCGACTGGTGGCGTGCGGCGTGCACGGCTGGTTACTAGCCAGAAGGTCCAGATCGACTGGTGGCGTGCGGCATGCGCGGCTGGCCACTGTCCAGACGAGCCGGACCGACTGGTGGCGTGCAGCACCGCTGCTGACGTGACTACCTTCGTCCAAGACGTCCCCTCCCAGATTTGTGGACATGCGGATTGGTCGTAATGAGACACAGATGTGTTCAGTTGGCGACACCTCATCTACGGCCCTTCCGACAAGTCTGACCAATTACTCGATCGCCGGACTCAGTGGCGCGTGTGACGTGTCACTAACGAGCGACGATCAGCTTCTCGCCTGGGATCGGCAGAAGCTCGCAGAGCGGCGAACGATCGGCCAATTAGCGCGGGTATCGGTGACACCGGAGCAGTTGCGATCGCCAGCGGATCAGTCAGCCGAGTGGTGACAGGTGGTGACGGCTCGGCTGTCTATCGGTGGTGAAGGTGAGCCGAGCCACCCAACACCCGACGCCCGGCAGTCGACACAAGTGAGCATCATGGGTCATGCTGCTCGGATGTGGCTATCTTCGGCCGGGGTTTGGTACGTCCGAAGGTCGTGGTTTTCCACGGCGTCCGACTTCCGACGGCCATTGTCAAGGTCAGGCCATGCAGCTTGCACAGTTCTTTCTTCCGGCAGTACAGACACAAGAGCGAAAGTAAGAGTGGTATCTGAATGCATCTAAACTTCATTAGACTCCCGCTTTGAGTGACGGCGTGAAGTGCATCTCCCGAGTAGATGACTACCAACGAAGTTGATGTCGCAAGTTATGCCATATAAAAACTGAGAACGTGTTGAAGTTACAAAGTACGGTTAAATATTGCACGCTGATGAAAAGATAGTGTTTCCGCCACACAAGTGGTGTTCAAGCTACAATACATGCCATGCTACCCATGCCATACCACCCATACTACCCACTAATCCGCTCACTTTCATCTCGCCTATTTAAGGTTGACAAAATCACCACGTCATGGCCAGTGAGCACCAATGCAGGCAGAGGGAGTCTGACATGTTTAAAGGGCTTCTATCGTCGATGCGCGTCATACGCAATGGTATTGCGGATATTGGAGGACCTCCAACTAAACAATGGAGACTGTAGGATTCTTGATAATACTCCAGAACTTTGAAACACGCGTTTGCTTCCAGCGCGCCCGGGTGCTCACTAGTTCATCCGGGGAGAAAATAGTTACAATTTATGCTACTTTATCTCCATAACAAATGGTGCGATGTCCATTTATTCAAATTGGCTTGCCTTCAGATGTCAATTTGACTGTCACTTACACTGATGAATTGGAAACATTGTTCCTTTGCCATGTGTAATGTGGGACTATATTCTGGTACTCGTGCGCCATTTGGCCGGCGGACGGCCGGCCGCATGCTGAACCAGCCGGACCCGAAACTAACCTGTGAACTTCGGCTACCCAAAGTGTGTGTGTGGGGAATTCATCACATACGTTGTAGGGCTAATTCTGGTTGTAATGGCTTTTGCATGGTCCACACCGTTTCCCTGGAAGTTTAAAATTGCGGAGGTCTCGAAAGCACACATGAGTGGGCTTGGTTAGAGAACAAAGTCGTCTGTATCTGTTATCGTCACTGCCGGACATGAACTCTGCCAATTAAGGGAGAAGGATGCCTATTCATAATCATTAAGCGATGTGGATCATCCTCACAAATGTTCACTGATGTACCTTTTGTTTCGGTTTGAAAACGAGGTTGTCATCAGCGGAGAAGAGGATGGAGGCCCTTCCTGGACGAGTGTGGGTGAGGTAAATATGTCTTACATCGGGAAAATGGTAAAATGCCGTGCACAGATGAAGGTAATAGCACTGCTCTCTCTCCCCTCTCTCCCTCTTTCCGTCTCCCTCTCTCCCTCTTTTTCTCTCTCTTTATCTCTCTCTCTCTCTCTCTCTCTCTCTTTTTCTCTCTCCCTGCCCCCCCCATATCCCCCGTGTGTACGCTTAGGATTAGCTCCCTCCACTCTTGAGTCCAAGACCTATGTCATTAATGGCACCATTGGATGAATCCAGACTGCAAATAAAAGAAGTGTTACATTATGGCGCCAACATATTTTAATATAGTCTTCATATGGCCTTCATATGTATGAATTCCATTGATCTGCGATTCCTGTCTGAATGACCAGGGAAGGGACGGTTTGTTTTCATTATCCATAACTGAAAAATACATAATTTTTCCTATATCCTGTTCCACGCCTTGGTTATAACCGTTCTCTTCTCTAGATTACAGCAAAATTAATCCGCATTACGTGTACGGTATTAATTAATTAAAACTAACTGCTCACAAGAGAATGCAGCAGCGCTCTCCCTGGGAGGGATAGCGTATTTTTTTTGCTTCCCTCCCCTCTTCCTGAGCATCCAGGTGACTTAGAATAAGATAACTTAGACTGAAATGTCTCACTACATCCACGATTAAGCATGCTTAGAATCTAGTTAATAATTGGGATCATCAGATGTTTTATTTGCCGCACTAATTTTTGATCAACCTTGCTATTACTTAGCAGGTTTTAGACGATTCCATGTTCTACAGTTAAGTTTAAAGGAAGTATACGAAGATTCAAGGTTCTCTGAATTTCTGGCGTCGTGACATTCAAGGGTACCTTGCTATATGTCTCTGTGGTGGACTCTAGGTGATTTCAATAACTCACTTCGACATGCTACAATCGTCCCCTTTTACAGAGACAAAAGGACACAAATCAGCCCGACGCGAAGTCCAGCGGATTTTTTGCCGCCCCACTCCAGATGATTGGAATCAGGGCTAAGGCACCCGGTCAAACTGCTTCAGCAAGAGATACCACGTGAATAAAAAATTCACGAAATTTTGCCAATGTTTTAGCCGTAGAATGCCAATCAATCGTGTCTCAGTATAATGCACCAAACACATCCACACCATAGATGAGCTACAAGTTACGGAAATGTGTTTGGTAATCATAACCGAGGATATGAATCCGACATGATGACAATCCTTTGTAAAACTAGTTGCTTGTGGCGAAAGTTGTGTTTTGCTGTCCAATTACTGTACCGTTCAACACCGCTGGTAGCACGTCATCAATCCTCCTTCTGGTTGGGGAATGGTATGCGATAGTATGGCGAGCCCTGGAATCGCGGTATGCCGAAGGCTCAACTTGTGGTGTGAAGGATCTACAGTTGTGGTATGGCGAGCCCTCAAGTTATGGCATAGTGAGCCCCCGAGTTGATGTATGACGAACTCTCGAGCGGTAACATGCCGAACGCTAGAATTGTGGTGTGATAGAGCCTATATTTATGGTATGGCTAGCCTTCGAGTTATGGCGTGGTGAGCTCACGATTTGAGGTGTGTCAAGCCCTGGAGTTGTGGTGTGATGAACCGTACAGCTATGGTATGGCGATCCCTCGAGATGTGGTATGGTGAGCACTCGATTTGAAGCACGACCAACCCTCGAGCTGTGGTATAGCGAGCCTTCGAGTCGTGGTTGGCAACTTTTCGAATTCAGGTCATGCGAACCTTCTGGCTCAGATCGGAGGAGCTCTCAAGCTGAGTTCAGACAAGCGCTTAAGTTGAGCTCGGACGAGTTCTAGGGGGCTGAAATGGGTTCCTGAGGTCAGCTAGGCGAGTCATCCGACTGAGTTCGGACGAATCCCGGGTCGCCCGACCTCAGTGGTGCCGGCCCACACCCCCGGCGGACTCGACATCGGCTGCCACATCGATAGGGATCGGTCAGCCAGCGCAGACGCGCTTCCCAGACGCTCGCCGCCAGCCGCCTTTTATTGTCGCGCTGACCTTGCCTGCTCCGATTCAATGTCGTTCATCGCATATGGAAGGCATCGAGTCGCTGATGGTGATTTTTGATAAGCCTTTATCGCTGACCGTGGCGATCCCGGCGACGTTCAGGCGGCCCGACCGCGCGTCTTTGTGCCGAGACATTCGGCGAGGGTCCTTGGCAGGGCGGGCCGCGCCCCTGCCACCATTGAGGTGGGATTGTCGTGTCAGTTGTGGGTGACGTATGGCGCGGTGAAATGGAGACCAGTCCACTGCGGAGCACGGCCGGCGCCTCTGACTCTGAGCTCCGGCTGCATATGGAGCAAGGCGGATTTCTATGACTCCGAGTCACCGATGGTACATGGAACAAGGCGGGCGCCTCTGACTCTGGGCCCCAGCGGTATATGGAGCACAACGGGCGCCTGACCGGGGTAAAAAGGGGGGGACTCTGACTCTGCGGCCGTATATGGAGGGGTGTCTATGACTCGAGCACGACCGCATATAGAGCATGGCGGGCGCCTCTGACTCCGAGTCCCGATCGCATATGGAGCACAGCAGGCACCTCTGACTCTGAGCTCCGGCCGTATATGGAGCACGGCGGGTGTCTATGACTCTGAGTCACCGATGGTATATGGAGCAAGGCGGGCGCATATGACTCTGAGTCCTGACGGTATATGGAGCGCAGCAGGTGTCTCTGACTCTGAGTCCCCGGCTATATATGGTGCATGGCGGGCGCCTCCGACTCTGAGTTTCCGACCGTATATGACGTGTGGATGCTTAGTAGTTCAGAGTCTGGGTGTGTCTTGTCTCATGTTCATCTGTGCACGTTAGATGTACATTAATCTGTGTTTTGCAATGGATGTCCGCAGCTATACGGTCTGACCGTCAGAAAATATGGATGCCTTTGCTCAGGCAGTTCGATTTTTAAGTGTCACCACACAGGAGGCTCTCTGTCACGCCCTCGTCCTCCGTAAACTGCACGAAAATGATTTTGATGGTTTCGACACACACTAAACGCCTTCATCAGAAAACTATATTGCGGAAGTGCAGAAAATAAGGAGCAGCTAAAATTTTCAGTGCAAACCCGCATCATGTAGTAATTATGTCGGCGCTTCATACTAGGTAATTATATCGCTGCTCATACTGTCCAGGTAGCAAAGCGCGCTCTCGAATAGGTCCTGCTGTGCTTACATGGAAACTCTTAGTGGTTGTGCCGTTCTGTTATATATTATTCTCTGTTCTTTTTACGTTCCTCCATTTTCGTAGATTTCCTCACTCATCGATTTTTTATATTATTACATATAATATTCTATATATAATATACATGTAAATATATTACATTAATATTCGATATTTAGTATTTTATATCGATGTGGCTCACCTTATTCTGTCAGTGACATTTCACATCGAGGTTTGTTCGCTAATGCCTGAACTTGCGCCCCCCCCACCCACACTGCGTGCCAGTTTCGACAACGTATGATTGCAACAGCCACATGAAATTTCGTATAAGGCACTGCCAGCTGAGAATATGCTATTTGTCGCAGGCTTAGAGTTTGGCTGGTATTTCGCCGGCTCTCCCATGCTCTTGCTGAAAATTACTGATTGCTTTGGGGTTTCAATGTATCTGGCAACGGTAATTTTTCAATTACTTAGTATGACGTATGCAAACGAAGTAACAGAATAGGCCATCCCATGCCAATCCGATCGGTCGATAAAACGCCGTCCCATCAGATTTTGCGTATGCTTTGTTGAATGGATTATCTTAGACCCTAAACACGAGTCTGGAAGTTGTATGACTCTGTGACAGGCAGTCTATACTGTACTGTGACGTAAAATATGACGTCACCTCAGGGACCGATCTTGTGAAGCTCATAAAACATTAAAAAGGGAGAATATGAGTTTGAGAATTATGAACACCTGAATATTGTTGCGATGTGTGAAAATTAAATATTATAAGCTACGTGTATCAATATAAGTTTACATCTACTTATGATACCCAAATTTCATGTAGATTGATGCTTGTGAGAAAATGAAACATCCCATCCCTCTCGAGTTTAATTAACCATCGATTTTTACATTCTACACAAGGCTTCTCTCAGCATCTCTAGTAAATGGAGTTGGACCTCAACTGAACAGTGTGACAAATTACCACAGGCTTGGTGTGAAGCGGCCATAGGGAAGCGTTCGGCGGGGAGCGCCGATTATTCACTCACTTCGTTATAAAATATAAGATACAACTGTTACAGATGTACAGATGCTCTTTGATAATTGGTACGTACCCATTTGCAAAGTTGTGTGACCAACATTCCACCAGTCAGGAATGGAACCTTCTAAAAATCAGTGTGTGTGTGTGGGGGGGGGGTGGAGAGGGAAAGTGCATTGTCGTCCCAATACTTCCGTTCAACGCCATAGCTTCATGCTAAATTTAAGCAACATTTGAGCGGGGTGGCCACCTCTTCCATGCTCTTCCAAAAGCATGGCAGGTTCCATCCTTGGCCAAACACATAGGTTAGGGTGGACCAACTGCTACAAATACTTTCCCTTTCTATCAACGAAAGGGGTACCAATGAAAGGAATACAACATTTTCCTTTCCTTATCCAGGAGTTTCCTTTGTCCAGTTTTTAGCTCCGTTTCTGCCTAACGCACGTGACACCCAGCTCCGGCAACAAAGTGTTGATCGGGAGAACAACTTCCTCCTGCTCCAGGACTTTCCCACAACGGACTGCAATGTGGCCCGTCCGTAGCTTTCTTTTACAGCGGTAAAGAGGTTCTCGGACACGCCTGGAAGGAAGGCCGCATTTCGATGGCTGTCTGAGTTATGGGCGCAATATGACCATAGCAGTCGAGGCGCCCTGGAGCCGAAATAACAAACAAACAAACGGACGACTTGCCGAGTAGGATGAAGGAATTGTCCATGTTGGCCTTCTACAAGCTGATGTAAAGATTGTGGTAGAATGTCTCTGTGTGAGTTTCACCAGTAGCGATCGCGCGATAGTAGAACGGCTCGACCAGGTGCGTGCTGAGCAAGGCGAAGGCCACGAAGATCACTTTCAGCTTGGGCATGCCCAGCATCTCCATCACCAGACGCGCCAGCTTGCTGGAGATGTGAGGGTAAAATGCAAAGGAGCCCGCCAGATGGTCGGTATTGTAGAGCAGCACACCCGCCGCCCAGCTGAAGCAGCAGAACATGTGATTCTTGAAGCTGAACAGTTCCCTCTCCACACGTCGGTGCTGCAGATAGTGACAGGGTATCCCGAAGTAGTTCCAGGGCATGTACTCCGGGGCCACCAACATCATCATCATCATATCCATGGTCTGTCAGGGCAGACTTCCAGTTTTGCTACCCAGTTCCACGTTGACCATGAACGGCGACAAGAACTCCAGCTTCACTTTCTGCCTACCCTCATGACCACCCTGTTCATGATGCTGGAGAAACACAGTGCTGTGTACACTCCACAGAACAGCTGTCAGGATGTGTTCTCCAGGCCTAGCATCTCCTGGAGGACCAAGTTCGTACCCGTGTTATGCTCCACATAGTCCGTGAGCATAGTGCCATGACCACATTGGAATTTGAGGGCACCCCATTGGTCCTCAAGATACTCCTGTTCCTTTGGATCCATCTGAACGCCCTTTAGTCCTCTGACTTCTTCCTGGTGAAGTCACAGGTATCACAGGTATAAGCATGTAGCTGCGTAATTTGCATGTTAAAAAGCATATCGCGATATTTGTTTTCAAAGAAACAAACCAAGAGTTCGGTGCTTCGTTTGCCCCCTTCTCATCAACTTCTTATTCGATCTAATTCATTTTTGGTTGCTAGGGCGCCCTTTGGCTGCTCCTCTATCGACAGCACATGAATGGAAAACTTGTAGAGAAGGTAGGCGTAGCGGAGAGCAGGTATGTTAGCTATTGTTGTCCCCGACCGCCCAATTACCTGGCAAACTTGTGGGAATGTAGCCCACGGAGGACAGCCGTGTGGAGACGGAATTGGTACTGATCGATGGAGGGTAACACGGCTGCACTCTCCATGCACCGGCGAGACTGGCATCAATGGAACCTTTCAGATGGTGCCCCACTCCCCACCCCCCGCCGGGCTGCAGCGCCCCGGCGCCGGATCTGAATCTCCTCTGTCCCCTCATCGGGGTATCGGAGAAGGGTCAGCCAGCTGCTGTTGCGCTAGTATCCCGTCGAGGAGAGCACAATGTCGCAGTGAGACGGAAGGCTCGGTCGACGTTCAGCGTCAGCTTGTTTGGAGGATTCTGTTTAGGATGCCGTCAAGTGAAGGCACGAGGAAAGACGTGATCCCAGCGGATAGCCGGCCCGGTGAGATACCATTGCGGCAGCTGTCACGTTACTACAGCGGACATCCGGCCCTGTGAGATACCATTGCGGCAGCTGTCACGTCATTGCAGCGGACATCCGGTCCGGTGAGATACCATTGCGGCAGCTGTCACGTCATTGCAGAGGACATCCGGCCGGTGAGATACCATTGCGGCAGCTGTCACGTCACTGCAGCGAACATCCGGCCCGGTGAGACACCATTGCGGTAGCTGTCACGTTACTACAGCGGACATCCGGCCTGGTGAGATACCATTGCGGCAGCTGTCACGTTACTACAGCGGACATCCGGCCCGGTGAGATACCATTGCGGCAGCTGTCACGTCACTGTCAGCGGACATCCGGCCCTGTGAGATACCATTGCGGCAGCTGTCACGTCACTGTCAGCGGACATCCGGCCCTGTGAGATACCATTGCGGCAGCTGTCACGTCATTGCAGCGGACATCCGGCCCGGTGAGATACCATTGCGGCAGCTGTCAAGTCACTGCCTTCGATGGCTAAACATCCCGATAGGTAATCAATATCTCCCTGCGTTACAAATGACTGTCGCGGGTCCAAAGTTACTCCTGCACGGCTGTTCAGGTCATTGCCATGAGTCAATCGATAACGACGATGTCCATTGCCATGGTGGTGGTGTTGTTCTGAGCAGAGTAGTGTCACCAGCTGCGGTTGAGCTATTGTCCAGAGAAGAATAGTGTTACCGGGAGTGGAGGAGCTATTGTCCAGAACAGAATAGTGTTACCGGCAGTGGAGAAGCTATTGTCCAGAGCAGAATAATGTTACCGGCAGTGGAGGAGCTATTGTCCAGAGCAGAGTGGTGTTACCGGCAGCAATGGTTGAGCAGTTGTTCTGAGCAGAGTCGCGCTACCGGCAGTGGTGGCCTTGTTTTGGTCACGACCTAGCATCATGTCCAGGGTGAAGGGCCGAACGAATCTTCCTTTAGCTACCGTGAAAAAACAATACTGTGCTGCCCGGGGCAGCCAGGCAGCAACGTTTTCGACAGGCTTGCAACGTTGGGACAATGTACTTTGAAATCACGAATTACGCAAGGAATGAAACTTCATTCTATAATATTTACATTAAAAAAATATACGAGGCTTTGTCACATGCAGCTGTCCCCTACATTATCTTAAATGGTGGGATGCATTGGAGTTGTTGCACTTGTATCCTTTACGGTTGTTGAACAGCCGGTTCTTCCAGCGGGGAATATAAGTTAGCTCATGATGCCTTGCCGCCAATTCCTTTAGTATGATAACTTGCGATGGCATCAAATAGGATGCATAAGAGCTTGTTTAATGAACACACACTATGCCATGTTAAAACCCACCTTATCCTATTGTCAGAACGATTGCAAATTGGTCCGCGAAATGTTCTAAGTCCGTTTATATGGGTACGATAAAGATATTTCGAATATAAAGATACGGATGCTTTAACGGGTAATGATATTTGAATGCAGCAATCAGCATATGCTTATCGTGATAGACGCAGCAAAACGAACCAGAGCGATTTGCGATATTTTTCTGTTTTCATAACTTTTTTCCATGTGTTAATTATGGCTAAAATCGAAGCTTCTGGCTAAAGTAATCACTTTTAATGTGACTACGTTCACTGAAAGGAATGTGTATCGGTGTCCTCTTCCCATTATAAAAAGAGAAGTCCAAAATATTGCAAATCCAATTTGCAAAATATTGGTTGTTTACTTTCGGTTGGGACAATATATTTGAGCCATATTAGATTTCACCTTGCTTTTCTGATTCAAAATGAGCATTGCTTTTAAACACTTACCCGAAATGAACTCCCCGGAGACAAGAAGATAACGCCAGTCCTGACCCCGTAAACGCCACATAATTACGCCACGTTTTGAGGGGAGAAAATTTGTTTGGATAGGTTCGGAACCTACTCGTCGAGCGCTTTCCGATAACACCTCTTTCGTTTTCGTGCAACGCTTAGTTTTGATATTAGTGGGAAGGCATATGACGAACCCCCAAGACGGAGTGCGAGAATCTGACCGAAAAGACGCTTACATTATATGGTTCTTGAACTGATTAATCCAGGATCTGTTGCCTGTAGCTGGGTGCTCTGCTGCCTGTGACCTGATTTGCTTGCTGTTCAAAACTGGGTTGCATCTGTGTAATCACACATGTGCTGTGTGTAGCCTGTGGGCGAACTCTGGCCCGGTGTAGCCATTATTATGTAGGGAGGCGGTGGCTCGCCTGCCTCCGCCCGTGCCCGGCGGTGCGCGGCGTGGTGAGCGGGCTCACGCACGGGGAGCAGTGGCGGCGCGAGCGGGGCCGGCGGTGCGGCGGGCGCCTTGTGGTGGGAGCGCGTGCTGCGGCTGAGTGCGACTCTGCGGCTGCGCGCCCGTGGCAATCCGGTGGAGACCTCGTGTCGCCTGGGCGGGGGAGCCGAGGTCGGACCTGTGACGCGATGGCGCGAGGTTGTGGGTGCGATGTCATATCCATATCCATTCAGTCACCTGGCCGAATGCCGATAGAAATTGTGGCTCAGATACAGGGACTGAAGCCGGGAGACTTGGATTTGCAAGCGAGCAGTAAAACGTAGCCTACACTACGGAGCCTACACTACGGAACCTACCCTTGGAGCCTACAATTTATTTATAGTATATTGCGGTACTTGTCGATCTGCCACTGGTTGCTCAGCGTTACAAATAAATCATTGGCTGTGCTTAACACAGCTCAGAACATATTAACTTCCCAATTGTTCACCAGTTTCCTCCCCCCAACTTCCTCGCCACGTCTCCCATAATGCAATCGGATTACTTCGGAGTTATCTTGGCGGGAATCGGCTATGGAAACCTCTCCTTTTTGGTGCTCGCGTCGGAAGTCAAGCGCAGCCTGGTATTCTATTGTTCGCCTGCGGCGCGAGCGTCCCCGCCATTTGAGTTTACCCGCTGCCGCCATGCAGTGGCGTGAACATGCACCGGCAGGAGCGGCCGCTCGTTTCGCCTGGCCCGGCTGACAGTTACGGCGCCATTTCTCTGCGCCACTATAGCAGGTGTCGATGGGAGGATTGGCTGTCGGCCTCCTGTGGCCTGCCCGGCGCAGCTGCCGCCCAGCTGGGGGCGGCGGCTGTGCTCCGGTTGGCTCCGGCGTCGGTCGTGCCGAGTGGTGTTTCGTCAGCACTGGGTCCCGTCCCCGGTCGGTCACCCGCCCAATATTCAACACACGCCAATACTTCTACACACGCCCAATACCTCGACACACCCCAACACTCCGATACACGCCAATATTTCGACACACGCCAATAATCCGACATACCCAGAAACTTCGATAACCACCCAGCACTACGACACTTCCTGCCAGCTAAAGTGTAAAGCCAGACGATGGGAAAATTTGCCGGAAATCAGATTTCAACCGAAGAAAGGAATGTCGTTCATTCATCGTGATCGCAATGCTCAGTGTGAGCGACAGGTGATAACTGTTCCCAGTGCTATTCATTCTGAGTAAAATTTTAGGGAAGTTCTATTTCTGTTCACAGACAGATGATGTTGGCGGAAAACAATGCTGGCGTTTTCTTGTGTGGCGATGCGCGATCCAAAATTGCATACTTCTCTCGAGCTAGGCACAATTGGTTAATAGCACCGTATATTGAACTGCAACAGCGTGAAAAGGCCATTGCGAGCGACATTCCATGCAATAATGCGAACATTCTATGAGATAACTATCTATGCAAGGTCATTCCGCGAGATGAGCTCCATGCTGCTGGCGACATGTCTATGTATGTGCCGCACGAAGCAGTGGACGGATATGCACACATAGACAGAGCCGCCCCTGTCAGCTCTGTCTATGTGCCCCACCACAGGAAGCAGTGGGCGGAGATGCACACATAGACAGAGCCGCCCCTGTCAGCTCTGTCTATGTGCCCCACCACAGGAAGCAGTGGACGGATATGCACACATAGACAGAGCCGCCCTGTCAGCTCTGTCTATGTGCCCCACCACAGGAAGCAGTGGGCGGAGATGCACACATAGACAGAGCCGCCCTGTCAGCTCTGTCTATGTGCCCCACCACAGGAAGCAGTGGGCGGAGATGCACACATAGTTTTTCCCCCCAACACACAAACAGAGCCGCCGCTGTCAGCTCTGTCTATGTGCCCCACCACAGGAAGCAGTGGGCGGAGATGCACACATAGACAGAGCCGCCCCTGTCAGCTCTGTCTATGTGCCCTACCACAGGAAGCAGTGGGCGGAGATGCACACATAGACAGAGCCGCCGCTGTCAGCTCTGTCTATGTGCCCCACCACAGGAAGCAGTGGGCGGAGATGCACACATAGACAGAGCCGCCGCTGTCAGCTCTGTCTATGTGCCCCACCACAGGAAGCAGTGGGCGGAGATGCACACATAGACAGAGCCGCCGCTGTCAGCTCTGTCTATGTGCCCCACCACAGGAAGCAGTGGGCGGAGATGCACACATAGACAGAGCCGCCGCTGTCAGCTCTGTCTATGTGCCCTACCACAGGAAGCAGTGGGCGGAGATGCACACATAGACAGAGCCGCCCCTGTCAGCTCTGTCTATGTGCCCCACCACAGGAAGCAGTGGGCGGAGATGCACACATAGACAGAGTCACCGGTGTCGGCTGCACCACTGGTGGATTTAAATGCAGGAGGAGGTGGCATTGAGGCCCGATACCTTTGCCCCGAGAAGCACATCACCTCTGTGTGGAGGACCCGTCTATAGCTACGTCGAAGTTGTGTGCCGCCGGCTTCACCGCGCAAGGCTCCCGCAGTGCTGTCAGCGCCATCCGTGTCATCGCATCGCCCGCGGTAGACAAAGTGCTCCAAAGCCTGACAAATGCAAGCAGCCAAGCAAGCAGTCTAATCCTGCCCTACGTCATCTGGTCTTCTGCACTGCGACCACACTCTATGTCATCCCGGTGAGCTTCGTTCATGCTGTCGATGTGCATGCTTTGCGCCGATTCTATTTCTCTTCTGGACACTTAATCTCTGTGCAATCCTGCTTTGGTGTACACTGATCAGTTGGCGACTATATATGCACACAAACACACACACACACACACACACACACACACACACACACACACACACACACACACACACACACACACACACACACACACACACACACACACACACACACACACACACATACACATACACATACACACATACACACACACACACATCCTGTGTGTGTGTGTGTGTGTGTGTGTGCATCAATCTGGATACATATTTTGTCCGAATTCTTGTTTGGGAGGCTTCACAGAATCCGAGTCAACATTGCGCGCCAACACTCCGGGCCTTGTTGCATTGACTCTGAATCCATCTTCTGATCGAGACATTCGAGCCCTGTGGCGCCATTTTGATCGAGAGCTTAGCACACCCAGATAGTCGGGCGCGGCCGCCTGGTGCCCGCACACCCGACCTTGCATGGCCGGTTATCAGCTGGCAATCTCAGCCGAAGGCTGGCGCGGCCATAGCGTATGCACAGCGATGCATGGCGGGAGCGCGGAGCGAATCGATCAGTTGTGCTAAGGCGGCAAGACCTTCGCAGACCTGTGAGCAAACAAGGCGTCTTGGCTGTAGTACCGAACTTCGTCGACCTAAAAGGCTTTGAGCCTTGTCCTCCACCCCACATCAGGTCCGATGGCGTTCAGTGGTAGTGAGAATGAGTACTGCGTGGGTCATCATGTCCGAATTAGACAACTAATTGCTATGCTGGTTCAACCTCTCTGCTAGGATTTCCAAAGAATGGAAATAAGACAAATCGGCTCCAGTGTTGCTTCTTTGGTGTTTATTGGTTTTAGGACAATTGACCGTTGAGTCGTGTGGCGTCGCCAATTTCTTACCCCGATTGGTCGCGGGCGAAGAGTAGCGACAGGTGAGACTTGAACCCACAATCTTTGGATTGTGAACTTATCCATAGACTTCTCGTGCCATCGTCTCTAGTGTGTTAGTAGTGAGGGCTGGGCTGTGCCTACACTACAGCAGATGCACACTACACCGATGCGACGCAGTGCGTTAGGTATTCTGAGACTGTCAATGCGGCACGATATCTCGGCAATATTGTGATGTAGTGAGCCTACAGCCTACTGGGTTGTGCCTACACTACACGGATGCGACGCAATGCGTTAGGTTTTCTGAGACTGTCAATGCGGCATGGTATCTCGGCAATATTGTGATGTAGTAAGCCTACAGCCTACTGGGCTGTGCCTACACTACATCAGATATACACTACACCGATGCGACGCAATGCGTTAGGTATTCTGAGACTGTCAATGCGGCATGGTATCTCGGCAATATGGTGATGTAGTGAATTCTAGGCTGTGCCTACACTACATCAGATATACCTAGGACTGATGCAGCGCAATTCGTTGTGTGTTCTGAAACTGTTCATGTGGTAATTCGGAGGGATGGTGATGACAAGCTTGCTTTGGACGCAGCGAGGTGAGAACGGAGCTACATGACAGCAACGTGCGATCTGCAAGGTTTGCCGACACCCACAGTGCGAGGTCGATCCCATGACCAGCATCATCATGTGGTCTCTCCATTTATGGTCGACCGGGACAGCACGAAGCGACGTTTTTGTTGCGTCGACTTCTCGACGAGCAAAAACGCGCCGCAATGGCGGAATTGTTGTGCACAGCGAGGTGTCCAGTGATTCGGCATAATCTGCTTCATTTGAGTGCCGTGAGTTGGCGAAGTGTCCGCCGCAACTGACGTCACCAGTCTGTCTGACGTCACCAGCCTGTGTGATGGTGAATAGACGGAGCGTCGTGCCGTGCACGCCGGACGCGGATCTGGGCCGCGGCCACAGGCTCGGCCAGCTCGTGGTATCGCTGGTGCTTTTGGGTCACAACTGCAGGAGGATTTCGAGCGAGGTCCCCGACAGATCTGTGCCGAGACCGCCGCTGGTCCAGATTAAGACTGCGCGCGGATCTGAACCATGACTGCAGAGGGATCTGTACCGCATTGAATGTGGATCTGGACTACAGCGTAAGTAGATCTGAGCCACACTACAGGCTGATATGGACCACACTACAGATGGATCTCGACCGCACCAGAGGTGGATCTGAGCGGACCCTGCTAGCCATCTTGGTCCGAGAGTCGTGGTCATGGTCTGCAATGGGTCCGGATGGGATGCAGCTTATTCTCGAACTAGAATATGCGTTGTTGACGAAACAAGAGATGATGTATTGCTCCACAGCATAATATGCTTTTCCTCTTTGTTCAGGAGCGGCACGTTTGTAGCCTTCGAGTGCCAAAATTGTGTGCCTGTTCTCTTTGGTAAGTGAACTTCTATATTTGTTTTCTTAATTTACGTTTGTTGTTGTACGATTTTCAGTTCATAGTGCCTATGCTATAAATTCCATGCTATATTGTGCGGAGTAAGAATCAAGGGGCATGCGATACTTAATGTTTTCATTTTCAAACACCAATGTGATACTATCACAATGACAATGTTTCTATCACTTGGCAAAACATTGAAATTATGCCATTCATGCCGATAACTTTGGAGTTGTCATGTAGTAGTGTAACGTACTTTGTAATTCGGCATGAATGACACGGTGATCAGACATGCAACAGCTTGTAGTGCGTCCGTGTGCAGCACCATCTGTTACACGGAACAGTTGATCAGCTTCATATCAGGTCCGGTCGTGCTGCTGAAACCCAGGGAAATTGCGCATAGGCTTTCAAAATTGAAGTAGAACTGGACATTAGGTGGTAGGCTGTAGTTTCACTGTGGGTATATTCTGCATGATCGTTTGATTTGACGGACGGGTGTATTTTGTCCGCTTGGACGATTTGCGTATGCAGAAGGGCTTCCAAATAAAGTATGATATATTTGGCCTCAAAAGATCACAATTTAGCTCATTACTCAATGCTATGCTCACATGCAAAGCATCCTAGTGCATTCATGAAGAAAGGGAATCAAGTCATTTCCTTGATTTAATATACATGCACACACACACACACACACACACACACACACACACACACACACACACACACACACAAACATACACACAAACGCACATACACACATGTACACACACACGCACACATATTTTCTTGACTTTAGTAAGGCCTTTGACAAGGTACCCCATAAACGGTTAATGATACAGCTTCAGTCCCATGGTATTGCAGGTAGCATCTTAAAATGGATATAGAGTTGTGGCTTTCAGATAGACAGCAAAGGGTAATGCTAAATGGTACAAAGTCATCATGGCAAAATGTTCTTAGTGGAGTCCCCCAGGGTTCAGTACTGGGGCCACTACTGTTCATTATATTTGTAAATAACATTGAAAGTGGCCTAAGCAGTAAAGTTTTCGAATTTGCGGATGACTTGAAGGTCTTTAGGGCAATAACAGGTCAAGATGAGCATATCTCGCTACAAAAAGACTTAGACGAACTTGTGAAGTGATCCGAAGAATGACAAATGAAATTTAATTTTGATAAGTGCAAAATCATGCAGGTAGGTAAGCAGCATATGAAGACTCCATACTTGGTGGGTGGCCAAGTGCTATCAGCGACTCAACAGGAGAAGGATTTAGGTGTTATTCTAAACACAAAATTGGGGGCATCAGAACAGACCAAGGAAGCTAGGAAGAAGGCACTGAGAATGCTCGGGACAATAAATAGGAATGTATCATACAGAAGTGAGGAAGTCATCAGGAAGCTTTACTGTGCGTATGTCAGGCCACCTTTGGAATACTGCATCTAAGCTTGGTCTCCTTAGCTATGAAAAAGATTGTTGGATTTTTGAGAGAGTACAAAAGTGGGCTACAAAAATGGTTAATGGCATAAACAACCTGGCATTTGAGGAAATATTGAATAAATTGAATATGTTTTCACTTGGATATAGAAGGCTGCGAGGAGATCTCATCGAGGTCTTTAAATTTGTTCATGGTCTGGAGAGGGGATATCTTGGGGATATCTTGGGAATTCAACAGAAATGATGCAATTAGAGGTCATAAATTCAAAATTAAAGTTAACCACAGCAGAACAAGGTTAAGGCAGACTTTCTTCACCAACGGGGTAGTAGAACACTGGAACCAGCTGCCAGAAAACATTGTCAGTAGCAGCACATTGAACATCTTTAAAAACAGCATAGACAATCATTATAAGAATGGAGGGCTTGCTTTTCAGTATTACAGGGAGGGCTGATTGACAGATTTGGTGGGCAACTGGTTCAGTTTACAGAGTGCAACCAAGAAGGGCCCTTGTGGCTCATAGTTGCACTAATCTTTTATGTCTTTATGTCTTTATCTCTTAATATATATATATACATATTTATACCTAGATATACGTTTATATGCTATATAGTGTATAGTGTAATAATGTAACAAAACACAATACATATTTAGATCACAGTGATCAGGAAGGTGTTCTTCCAGTACTATTATTTAATCCAGTGTGTGTTGAGATGCGTGTCACACTGTAATCAAATTATTTTCGACACTCATGGTGTTTTTTTCTGCAGACCAGAGGCTTGTTGGGAACCCATTTACTCTCTCCAAGCATATTCAATGGGATGGTCATCCAGATGGTTGGAGCAAAGAAAGCGTGTAGGTTTCTAATCGAATTTTATCCAGCTTGAAACTCATTTAGAGTGGCACGCAACATGATAAGACTCTGCGAGCGCTACCGACATCTGGAATTACACTGTGTGTACGCAATCAGGTCAGGAAGCTCGACAAGTGCGTTGCTGGTGTCGACAAAAACATGGCAGCGGCATTGGCTGCTGATGGCCAAGCCCAGTAGCTGCCCCGACACCGCTGACAGCTGCCCCGACTGTTTTTTTTTTTTCTACTTAAACCCCCCCAGCCTCTGACACTCCCCGACACTGCTGACAGCTGCCCCGACACCGCTGACAGCTGCCCGACATCGCCGACAGCTGTCTTTACACCGCTGACATGACAGCTGCCCCGAGACCGCTGGCAGCTGCCCCGACACCGCTGACAGCTGCCCCGACATCGCCGACAGCTCCCCCGAGACCGCTGACAGCCTAGCAGCTGCCGAGGCACCGCCGAATACAGTAGCTGCCCGCTCACCGTCGAGTACAGAAGCTCTGGCAGCCATCCGCGCTCTCGGCTTCCTATTATTAGCTCAGGTTTTTCGCTGTACGTAAAAGCGAACACCGTTGAGCAATTACAAAACTGCGGCAAAAAGGAGATCAAATCCCATGCTGGCAAAAACGCTGGATGCGAAAGCGACGGACGTATGAGCAGGAGCGTGTTCTGCTAAGTGTGGTGTGCTGTAGGCGTTGCACGTAGCATTTCCGCTCTCAAGGCTCAGAACGACGTGGGGTTCTTATCACAGGAGGTGGTGAGGATGTGCACATCAAGCAATGCTGCAGGTGATAAGATACAAATTTGTGATTGTTATGAGACATGCGGGTGCATTGGATTTTCATCATGGCGTCTGTCACATGAATTATCATCGTGCAGTCCGCCAGGCAACAAGATGTAGCGTATCATGGTGGCGGGTAGTTCCGTCCGCCAAACACCAAGATGTAGCGTATCCTGATGGCGGGTAGTTCAGTCTGCCAGACACCAAGATTCAGCGTGTTCCGATGGCGTGCAGCGCATTCTGCCAGACATCAAGATGTTGTGCATTCCGGCGACGGATAGCGCAGTCTGCAAGACACTAAGATGTAGCGTATTCCAGTGACGCATCCCGACATTCGTCAACTTTCTTCCAGTCTCATATCCGAACCGTTTGAGATAAGGCTTTGAAAAGTGGCAACGTTTCCAAAGCATTGTACACATTGTGTGAAGCTATTGCTGGAGCATATTCAAGCACCGCTTTCCGTACGCTTCTCGTGGAAGCTTTCCCGGTGTAGCCCCAGTTGTACACACCTTGTGGCAGTTTTACTGGGGCAACTCCAGTTGTGCTCATCCTGTTGAAGTGCTGTCGTCAAGCAATGGATGTCATCATTTCACCAGCAAACCGACAGGAATAAAATAGCATATCGTGGCTACGCATTGAACATGCTTTCCTCACCCATCGATTCATTTCTACCGCTTCACCTCGGCCTTCGTCCCCACATGCAAGACACATCTTACAGTTATCCATCTCCTCCTCCATTGTCATAGATACCATGGCTCTTGAAAAAAAACACTGATCGATTACTGCCTCACACATAACATTCCTTTTTCTTTCCCCTCACTGTTGGGGGATGACCACCCAGTTCTCATAGAACTAATTTGCTCACAGCACAAAATGATCTGGGGAGGGAAATTGCCCTTGCCAATACAAGTCCATGTCGAATATTTGTTTTACTGATATAATAACTATGTCGACCATACTCGTTTTATATAGTAAAGTCTGCAGATATTTTTCTGCCATTATTTGAGCCAACTTTACTTTTAATCTTCGTAAATGAATTCCCAGCGCGCATATTAGGAACCAAATGAATAATGTACGCTGATTATCCCCAGTTAATTCACTGCAGTTCACCTGATGAACTAACAGCTGAACTTGCGCGTTGGGTATGCAATTGGAGTTGCCGAGGCTTGGTGTTTCTGAAAACAGCTTAACAATTAACCCCAAGAAAACGGATGGTATTGCAATGGGGTCTGGTCAGAGCCACAGACATCTTTATGAAAACTTGTCTGTTATTGCATGCGACAAGCGGTTCTTGGTGGGGATCCATTAATTATTTTTGTCTGACCTGGAAGCAGCTTTGATTCTACGGGCTTCTTTTCAGTTTTCAAAGCTCTTTTGGCTATCAGAGGCCGGGCTAACTTGGCTGGTGAACTTTGCTTGTGGCGCCATTTTGCTGCCGGAGGTCACTTCTGCTTTTGGGAGCTCCTTTCACTGTGTAGGCTGTGATCGTGTGGGACAGGTTTTTCTGCTTCGCCTTATATATCTAAAGGCCCGATCCACTATCGGGAATCCATTCGATCTTACAGAACCCATTTGACTGTCAAGGTTTTTTTTGGGGTAGAGCGTTGGAACCTCTATGTCCGTGCCTTTCGGCTGTTAGGGTTGAGCCCATGGCTATCAGGAACCATCGAGGAATGGCCCGTCACACTTGGAAGAGGTTTCCGGAATTCATTTTGAGTCCAGGATGTCCATAAAGAAGGATGTCCATTCTAATGCCGCATTTTCCCTTCCAAGGTGTAGTCAAAACCCGAACATTTTCCAAAGGTAGTTTAAGGTGGTTCGAGAACGACTATTTAGCTATGCATGATAATTATTCCCAAGTAGGATAAGCGAGATTCGTAGCACGAACTAAAACAGCCCGGCAATTTGATTTGGGAAGAATAGTGTGCACAAAAAAAAATTATTTAGACCTTACTCACCCGACAAAGTCCTGGTTCCTAGCCCCTTGTCATCTACCACCGATGATCCTATGTCTATGCTTGGGACGCCTGCCTACCTACCTCTACCACCAGCAACCGTCGACGCCAGTGAGTGGAATCGTATGCAGTGCAAGCGGAGCTGCCTGGAGCGTGGGAGGAGCTACTCGCATGCTTAATTACAGCTTCTGTAGCAGCAAGTGTCTTCGGTCAGAACGTGAGAGGCATGTATAATGAGTAGGGGCTGCGGGCCGGGCCGTGGAAACGTGCAACAGGCTCTGACCACTCATTGCATCACTGCAGTAAGTCCATTAGGGTATACAAACCGTTCACAATGCGCTCCGAGGCGGGCCGATGCCCAGCTATAAATCCGTAGCGTAGATATTTATCGCATCACCTACGCTGCAACTCAGCTGGGTAAAATGTGCTTCACTGAAGTCACTGTTTTAGCGAACAGCCGCGCCTAGACATATTCATCAAGCACGGCAACGTGGGCGATGGATGTTGGGTGCAGATCAGCACACGCTGTGGCTTTAGACGAGTCAGCCTCCAGGCACAATTTCCAGGTGATTATATGTGAGCTTGATGGCGTGACAAGAGCGACGCCACATTTTGTGCTCTCCAGAGCGGCAAGTGGTTCGCCACGGAGATCCCTCAGTTTTTTTCCGGGGCCTCCTAAGGCTTGAAGATGTCCCTGTATTCTTGGTCTACAGGCTCTTCAGGAGCCTGCTGTCAAAAGATCCTGACCTGGGCTTTCAAGCAAGATGAGATGGTCTTCTGCCGGGCCTTGGCGTATTTGTGTGAGCTCCATGTGTCTTTTGTCACGACTTGCAGGCCTGCCGAATGTTGAGCTTTCTGTGGGATCTGGGAGCCTCCTGTTGACACTAATGGATCTTCTGACCTAGATCTCCGAGCCAGACCAGAGAGCACCCTGTCGGGCGTTGTGGCCTGTTCGTGAGCTATAAGGCTTCCTGTCGAGGTTCATGAGCCTCCTGGCCTGGAATTTCGGGGCGCAAGATGGCATGTAGAGCATCCTTCCTGAACTTATCGGTCTTCTGGCTAAAGTTTTATGCCGGATATTGGGATTTTCATGAGCTCTAGTAGCCCCCTGTTAATACGAATTTGCCGCTTGGTCTGGGGTTCCGATAATGTGTAGTGTTGCCAAAAATGTATTAGCAGCGAAGGAATGTGCATGTCCAGTTCCTACCCTACGTGACGGCGATAGAGGGAGGGAGTGGGCTTCCGACTTTACCGTCTGTGTAGCACGAGTCGCTATTTACGCTTCAAAAGCCAGATAATCAGGCCAACGGGAGTGTGAATTCCGATTTCTCCACGGCACCGGGTGATCCAGGGGCCGAGCCGATTGATAATCGGTCAGCAGACCACGGCTCCCTTGTTCTCGGATAGAATCGCCTAAAGGAAATCGGCTGCGGGCAAAACCGTGTGACCGTCGTTAGTAGGAGGCATGTATGTTATCGCTGGCGGCATCGCCTGCTGAACAGCGCCACCACCTCTGGAGTCGGGCCGCTATCGCAGCCGAGATCTGCTCCAGCTGGTGGTGGTTCTCACGACTTTCGGCGGCAGTTTCCGCGCCTCTCGTGCAGTGGCGCAAGGAGCACGGTCCGGCTAATAGCAGGGCACGCAAGTGTGCGCCATTAAGTATGACAAATAGACGACAATCTGGCCATTGTGTTGTCGCTGACATTGCCTGGCATATGGCAAAACAATGAGCCAGGTATCGTTGCCTGACGTTTGAACAGAGTCAATGTCGACTCGAGAGGAAAGTTCAGTGAGTCCACTAGACAGGGAGTAACTTTCGATGAGGCTACAAGCTGGGGGTAATTTTATGTCAGGCTACGAGCCGGGTAATAACTATCGGTGAGGTTACCAGCCGGAGGGTAACGTCTGGTGAGACATGAGCCCAGGTTTGACACTCAGTGTGACCACGAGCCGAGAAGCAACGTTCAATGAGACCACGAGCTGGGGAACAATGCTCAGCAGGACCACAAGTCGCGGAGTTACGCTCAGTGAAACAAACCGGGGGATAACGCTCAGCGCGACTTTCGATCGCGTCCCAGCTCCCAGCTTGTGAGCTGGGACGCAACATTCAGTGAGGCCACAAGCCGGAGAGTAACACTCAGTGAGACCAAAGTACGCGATGAAACTAATTGGTGTGATTAAGAGTAATGGTGAGCAAGACGCGTCAAATGAGCTAAGATCGGGGTGCTGGCATATGTTCAGCGCCCGCATTAAAACCCACTCGTTTTAGACGTAGTTACGCAACAATGACGTTCACTGGCCCCTTTTCCCCCCCCCCCTACCCCCAACCTTTTTTCAAACCCCTTCCCCCCCCCCTTTTCCCCCCCCCTGTGTTTTTTCTTTTCTCCCCAGATAGATCTGGGGCGGTTCCGTTGGTTTGGTTTTATATTTTTTTTTTTTTTCTTTATTTTTTTTTTGTTCCCCCCTCTTTTTTTCAAAACCCCCCCCCCCCCCCCCCCCCCCACCAACCAATATTAAAAAAAAAAAAATTACACACATTTGCGGGACACTTTTGTCCCTGTACATAAATGATGGGTTGAAGTTATTTAGGGGAGGGGAGTAACATATCGGTGTTGCAGCGCTGTGTGTGTAGACCCTATTTTCATACCTACAGGTTTTGCCCACGGGAAGTATAATTGGATCATGTCTAACGTCATGTCGGCTAACACGGTGTTGGATTGATCTCTAGCTCTCCGAGTCTCGATGTGATGATTGGACATGGGCTGTTGCTCAGTGCAGTACAATAATCGCCTGGCCCATTGATGCTCTTGGATTTTAGAGGAACTCCTGTACGACATGCTAAGGTGCCTTTTGGATATATTCCAACTAACTCAACAGGGACAACTGCATGCTTCCTGCTTGCACGTCAATAATAAGTTTTTTTTTTAATTTTTTTTTTTTTTATATTGTTTTGTTTTTTTTTTTTTTTTTACTAATCTTTTTTTTTATTTAATTATTTATTTTTTTTTTATATTATTTTTTTTTTTTTTTAATTTTTCCTTTTTTTTTTTTTTTTTGTGGGGGTGTTTTTTTTTTTTATTTTTTATTATTTTTTTGGGCTTGTTAAAGGTTTATTTTTTATTAGTATTTTATGTTTGGGTAGTGTGGGGTGGGTTTTCGGTGGGCCATATTATGGCACGGTGTGCGCTCATCAGTTGTCGGAAGGGCTATTATTGGGCACGGCATGTGCTCATCAGCTGTCGAGAGGCCATTTTTGGGTACGCTGTGCGGTTATCAGTTGTTGCTATGCAAACCCAATTTCAAAGCGACCTATGAACCCGACGTTGACCGTGTTAATTTAACCAGATTTTGCTCGCAGAATCTCTACAAAATGCTACAACGCAGAAAATAAATCATCTCAACCGCAAATCTCAGCGCTTTCGATTGCCGCTTTAATGTTTAAAATAGGACTTGTTTTCTTTGGATAAGCATGGGGCAAGCAAAAGTATTTCCCATCCAGTGGTGTGCGGTCAGAAGCCCGGTTAATGGCCTGTTAAGCTGTCCAAGAGTTAGTTATCCTAGAATAACCTCGGTGAGCCCAAATTGACCTCAACCTCATCCTTTATCTGCACTGTGAGGGCTAATGGGAAAGTCTATTAATGTCGTACGGTGTTCTTTTTGCACCAACTAGGCCCAGTTTGCTCGAGATTTGCTACCGCAGTTTTACTTTTCTTTTTATATATATATATATATATATATATATATATATATATATATATATGTATGGATCGGATTACCTGAGTTCGCTTTCGCAGAATTAGTATCGTTAGCAATTTGGTAATGTCGTTAGCGTGACCCAATCAGCTTGCGAGTTTTTCCGACCACCACCACAACAATAGCAATTTGTAAGCTTCCCAGGACGTCGGTCCGTCCTTTTTAGATACAAAGCCTTGTGCGCACCATTCGAGGCAATTAGCTCTAATTTGTTTACATCTTATGTGTGGACACGTTGTATATACAACCTGCCCTGCAAATCCCTAAAAAGTACATTACAAAAGTACCTACGCTTTACCCATGCTGCCTCGAACAAAATAATGATTTTTTAAAGCGGCCGATATAATTTGTTAAGATTTTCAGGATAGTAATTAGAATATATCAAGCTTTATAGTGGCATTTGTCTCGTTGCTTGAACATTCCGAATCCCTGCAACGAACCATGGAACTACCGCTTGGCCACGGGCAACATGTCCTCCACTATCGACGTGCCATACAGCAACAAAGTTCAGCCAGCCACTCGGTTAGTCTTGGTTCCAACAGCGCATACAATGGTAATCAAGGTGCTCTTTGCCTACCACGCACTCTTCCCGCCATATCAGATTATGCCACATGAAGAGCTTTCCGACCTTCTCGATTGCGTCCAGATGTCATCCGATAGTATCTCCTGCTTAATAGCCGTTAATGGTATCTAGCTGTTGCGTAGCCTCGTGTCTATCAAAGCCCGCACCGCCCGCTCCCGCTTCGTTAAGATCGAATCACCAGCGGGCCGCCACACAGGGGCGCAACAGGAACCCTCAGACGTCACTCAGTGGTCTGGGTTAGTGTGATCGGAACCGCGCCCACCACCCTGTAGCCGCCACACAGGAGAGCAACAGGAACCCTCAGACGTCACTCAGTGGTCTGGGTTAGTGCGATCGGAACCACGCCCACCACCCTGTAGCCGCCACACAGGAGAGCAACAGGAACTCTCAGACGTCACTCAGTGGTCTGGGTTAGTGTGATCGGAACCACGCCCACCACCCTGTAGCCGCCACACAGGGGAGCAACAGGAACTCTCAGACGTCACTCAGTGGTGTGGGTTAGTGTGATCGGAACCACGCCCACCACCCTGTAGCCGCCACACAGGAGAGCAACAGGAACCCTCAGACGTCACTCAGTGGTGTGGGTTAGTGTGATCGGAACCACGCCCACCACCCTGTAGCCGCCACACAGGGGCGCAACAGGAACTCTCAGACGTCACTCAGTGGTCTGGGTTAGTGATCGGAACCGCGCCCACCACCCTGTGCACGCCGCGCAGGGAGACAACAGGAACTCTCAGACGTCACTCAGTGGTTGGGTCAGTGATCGGAACCACGCCCACCACCCTAGCCGCCACACAGGGGCGCAACAGAACCCCAGACGTCACCAGTGGTGTGGGTCAGTGTGATCGGAACCACGCCCACCATGTAGCCGCCACACAGGACCTAGAGTCCCAGTGGTGTGGGTTAGTGTATCGAACAGCCACACCAGCCCACAGGCGCAACACCTCAGACGTCACTCAGTGGTCTGGGTTAGTGAGATCGGAACCGCGCCCACCACCCTGTACTCGCCGCGCAGGGAGAGCAACAGGAACTCTCAGCCGTCACTCAGTGGTCTGGGTTAGTGTGATCGGAACCGCGCCGACCACCCTGTACTCGCCGCGCAGGGAAACAACAGCGACTCTCAGCCGTCACTCAGTGGTCTGGGTCAGTGACAGGCACCTCACCACCTGGCGCCCTCACTACGCCAGAGGTAGGTCGTCTTTGTTGCTTATCATGCAGGTGATCTTTCCTGTGATCTCACTCGTTGCTCTAATGACGAATTATATCGAGCGGTTGAAAGCCGCAGCCACCACAAGGTATCACGGTGTGGCTCCAGTGGCTCCAGAATGCTATAGTTCAGCCGTTTTCCCCAAAGAGGCTAGTTAATGGCATGTGGTTAATGCGAAATTGTCCGGTTCAGTCGTGCATGATGCCCATGTGCGTTGCATGACAAAATGGTCTTCGCTAATTTCTCCAATTTTCCTGTCAAGTATAAGCCACATTAAATCCCTTTAGTATGATATAATCGCGTAGCTTGGTGAAGCAACATAGCTTCAAGGGCCAATTTCCACATACTGGACAATTAGTTGGTTGATATTGTAATGCACGTTGTTCTACTGCAATGCTGATGCCAAACAGCCTCCCTCTGCCGCATGTTTCCAACATGACGCAGCCAACGGTCTCATTTCAATTCCTGCCGATTCCAGTGCACCAGCATCATTAATCAAAACTTCGTCATATGAGGCTGCCGTCGACATACGCGGCGCTCCGCGAGCCGCCGCTCAGCCGCCTCAGTTTGCCATTACCATACAGAAATTCTGCCGGACAATAGTTTCAATCAGATCACCGATTGGCCGGCGTTTTTGCAGTGCTGCCACGTGACCGGAGCCTCCTGATTGGTCCGATTACTGCAGCATGCTGAGGAGGCCCGCGGGTAGTCAGGCGTACCGCTGGTCATGGCTATGAGCCCTGTCGGCGACCCACTGGGCTTCAGCGCAACTCACACTCATCTTGTGACGCTGCAATATTTACAATACAGTTTTTCCCAGCAAGTGCGCCGGGTGGGCATAAGCACTCGAGGTTGCAGCCGTCGGGCAGATAAGTACCACAGGCTGACGTTTTCCAAGCAAGTGTGCTGGGTGGGCATGTCCAACCGAGGTTTCGGCCGTCGGGTAGAGCAGTACCACAGGCTTACGTTTTCCCGCAGAGCTTCAATCGTCAGTTTCTGACTTCATTGAGGTGGCATGTATCGGTGTGTTTTCGCCAGCGCGTCATACGTCATGCGTCAAGGACAGGTGACGTGTCTGTACTCAGCGCTATTGGGTCCGTCACGGCAGCAGATATAGACGGTAGTGCCGGGCGACGTTTCTGGACACGAGACGGCTCATGCTACCTAGCCGTCATGGCAGCAGATATAGACGGTAGTGCCGGGCGACGTTTCTGGACACGAGACGGCTCATGCTACCTAGCCGTCATGGCAGCAGATATAGACGGTAGTGCCGGGCGACGTTTCTGGACACGAGACGGCTCATGCTACCTAGCCGTCATGGTAGCAGATACAGACGGTAGTGATGGGTGACGTGTCTGGATCCGTGACAGCCCATGCCACCCGGCCGTCAGGGGAACAGATATCAACGGCAGTGACGAGTGACGTGCTTGGATCCGTGACGGCTAGGCAGCACCGGCCGTCACGGCGGCAGATTCAGATGGACCACGGCTGGCCGTAGCGCGCCACCGGCACCGATCTCCAGGGCCAATCAGGGGCTGCCGCGATCCACTGCGGCTCGTAACGACCGCCAGCCGACCCGGCCAAGCCGCCACGAGCGGAAAACGACTGGCGCGCGCCACCGGCTACCAATGACGTCACAGATCGACGGCGAACGCTCCTCATCTTCCCAACCTGGAATGGAGCATGCCAAACACTCAACACAAGGAGTACGTGCCTTGCTGAAACATGTTCGATAATTGCAACAACACATATTCGCCGAGATATTACCGAGCTAAAGATCAAATATAATACTACATAGAACAGCAAACGATAATGAGGTGGATGTTTTTTTCAGGCTCCACAGATTACCACTCCTGCTAAAGAAATATGTTTGGCAACTAGCTAATTAACGTAAAATACATCGTTAGCAAACATAGCTAGTTGCAGAACATATCGGTTTGAGATGGTACCAATGACACTCGATGCATCGAATGCTTCTTATTACCGACATTCCTGTCGCCTATGCACACAATGCACGTCGGCGTATTGCATGCCTCTCATTAGTTACGTCTCTGCTCCCGGGCACACAATGGTGGTCGGGAGCTACTTGGCAAGTTGGTTTGCATTGCAAGTGAATTGGCTATGCGTCATTCTTCTTTGGGTGTGATCCAAGCTAGGGAAGCAAAAACCGATCAGTCTGATCATGTAATCCACATAGGACAGCTCGTGGAAATGATCAGTGGCCAGGACTAGCGATCATGTCGTCCGCACCGGACAGTTCAGGAAGGTGATCAGTGGCCAGGACTATGGATCATGTTGTCTGCACCGGACAGCTCGGGAAGATGAGCAGTGACCAGGGCAGCGATCACGTCGTCTACGCCGGACAGCGTGAGTTAAATGATCAGTGACTAGAAATAGCGATCATTTCGTCCACACCGGACAGCTCGGAGAGATAATCGGTAGCCAGGACTGGCGATCATGCCATCCATACCGGACAGCTCAGAGAGATGATCGGCAGCCAGGACTGGCGATCATGTCATCCACGCCGGACAGCGTGAGTTATATGATTAGTGATCATGGTTAGCCATCACGTCATCTACGACACTCCGTGCAGGAAATTGGCCTCAGCGTTCTGATTGCAATTATTATACATTTGGTGTCATGTCGGACCAGCGGAGGACCGAGATCTTCGTGCGAGAAGTAAAACGGAGGCTCACCTTTTCCGCCGTGCTTGTATTCCGCTCGTCCGAACATGCGACCACGAGAGACTGGCGTTCATGGAGTTGGAGGGCGCTCTCGGTCAGCGTTCACTGATTCAGGAGTGAACATTTTACCAGCCATGACTGCTCGCTGTGAAGCTGTGCAATCATTTACATTTTTACTTAGGAGCAAAGTGAAGTAAGATGTACATAGTCGCATGCTGCCTATGCATATGAAAAGAAGAGATATGGGATTAATGAGATGACTGTCAGTGTGCCATGTTTGTCACGGTCCACTATTCCGACTATGGGCAGGCTGTGTGCCATGCTTTTGACAGTCTGATGTTCCAACTCTGGGTAGGCTCTGTGCCAGGATTGTGGCGGTCTGATGTTCCGCCTCTGGGTAGGCTGTGTGCCAGGATTGTGGCGGTTTGATGTTCCGGAATCTTGGCAGACTGTGTACCATGTTGTGACAGTCTGCTGTTTAGACTCTGGGCAGGCTGTGTCATCTTGAGAGTCTGCTAGCTGCTATTCTTAATGATCTTACACTTGAAAACATATCGAAATCACTCCTTGCCATGCAGCACCTCCGGCGTCATGATAACTTTATATCAAGCTGGTGGCTGCTGCTCGCTGTGTCTATATGTCTTTGAGTATAAGCGTCGAGTAAAGCCAGAATGTCGTGTCTCTATTTGTTTTGAGCATGAGTATCAGAGTAAACCCAGCATGTCCTGTCAGTACATGGCTTGAGTATAAGCGTCCGAACACAGCTATTATGCCGTGCCACTACCTGGCTTGAGCACACGGTACGGACACAATCGGGGACCAGCACGGCCACAGCGGGCTGCAGTACAGGTACATAGGGACACACCATTGATACAGCGAGCTGGCACACAGTAGGCCACAGCCGGGGACCAGCACGGCCACAGCGGGCTGCAGTACAGGCGCAGAGGGATACGCCATTGATACAGCGAGCTGGCACACAGCAGGCCACAGCCGGGGAACAGCGTGGCCCCGGCGGGCTGCAGTACAGGTACATAGGGACACACCATTGATACAGCGAGCTGGCACACAGCAGGCCATAGCCGGGGAACAGCGCGGCCACAGCGGGCTGCAGTACAGGTACATAGGGACACACCATTGATACAGCGAGCTGGCACACAGCAGGCCACAGCCGGGGACCAGCGCGGCCCTGCAGTACAGGTCATAGGGACACACCATTGATACAGCGAGCTGCACACAGCAGGCCATAGCCGGGGAACAGCGCGCGGCAGAGGGGGGGTAATAAAAGTAAATAAGGACACACCATTGATACAGCGAGCTGGCACACAGCAGGCCACAGCCGGGGAACAGCAGCGGCCACAGCGGGCTGCAGTACAGGTACATAGGGACACACCATTGATACAGCGAGCTGGCACACAGCAGGCCACAGCCGGGGAACAGCGCGGCCACAGCGGGCTGCAGTACAGGTACATAGGGACACACCATTGATACAGCGAGCTGGCACACAGCAGGCCACAGCCGGGGACCAGCACGGCCACAGCGGGCTGCAGTACAGGTACATAGGGACACACCATTGATACAGCGACCTGCCACACAGCAGGCCACAGCCGGGGACCAGCGCGGCCACGGCGGGCTGCAGTACAGGTACATAGGGACACACCATTGATACACGAGCTGGCACACAGCAGGCCATAGCCGGGAACAGCCGGCCCGCGGGCTGCAGTACAGGTACATAGGGACACACCATTGATACAGCGAGCTGGCACACAGCAGGCCACAGCCGGGGACCAGCGCGGCCACAGCGGGCTGCAGTACAGGTACATAGGGACACACATTGATACAGCGAGCTGGCACACAGCACGACCACAACAGACTCTATTGCCAGTTGGCTATTGAGCTTGTAGAAAGCCTCCACAGCGGGCTGCAAATGGGTGAGCAACAAGGCACACACCATGTGCACGAGTTAATACTCAGCATTCTCTCAATTTACCAGACCGTATATTTCCATTGCTGCTCCAGGGACCCAATAAGATGCACACTGAGTAAGCGGTGTCATAGCATCAACAATCGGTGTCATATATCCAGGAAACGGTGTCATATAGCCGGAAAGCGATGCTATTTGATAAGCAAACGATGTTGTATGTACGGCAAGCAGTGTTCTATACCGAGAAAACCGTGCCACATGTCCCACAAACGGAGTGGTATTCATTGCAATCGGTGTAATTTACCCAGCAAACGGTGATATACTCCGAGCAAATAGTGCCATATTTCCAAACAAACGATGTAATATTTAAATCAAACTGTGTTATGTGCGCAGGAAGCTGTGCTATATACTGAGGAAACGGTTTGCCAACTTCTTCTCGACGTGATATTCAGAGCGAACGGTGCCATATATCCAACAAAGGGTACGATATTCAGAGCAGACGATGTCATATGTCTAGCGAACGGGGTCACATGGACCCCGTTCGCCCGTTCTTATTTCATGGATTTCCGTACATTAAAATGCACGAATGTCACACTTCTTGAGTGATATCAACCGTCCGTTCATTTTTCTCCGAAGACATCATCTCGCAAGGCCATTCTAACCTTTGTGACGCCTTCGTTTCCAGCTCTAAAAGAGCTGTCATGGGGGCAGCTCATTAGGCGAGCCGTCTTTGTATTGTGGCGGTCGACCGTTATCTGTACCTAGGGGAATGACGCGATGTTTTGACGGAGGCTTCCCTTGATCTGCGCAGCAGTCAAAAGACCGCCTGAATTCTGTCCCAGCCCGCACACTGCGCAGGCTCGCCACGCTCTGAATGGCCGCCGGACGACAAAGCCTAAGTGTTCACTCAAGATGTATTGACCTCTCATAATTCCGTGTGGTCTTTCATTCAAATCGATTCGAACCAGTCCCATTTCGGAAGGAGGAAAACAGAGCTCAATGGACGAGCGCGAGCATTAATCTCACACCTTTCATCCTTGCAGAAGCAGACAAATTGCACATTGAGACAGTTGATTCACAATTCACCGTGCAGAGCGTGCATTTTCACATTGTCATTGGCCTGCAAGCCTGCAGGCATCTTGCCGACCCGGCTCGGCCCCGCCTGCGTGCAGCTGCCGACCGAGGCGACCGCGACTGACTGAGCGACACTAACCGTGGCGACTGCAGTAGCGCACAAGAGAGAACCACCTGCCACTGGGCGAGTGGACCACGTCAACTAACCAGACCACTAACCAAAACTCCAGAATTATAGTTGATGGTGATTCGGCAAACCCAACTCTGGCAATGGAAAATAATCAACGGAAGTGGCAATATCTTGCCCTGTTTAACCCGCGCTGTCTTTCCGGTCAGATCCTCACACCCCGTCTTGGGGGGGGGGGGGGGGCTGGCAAGCTCGGAGCTCTCTAGCATCGGAGACACAAGGTTTGTTGTTCGTTGCTAGCTGAGAGGATGGGGAGGTAAACTTCGGCCATTCAAGTTACACTAAACTACCTGAAGCGATTTCCTTTTATCCTCTGAATGGGGAGATTTGTCAGGAAGGAGAGGGAGTGCTTTCCGAAATGTCACGGTGATACCAAGTAACCCGAGAGGGACACCTTGAATTTGGTCGGGAGGAGGAAGGCATGCGTCTCCAATGTCCTGCTCGCAACCAACCAATTTCCACGCTCTAGCAGGAAGGAAAAGATGAAAGGGTCCGGGAAATCATAGCTCTTGGTTATATTTAGCTACACGTGTGAAAACATACCTTCTTTCATATTGTGCGTGAGTTTCGACTTTGTTTTCTGTTCAGAGGTACCTACCTACTTGGCGAATGGCAAAATATCAGTAGGTAGACCTATTTAAGCCACATAGATAGGATTCAAAAATGTTGCTAAATCTCATCTTTTGCCCACATTTCACCTTTTGTAGCTAATCGTGTAAGTCTCCATGGAATCCCAAAGTGACTTGATGCCATACTGTTTTCTCGACTAGCTTCACCAGGAGGTTACTAGGCTTTCTTTTCCTTATCAGCACGTAATATATCACGGCTGTCGACGACTACATGCGTCTTCCCAGACGACCACTTGGACAATTGCAGCGAGTCTCTTGCTGAAACAAACAAACAAATAAACTGGACATGAACGAATCAGGTAACATCCGACAGCAGCATGAACACATTGCGCATTAGAAACAAGGGGAGTAACAGTTTCACGTCGCGCTTCGACTTGAAAACTCCATCGAATATGATGTATGACTGGTTGTTTTCAAAATAGTGCTTGAGCGTGGAAAACATTAGTAGAATGTAAAGGGAATATGTTATTTGAGTATGCAAGCAAAGGCCATTATATCGGCTTCATAATGCTCAGACCTAGAGAACATGCGGCTGGTTGATGAGATATCTACGTTTTACTGAATTCATTTCCGGCATAACGGCATTTTACATCACTGCCAAGCAATGAAGCTGTTCATCGCAGATGCCTACACATAGCATGTGGTGAACAGAGCATCAGATGACCCGCTAGAGGCAACTACGTCAAAATACGACAGTGTCGTGTGCAAGATGGCACTGTTGGCGTTGAGTTGGGGTGGAATAACACGCATGACGTAAAGTCACCATTTTGTGCGCTTTGGCCGGCATTATATATAACCTGGTCCAACTTTTCACCCTTAGTATCTTGGTATTGAACTTGACTAGGTTGTTTGGGATGCTCAATCGGTTTTAACTCGACCTGATGAATAATGTATTCACATTGGTCTAACGGTTAAGAAATACATATAATTGATGAATCCTCCCTCCAGCATGTGTAAGGCTCCTTCTCTGTGTTTCAAGAGATTAACATGAATGTTCACGAGTTTAGTTTTGAATACTGTAGGATTTGCACTTATCCCTCCAATGTTGACTTGCACATTACAATGCTAAGCTATGTCCACTCAAAGTTTAGACAGACAAATTGAGAGCGTACCTCTTCCCTCCCCCATCCCTCCTTCCCATCGGAGTCTCCCCGCTAAACAGATTATTGGCCGGCAGAGCAAAGATTATATATATATGTGCCTTGCTTCAGCCACAGTTGTTAAAGCAAACTTGACGTGCCCGCCTAATCGTTTTTGCAAAGCGGCAACGACACCCCATGTGAATGCTCCAGCAGCCTTAAATTTCTCAAAGACTTTTTATTTTTATTTTTCCTTTTTACCTTTGCATTTTGATTGAGTGACTGCTCAATGAATTGTGGCCGTCATTGGATATATATTTATCATCTAGGGCATCGTTTGCCATTTGAACTATTCAATGTGGCCCGTAATTCCATTAAGTATTCAGTGCGCGCTTCCAAACACCCCTACGTAATCAGCAAATTAAAGCTAAAAAGGAGCAAATGTCGAATTAACATTCAGCAATCAGCCTTGCACTGCTGACCTTCAGAAAACATGAACGAAGTGACGGAAATCGTGATGTGCTCTTTTATGTAACGCTTGAATGAGAAGCATATGCATGTTTTGTTCAAGTCTTGCACGTTGTGCCGCTTAACACAAGTGGCAACAAATATAACGGAGGAGATCAGACACTACCTATAGTTATGATTAATCGGGTGTCAGAACGGTCACATTTTAGTTGGATGATCGCCACGGGTTGTCTGGTGGCGCGTCTCACTTCAAGTGTGATCACTGAAAAGCCATTCGAAATGTCCGTAGAGACGCGGCAGCCTTGACAAGAAAACGAAGCTACCAGATGTTATCGGGTATCGCGGATAAAAACGCTCATGAGTGATGTTATCAAGGCAAGAGAAACGTGAATAGGCACAATTAAGATATTCCTTCCCTCAATTTGCGTGGCTATGGCGCCCACTAAGACTCTTTTATCTAGCCCACTGCACCCATATCGTTCATAAATCAAACGCCATTGCCGCTTTCTTCAAGCCGAGCAGGAAAAGGCTTCAAAACAAAGTGATTCCGTGGCCGTGACATTGGCGGACAGAAGACACGACGCTATTTAGTTCTCTACGGGACACTGTCACCTGGCGAGCCTTTCTGCCGAGGTGTCCATGGTCCATGGAGCCACCATACCCGCGCTGCGTGGAACCGTCCGCCAGGGTGTCCGATGTCCACAATCTGTGGACCTGTCTGACGATGTGTCCACATTTAGTGGATCTTTCTACTGATGATATTCATGGTCCGTGGGACTATTTGCCGGGGTACCCATGGTTCGTGGGACAGCTTGGCGGGGTACCCATGGTCCGTGGGACTATCTGCCGGGGTACCCATGGTCCGTGGGACAGTCTGCCGGGGTACCCATGGTTCGTGGGACAGTCTGCCGGG